>CM062811.1:881061752-881727632 GCA_031772625.1 Pinus tabuliformis | reverse complement strand
TTCACTGTTGTCTGTCAATGAAGTCTTCTTAGATTTGAACGTAGAACTGTTGTATAAGGAAATTGAGTATGATTGATTGATTTATTGAGAAGGAAGGGTGATCCTTGTTGCTATATGTTTTTGAACTCTGTAATGTGACAGTAGATCTTCAGAATGTCACTGATTGGTACAGTCTGTGGTTCAGAAGTTTATGATTCAGTATGTTTATAGATATATGCATGTTGGGTTAAAGGAAGTAGCATATACATGCAGGTTGGGTTAAAGGAAGTAGCATATACATGCAGGTTGGGTTCAACCAAGTAGCTTATACACTCTAATGCGTGATTTTTGAGGTTACAGTTGTCTCTGGATGATGATGTAGGGTTCTGGGTTCAGCATAGTGTTCTGGTGTTAGTGATATGATTGTTCAGATTAACTGAATATTGGTTGATGCAGTTTAGGTTTAAAAGAATTTGATGGGTCTAGTGTGAAAATTTGGTGAAACGTGGCCTTCAGCCTATGGTGATGTGATCCAGGAGTATCCAGTTTGAAAATTCATGAAACATGGTCCCTGGTGGAAGAGTGGAGGTTTTCTATAGGCCGGCACCTACGTACTAGTAAACATATTGGCTAGTACAAGAGCTAGGGCGTTGTATCTCCCTTCCAGTAGAAGCTGGAAAGTGAGAGAAGGTTGTAACCTTCTGCTATGAGTCTGCACCAGTACAAGATTGTAAATAGATTTTCTTATTATTAAAAGAAGACAGAGACGACAATAACAGGTGGTTTTTACCCACATTGGATTTCCACCTTAAATCTTGGTGTTCATGTGTGTTGCTTATGTGTGATGATCTATTCTACTTTTACTCCACTATCTAGTAAATCTCTGATATACTGGTTAAAGATCAACACATGATAACTATCTAAATCACAAGTTCTCTGCATATACATTGGTTTCTTTAGGCACAGTCACATGTACACGCTAGTTCACTTCATTGAGGTAGCGTATATAAATCTATTTGGGAAATAAAATTATTGATATGATAATACTGATTCACCCCCCCTCTCATTATTATTTCCAACAAATATCATCTTAACACATGTGAAGTTATCTAATACTTAAGCTAATCTGGGTAAAAACATAAGTAAAGAGTAATTACAGAGGCACGTAACTGCCTGATCTACCTATCTAGGGTACACGAAGGATGATTGTAGACCTTTGCAGAGGTCTGAACGATGAATAAGATAAGTATATTGATAAGCCCTAAAAGGCTTATCGACCTACGCGAAGTGAGGGTTAGGGTACAAAACGATATCACTACCATCTCTGGGTGTGGAACCTTGGTTCCTGCATCCCCCCATACTGCATCAGGTGAGACTTCATTCCGCGCTCTGCGGATTAATGCAAAAAGGGCTAGTAGTGTAGTAAATTTCTTGGCTAATTAACGATGAACCTGGGTCAAGGCCCATCAAGCCAACAACCAACATCCTCCCATCCCCATCTTGTTGTGTGCCCTCACACAACCTTACCTTCTGCAAAAAAAATGACATGGAGAGATCCCTTTAATCCTATATCTAAATACTAATCCATGTCTTCATTGTCTTTGACTTTTTACTGCGAGCCTTCTTAAGTTGTTTGACCACTTTCCTCAGGCGGCCATAGCATTTAGATGCTTCAAAATTCCACACCTTTACCTGTCACTTTTTTTCTCACACCTCCTCCATCGATCCAACATTCCTACTCTACACCATTATGTTATGATATTTCATAGCCTGGTTTAGTACTTCAAGTTTGTAAATTTGTTTTTTCAATTATTTGACCTGAATGTGCATATAGAAAGTGAGGTCTTCCTTATTCAGTTCTTCCTATACTGGAATCCCTTTAGCAACCGAGTCATGAAAAGTACCAGTGTCATCGAGGGAAAATTATGTCTCAAGACTCTGAGTAATAGTACCCTCGGACTAATCCAGTATTGGCTCCTTTCCTGCACTTTCATTATGTATATGAAACATTTTCTTTTTCTTTACTTTCTTAATTAAGGTTTTTAGAGGAGTGTCATCCTCCTCTTCTAGACAACCTGCACTAAACACGAAATGGACTGCGACATCTGCAAGGAGAGAGAGAGTATCTTTAATTGGTGAATTAGACTAGGGGTCATCTGTAGAGGGGGGATACTCCTCTAAATCATTGATGTTTATTGGAGAAGTTGAGACAATGTGGCCTCCTTTTTAGGATGTGCCTCTTTTCATCACAAAGCTCCTGGTTAGTCTCCTTGAAGGGACATGGGTTTCCATTATAGGTTCCTCCTCTTTTTCAAGCACCGTCTTCTTGGACTAGATTTTCTTCTCCTTAGTCTTACTAGTCTACGTGGTTAAGGGTTTACCCTTTTGGTCAAGCCTCTCTTTAGTGACCTTTCCCTTCTTTCTTGATGACTTCACTGTGCTCCCCTCTTGTAACACTTTCAGGAACCCTTCCCAAGTCATATTCTTCCCCTTTAACTCCTTTTTAACCATAATTGAAATCAATCCATAATGACATGATTTGAATCTAATTTGGCTTTCCCGACTTTTTTTGACGCTTTTACACATTTTTTCTAAACTCTTTAAAAAGAAATATGGGAAATTAATTAACTTACCCAATGTGAAATATAGTAGAAACCGAATGTGGTACAAGAAGGTTACTGAATATCAGCCTTCATAAGTGAGAAACTTTTACAAGATGTATAGAAAATGATTCCACTTTTCTATCATTTCTTTTCACTATAACCCAACCTTCCAGTCCACCTCTTGATTCTTATCGACCACGAATTGGCACCAAGATCCTTCCTCGAGATTTTATTTTTTAAACTATTTCTCTCCTGTAGCTACCAACCCTGTATCTTGCAAAATAGATTTCTCGGTCACTTCAAACTCCAAGGACCCCACCTTAGCTCTACTTCCATAAAAGGTTCAGACAAATTTGAGTGCAACCGCTGAATCGAAACCATCAAACTTGAGCAGGAAGGGGAAAAATCCAGATTCCTGCAGCAGAGACAACCTATCCTTGTATTTGGCCGTCTGCCCCAATTCTCTTATAGACCATAGTTCAATTGGTGCCATAACTGTTCAACTTCACTTGATTTCTCAAAATTCTGAAAATTTCTCAACAAGATATTTAGGAATATGTCTGAAAAAAATTCAGTTACTGAATTGACTACACGCTACTATATTTCCATTCTTCGACGGTCACACTCCCATCACGAAAATTTTAGTCTTGGAAAAGATGCAATATGGCATGATCTGATGTACATGCAGAAATGATGATTGGTAAAGGGCAGCGGTCATGGAGAGGATTTGTTATAAAAACGACGCAATGTATCATATAGGATCGGGTCATCATTAATTATTGACAAGGCTCAAGGGTGAACATTAGATTATGAGAAGATTATGTACGCATCCCCAATCAAGTCACGGTTTCACATAGGGTACATATGATACTTATATAAAGATAAGATTTCATAACTAAATGCCTTTATACTTTAAAAAAATTCTTTCCTAATTAGTAATGATAAAACAAAGTCTAATCAAATATAGAAAAATTATTGCATGTTATAATTGAAAATAATGCATCCATTTATGCCTAAACAAGATCCATGTACTGAATGAAATTAAATTTCCCCTGTTCTGGGACTGAACTCTTGTTCCAAGCATGCATTCCTGTACCAGAAATTATTGTACTACAATGTGTGTTGTTGCACTCAGGAGTCTTTGGTTCTTGCACTAAGAAACACATTCTTGTACTGAGGAATACCAACCTTCTTGCACCGAAATACATGTTCTTGCACTCGGGAGCACACATCAACATGTATTGTTGCACCACAAATTCCAAAATTCTTGAAATGAAACACACATTCCCGTATTGAGGAATATCGTTTTTCCTGCACTCGAAAGTGTTCCGGCATATATGAAGAAAGAGGTTTCTAATAAAAATACAATATACAGGTTGAATCTTGAAAATTTTGCAGAGTTTTCAAAGGAGGTTTTATTCGCTAGTTCTTGATATTATCATGTGCCTTTTGAACTAATCCATGAATTCTTATCATATCCTACAATATAGTCCATGAGGAAAAAAGAAGAAGCAAAAAACGGGTAAATTTTCAGAATGGGAAGGAGATCAATAAGGGAATTCAAGAGTGAGACCAATCCGAGAGGGATATATGGAAATAGGGACAGGAAAAAATTTTTATGGAAAGAGGGAAAAATGAAATCGGATAGGGACAATCTATTTTGAAGAAAGGGATGGTCAATCTCAATAGGACAGAAAATAATAATTATAGAGGGACATTCACGAAAAAGGAAAAGAAGAAGCACAGAGTTTCACCTCAAAATCTACCTGAATAGTGCTGAACAAAAAAATAACTGTAGCGGGAATTGAGTGTTGCTTGCATAAAAATTTATGTGTCAGTTGTCCTAAACTTGGATAAGGGCTCGGTTCCTGCACTTAAAAACTTGCTTCTTCTCGGTAATAGTTAGCACATATAGAGATCAAGCAACATTCCCATTTTATTAAAAATTGATCCTCCTGCTAGCATGCTGGTTTTTGGGCTGATCCTTCTATGACGATGTCAGTGAACGGATTTTCACAAGCATAGGAAAATTATTTTTTCTTTTTAATTTTTGTCATTTTTTTTTGGATTTTCTTTTTCTTTTACTTTTATTTTTGGAAAAGAAAGAACTAAATTTATAATAGGTTGGCACAACCACATACCATCATTATTTCATACTTCTGCTGCACTTGCTACATGAAATATTCCTTTGTGAGGGGCTGAAAGTATACTTTAAGTCTATGCCCATTCACAAGGAATGCTAACTCTCTCCCATCAATAGTTTTAATTTCTACAGCCCCATTCTCAAAAAATTTAACCACTTCATAAGGTCCCATCCAACATGTCTGAAATTTCCTTTTAAAATGTTTAAATCTAGAGTCATAAAGGAGTACCCAATCACCTGTTTGGAATTGTTTATTTCTTATCAACTTATCATGTCGCTTCTTGCAATGTTGTTGCACTATCTCATTCTGTTGAATAGCATATCTTTGAAATTCATCTAACTCATTTAACTAAAATAAACTTTGTTGTTGTGCTTATGAGAGATGTAACCCCAATTGAACAGTGGTTCAAAATGTTTTTATCTCGAACTCAATTGGAAAAAGGACTTGTTTTCCGTATACCAACTCATATGGTGTATGTCCCGTACTGTTCCTCCAGGTGGTTCAATAAAGCCCATAAGGCTTCAGGAAATCTACTAGCCCAATCCTTTCTATGTGGATTTACTGTTTTGGCAAGGATATATTTGATCACCTTGTTGGTAGACTCCACCTGGCCATTTTCTTGTGGGCAATATGGTGTAGATTTCATGTGCCGAATTTTGTATTGAGCCATAACACCTAAACCAGATTAGATACAAACTATGGTCCATTATCAGTAAAAATCTCTCTAGGAACACTAAATCTAGTAAAAATTTCATTAAACAAAAATTCAACAACAACTTTTTCAGTAGCAAAAGAAATAGCTTTAGCCTCTACCCATTCTGTAACAAAATATATACAAACCAAAATATGATTTTTATTTAAAGATTTTTGGATTTATAGGTCCTACAAAATCAATAGCCCATTTTTCAAAAGGCTCAATCATAACCTGAGGACATAAAGGCATTTCATTGGCTTGGATAGGCTGACCCATTCACTGACAACTATCACATCACTTGACATATTGTTTGGCATCCTTAAATAAGGAAGGCCAAAAATAGCCAACTTGTAAAATCTTATATGTAGTTCTCTTGTCAGCAAAATGGCCCCCACAAGGTTCATCATGGGCATATTTCAAAATGTCAAACACTTCTTCCTCTCTTACACATCTACGAATAATGAGATCTGGTCCAGTGTAAAAGAGGTCCCCTTGGATCCAAGAATATGAAGCACTTTTCTGTATGATATTCTTCTTTTCATAAGCAAATAAGTGAGGTGGTGTTTTTTCGATGACTAAATAATTAGCTATGTCAAAAAACCATGGGGATTTTGTTGACACAACAAAAATATGTTCATCAGGGAAATCATCATCAACAGGAATTACTTCACCAGGATTATTCAATCTAAATAAATAATTAGCTACAACATTAGATTTTCCTGGTCTATCAATAATAGTAGCATTAAATTCCTGTAACAAAATTAGCCACCTAGTCACTCTACCACTAGTCAATGGTTTATTCATAAAATATTTTATAGCAGAATGGTCAGTATGTACAAAACTTCATATCATGTAATATAGTGTCTAAATTTATTAATAGAAAAAGTTGCGGCTAAAAACTCCTTCTCAGTTATTGTGTAATTTAAGTCAGAAAGTGACAAGTATTTACTAATGAAGTAAATAGCATAGGAATGTCAGTTCTCTTCTTGTCCTAAAGTTGCACCAATAGTACTGTCTGAGGCATCAGAGGAAATATGAAATGGAAGGGACCAGTTAGGCCCTCTCAAAACTGGTGCCTATACTAACTTTTCCTCTAATGTCTCAAAGGATTATTGGCAAGCTTTGGACCAAGAGAACTCACTCTCCTTAGCTAATAATCAGAAAAGGAGGGTAGCTATCATAGAAAAGTTCTCAATGGACCTCCGGTAATAGCCCACATGTCCCAGGAATCCTCTCACTTCCCTTTGTGTTTTGGGTGTAGGAAGACGCAAAATAACTTCTATTTTAGCTGGGTCTACCTCTATACCTTTGTCAGAAATCAAATGAGCAAGAACTACCCCTGCTTTTCACATTAATCTACATTTTTTATCACTCAAAACAAGATGGTCTTCTTGATAGTGAAAAAGAACTTAGAAAAGTTTTTGAGGGCTTCTTGGAATGAGTTACCAAATACTAAATAATCGTCCTTATAAATCTCTACAGATTTGATGTCAGCAAAAATAGGCAACACTTCCCTTTGAAAGGTAGCTAGGGCATTACAAAATCCAAAGGGAAGCACTCGGTAGGTGAATGTCCCCCATGGGCATGTGAAAGTGGTCTTGTCCCAATCCTCAGGTGCAATTTGGATTTGGTTATATCTACTAAAGCCATCTAAAAATGAAAAGTACTTTTTATCAGCAAGGGTATCTAGCACCTAATCATTAAAATTAAGGGGAAAATAGTCCTTGAGAGTGGATTTATTCAATTCTCTGTAATCAATACAAATGCGCCATCTCCCGTCTTTTTTTGGGACTATCACCAATGGAGAGACCCGAAGGCTATCAGATATAGGATAAATAAAATTAGCATCTAAGATTTTTTGTAATTCTTATTTCACAACTTCTCCTAGTGAAGGATTCATGCACCTTTGGGGTTGTCGAACAGGTTGGGTTCCTTCCTAAATATAAATATGGTGAGTACAAGTTTCACTAGGTATGCCTTTCATGTCCTCATAGCTCCATGCAAAGGCATCAATATGGTCTCGCAATAAACTAACCAATTGCTCTTGTTGGGAGGAATATAGGTCTAAGCTGATGTGTAAATATTTCCCTGGACTAATCTCAACAAGAGTGTTGTCAGGTTCAAGAGTAAAGGAATATATTGCTAGTTTCTATGATGAGGGAGGTTGAGAACTGTAACTTTCTTGAAAATCTAGACTAAATATTTGATGAAGCATGTCAAAATTTGGCATTGTGTCTAGATTGTTCAAGAAGTCCCGTAACTCACCCTCCTGGGTAGACCCAGTATGATGATGGATCAAAGAAATAGATCAAGTCTCCTCATCACTACTGTCATAATCTAGCCATAAGGTATCTCTGAGCTCCTGAATGGATCTAGCAGGTGGATACAAGGTGACTTTCTTCCTATTGTCTCCATGGGAAATATACATATCACCAAAGCGACATCCAATATAAGCATCAGTTGTGGCAAGCCATGGTCACCCCAAAATCAAGGGATGTCCACCAACATGATTTTTTGGCTGAAGCATAATAAAATCTACGGGGTATTCCCAAGAATCAATTGAAACAACCACATCATCCAACACACCTTCTGGCTTGATTTTAGATCTGTCTGCAAGTTCAAGCATAGTAGGGGTAGGACGAATATGGGTCAACCTAAGTTGATCCATGGTTTTCCTAGTCATAACATTAATGGCTGCCCCCAGGTCTATTAACACATTGGGGACAAGGATATCACCTATTTGGACAGAAACAACTAGGTTTCCAAGATCAGTATATTTCTCCATCTGTGCACATCCTGTCATCAAATCGGCTACTATGTCAACAAACTGAATGGTCTCGGGTTCTACTCTTTTCCTTCCTGGCTTCTTAAGACAGAGTTTCCTAATGATTTTTGTACAGATGGGGATCTCTTTAATAGCTTGTAGCAAAGGGACCTTTATCCAAAGATTCCTAAGCTTGGGAGCTAGACTATACTGAGAGTGGGGACATTTTTCTCCATAACTAACCTCTTCGGATAGGGAGGCTATTACAATTCTATTTGGGAACATCACTCCCAACACTCAAATCAGTACAGTTAGGGCTCATCAAACCCTAATTCAGTTCGTACATGCCCTATAAAATTCATCTCATTGAATGCTTCCTTCCATGAAAGTTTCCTAGCCTGAAGCCTTGCTAAAATGCCTCCTAGGGACAGCAACGCAGCCTTGGTCATGGGTAACTGTGCTGCAGAGCAGGTAGGCCCATTCAGGCCTGCACTATAATTCACTTAGGCCCTCTTTGACCTACACTGGGCGAGATTGAGTGAAATTTGCATAGGGTTCTGGGAATATTCCTTAATCCTAGATTATTCTAGAAGGATCTGTTAGCTACCTATACCAATAGGTTTCATTTTTCATGATTGGCAGAGGAAGTGCCAATATGATCTACTTTGGTGATACAAAGATCTCATATTCTTGTGGAAGACACATATTTACATTTGGTTGATGCTGCCCTACTTCTGAATGGGTGATCCAACAGTCTAAGCTGGGTCATGCCATGTTTCAATTTTTGTTGTAGATTAGAGAAAGAAGTATGTCCAAACAGTTCAATCTTGGCAGATAAAGTAGTTAGGTAGAGAAAAAAAAGGTTCCCAACTATTTAATCTGGGGCCTTGGAAGCAATAAGGCTAGCCTTAGATAGAAAATCAAAAGAAAAAGCCAAAGGAAAAGAAAAGGGCACATGAGGGTTTGCTAGTCCAAGTGCACCCTCTATGAAGAAACAAAAAATGCTAGGCAAGTAGATGGGTAGGTAGATGGGGTTGTAGAATTCTCAACTCTTTTCAATTTTGTTGGTCTAAAGCAAGAAAACTTCATTGGATAGAGAAGCTCCTCTTCTCTATCATTTTTGCAGCATCACCATTGAGCATGTCTAACTTCCCAAGTTTCCCTATCTGAAAATCTTGCTAACATCCTTTGTTTACTTGTATATATGCCATATCCTCATTTCTGGTGCAAAAATCTTTTCATTTTGATCTACTCTCTATACTAAGTCAATTTCACATAAAACTTAGTGTATATCGCCCCTCATTCACCTTCTCCACTCATATTAACTCCTAACTTCTTATTATCTAAATCCCCTTTTCCCCTACTATTATAAACACTATGGTGTATAAACCCCAAGTAATGTATAAATATTCCCTCCCCCTGGCAATTATAGCCATATGCCCAAAAACAGGGATTAAATTGACCTCTGGTCAGTCTAATAACCTAAGCCCTACCCCTTTTTCCCTTCACAACCCTCTGAAAAGATTTACCTATTTTACTTGCAAAAGGCCTTGTAAAAACCCACTATTACCCCTAACCCGCGCTATTTGCAAAATACACTAAAAAAACCTATTTTTCCGCTTTATCCAAAGTTTTGTTGCCATGCGCATTTCCACAGAAAAAACAGTGAAAAAAAAACCCGCAAATCCGCCAAAACCCAAAGTTTCTCCCGGGCGCGCATTTCAAAAAATATATTAAAATATTCCCCGCCCACTGCCGTATAGCCCTGACAACTTGCCCTCCCGCCAGCCGTCGGATCTGGGCTTTCCCATCCGACGGCCCTTATCAATTTCGGAGCGGCCCCGATGTACTGCCGTTAGCTTCCGAAAAATGACGTCCGCTGACATATACACGGGGGCACGCGTCGCCATACTACTGGATCGGGCCAGCCTCTGACAATCCCGCTTCCGTATGAATAGCGGTCCGATATCATACCGCTTACCACTTCCGGTTTTCCGCTGACCGGTCATGCCAACGTCACGCCACCTCACCGCCGCATCAGCACCCCCACCCGCCATCGCTCCGAGCTGTCACGCCACCTATGCAGTCCCCGTGGACCACTCACAGGCCGCCACATCAACCGATGACGTCATGCTGACGTCACCCGACCCTGACCCCACCTGATGACGTCATGCTGACGTCATCCAAATTTTCGCGCCAACGCCCAAAAGTCCATATTTGGCCGAATTTTGCCATTTTTGCGCATTTTTATATGTTTTTCTGCTCTGCCTCCTGCATGTATTTTCACGTCCTTTGCTGCTGCACCTTACCAAGACCATTCGGAGCTGCTGTTACATAGAATTCGACTGCAACCAAGCTCAAATACCGCCATTAAACCAGGTATTTGTCAATTCCCCAACTGCGCGCTCTGTTTCATCCTGCATTGTTAAAAAACCATTAAAATTAACCATTTTCCCTGGAGAAATAGGCCTGCTACGCCTTAAAACCAATTCCATCACTTTCTAACCGGCCAATTGTGCCCAATTACACCCCTGTTGCTCTGAAACAGGCTGTAATTCAGCAAATTACCTAACCTACCGCGCAGGACGGTATTTCTTCCAGAAATAGTCGAAATTCAACCCAAATTCACTTATAAAACATGGATACACCAGTAGCACCTGTTGCCCTGAATGTTGCTCCATTGAATGCCCCTCAGAGAGAGTTGGAGTGGAAACCATTAGCAGATCAAGATTACCAAATATCAGAGGAAATGCTAGTGCATAGCAAGTATCACATTCACTTGCTAAATGAATTGAAACTCAAGCATGATAGTGGAATGGATATATTGGGCATTTGGGACTCTTTCCTCCCCATCTTCAAGCTCCCTTAGGTCAACCAGTTCCCTGACCTAATCCACCGATGTGTTGACTGCTATGACCCCACTCAGAGGGTTGTGCTTGACCCTTCAGGCTCAGTTGTTTTTTATGTCACCCCTGCAGCCATCAGAGAGATGCTAAACTTCAATACTGCTAAGAAATTAGTTCCTTTATCATTGATGGATCTGATAAAACAAGGAGCTAAACTGACAGATGCTCAAATCACCAAGATAAATCATTTGTTCATTGATTCAACCTCTGAGACCATGAAGTACCCTCCCATTCATCATGTATACCTGAATCAATTGGGCAGAGACCTTGCAGACATGATTAGTCCCATATTGGGCTATAATTCAATAGAATTTGTTGATGAAACTGTGCTGGTGATGATGGCCATGTTTTCCCCTGGTAAGCCCCCAATCTGTTATCACTATGCCACTTACATCTCCAATAAAATACATGAGCAATTGATAGACTTGGCAAGAGAAAGGGTGTTCAGATACACCTCCTATATCTACCATTTAATCCTATACTATCAGCATGAGAAATTTCCTTTTCCTGTGAAAAGAGTGGATGCACAAGGCAATCCAAGGTCAGTGGTCTATTGCTCCTCTGCTTTCCACTGTAGATCTTATTCCCCATACACTTATTGTGAGTTTATAGACCTCTTCATCCACCCAGCCACGTCTCTGCTTCTGAGCTCACCTTCTCCAAGACTAACTGATGAGATGCAGAGGATTCTTCAGTTGTCCAAGGTATACAGCATTGGGGATTGGTATTTTTACCAAAACCACACAGTTATCTGAATATATGGGTGTGAGTTGGCCCCATACAGATTGCCCAGATATGTGCCTATGAGATTGTTTGCCCTCGAGTATTTCAGGCAATTTGGGAATGCTGATGTACTC
The DNA here is from genome assembly GCA_031772625.1 of Pinus tabuliformis. Classification (NCBI taxonomy): domain Eukaryota; kingdom Viridiplantae; phylum Streptophyta; class Pinopsida; order Pinales; family Pinaceae; genus Pinus; species Pinus tabuliformis. The sequence continues at coordinate 881,715,685 of CM062811.1, read as the reverse complement.
CATTTTTCAAGAAAGGGCAAGAAAGCACAGCTTAAGGTTAGAAACCAATTAGGCCACTTCATCTACAATAAAAGGGAGGAAGGGTTGCAAGAAGCAGATAGAATGCTAGAAGGCCTTGGCTTACAGACCAGCTTCCTCTGGAAACCATACGACCCCACTCATTTCATAAGCTTAAGAAGGGTCAGATATAGGCTGGCCAGTTATGGTCACTTAAGGTTGCCTCACATAGAAAAATATGCAAATCAACTAGAATGGAGGGAAGGCACCTTAGAAGACGCTACTACACAAGAAGAACTAGCTCAAAGAGGAGTAAGAAATCTCCAAAAGTTGGCTGACTTAGAGCTTTGTTCACAGGTATTTTCTCTTCCAGGCACTCAAGTGGGAGCAGCTGCTTCATCATCTACAGCTCCACAAAAGGCAGTCCAAGCCCCAATCACAGCGGAGACTTCAGCCAAGGATAAAGGAATGGAAACAGAACAGCAAAAGGCCCCTGAAGAGCAGCGATCAGCCCAAGAAAAAGAGCCAGAAGACCAAGAAGAACAGCCTGAAAATCATCCTGAACAACAGGAAGAAATGGCAGAGGCTCCTGGTCCTAATGATGAGCAAATGCAAGAAAAGGAGGCCCCAGTACAGAATGTTACAGTGGAGACTTCGGTGCTCCAAACCCCTATCAATGAAGAGAGGGGTAAAAAGAGAGATAGAGAGGAACAGACTCCCCTTAGTACCGCAACATCACAGTAAGGGGAAAAGAGACAAAGGCTCGATCCTTTTTCAGAGGAGGAGATGCCTTTCGGTCAAACACAGATGGGTCCCCCTAGCACAGAGGTATCAGCTAGCTCATTGCAGCAAGAGCAGCAAAGAGTACTTGGAGGAGAGGTCAGCTCCTCAGGACAACAAAGAAAGGGTGAGTCTAGCATAAAGAAACAATTCATAGACATCAAGACCAAAAATGAACCGGTGAGGTTACAACTGTACAATCTCTTGTTGAAAATGGCTCCTACAAACCAGCAGAGGTTGATGTCTGCATATGATGTGCAAGAGGGCAAAATGATAATGAGCCATTTCATGCCCACAGCGCTGCAGCCACAGTCTGCAGCTGATTATATAAGAACAAACTTGGAAATCTTGTCCATGAACATCCACCCAATGGACCAAATTGAATTGCATAAACAGACGGGTGAGATGGTGTATGCTACTCTAGCAGATAAAACATTGATAAATTATAGATTGCAGAATTCTTTGAATAATACCACTGCACAATTGGAGTTAGAAAAGGCATCCTCCCAGGCTAAAGACAACATGATAAGGTCTTTAGAGGATATAATCATAGAGCTTGGGCATGATCCAAAGGACCCTAAAGCTATAAAGGAGCTGCTAAAGATAAAGGATTCAGACATTGCAGCCTTAAGAAAGACGATAAAGATCCCAGCAACCCTTCACCCTCAAACAGAAGAGGTTGCCCAGCGAAGGCAGGACCAAGATGTAGCAGCCATGCTGGTATCACTCCATAAACAACTTGCCCAGACAGAGGGAAAATTGGTAGAAACAGAGGCTGCACTGCAGGCAGCCCTACAGCAGAAAGAAGGAGGCCAAACATCTCAGCCCCCTCAGCAAGTAATCGACCTTGAGGAACCCCCTCAAATTGTCACTCCTCCTACAGTATAGATAGTTGAGATAGCTCCATCAACCTCAGCACCAGCACCAACATCAGAGCAGGCTCCAAGCCTTGATATGCAGAAGTTGATGAATGAAATTAAAGTCCTAGAAGCCCAGATGGCAGAGCTGAATGAAGCCAAGGAGAAATTGGCCACACTTAATGAGAAACATGATAAATCTAAGCAACAGGTGGCAGAAAAGACAAGGGAAGTAAGGACCTTGGAAAGAAAAATCAAAGAGCTAGAGAAAGAGATGGCCATGGGCAAAGCAATAACAGAACTCAAGAAAATAATATGGTCAAAGATTGGTCAATCAATCACAGACCAATGGCAATATATAGAGACCATCCATGAGCAAATGGATTTGCTAGGCAAGGCTTATGTAGAAAATCAAAAAGCCAGAGCTGCTCTAGGAAGTATGCCAGATATAGCTACTAGAATGATCAATGTTTTGAACAACAGAACTGGCATACAGTTAGCAAACCTGGGTATCAGAGATAGAACTGATACAATTTTGATGATCAAAAGGGTACTCACCCTCAGAAACTATGTTCAGGCTCTAGAAAGAAAATGTCAGGATATTCAAGTAGAGGTAAATGCTTTTGGTGCCAAGATCACAGCATTGTATGACAGGGGACTCCCCATGTTACTAAACAGCGCAGGAAGGCTATCTTCTCATGAGCAATATGCAAAAAGAGTCAACAACTACATCACTGATCAGTTGACTCCCTCATCTAGCACTTCGAAAGAAACTGGGCCGCCCACAGAACAAGAGTTGTATGATAAACTAGAAAATATATTTTATATAGAACATGAAATTAATCATCTGTTTGCAGCCCCCCCTAATTACTACAAATATACAGATGCAGATGAGACACTCCATAAAATGCAAAGGCATCAGTTGCCCACTGATCAATGGTGGACAGATATGATAAGGATTTTGCTGTGATTTGATAAAATAATTTGATCAAATGCGTTTTACAGCAAGCAAAGAATCAATAAAGCAGTCACAGAGCTGCAACGTGTCATCTACAGCAACCGTCGTCAGTAGGAGCCGTCCAAGAATTAACGCAGCCGGCCCTTGGGCCCAAAAGTCATCATCAACTGAAAAACAGCAAACAGCTGTTATATGCCTTTACTACAAGCTTTTATTTTTGTAATAACTTCACTGTACAAAGTTGGTAGAGACAGTTATTGCTCAATAACTTTCATTCTAGATATTTTACTTGATATTTTTGTATAAAATTTCCCCCACGCAGTTCATTTGAGTGGTTGTTGTTTCTTGTTAAAAAAGGAGAACTCGGCTGTAATCTCTGGAGGAATAATACAAAGAAAGCTTGGAGTTTACAGAAATATGGTCTTACTGATGCATGCTCTCTTCGAACCATTGAATGCTACAGGATTCTAGTGCTATGGCTTAATATAATAAGTTTTCTCTATCTCTGTTAATATTTTATTATCTGTTTAACTCATATCTCTCATATGTTGTTCTAAATTTAGGAAGAAAGAAAAAGAATAGCTCAGGATCTGTCCATGGAGACACCCTGATTTCAATCTTTCTTTACTATAAATGTTTTCTACAGGCTCAACTATTTAATTGGAATTCTTAACTGCTCCAATAAACCCTGAATCTTTCGCAGTTCCTATTTAGTAATTCATGTATGCTACTAAGTAGAAATTGCTGTTCAAATTGTTACCACACTCTCTGTAATTCCATCTCCCACTGTTTCACTCACTAATCAGAAATTATATTAAGAATAGTCATCTAGCCTTGCAGTGAAACTTTCTCCATCACAGGTACCAGGACTGTCTCAGATTTTGACTCCAAATGCCCAATGGACTAACATCTTCCAAACCTTTCATGCCCTTCTCACAACAACAGTTCACAACCAAAACTTCAAACAAAAAACTAAAACTTATAACTAGCCTAAAATCTTCACAAAACAGAGCTAAAACTTAAAGAGAGAGCCCTCTCTGATTACAGGTAGGCTAGGACCTATAATCCAAAGCTTGGTTAGTGGTTACCCCAGCCGTATTCCCTTGGGAGTCATAGGGAACAACCTGGGTGATAGCATAAATGGCGACTCCGCTGGGGACCTGGATGAACTTTGCAACCTCCTATCTGATTCTTAATGTTGTAGATAAAGCCTGAGTGACAGCCAGATAGCCTTAGAAACTGCCTCTGCTTTGCATTTGCAGGAGTATATAAAAGCTGCCTCAGTCAATCTTTATTCAGTATTAATTTTCATATAATTGTGCTATAACTGACCAGTCCTTGTCAAAATATCACTACCTCCTTAGAAATTCTCTCAAAGAAAATTATAGAAACTGGCTCCTAAGAAGAAAACTCGTTACACAAGATCAAACCCAGATCCTGATCCAACACCTGAGTTTCAAAATCCAAACTTGATTGCAAGAATCCTCAAGAGACACAAATCAGAAGGGACTTTATCAGACTCAAGTTCGGAAGCAGGTCTCCAAACTGACATTCCAACCCCTGCTAAGGCTTCTCTACATCCTCATACAACTGGCCCACAATCTCCTAGTTCTTCATCCACTTCACAAGGTATCCTTTCAACCACTCCATCAACTACACACACCCCTTTCATCCCATTTCCTCCACTTGTCCCATTCATCCCTGCTATCCCTATTGTCCCACCAAACATGGCTAATAGATATGCCCCACTACAGTTACCAGCTAATCCAGCTCCTATGCCTCAAGAGTACCAAAGCAAGATCTCATACTTTGATGGTACTGGCTCTAATCCAGCCCTTCAACATACTAAGAAAATGCAGGACTACTTTGAAAACTACGAAATAGATGATGATGGGGTTAGAATGAAAATTTTTGTGCAAAGCCTAACAGGAGATGTAAGAACATGGTTTAGGTCACTTCCAATAAACTCTATAGTTGACCCTGAAGCCCTGTATCAAACATTTATCAACAGATGGCAGAAGAAAAAGGACCCACTTCATATTTTAGCTCAATACAATACAATCAAAAGAGGTCCACAAGAAACTGTTTTGGACTACTGTGCTCGGTTTAACAATGTCTACAATGCTATTCCCCAAAATCTTAGACCCCCACTGGATCTGGCCCTATATACCTTCCCTGATGGATTTGATTCAGATATGGCATACCAATTAAGAGAAAGGGCTCCCCGAACTTTAGCTGAAATGCAGGACATAGCAGTTAGTGTAGAAGCCAACCTCATAGCAAAGAGAAATAGGACAAGAACTGAGAGAAAGACTACCTTTAAAGAAGAGCCTTCAGGCTGGGATCAGAAACTGGATGCAATAATCAACAGTATGCAAAGATTAGGTGAGAGAGTGGAGTCAGTTGAGAGAAAATCATCATGGGAAGGTCCACAAAACAATCCTGTCAGAAATCCAAATTTTAGGAGAAACCAAAATCAACATGCTGGAAAGGCAAGCCCTGAAAATGAGGTCAGACCTCCTTTCCAAGAAAATTATGCTGAGACATCTACTTCTAACGAGCAAATAGATGATACCCACATTAATTTGAAGGGTTTGAACAATGAACAACAAGTTTTCCTGACTCAAGAAGATCAGGAAGAAGATGAAGTAAAGCAATTTCAAACGAAATCAGGTGAGTCTTTTGACTTTAAGCAAGGATATGATACAGCTGTTTTTGAAGTTCATAAACAGTACAAACTAAGAAGTAGAAACATAAATGTGTCATAGCCTGAAAAAGTAAAAGATGACCAGCAATCTAAGAAAGCTACCATTTCAGAATCCAAAGACAAGTCTGATCCTATCACTAATGAAGTCACAGTGGAGGATATCACTGAAACATATGCCTCAAATCAACAGCCATCAGTTGCACTTCCTCTACATACCAATTCAAACAACCCTTCTCAAAAGATGGGTAAAAAGGACAAACCCAAAAATCAGACGCAGAACCAAGAGGAACCCTCTAAAAGGTCAAATGACAAAGAAAAAATGATCAACCAGAATGCTAAAATTCAAACTGAAAAACCTTTTGACTTTGAGTCTGAAATTGGTAAATTGAAAATAGCTATACCCCTTGCTGAATTAGCCAAACATGACATTTACAAACAACAAATTAAAAAGTCCCTTCAATTGACAAACAATAAAGATGATGTTAATGTGTTGGATGACACCCCAGAATTGCTTTTCGGTCCAGAGGTTGATGGAAAGACAGCAGTTACAGGGATCTTACCTTTCTATGTCAGCTTGCATGTTCATGATAAGATACTACATAATGCAATGTTTGATTCAGGCGCCTCTCATAACCTTATGCCTAAATCAGTGATGGAGAGGCTCAACCTAGACATTACAAGACCATATAAGGACCTATTTTCATTTGACTCCAGCCAAGTTAAGTGTTTGGGTTTGATAAAAGATCTATGTGTATCCCTTGTCCAATATCCAAACAAAACAATCCTAATGGATGTTGTAGTTGCTGATATCCCACCCAAATATGGAATGTTATTATCAAGATCATGGGGTGCTAAACTTCAAGGCTCCCTTCAATTAGACATGTCCTATGCCACCATCTCTGTCTTTGGGCAACCAAAGAGACTATACAGAGAAACACTCATGAAATACATGTTCAGCAGTGAAGAAAAACCTCAAAACTTTCCCATATATGTTGTCCATTCTGACATAGACTCCTATATTCTCTTCAATGATAATACAGGTTCTACAAATGATGATGAGACCAAGGCACTCAAACAAGATCAGTATATAAATGAACAAACTGCTGCTCTAGAAATAATGGTTGAGCAATCAATAAGCAAAACTCTTCAAGAAGAAAAACCAAGTGTGAGCCAAGATCTCAAGCTGTTGCTGCCAAGTCCCATAATAGTTGACAATTCTTCCCTTAACCAAGAAGTCCTCTGGTTTCTTGAATTTGATGGGTCAGTCAACAAATTAGGAGCAGGAGCAGGGGTTTGGGTACATAACAAACAAAACAGTCATGCAGAGGGCCGAGCCTATAGGTTAAACTTCAGGTGCACCAACAATATGGCAGAATATGAAGCTCTTTTACTAGGTCTCAAGCTAGTAAAATCCTTACAAGCCACAAAGGTTTCAATCCTAGGAGACTCAGACCTAATTATCCAACAAGTAAAGGGAAATTTTGTCACCAATGACAAAAGACTGAGATCTGATAGGTCTGCTGCTGCTGAAATACTAAATTCCTTCACTGAATTTCAAATTACCAAAATTTCTAGAACCCATAATCTTCATGCTCATAGTTTGGCCACATTTGCAAGCACTTGTAAACTACCTTTTGAACCCAAGCATTGCTTTACAGCTGAGATAAAACACAAACCTTCTGTCCCAAACAATGTCAAGGATTGGCAAGTGTTTGAGGATGATACACAAATAAATAATTTCTTGACTTTGCAGCAAGAATTTTCAGGACTAAACATTGATACAGAGGCTACAAGTGATCCACAAACACTAGGTGAACAACGCCAAACAAATATTTCACCCAAAACAGCAAACCAAATGCTACATCCAACAATTTTTAACAAATAAAACATACAAAAAATCAAACAAATTAGTTGTGAGGAAATAGCTGATGCTGAAGCTGAAGTTATACAATTGAAAGACAATTTTCTCCCAACAGGCCTCACTCCTTTGGAAGACATTTTTGACTCAAATGATATTCTTAGGAAGCCAAAAATGCAGCCCCTCAATGCTGCCATAGAAGAATGTAACATAGGAACTGCGGAACAACCCAAAATAATAAAATTGTCTGCATCCTTACCTCCCGACCAAAAGCCCAAATATGTTGACCTTTTCAAAGAATTCCAAGATGTCTTTGCATGGAGCTATGAGGATTTGAAATCATATGACACCTCTGTCATTCAACATACTATTCCCCTCAAGCCAAATCAAAAACCCTTTAAACAAAAATTGAGGAGAATCAATCCTATGCTTCTCCCATTAATGGAGCAAGAGGTACAAAAAATGTTTAAAGCTGGCATCATAGCACCAATCAGGTTTTCTGATTGGATTTCAAATTTGGTCCCTACAAGAAAGAAAACTGGTGAAATAAGGCTTTGTGTTGATCTAAGGAACTTGAATCAAGTGTCCCTAAAAGATAATTACCCCTTACCCAAGATGGATCACATCTTGCAAAGAGTAGTGGGGGCCTCAAGAATTTCTTTACTTGATGGATTCTCAGGTTTCAACCAGATCCTAGTTCACCCTGATGATCAGGACAAAACAGCATTCGCAACCCCTTGGGGAACCTTCAAATATGTCAAAATGTCTTTTGGGTTGAAAAATGCAAGAGCTACCTTTCAAAGAGCAATGGATATTGCTTTTGCCAAAGAGATTCACGATTTCCTTGTGGTTTACCTAGATGACCTTACACCATTTTCAAAATCTGACTCTGAACATTTGAAACATCTAAGGCAAATATTCATAACTTGTAGGAAATATGGAATTTCCTTAAATCCCAAGAAATCCCTGTTTGGATTGGAAGAAGGCAAGTTATTGGGTCATATTATTTCAAAGCAGGGTATTAGAATTGATCCAGACAGAATACAGGCCATCCTACAAATGCCTCATCCAAGAAATGTAAAAGAATTGCAAGCCTTTTTGGGCAAGATCAACTTCCTAAGGAGATTTATCCCAAACTTGGCAGAATTGATCAGATTACTTAATAACATGCTTAAAAAGGATTCTAAGGTAAAGTGGATTGTGGAAGCAATTCAAGCATTTGAAGGAATCAAACTAGCCCTCACCCAAACCCCAGTCCTAACAAACCCTCAATTTGATAGAGACTTCATTATATTTTCCTTTGCTTCCCAACACACAATTGTTGCTGTCTTGTTACAAAAAGATGATCAAGGGAATGAAAAACCCATTTCTTTCTTTAGCAGAGCACTCAGAGATGCACCTCTAAAATATCAGATCATGGAAAAACAAGCTTATGCTTTGGTCAAAGCCATCAAAGACTTTAGGATCTACATCCTATACTCCCATGTTATAGCTTATGTACCAAGTCCCATTGTGAAAGACATACTCACTCAAGAAAACTTGGAGGGCAGAAGAGGAAAATGGATTGCCAACATTTTAGAATTTGACATTGAAATAAAACCCACAAAACTGATAAAAGGCCAAGGTTTGGCTAAATTAATGTCTGAAACAAATTTTCAAGACTTGGACATTAACCAACTGGACAACGAACCAGAGCTGGCGACTCCAAAGATCAATGTAGCCTTTGAACAATCCTCTTGGTATTCTGATATATGTTATGTGTTGCAAAACCTGTGTGCTCCCCCAGGATTGTCCAGAACCAAATCTAGATTCCTAAAAATGAAAGCTTCAAAATTTTGTGTCATGGATGGCAATTTGCTTTGGAAAAACCATGAGGGTATATTGTTAAACTGCTTAATTGAGAATGAGACTAACAATGTCATGAAAGAATTTCATGCAGGTGATTGTGGTGGACACTTGTATTGGAAGTCCACTGTGGATAAGATACTGAGGGCTGGTTACTATTGGCCCACTTTGTTCACTGATGTTAAAAATTTCACTACTTCATGCCATAAGTGTCAAATGTTTGAGGGAAAGAGAAAGTTACTGCCACTTCCTTTGAGGCCTATTGCAACAGAGAGACCTTTTCAACAATGGGGCTTGGATTTCATTGGGGAAATTCATCCCTCATCTTCAGGCCAACATAGATGGATCCTCACAGCCACAGACTACTTTACCAAATGGATTGAGGCCATTCCATGTAGACAGGAAAATGATTCAACTATCATTCAGTTTTTGGAGAATAACATATTGTCTAGATTTGGTTGCCCCAACAAGATAATAACAGACAATGCTGCTACTTTTAGATCCAAGAAGATGGTGAACTTCTGCCACAAATTTCATATTACTTTGGGCCATTCCACTGCATACTACCCTCAAGGAAATGGCCTAGCTGAATCATCAAACAAAAGCCTTGTAAACATCATAAAGAAGGTGTTAGAAGAAAATAAGAAGAATTGGCATAAGAAGCTTGTGAATGCCTTATGGGCAGATAGACTAACAACCAAGAGATCCATTGGGGTCAACCCATATGAGTTAGTCTATGGATTAGAAGCCAAATTTCCTTCATCACTAGGGGTTCCTGTTATGAAACTACTTCAAGAAAGTCAAGCTGAGCCCAATGACATGCAAAGAAGGATCAATCAAATAATATGTTTGCAGCAAACTAGAGACGAAGTTTATAGCAGTGTTCAAGTTCTACAAGAAAAGTTAAAGAAAGCTTTTGATAGAAGGACTAAGGCTGAAGATTTCAACATGGGTGACAAAGTCCTCAAGTGGGATTCAAGAAGGGAAGATAAAGGAAAACATGGAAAATTTGATTCTCTTTGGAGAGGACCATTTGTCATCCAAGCAGTGCAAGGAAACAACACTTACTTCCTAAAAAATCTGGATGAAACTGACTTAGATGAAGGCCCTGTGAATGGCCGGATGTTGAAGCACTATTTTGACTACTTTCCATGTACATAGCAGGATCTCCCCTTCTGTACATAATCAGGTGTATATATTTTCTTTCAGCATACAAATAGTTCAGTTTAAGAAGTTGTTGTAAATAAGCAGAAAAGGGCTTTATATTCCAGAAGTTCCACGGAGGTGATAGCCTCCAGTTTTGAAGTACAAAGAGAGAGTTTTCAAGTTTTGGTAGAAGAAGTCAAGGGCCAAGGCATTCTGACCTGCTGTTCTTGGTCTTTCAAGAAGAAAAACCATCCCCAAGTGGAGCCACTGTTAGCTACCTATACCAATAGGTTTCATTTTTCATGATTGGCAGAGGAAGTGCCAATATGATCTACTTTGGTGATACAAAGATCTCATATTCTTGTGGAAGACACATATTTACATTTGGTTGATGCTGCCCTACTTCTGAATGGGTGATCCAACAGTCTAAGCTGGGTCATGCCATGTTTCAATTTTTGTTGTAGATTAGAGAAAGAAGTATGTCCAAACAGTTCAATCTTGGCAGATAAAGTAGTTAGGTAGAGAAAAAAAAGGTTCCCAACTGTTTAATCTGGGGCCTTGGAAGCAATAAGGCTAGCCTTAGATAGAAAATCAAAAGAAAAAGCCAAAGGAAAAGAAGAGGGCACATGAGGGTTTGCTAGTCCAAGTGCACCCTCTATGAAGAAACAAAAAATGCTAGGCAAGTAGATGGGTAGGTAGATGGGGTTGCAGAATTCTCAACTCTTTTCAATTTTGTTGGTCTAAAGCAAGAAAACTTCATTGGATAGAGAAGCTCCTCTTCTCTATCATTTTTGCAGCATCACCATTGAGCATGTCTAACTTCCCAAGTTTCCCTATCTGAAAATCTTGCTAACATCCTTTGTTTACTTGTATATATGCCATATCCTCATTTCTGGTGCAAAAATATTTTCATTTTGATCTACTCTCTATAATAAGTCAATTTCACATAAAACTTAGTGTATCTCGCCCCTCATTCACCTTCTCCACTCATATTAACTCCTAACTTCTTATTATCTAAATCCCCTATGTTCCCCTTTTCCCCTACTATTATAAAAACTATGGTGTATAAACCCCAAGCAATGTATAAATATTCCCTCCCCCTGGCAATTATAGCCATATGCCCAAAAACAGGGATTAAATTGACCTCTGGTCAGTCTAATAAGCTAAGCCCTACCCCTTTTTCCCTTCACAACCCTCTGAAAAGATTTACCTATTTTACTTGCAAAAGGCCTTGTAAAAACCCACTATTACCCCTAACCCGCGCTATTTGCAAAATACACTAAAAAAACCTATTTTTCCGCTTTATCCAAAGTTTTGTTGCCATGCGCATTTCCACAGAAAAAACAGTGAAAAAAAAAACCCGCAAATCCGCCAAAACCCAAAGTTCCGCCCGGGCGCGCATTTCAAAAAATATATTAAAATATTCCCCGCCCGCTGTCGTATAGCCCTGACAACTTGCCCTCCCGCCAGCTGTCGGATCTGGGCTTTCCCATCCGACAGCCCTTATCAATTTCGGAGCGGCCCCGATGTACTGCCGTTAGCTTCCGAAAAATGACGTCCGCTGACATATACATGGGGGCACACGTCGCCATACTACTTGATCGGGCCAGCCTCTGACAATCCTGCTTCCGTATGAATAGCGGTCCGATATCATACCGCTTACCACTTCCGGTTTCCGCTGACCGGTCATGCCAACGTCACGCCACCTCACCGCCGCATCAGCACCCCCGCCCGCCATCGCTCCGAGCTGTCACGCCACCTATGCAGTCCCCGTGGACCACTCACAGGCCACCACGTCAACCGATGATGTCATGCTGACGTCACCCGACCCTGACCCCACCTGATGACATCATGCTGACGTCATCCAAATTTTTGCGCCAACGCCCAAAAGTCCATATTTGGCTAAATTTTGCCATTTTTGCGCATTTTTATATGTTTTTCTGCTCTGCCTCCTGCATGTATTTTCACGTCCTTTGCTGCCGCGCCTTACCAAGACCATTCGGAGCTGCTGTTACACAGAATTTGACTGCAACCAAGCTCAAATACTGCCATTAAACCAGGTATTTGTCAATTCCCCAACTGCGCGCTCTGTTTCATCCTGCATTGTTAAAAAACCATTAAAATTGACCATTTTCCCTGGAGAAATAGGCCTGCTACGCCTTAAAACCAATTCCATCACTTTCTAACCGGCCAATTGTGCCCAATTACACCCTTGTTGCTCTGAAACAGGCTGTAATTCAGCAAATTACCTAACCTACCGCGCAGGACGGTATTTCTTCCAGAAATAGTCGAAATTCAACCCAAATTCACTTATAAAACATGGATACACCAGTAGCACCTGTTGCCCTGAATGTTGCTCCATTGAATGCCCCTCAGAGAGAGTTGGAGTGGAAACCATTAGCAGATCAAGATTACCAAATATCAGAGGAAATGCTAATGCATAGCAAGTATCACATTCACTTGCTAAATGAATTGAAACTCAAGCATGATAGTGGAATGGATATATTGGGCATTTAGGACTCTTTCCTCCCCATCTTCAAGCTCCCTCAGGTCAACCAGTTCCCTGACCTAATCCACCGATGTGCTGACTGCTATGACCCCACTCAGAGGGTTGTGCTTGACCCTTCAGGCTCAGTTGTTTTTTATGTCACCCCTGCAGCCATCAGAGAGATGCTAAACTTCAATACTGCTAAGAAATTAGTTCCTTTATCATTGATGGATCTGATAAAACAAGGAGCTAAACTGACAGATGCTCAAATCACCAAGATAAATCATTTGTTCATTGATTCAACCTCTGAGACCATGAAGTACCCTCCCATTCATCATGTATACCTGAATCAATTGGGCAGAGACCTTGCAGACATGATTAGTCCCATATTGGGCTATAATTCAATAGAATTTGTTGATGAAACTATGCTGGTGATGATGGCTATGTTTTCCCCTGGTAAGCCCCCAATCTGTTATCACTATGCCACTTACATCTCCAATAAAATACATGAGCAATTGATAGACTTGGCAAGAGAAAGGGTGTTCAGATACACCTCCTATATCTACCATTTAATCCTATACTATCAGCATGAGAAATTTCCTTTTCCTGTGAAAAGAGTGGATGCACAAGGCAATCCAAGGTCAGTGGTCTATTGGTCCTCTGTTTTCCACTGTAGATCTTATTCCCCATACACTTATTGTGAGTTTATAGACCTCTTCATCCACCCAGCCATGTCTCTGCTTCTGAGCTCACCTCCTCCAAGACTAACTGATGAGATGCAGAGGATTATTCAGTTGTCCAAGGTATACAGCATTCGGGATTGGTATTTTTACCAAAACCACACAGTTATCAGAATATATGGGTGTGAGTTGGCCCCATACAGATTGCCTAGATATGTTCCTATGAGATTGTTTGCCCTCGAGTATTTCAGGCAATTTGGGAATGCTGATGTACTCCATTTTTCAAGCAAGGGCAAGAAAGCACAGCTTAAGTTTAGAAACCAATTAGGCCACTTCATCTACAATAAAAGGGAGGAAGGTTGGCAAGAAGCAGATAGAATGCTAGAAGGCCTTGGCTTACAGACCAGCTTCCTCTGGAAACCATACGACCCCACTCATTTCATAAGCTTAAGAAGGGTCAGATATAGGCTGGCCAGTTATGGTCACTTAAGGTTGCCTCACATAGAAAAATATGCAAATCAACTAGAATGGAGGGAAGGCACCTTAGAAGAGGCTACTACACAAGAAGAACTAGCTCAAAGAGGAGTAAGAAATCTCCAAAAGTTGGCTGACTTAGAGCTTTGTTCACAGGTATTTTCTCTTCCAGGCACTCAAGTGGGAGCGGCTGCTTCATCATCTACAGCTCCACAAAAGGCAGTCCAAGCCCCAATCACAGCGGAGACTTCAGCCAAGGATAAAGGCATGGAAACAGAACAGCAAAAGGCCCCTGAAGAGCAGCGATCAGCCCAAGAAAAAGAGCCAGAAGACCAAGAAGAACAGCCTGAAAATCATCCTGAACAACAGGAAGAAATGGCAGAGGCTCCTGGTCCTAATGATGAGCAAATGCAAGAAAAGGAGGCCCCAGTACAGAATGTTACAGTGGAGACTTCGGTGCTCCAAACCCCTATCAATGAAGAGAGGGGTAAAAAGAGAGATAGAGAGGAACAGACTCCCCTTAGTACCGCAACATCACAGTAAGGGGAAAAGAGACAAAGGCTCGATCCTTTTTCAGAGGAGGAGATGCCTTTCGGTCAAACACAGATGGGTCCCCCCAGCACAGAGGTATCAGCTAGCTCATTGCAGCAAGAGCAGCAAAGAGTACTTGGAGGAGAGGTCAACTCCTCAGGACAATAAAGAAACGGTGAGTCTAGCATAAAGAAACAATTCATAGACATCAAGACCAAAAATGAACCGGTGAGGTTACAACTGTACAATCTCTTGTTGAAAATGGCTCCTACAAACCAGCAGAGGTTGATGTCTGCATATGATGTGCAAGATAGCAAAATGATAATGAGCCATTTCATGCCCACAGCGCTGCAGCCACAGTCTGCAGCTGATTATATAATAACAAACTTGGAAATCTTGTCCAAGGAGATCCACCCAATGGACCAAATTGAATTACATAAACAGACGGGTGAGATGGTGTATGCTACTCTAGCAGATAAAACATTGATAAATTATAGATTGCAGAATTCTTTGAATAATACCACTGCACAATTGGAGTTAGAAAAGGCATCCTCCCAGGCTAAAGACAACAGGATAAGGTCTTTAGAGGATATAATCATAGAGCTTGGGCATGATCCAAAGGACCCTAAAGCTATAAAGGAGCTGCTAAAGATAAAGGATTCAGACATTGCAGCCTTAAGAAAGACGATAAAGATCCCAGCAACCCTTCACCCTCAAACAGAAGAGGTTGCCCAGCAAAGGCAGGACCAAGATGTAGCAGCCATGCTGGTATCACTCCATAAACAACTTGCCCAGACAGAGGGAAAATTGGTAGAAACAGAGGCTGCACTGCAGGCAGCCCTACAGCAGAAAGAAGGAGGCCAAACATCTCAGCCCCCTCAACAAGTAATCGACCTTGAGGAACCCCCTCAAATTGTCACTCCTCCTACAGTACAGACAGTTGAGACAGCCCCATCAACCTCAACACCAGCACCAACATCAGAGCAGGCTCCAAGCCATGATATGCAGAAGTTGATGAATGAAATTAAAGTCCTAGAAGCCCAGATGGCAGAGCTGAATGAAGCCAAGGAGAAATTGGCCACGCTTAATGAGAAACATGATAAATCTAAGCAACAGGTGGCAAAAAAGACAAGGGAAGTAAGGACCTTGGAAAGAAAAATCAAAGAGCTAGAGAAAGAGATGGCCATGGGCAAAGCAATAACAGAACTCAAGAAAATAATATGGTCAAAGATTGGTCAATCAATCACAGACCAATGGCAATATATAGAGACCATCCATGAGCAAATGGATTTGCTGGGCAAGGCTTATGCAGAAAATCAAAAAGCCAGAGCTGCTCTAGGAAGTATGCGAGATATAGCTACTAGAATGATCAATGTGTTGAACAACAGAACTGGCATACAGTTAGCAAACCTGGGTATCAGAGATAGAACTGATACAATTTTGATGATCAAAAGGGTACTCACCCTCAGAAACTATGTTCAGGCTCTAGAAAGAAAATGTCAATGCTTGAGGTGCCAAGATCACAGCATTGTATGACAGGGGACTCCCCATGTTACTAAACAGTGCAGGAAGGCTATCTTCTCATGAGCAATATGCAAAAAGAGTCAACAACTACATCACTGATCAGTTGACTCCCTCATCTAGCACTTCGGAAGAAACTGGGCCGCCCACAGGACAAGAGCTGTATGATAAACTAGAAAATCTATTTTATATAGAACATGAAATTAATCATCTGTTTGCAACCCCCCCTAATTACTACAAATATACAGATGCAGATGAGACACTCCATAAAATGCAAAGGCATCAGTTGCCCACTGATCAATGGTGGATAGATATGATAAGGATTTTGCTGTGATTTGATAAAATAATTTGATCAAATGCGTTTTACAGCAAGCAGAGAATCAATAAAGAAGTCACAGAGCTGCAACGTGTCATCTACAGCAACTGTTGTCAGCAGGAGCCGTCCAAGAATTAACGCAGCCGGCCCTTGGGCCCAAAAGTCATCATCAACTGACAAACAGCAAACAACTGTTATATGCCTTTACTACAGGCTTTTATTTTTGTAATAACTTCACTATACAAAGTTGGTAGAGACAGTTATTGCTCAATAACTTTCTTTCTATATATTTTACTTGATATTTTTGTATAAAATTTCCCCCACGCAGTTCATTTGAGTGGTTGTTGTTTCTTGTTAAAAAAGGAGAACTCGGCTGTAATCTCTGGAGGAATAATACAAAGAAAGCTTGGAGTTTACAGAAATTTGGTCTTACTGATGCATGCTCTCTTGGAACCATTGAATGCTACAGGATTCTAGTGCTATGGCTTAATATAATAAGTTTTCTCTATCTCTGTTAATATTTTATTATCTGTTTAACTCATATCTCTCATATGTTGTTCTAAATTTAGGAAGAAAGAAAAAGAATAGCTCAGGATTTGTCCATGGAGACACCCTGATTTCAATCTTTCTTTACTATAAATGTTTTCTACAGGCTCAGCTGTTTAATTGGAATTCTTAACTGCTCCAATAAACCCTGAATCTTTCGCAGTTCCTATTTAGTAATTCATGTATGCTACTAAGTAGAAATTGTTGTTCAAATTGTTACCACACTGTCTGTAATTCCATCTCCCACTGTTTCACTCACTAATCAGAAATTATATTAAGAATAGTCATCTAGCCTTGCAGTAAAACTTTCTCCATCACAGGTACCAGGACTGTCTCAGATTTCTGACTCCAAATGCCCAATGGACTAACATCTTCCAAACCTTTCATGCCCTTCTCACAACAACAGTTCACAACCAAAACTTCAAACAAAAAACTGAAACTTATAACTAGCCTAAAATCTTCACAAAACAGAGCTAAAACTTAAAGAGAGAGCCCTCTCTGATTACAGGTAGGCTAGGACCTATAATCCAAAGCTTGGTTAGTGGTTACCCCGGCCGTATTCCCTTGGGAGTCATAGGGAACAACCTGGGTGATAACAGGATCCCATCTCTTATCTCCTCCTATGAGCTTGAAATTGGATAGGCTAAGGATCAATTAACCTCCTATCCTCTCATCCCTTTCTCCATGGAAGCTAACTCTAAGTTTGGATGGCCATTCAATACCCTCATTTATGAAAAACCACCTCCATTTCCTATAAATTGAGCACTCATCATAGTGATCAGGGGGCTAGAATCTAAAGTTTCCAAGGAAATGCTGTTGGTTTGAGATTTGAGTTCATATCAAGTAATGTTATGCCGCTGGATTGGTGTGCTTTTGATGTGGTGAGGGTTAGAATTAAGTTGGATGAGTGGCACAAGATTGAACTGTATTGGGTGAATCTCTTCCTTCTACATTAATAAAGTGTTTATTCCTTTTCTTATATTCTTGTTCATATCTATGATGATTATGCATTTCAATGTCTTCGATTCCATTGGTTTATATTAGATAGATCATGTATGCTTTGATTGTTTGTTGTTTCTGTTTCTATTGATACAGGTACCAATTGAGTGGATTTAGTTCAAGTGGGAGCAATGGGAGAACTTCAAAGGGGATCAAGGAAGAGAAAGACTTCAAGTAAGTTCCTTCATCTCATCTATCTACTATAGGAAAAGGTTATACTTTCTTTCTATTGTTCTAGGTGTAGCTACCCACCTAGGGAAAATGTGTTTATCCGTAGATGAAAATTCCATATAACAAATTGGCGACCATACTGGCGATCAAACCCAGAATCTCTAGTTTCACATTAGACAGTGCTAACACGGTTTGGTCCTCCATGTACTTTCAGGTATATATGGGAGGACTACATTAGGTTGCTATCCATCCTTAGGTAACCGATTCGGCCACCTTTTACATTGTGATACATCGAACACATCATTCAGGGAGATTGCCTGCACATATGTTAAGTCCTTAGTTTACTGAGGTAGTATATTGCAGTTCACAGTTGCTTGGTAATCCTTTTGCCTAGATTACCCTCTTTTTGTTTATTTCTTTTTGTATAATATCAATCAGTAATCATGGAGGAACATCAACCTTTACCCCGTCGTTTGTGAAGGCAACGAGTAAACTGCCTTTACCCCCTGAAGCTACACCTAGCCGGAAAAAGCGATCTCAATTAACTGAATCCAGTACATCACAAACTTTTGGTTCTTCATTTGAATTACCAAAGTCACCTATATTGGTAAGTACTACGACCCTAGTTACTCCTACAATTACTGGTACATCTATTACTAAAATGGAACCTTTACAATTAACGAGGACACTAAAATGAACTTAGTGAAATGGTAACTCAAGCTGTCCAACAAGAAGTTGATTCTCAACCCAAATTTGATCAACAGGAAATTACTTCTGAACTTGAATCTGTTCAACCAGAAGTTGATCCCAAACCTATCACAGTTCAACCAAAAGTTACTTCTGAACTAGAAGTTGTTCAAGAAGCTCAACCTGAACCCATTGTTCTTTTACTAGAACACTTGGATCTTGAAGTTAAACAATCAGAAGTTGTTCCTGTACCAAAAGACAATCGACCAGTTTATCCTCAGACATCTATAACTGTTGAGACTTCCCCTTTACCACAAAGTCAAACACCAGAAATGTATTACAGACCTGATGGTGAAATCCTTCCACTTGGTTTGATTTCTATTGAAGAGGAATCTAAAGAAGAAACACCTAGAACTCCAACTCATTTTGGACCTGGGCTTTATCTTTATCCTCATACTCCTCATTTTACTACTCCTTTTGATCCTGTTTACTTTCAAACTCCCATTGATTCATTAGGACATTTATTGGGTCATTTGACTATGGCTGAATCAACATCCCAGACTGTACCATCTGTTACAGCTGCGACAGAATCTATTGTTGCTACTTCTTCGATGTTTACCACAACACCTGAGTCACATCTGTATGGTGTTCCATCCATCCCACTGGGTTACCAATCATTATCTGGAACTCACTCAGGTGTTGCTTCTAGTCCATGGTCTTCACCCATGTTGTCCATAGGAATTTTACCTGGTTCTTCACTTACTGATACTAAATAGTTTGATCCATCAAGTCAATATCAGTCTGGTCCATCTGGTTACCATCCAATGTATCCACTTTACACGGGATTACCTCCATATGGAGAATAATATGCCCAATCTCCTTATCCTCCATTTTCTAGGGGACAATCATATTGCAGCATATCGTCATCTCTAGGTCAACCCAGAATGATTGTTTGTTAGTGGCAGCCTACAATGCCCATTCAACCAAGGCTTGTGTATCCATCACAACCAATGCAATCTATTTCATCCATACCTACTATTTCTGTCGTTATGAATTTACCACAGTCACAAGCTCAATTAATTGTTTCTCAATCTTTGCAAGCTAGTCCTTCAACCTCTGACCCTCAAGTTTCAGGTCTACAAACTCAGTCTTCTTAGGAAATTTTACAACAACAGTTTGTGCCTAGAATCCAACAACCTCAAGCCAGTTTACCATTTACTAGAATGACTCAGACTTATACTGGTTTAATTTATTCACAACCTGGTCAAACTTACATTGGTGGGAAACAATCGTTACATCAACAACCATGGCAGCCACAATATAAACAACAGTAATTCCAATAGTACCAAAATTATCCTAGCCTTGGTCAACAAGCCTATGCTGGGTTTGGTCAACAACAAGTTTACCCAAATCCTGGCCAACAAGCCTATGATGGGTTTGGTCAACACCGAATTTATCTTGGTGCCCAACAACCACCTTATACCGGATTTTCTCAACAAACTTAACCCTATCAAGGTTACCAATAGAAGATTCCTTATGCTGGTATCAAAAGGCCTATTGCCCAGGAAATTCCATCTTACCCTGGTAACGCTCAACCTAACCTAAACCGACAGTTACCTTTTGTCGCAACACTTGAATTACTGGATTTAAATTGGCTTACCAATGATCCAATTATTTATGCACCTTGGTGACCGATGATTCCTCATAAATTTCCTTCTAATATTCCTAAGTTCAATGGAAACCCTAGAGAAGATCCATCCAACCACGTTATGACTTTTCATTTATGGTGTTCATCCAACTCCCTAAATGATGATTCAGTTAGACTACGTCTTTTCCAGCGAACGCTTACTGGTCTGATTGAAAAAAGGTATATTGAATTACCACGAGCTTCATTTGAAAACTTCACATCCCTAGCCACCACATTTTTAACCCACTTCCAGTTACCCATCAGATATGAAACTGGAATGGAACTGTTGATTAACTTTAAACAGACTACTGCTATTCACATTTCTGATCATATTCATGAGTGGTGTCATCATCCTCAAATGGTCAAAACTTTTATTTCCTGATCAGCTTTTAGCTGAGTGGTTTATCAAATTCTTATTGCCATCTATCACCGAGGATGTGAATAAAGGAGGAGTTGTCACTGAAGAGCAAGTAATTGCTTGTGCCCAATACTTAGACTTGATTTACACCCAGTCTAGCACGCTCTATGACAAAATTCGAAATGCACCCAGACCATCTTTTATTGTTACACCACCTCCATCTAGCAAGGACTCTCATACCGGTGACAGTGTGATTGGTGCTTCAAGCACACAAACAACAGGTAGACCATCTGGTAAAACACTTGATATTTCCAATAAAACTTATAGTGCACCTAATAATACTCCTGCTTCCGAAATAAATGTCATGGCATCTGACAAAGGTAAAAATGAAAAGCAACCTAGAAGCAAGAAAAAGGGGAAAGTTAAAAAGAAACAAAATCCTCCACCTCAAGAGAAAGAATCTAATTCCTCTTCTCTGGCTAGGAAACCTCATTATCCATGTTTAATCTGTATATGAGTAGCATTTTACGTGATACTGTCCTCACCGCTCCGAAGTCTCAAAACTTCTTAAGACTTCTAGTGCATCCGCTGTGTTGACAAACCCTTTTCTAAATCCAGAGACTCATTTGGTTGCTACAAATCATGCTTCCACTTCACAAGTGCTTATGCTATCTCCCTCTAAACCTAAAATTGATGTTTTGTGACTACGCGAAGTAAATATTACGGTAATCCATCGTCGTTGTCAAATAACCAGGCTACATATCAACCAAATACTTCGACTTTGACTTTGTCTGATCCCATTCCACTACCCATTGCACCTGAGTTAACAATAAAACCACCTAAAGGAGTTGTACATAAATCTACATTCAACCCTCGAGCTCGAGAAATGCAAAATTATATAACATAGTAGAAGATTTGGCCTAGTCACTTTCTGCTATGTCGACGCTTGAGGTGCTTCAAGACTGTCCCTCCCAAAAGCAGGTTTTATTGTTAGCAATTGGTGGAATTGGTCCAATGGATTCTAATCTTTGGGTTTTTAACCATGTGGGTTATACACCATAATTACCAGCACAATTATCATTTTTTATGCAAGTAAAGGCTTTGAATAAACTCATTCACCAAACCATTGTTGATGAGGGTGCATCTACTTGTATCATCTCAATGAATTGCTGGAAAACACTTGGCTCACTGCCTTTGTCACGATCACCTACAACATTAAAAGCTTTTGACGGTTGCACTTATACACCTTGTGGAATTTTAAGTAACCTGCAGATAGAACTAGGGGGAAAAATTGTAACTGTTGAAGTTGAGGTCATTGACTAACCCCTTGACTACAACATTTTACTAGCAAGACCGTGGGTTTATGCTATGGCTGTTTTGGCTTCGACATACTTTCGTATGATCGCTTTCCCTCATAAAGGTGAAATCAAAACAATTGATCAACTCGGCTTCTTCGCCTCTAGTTCACAGGCTACTGGGAGCATTTCGTTAGTTCATAGACCCCCGATATCTCTTAAGAACATTGGAGTGAGTCTCTTCAAAGATTCTTCCCTAATGGGTATCTTTTCACTACCGTCACCATCACAAATGGCGGAAGTTGCAAAATTTGAGACTCGTAACGTGATATATTCCACTTCATCTGATTCATGGAAGATTTCCAATCATTCTAAAGTTGATATGCATAATGAAACCATGCCGGTAAGCCCCATTGAGCTTGCATAACAATCAATCTTTTTGGCTTGTGTGGAAAACCCAAATCCATAATCACCAATTGTATGGGTAGATTGTTCATTAGAATATGGTACTTCCTCTGATCCTTTTTCATGTACATTTTCTACTGATGAAGGAATCATCCAATCAATGATGACAGAATAAGAACCATGGGCATATTATCATCATCGATCCCATTTTTGAGATCACATATAAGATATTTCAAATGAACTAAATCACCCTTCAATTTTTCATTTCCTTTCGAATTCTGTATTCATAGACACAGTCGATTCCGAACGAAACTTATCAAACATCGAAGAAACCATTTCTATCAAATTTCAACCAAACATGGAATTGTAGAAAACATCCATGTTGGAAAATCTTGTTCTCTGTCGGAACTTGAAATTTACCGTGCTCTTTTTCATGAATTCCATGGTATATTTTCCTAGTCATATGAGGAAATGCGAGGTATTGATTCTAGTATAGTTGAACATGAAATTAAAACGTATCCTAATTTCAAACCGGTATGACAGCGCCTCCATCCTGTTCATCCGAAGAAGGCTACTGCCATAAAAGTAGAAATTGAAAAACTTTTGCACGCTGGTTTCATTTACCTCGTTCCTCTTATCGATTGAGTTTCATATCTTGTTCCTGTCATGAAGAAACAAGGAACAATACGAGTGTGCATTGCTTATAGGGATGTTAATAATTCTTGTCCAAAAGACAACTATCCCACTCCCTTTATCGACTAGATAATTGATGATTGTGCTAGATGTCAAATATTTTCATTTATGGATGGATTTTCTGGCTATAATTAGATCAATATCCGCCCAACAAACTAATATAAAACTGCTTTTATTTGTCCCTGGGGCACATTCGCATATAGGAAACTCCCTTTTGGTTTGAAGAATGCTGGGGAAACTTTTCAAAGGGCAATGAATTATGCCTTCCATGACATCAAACACATTGTTCAACCATATCTAGATGATTTACCTACTCATTCATGGAAACGGGTTGATCACCCGCAACATCTGAGAGCCATCTTTTTATTGTTTTGACACTAAAAAATTTGACCCAATCCACATAAATGTGTGTTTTGTGTTGGTTCTAGGCATTTTCTTGGTTTCGTAGTGTCTAAAGATGGAATTCGACTAGACCCTTTGAAGGTTAAGGCAATTCTTGATCTGCCTCCACCTTCTAATTTACTGCAGTTACAGAGACTCCATGGGAAGGATAACATCCTAAGGAGGTTCATTCCCAACTATGATGAAATGGCTAAAGGATTTACTCATCTTTTGAAAAAGGGAATTCCATTCCATTGGGACCAGGTTACACAAGCTTCCTTTGATGCTCTCAAAGATACCCTGATTCAAGCATCATTAATGTATGCCCCTAATTATCAAAACAACTATTTCCTGTATCTCGCCACTGTAGATACAACCATTGCTATGGTTTTATTCCAAGAAGAAGATGGGACTAAACATTCGATCTATTATTTGAGTCACAATCTCAATGATACGGAAGTTAAGTACTCTTATGTCGAAAAGCTGCCTTTGGCTACTATTCAAGCTGTATAGAGATTTTGCCACTATATCCTACTCCAAAAGACCACTGTCATTTCGGATTGCAACCCTATGACATACATCTTGTCACGTCAATTGTTGGGGGGAAAATATTCAAAATGGATAATCATTTTGCAGGAATTTGATTTTGAATTCTTCAAATCCAATTCAACGAAATCTCTAATCTTCACAGAGCTTCTTTGCGACCTTCCCTCTACCGACATTGATTCAACAATAGAACCATCAATTCCAAATGAGTCTTTGTTTCTGATTTTGTCATTTGACCCGTGGTATGGAGATATACTGATATATCTCCAAACCCAAACTTTCCAGCCTGATACCTCTCACTCGCAATAGTGACGTATTCAATATCAAGCCAAATATTATGTGATCATTGGTGACACCCTTTACCGTCACGGTATCGATACAATTTTACGGAGGTGCCTCACACATGAGGAAGCTGAGAAATTTTTGAATGATTGCCATTCTGGTGCTTGTGGTGGAAATTTATCAGGTTATGCTACCGCACAGAAGATTCTCTATTCTGGTTACTTCTGGCCAACCATATTTAACGATTGCATTATTGTTGTCAGAAGTTGTCATGCATGCCATATTTTTTACTATAAAACTCGATTACCACCTGCACCACTACATCCTATCGTTGTTGTTGGTCCATTTGCAAAATGGGGCATTGATTTCATGACATGTAACCCTACCTCGACCGAGGGGCATGGGTATGTTATTATCGATGTGGACTATTTTACAAAATGGACCAAGGTCATGCCTACATTAAACAACAGTGGTGAGACAGCTACTCTTTTTTTCTTCAACTATGTGGTTGCACGTTTCGGTGTACCAAAATCTATATTTACAAATCATGGTTCACATTTTTGCAACCATATGATGACTGAATTAACTTCCAAGTTAGGAATTTCACATGATAGTTCTACTTCTTATTATCCGCAAGCTAATGGACAAGTTGAAGCTATCAACAAAATCCCTAAGCGAATGCTTCAACGAATTATAGGAGTTCATAAACGAAACTCATTTAATAGTGTACTCAGCTTTGTGGGCTTACTGAACCTCGGTGAGAAATGCAACTAGATTCACACCTTTTCAATTGGTGTAAGGTTTGGAGGCAATCTTGCCCGTACAATGCGAAATTTCATCATTAAAACTCACAATTGACCTGTTACCCGACACTTCTGATGAATAAGCACATTTCTTAGAACTCATCCATCTAGATGAAACATGTCGTGAAGCTGCATTGGCCAATGAAACACATAAGAAATGAATTAAGGCATAATATGACCGAAGTGTCAAGCCTCGCATTTTCTCAAAAGGAGAGCTGATCTTGCTTTATGATCAAGAAGCTGATAAATTAGGAGAAGGGAAATTTGAACCTTTATGGATGGGCCCCTATATTGTCAAGTGTGTTTTGGCAAAAGGTGCTTATGAGTTAGTTGATTATGATGGAATTCCATTGTTGCAGCCCCAAAACGGGTTGTATTTGAAACGTTACTATGCTTGATTTTGCGTAGTAAAAAACACTGTATATATTCTTTGATTGCGTGTGTGTGTGTCACAGTGTGAATTTTAGAGTTTTTATGTGGTTAAGTAATCCGCTTTTCATTTGTTGCAGATGTTGGAATCTTTAGAACCATTTGTTGGTTATGTCGATGGTGCTAGTCGTAGTACGCAGAACCTATCTTCTGCAATATGGGCCATATTCGCTCCAAGTGGTGAGTTAGTGAGTTTTCAAGGGATTTGTATCAGTCATTCTACGAACAATTTCGCTGAGTATATCACTTTGATTGAACTCCTCTCTGATGCCATTTCTCTTGGCATTCATTGAATAATCATTAGGGTAGACTCACAACTTGTTGTACTGCAACTTACAAATGTTTATACCATCTGAAATCCAACTATTATCGTATGTTCCTTAGAGTTCATCCCTTGGAAAGAAATTTTTATTACAGGCAATATAAGCACATTTCTAGGAACTTTAACACATTGACTGATTCGTTAGCAAACTATGTGTTAAACAGATATTTACGAAACATGTAAAAGTAAATTTTCAATTCACATCAACAGTTGAATAGGATTACACATAATCGTATAAAAACACTAAAACTAAAATAGATAGATGTTTAAATTTTTTTACAAAATTTGTGTCTAATACATGTTGGTCATCTGACCTCGAAACTCAAAATGCATATAGAAAAACATCCTAAGTAGACCTAGTGATGCTCATGATAACAGGTCACAGCCTAAGCTATCATGCGCAATAGCCTCATCCAACAACTAGGTAAACCAATAGTATGGCATTGCAACCTCATCGGTAACTCTTGATCCGAACATCTAGAATACCGAGGGTTAACCCCTTTATATGATCCTGTAACTTTGCCAGTGTCTCGGTCAAATCCAAATCCTGGAGAACTTCACTTCTGACATTTCTCTGTGTTGGTTCACCCACCTCCTGTTGATGACCCATTAGTCGAACAGTACCAACATCTGCATGCATGAGAACATTTTTAGTTTAGTCTTGGAAACATCAAAAACATAAAAACATGTAGAAACTTAAAAAATTAAAAAAACACTTGGTAAAGACAATTTACCTATAGCACCCCATTGAGCACCCACTCGTAACCTCAAATCTGGATCTCCATGAAATTCCATCCCCACATATGGATGCTCCTTGATGATAAGGTGTTGTCGACTGAGCCAACTAAAGAATGCAGGAGGAAATGAGATTGATGATTGACAAGCATGTTGAGCCATCAACAAAATCCATATCTGCATCCGTGGATCTCTAGGACCAGTCAAACTCAGTGACACATGCTAAGGTTGCGTCAATGGAATTCTCTCTAAGGTAAAGGCGATCAAGATCAGACCATAGCTAAAATTATTCATCTTACTGATCTTTACTTGGTCAGCTACTCTTTCATTGAAGAGAGAACTGTCTCACACCAGTTGAATGTAGTTGGTTTAAGGCACTCAAGTGAAAACTGCATATATGATCTGTTTGATAGATGAAGTGTCACATTACCCACCAACTTTACAATTGTGAAAAGGATTATTCACAAGGGAAAATCATGAACATCCCTGATGTTTATCTTCCCATATTTCCTAGGTTGTGTACCTGGCTGACGGAACTGTCGAATGTAGTCCCTCACTGATTCACCCCCACGGGTAGAACCTCAAAGAGATATGGAGGCACCATGTCTCGACAATCCTATAAGGAAGTAAACATCATCGATCAATATAGGGAGCAACTTGACCCCTATGTGAAAATCCTGATCCACTAGATCCCATGAATGAACTAAGAACTGCAATAGTTCTAATTGTTGCCTCATCTCGTACAACCTGAAGTATTTGAGTAACCCATAGTCTCTGAGGGCCTCAATAGTACCCAGATCATTTAGGGAAACCATATCATATTCTTCATGTTCTATTTCACACTAAGTAATAGTCATTATGATCTGATCAAAACCTAAAACCAAACCATAAGCTTAGTTAGGATCTGTTTCATGCAAAAAACTAGAGGATTTTTGGGTAAAACAGAAGAAACAAATTTCTCAACTTCGCCCAGCGCAGCCCTGGCCTTGAGACAGTGCACTGCATAGTAGGTACCCTTCTGTTAGGGTGCACTACAGCATAGCTTTTGATGTGTTAGGTTGCGCTGATCCCAGGGCGAGGTATATTTTCCCTAGAGAGCCCAAAACCCTAAAAAACTTGCCTAAAGTTGCAAAAGAATGAACTTAAATGGAAGAGAAAAGGTAGATCTCCTACATGGTCCTGACGATGTGAAAAATGATCGACAAAATCTCTCACAATTAGCTGCTAAAGTTCGAGGTAAAAACTGGTTCAGAGCACAAAACTGAATGGTAAATATCAAATGGTGAAAATGACTTGGTAAATTCTTGTTTTATGGTTATTTCATGTTCATTAAATGAATAAAATATAGTTTTTTACCTATTTTTACCAATGAAACATGTATGTTTAATCTGTTTGGTGGTTCTTTGAGAAGGTTTGCAGCTGATATATTGAGTTTGACATGCATGATCATGAATTTTACTTTTGACTACAGAGCATACTTTTATCTCTTTTTTGCGCTCTATTAAACATTGAAAAAGGAACCTCCCTGGAGTCCTCTTTAAGCTCTTTTAAGACTCTCGAAATATGAAAATATTATTGAGCGCTTGTCCTTTTCAGCGCATTAACAGATTGGAAATGACATCTACTCAATATAAGTTTAACCCTTTTCGGACTGAGATAGATTACTTAGGAAAAAGGAATATGTTGATTAAACATGGTCAATAGGTTCTCTCTTGTATTATTTTACGCTTTTTCAGACTTGAGAGACAAATTTACGAAAAAGAACTTGTGGAGTTTCCTTTTTTTCCCTTTTCAAACTCTCTAAACATGAAAAGGACCAAGTTCTCATTGTCGTTAAACTCGTTAAAACATCAAATAGCGACAAACTTGTCCATCATGACAAGACTGAGTTTCACCTTCGTTAGGCTCGTTAAAACATCACATAGCGATGGATTCACCTGAAGGGTGGAATTATACTACAAGCATATGTTATCCTCCTCAATCTTGTTAAAAAATAAAGAGGTACTGGTCAGCAATGATTGGGGAAAATGGGAAAAGGGATAAATCACTTTATGGTAGCAAGTCACTCTTGAACATGACACTTTCACTTCATCTCTGTGACTATTTGGGTTGGGTTATCTACTTGATGGTTATCATACCTATGGTCTATCATACCATCCATCACTTTGGTTTTGGGTCAATGTTTCCAATTCATTCAGTGTCGTTGACATGTTCAAGAGAAGTCACTCAGTAAACTTCATCCTTTGCAATACTCATAAACCTTCATTTTCATGACCACAATTCCTGAACCTTGTGTTGTCAGTCACATTCTGTCTTCAAAATCATTACACTTGTTTCATTTCGTTGATGAGGGATACATCAAGGCCCTCCTACAACAAGTCGCTTCTTGTCGACATCAGCACATTATCCAAGAAGTTGACTTAGAAACACCTTTCCAGTACCTTGAGGCTTGCATACATTAATGGCAAGTTTCTTGCTTCCGACGGCAAGATGAAATCACTGGCCTTTGACTAAAAGACTTTGTATGGTGTTCGACATCAAAACATCTATTCACACCATGTAGAATGTACTACAGTACCTTGAGAATCATTATCATTATCGGTGATCTCTCGCACATCCATTAACAACTTACATCATTGGCTGGTAATCAGAGGGTGTCTTCCCATGTTCGACTTCAGATCACATATTCACATGGTTAGACTCATACTTGAGCGAACGATTGGACGAGATCGAAGACACAGGATCTATTTTCATCCATCCAGGTTGCAATTTCAGGAGAGTACTAAATCATCTGTACAATGGCTACGGATAGTCATCCTGTCATGGTTCTATATCTATAGATGACTAGCTATGTACATGTAATGAAAAGTTTATATGTTGAGTATGGGTATGCCTTCCCTCAGAAATTCATTAAAATTTCAAAATATCATGATATTATGTATTATAATCGATGCAAGTCATCGTCTGCTTCAGATCCTCCCCGTCACATCGTAAAACATATCAATCGACATTATCATTTCCAACTTCATGCTTTAGGGGGAAACTGTTACAGGTTTATTTGGGCACATCAATCCCGACATTCAGATCAGTACAATTAGGGTTCATCAAACCCTAATTCAGTTGTTACATGCCCTAGACAAGTCATCTCATTGAATGCTTCCATCCATGAAAGTTTCCTAGCCTAAAGCCTTGCTAAAATGCCTCCTTAGGACACCAGCGCAGCCTTGGTCAGGGGTAACTATGCTGCAGAGCAGGCAGGCCCATTCAGGCCTGCATTGAAGTGCATTTAGGCCCTCTTTGACCTATTCTAGGAGAGATTGAGAGAAATTTGCATAGGGTTCTGGGAATATTCCTTAATTCTAGATCATTCTAGAAGGATCCCATCTCTTATCTCCTCCTATGAGCTCGAAATTGGATAAACTAAGGATCAATTAACCTCCTATCCTCTCATCCCTTGCTCCATGGAATCTAACTCCAAGTTTGGAAGGCCATTCAATACCCTCATTTATGACAAAACCACCTCCATTTCCTATAAATTGAGCACTCATCATAGTGATCAGGGGGTTAGAATCCGAAGTTTGTAACGAAATAATGTTGGTTTGAGATTTGAGTTCATATCAAGTAATGTTATGCTGTTGGATTAGTGTGCTTTTGATGTAGCGAGGGTTGGACTGAAGTTGGATGAGTGGCACAGGATCAAACTGTATTGGGTGAAACTCTCCCTTCTACATTAATAAAGTGTTTATTCCTTTTCTCATATCCTTGTTCATATCTATGATGATTATGTGTTTCAATGTCTTCGATTCCATTGGTTTATAGTAGATATATTGATGAGCCTAGGTATTGTAGCAATAATGTTGCAGCTCCGAGGGCTACCAGATTTACTTATCAAACCAAGGTTTGTACAAACTTGGAGGTGATAGTGCTTTATGCACAAGTAGAAGTGAAGGTCCTACCTGCTGTCATTGTTTGTTTGGAAAGAGACCCCAAGGGTTCCAAGCCAAACTTCTATAGGGTCAGAAGAAGCTTAATTATTTGATGGGAGGAGAGAAAACCTATTCTAAGAGAGAGCTACTCTATTGTAGTAATGAAGAAAACAACATGAAAATCTAAACTTACACCATAACCTAACTAACCAATTAAAGAGCTATGCTAAGAAGAATTGCTAAATTAACACTAAAATAATGCTAATTATCTAAGTTGCAGAAGTAAAGAGCATCAAAACTAGACTAAGGTGTAACAAGGAAACTTAGGCTAAATCGGTTTTCAAGCGGAAAAAGAAATCGGAGGTCGAAATCAGTGAAAGGAGGACGTGAGGGAGCAATAGTGCATAAGAACTATTGGATCGGTCAGGTGAAAGGAAAATGAAAAGTGGAGATTGGATCGCAGGAGGTTACATAAATAGATGGGTGAACAGGTTAACTAACATGATGAACGGTGGAGATCGTGTCACGAGGGATTAGGTGAGTGGATGAACGAATGAGGTTAACAGGAGATGAATGGCCAAGATCTAATCGCATGGGTGAATTCAAGAGATGGACAGATGAGGCTAACAGGAGTAATGAATGGCTAAGATCTTATCGCGCAGGTGAAGTCAAGAGATGGATGGCGGAGATCTTATCATGGGGAAAAGAAACATGCAGAAATGAGGGAGCGGGTTTCTAAGGCAGTATATAGTTTCTCGCACACCCTTCAGGATGTAAGCAGTATTTGGAAATTTCACGCGATTATCCTTACTGCACAACACGTAGCACGAGAAAACCACTTTTCTTGCGTGTTCTTTGGCGGATAACGTTCGTGCACTAATCCACGCGAGATTACGCGATGGTTGTTGGATCAGGTGGGGCTGATCAACGGTGGAGATCGGCCAAGTTAGTTGGCGATAGGGGGAAGTGACAGTCATCAGATCAGGCAAGGTAGATTGACGGTGGGGGTTTAAATCTCCTAAAGTGATTGAGTGACACGTGGGGACTTAAAGTTCATAAAGTAAGTGGTAGACTACATGCGAGGAAACAGTTGGAGAAAATATTGAATTGGACGGCGAGGAAGCGATGCATGAGGAACATGCTGGAGGCGGTTTCAAATGAAAATGATAGAGAAAACCAGTGCGGATGAACAAATAACTACATTAAACAATGAAATCCATAGCCCATGTTAGAACTAAAGGCCTGTGTTTTTGGGGCTACTGAAGGGTCCCTTCCTCAAGTCATGGTCCCATAGGAAGGAGATGAGGCTGAGACACCTAGGCACAACTTGATAGTGATCTTTTTCCTCTAACTAACTTGTGAACTAAAAGAAGGCATAAATCAAAGTAAACTACATCAAATGTAGCTACTGAAGTAGATGAACAGGAAAACCATGCATGATCTATGCTATATTACTGTAATGAAAGTGCAACTACTTAAGCCAATAAATAGTGAAAACCATCAGGGTACTTAAGAAAATGAACAGAAAACCATGAAACTACTTAAGCAAATAAACAGAACAGAACTCTATGCTAGCATGCATATATAGTAAAGAGGAGCTTTGGCTACTTGGGTCAAGCCCTAACCCAAGAGCTTTAGACCTCAGAGTTAACTCAAAGTTGGCTTAAACAGAACTCATTCTTATTATAAAAACCATGGATTACAGAGCAAACTGTCACAAGTCTTTGCAACTCATAAATAAAACAGAGTTTTACAATAGAAGTCCCAATCCTACTAAGTTCCTAAACCTCTCTATTTATACATGTGAAGTCTCTAACGACTTTCTTCCCATTAGGGAGGCTTGGCCTCTAATTCAAGAAAAATTGGTTTCTGTCCTTTTCACTTGCTCGGCTTTCTTTTAGTCTTCAAAGTGATGCTTGTTTGCACTTTGAGCTGGTCAAGGAATATTCGAATGGAGGGGTAGTAAATGAGGAGGATTTACCTCCTATAATTACTCTCCCTTGTCCCATTCTAGTTTTACCAAGGTCTTTGCCATAGTCCCTTTCTTTTAACCTTTATACTTGCATTTTCCTTGCTTTTATCCTTTATTCCTGCATTTCTTGCACATTAGACCACAAAGAAACATATCCAACTCTAAGTCATTTCATAAACAACATATAATCAAAAGTATGCAATAAGTTGTGAGAATAGTTGGTTTGACTAAGCTAGGAGGTGAATTAAGGCCAATTAAGGCCCATATAATTACTCAATGATGAGGCTCATCATAGATCATGTATGCTTTGATCATTTGTTGTTTCTTTTTTTTTTTATACAGGTACCAATTGAACAGATTTAGTTCAAGTGGGAGCGACGGGAGAAATTCAAAGGGGATCAAGGAAGCGAAATACTACAAGTAATTTCCTTCATCTAACCTCTTTAATATAGGAAAAGGTTAAACTACTTTCTCTCTATTGTTCTAGGTGTAGCTACTCACCTAGGGAAAATGTGTTTATCCATAGATGCAAATTCCATATAGCAGAGGTTGTTTTGAAGAAGATGGCAACTCTAAATGTGTGGAAATGGGTTGAATGGTGACATATTCTTTCTAAAAATCAAGAGCTTCCTCCTCATTTCTCTCCTTGATAATCACCGTAGATTTTTTTCCTATACAAATTACACATTATTAGCACCTTTAACATCAACAGGACATTCTCTTAAAATATGTTTTTTCCTACACTTTGGACAATAAATAGACAACGACTCTTGTTCTTCTACCAATTTCTATTGAAATTTCAAAGAGTCTATTTGTTTGCTAATGATATTCATAATTTCAATTTTCATGTTGTCCATTTTATTTTCCAAACCAATGATCATAACATCTGTAGATCCAAGTTTATTATTTCTACTTCGACTTCCTCTACAAAATCTAGAATGATTCTGTGAGGGCTTCATGCAAAAGTCACAAATTTGATCAAAATCTTTTTTAGCGATATCCCCTTGTCCTAACAAATTCAAATTATGTCTAGAATATTCAGTAAGCCCACATAAGAACAAGGTTCTAATGGTACTTATGTCAAATTTATGTTTTGACTTTTGGAGGATGTATATAAGCCTCTTTAAATAATCTTCCAAGGTATCATCATCACCTTGCACAATAGTGAAGATCTCGTCCTGATTTCTCTCGTTTTACAATATTCCTGATATTTGGTCAAAAAGACTCTCCTCATTTGATCCCAAGAATTTATAGTATCTCCTCCTAATCCCATGATCCAAAATGGATCTAGTCTTGCCTCCAAATCAAATTCTTCAAATGCAGTTAAAAGTAGGATCAAGTCGAAGTGCTCGTCGATACGATTCTAATGGTGTGAACGGCACGTAAATCCGAGTCCAGATGAAAAAATTAGAGCCAATCAAAGTTTTTGGGAAAATTAAGGAAAAAGTCAAAAGTCAAAGATCAACAATCAACGGTCAACCAGGTCAACAGGATGATGTTAGCAGTACATGTGTCATCTAGAGAATACACCACTTGTATAGGATGATGTCAATAGGTTGATGATGTGTCGCAATGTGATTAGTTAATATGGGCCAATCCGAGGCTAACGCGTGGCAGTCCGGATTTTGCCAAATATGGCCTTATTTCCAAAATTTTGGGGATCAGAGAGGATCGAACCCCTAACCTCCCAGAATGACTGAGTTTTCGCTGGAGGGCCACACCAGATGAGCTATGGTGGATCTTGCTAACAGATTTGATAATATTATATTTATGGTGTTGCGGGTCTATTGCCAGAAAAAAAGGGCCGACGGTCGGGGTCAACCCCACAGCAGCCAGACCCCTTAATTTGATTCAAGTATTATCCCACATTCACCGCAAGACAGAGCCATATATGGTATATAATACCATATTCTCAATGTATAAACCAAAGGAGTGGAAATATATATGGTTGAACCATAGTTTATGTGTGTTAATCCATATCAAAATGTCGGAGTGTCAGGGGGGGTGTTTCGACCCGCGGACCTCCAACCTTATATACCAACGCCTTCATACCTTCGAGCTAACCACCATACCATGTGTTCAGGCTTGAAACAGAGCCGAACAAATTTTTTATTAAACTGTTGCAGGTGTCGAACCAGTAAAACCACCAGCGCATAGACCGAGGCAAGTTTTGTCAGCAGAGAGTGGTTTTGCAGAAGGAAGAGGTGGTTTTACACATTCCAGGGGGTCTGGAGGTCACAGTTTCCAAATATGGGCAAGTTTATACTTGTTTGACTCAAAATTTCGAGCTGAACGCAATGGTGAGGTCCATTTTCTCATTTGAGTCTCTATTTTTGAGCTCATACCTGTAAAAGCATTTTGAAGACAAAATAAAGCAGTCAGCACTGGAAGCTAAAGGACCAGGAGATGTAGCCAGGAAGTTTGGTGAACTCCTTTATTAAATTTTGTTGTGTTGATGTGATTGAATGTGTTTTCAATTTTCTTATGTGTTTATGTTATTTGCAATCTTTTCAATCCATTGCACAAAGTAACATAATAATACTTCACATAAAGTCTACAATACCTTTTTTCTTCATTAACAGATCAAGTGGTATCAGAGCTCCAAGGTTTTTAAGGTCTGACAAGATTGTGTGAAAATTTGAATGCTTACTAGGTTAAGGCGCGGACGAGGTGAAGGTGAACTTGTTGAGGTGAATCCAGAGATTGGGAGGGTCTTTTCACAAAAGAAGGATGGCGGATGAAACCCCACATGTGTCAGAATCTCAGTTCCTGGATAGTTTCATGACGATACGTGCAATGGTGGAAGAGACATATCACGAGTTTAAGAAGAACAAAGATGAAGTCACTTCATCACATCAAGACCAAGAAAATAAGGGGAAGGGAGAAATGCTTCCTCCACCATCTCCTCCATCATCACCATCATCATCATCATCGTCGTCCTCCTCTTCTCATAAATCTAGTCCTTCTAAGAAGAAAAGAAGAAATCCTCTTTGATCAAATTAGATGTAAAATTTGATTTGCCAATTTATGATGGCGAACTTAACACTGAAAAGTCTTGATAATTGGATAAGACAAATTGAAGCATATTGTAGGGTGCAGAAAGTTGTTTCAGAAAGGAAGAAGATCTACCTTGCTAGCCTTCAACTTGGAGGAACTGCACTTGTATGGTGGGAAGGCAAGACACAAGAAGATCTCGAAAAGCATGGTAAAATCATTTCAACATGGAATGAATTTTTTTCTACTATTAAAAAGAAATTTTATCCTTTGGCTTATATGCAACGAGAAAAGATGAGTTGGCAAACACTACATCAATTAAAAGGTCAAAGTGTTCAAAGTTATACTCAGGAATTCCGTAAGAGAGCTTTAACATCAGGCATATCATTGGACTTACCAAAGACATTGTTGAAATATATAGGTGGTATTCATAGTTATTTGAGGCATACCATACTTATGTTTAATCCAACTAGCTTGGATGATGTATTGGTCCAAGCAAATCATCTAGAAGCTAGAGGTAAAAATGTAACCCCAGATGTTGGGAAATCATCAAAACCTATTGAAAGCAAGAATAAAGGCAAGAAGAAACATAAATGGAAGGAGAAGAAAAGAAACACTGTGAATAAAGATAAAACTTCATGCACTCATTGTAAGAAGGAAGGCAACGATGAGGCACACTACTAGTCATTGCATCTGAAATTGAAGCCTAAGAAGTTTAGGAGTAAGGAGCGGAAGAATGTTGCTACTATTCAAAAGGACTTGGGATCAGATTCAAGTGATGAGACAATGGTTACAACTATAGGTATAAAAGGTAACGATTCTAAAGCATCTACAAGTACTTCTTCACATTCTATTGATAATGATAATGATGAGAGGAAAAGAAATGAGCTATTTCACATTAGAGTCATTTCCAAGCATACTAAAATTGATACTTTATTTGATAGTGGTTCACGAGTTAATTTGATTTCTGAAGCAATTATATAGAAGTTGGGTCTAGAAACAAAACATTATAAAAAGCCTAATCCATTAGGTTGGGTGTGTGATAAAACTAAGCTACAAGTTACGAAACAATGTAAACTTTGTTTTGCTATTGGGTCAAAGTTTGTAGATGAGTTTGAGTTAGACATAGTCCATTGGACATATGTGGAATTGTATTAGGAAGTCCATACTTGCATGATAGAAATGTTATCTTCTATCGAACTGAATATAAGTATCAACTCACTAAAGATGGAATTGAATATATTGTAAGGGCTCATAAAATCAAAGATAACTTCTCTCTCATAAATTCAGGACAGATGAAAAGAATTGTAAATTCAAGTAAACAATTTTTACTTATGATTGTAAAAGCAAAGGATATTGATAAATCCGATGCTTTCCAAGGTTGTAATCCTAGAAAAAAACCAGATCTAGTTAAAGTTATTTCCAATTATGATATTCTGTTTCAAGAGCCTAAAGGGCTTCCACCCAAGCGAGAGATAGAACATGAGATTTATTTGCAGCAAGATGCTCCACTACATAACATTGGAATGTATAGGTTAGCAGCTCTAGATAATGCAGAGATAAAGAAGCAGGTACAGGAGTTGCTCGATCAAGGGTTTATTCGACCAAGCACATCACCGTGTGGATCACCTATTGTGTTAGTGTGAAAGAAAGACAGTTCGTGGAGAATGTGCATTGATTTTAGAGCATTAAATAAAATCACAATAAAGAATTGTTATCCTCTTCCTCATATTGATGATTTGTTAGATCAGTTAAAAGATGCAGTTTACTTCTCTAAATTGGACTTGTGAAGCGGCTACCATCAGATCAGAGTTGTAGAACAAGATGTATGGAAGACCGCTTTCAAAAGAAATCAAGGACTCTATGAATGGATGCTTATGCCTTGTGGCTTAATTAACGCTTAAGCTACATTCATGCGAGCCATGAATGAAGTATTTAGGCCATTCATTGATGAATTTGTAATAGTCTATTTAGATGATATTCTTGTTTTCAGTAGAACATGGGATGAACATGTAAAGAAGGTTTTAGATGTTTTGAAAAGAGAAAATCTCTATGTAAAACTATCAAATGTGAATTTGGCAGAACATCTTTGAATTATTTGGGTTATATTGTAGGGGGTGGTGAATTTAAGATAGATCCCTCTAAGGTTGAAGTCATTGTAAATTGGCCTAAGCACAATACTCCTACAAAAGTTAGAAGTTTCTTAGGGGCAACACAGTATCGAAGAAAGTTTATTCCTAACTTTTCTTTGATTGCAGCTCCTTTACATGCTTTGAAAAGTGTGAAACAGATGTTTCACTGGGGAGGAAAAAAATATAAAACCTTCGACACATTGAAAGAAAGGATCAGTACAGCGCCAGTACTAGCACTACCAGATCTTTAGCATCCATTTGAGATCGAGACAGATGCAGGTGAATATGCCAAGGGGGAAGTGTTGATGCAGCATAGAAAGCATATATGTTTTCATTCTGAGACATTCACATCAACAGTAGTTAACTATCCTGCATATGATAAAGAATTATATGCATTAGTTCATAGTGTTAAAAATTGGAAACATTACATAATTGTTAAAGAAACAATCATACACACAGATCGTCAACCACTTCAATATTTACACTCACAAACTAAATTGCAACAGTCAAGACACTGTCGGTGGATGGGTTTTCTACAACAATTTCATCTTGTTATCAGATATAAGAAAGGAATACATAATAAGTTTGCAGACATGTTATCAAGACCAATTATAAATGCATCCAAAATACTTAAGCATAATTCAGTAATTCATGAAAGTTACATTGAACAATATGCTCAATACATAGATTTTAAGGATGTATATGCAACTTTAAGTCATGGAAAGTAGGTAGAAGAATTGGATTATTTCATAAGGGAAAAACTCTTATATCATTTGGGAAAGTTATGCATTCCACAAACTAAAAGAGTTAATATAATTCGAGAAGCACATACTTCTCTCATATCAGGTCATTTTGGTGTAAGTAAAACAATTGCACAATTACAAAGATTCTGTTATTGGCCACGAATGAATGAGATAGTTTCTAGATATATTAAAGGATGTACTATGTGTGCTACAAGCAAGCCAAGTAATTGAAAATTAGGCTTGTATACTCCACTTCCAATTCCTTCTCGTCCTTAGGAAAGTGTTTCCATGGATTTTGTTGGGGGATTGCCAAAGTCTAGAAAGGGTCATGATTATTTGTATGTAGTTGTGGATAGGTTCAGTAAGATGTGTATTTTGACACCATGTACTAAATAGGTCATAGATGAACAAACTGCAAAGTTGTTCTTTCAAAATGTATGGGTTCGTTTTGGGTTACCCACTTCTATTGTATCCAATCAAGATTCTAGATTTGTCGGGAAATTTTGGTCAAGTTTATGGGAGTTAATGGACACAAATTTAAAGAAGAGCACGACATTTCATCCACAAACAGATGGTAAGACAGAAGTGGTCAACAAGACATTAATACAGTTGCTTTGAGGATATTGCAGCAAGCATCCCAAACTTTGGGATGAGAATTTTTGTTATGTGCAACATACTTACAACCATGCAAAACATTCTTCTACTCAGAGATCTCATTTTGAGACTTGTTTTGGTTTTATACCAAAGTCTCCCTTGGATTTTGTCTTTGGTAAATACATAGTAGGTGATGGACACAGCGATGTGGACAAAGCAACCAAGTTCATTGAACAAATCCAAGAAATTCACCAGGTAGTATAGGAACGACTCGAAAGAAGCCAAGCAAGGTATAAGGAGCAGCATTACAAGTATCTAGTTGAGCATAGTTTTCTAGTTGGTGATCAAGTTTGGTTGTACATCAACAAAGAAAGACTACAAGGGGAAGGTAAGAAATTGAAACCAACTAGATATGGTCCTTTCAAAATACTTGGAAAAATTGGTGAAAATGATTTCCGCCTAGATCTATCAGCTTATATGCCAACCTATTCCGTCGTAAATGTTGAAAACTTGCAATTGTATGAGCCTTCATTGATTGAAGATCCCAAAGAGAAAGTTCAGTTACCTTCCATTTAAGATCTTTTGCCCGAGTATCTCAATTAGCTATAGGAGGATATAGTTCTTGACAAGAGGATAAGGACTTCACGATGGTGAAATGTTAAGCATCTTCGAGTGGGACTCAAAGGTACAAATCCAAGTAAATCATGATGATTAGAGATTAGAAAAGTGAAGAAACTTTATCCTCACTTACTCGATAGCTAAAACCAACTTTTGGTGGTCCAAAAGCTTCCAGTGGGGAGGACTGATCCAAAATGGATCTTGTCTTGCCTCCACATCAAAGTCTTCAAATGCAGTTGAAAGTAGGATCAAGTCTATGTTCTCATCGATACGATTCCAACGATGTGAATGGTGCGTAAATCCGAATCCGAATGAATAAATTAGAGCCAGTCAAAGTTCTTCGGAAAATTAGGGCAAAAGTCAAAAGTAAAAGGTCAACAGTGAACAGTCAATGGTCGACCAGGTCAACAAGATGATGTCAGCAAGACATGTGTCATCTCAGGAATACACCACTTTTCCAGGATGATGTCATCAGGTTGATGATGTTTCGCAGTGTGATTGGTTAATATGAGCCAATTCGGGGCTGACATGTGGCAGCCCGGATTTTGCCCATTGTGGCCTTATTTCCAAAATTTTGGGGATCAGGGAGGATCAAACCCCTAACCTCCTAGAATGACTGAGTTTTCACCGGAAGGCCGCACCAGGTGGGCTATGGTGGATCTTTTTAACAGAGTTGATAATATTATATTTATGGTGTTGTAGTTTTGTTTCCGGAAAAAACGGGCCGACGGCTGGGGTCAACCCCATGGCCACCGGACCCCTTGATTTGTTTCAAGTATTATCCCACATTCACTACAAGACAGAGCCATATATGGTATATAATACCATATGTTCAATGTATAACCAAAGGAGTAGAAATATATATGGCAGAACCATAGTTTATGTGTGTCAATCCATATCAAAATGTCGGAGTGTCAGGTAGGGGTTTCGACCCACCGACCTCCAACCTTATATACCAATGCCTTCATACCTTCAGGCTAACCACCATACCATGTCTTCAGGATTGAAATAGAGTTGAACGAAATTTTTATAAAACTGTTGCAAGTGCCAAACAAACAAAACCACTAGCACGCAGACCGAGGCAACTTTTGTCAGCGAGAAGTGGTTTTGCAGAAGGAAGAGGTGGTTTTGCACATTCCAGGGGATCTGAAGGTCATAGTGTCCAAATATGGGCAAGTTTATACTTGTTTGACTCAAAATTTCGAGCTGTACGCAATGGTGAGGTCCATTTTCTCATTTGAGTCTCTATTTTTGAGCTCATACCTATAAAATAATTTTGAAGAAAAAATAAAGCAGTCAGCACTGGAAGCTAA
Source organism: Pinus tabuliformis (assembly GCA_031772625.1). Lineage (NCBI taxonomy): Eukaryota > Viridiplantae > Streptophyta > Pinopsida > Pinales > Pinaceae > Pinus > Pinus tabuliformis. The sequence goes on along the minus strand of CM062811.1, from coordinate 881,674,896 downwards.
AGGGTCAGGAGATGTAGCCAGGAAGTCTGGTGAACTCCTTTATTAAATTTTGTTGTGTTGATGTGATTGAATGTGTTTTCAATTTTCTTATGTGTTTATGTTATTTGTAATCTTTTTTATCCATTGCACTAAGTAACATAAGAAAACTTCACATAAAGTCTATAATACCATTTTTTTTCATTAACGGATCAAGTGGTATCAGAGTTCCAAGGTTTTTAAGGTCTAACAAGATTGTGTGAAGATTTGAATGCTTACTAGGTTAAGGCTTGGACGAGGTGAAGGTAAACTTTTTGAGGTGAATCCAGAGATTGGAAGGGTCTTTTCACAAAGAAGGATGGCGGATGAAACCCCACTTGGGTCAGAATCTCAATTCCTGGATAGTTTCATGACGATACGTGCAATGGTGGAAGAGATGTATCACGAGTTTAAGAAGAAAAAAGGTGAAGGCACTTCACCACATAAAGACCAAGAAAATAAGGGAAAGGGAGAAATGCTTCCTCCACCATCTCCTCCATCATCACCATCATCATCATCATCATCCTCTTCTTCTCATAAATCTAGTCCTTCTAAGAAGAAAATGAAGAAATCCTCTTTGATAAAATTAGATGTAAAATTTGATTTGCCAAATTTATGATGGAGAACTTAACACTGAAAATCTTGATAATTGGATAAGAAAAATTGAAGTGTATTGTAGGGTGCCAAAAGTTGTTTCAGAAAGGAAGAAGATCTATCTTGCTAGCCTTCGACTTCGAGGAACCGCACTTGTATGGTGGGAAGGAAAGACACAAGCAAATCTCAAAAAGCATGGTAAAATCATTTCAACTTGAAATGAATTTGTTTCTGCTATTAAAAAGAAATTTTATCCTTTGGCTTATATGCAACAAGCAATGATGATTTGGCAAACATTACGTCAATTAAAAGGTCAAAGTGTTCAAAGTTATACTCTGGAATTTCGTAAGAGAGCTTTAACATTAGGCATATCATTAGACTCACCAGAGACATTGTTGAAATACATAGGTGGTCTTCATAGTTATTTGAGGCAGACCATACTTATGTTTAATCCGACTAGATTAGATGATGTATCCATCCAAGAAACTCATCTAGAAGCTAGAGGTAAAAATGTAACCCAAGATGTTGGGAAATCATCCAAACCTGTTGAAAGTAAGAATAAAGGCAAGAAGAAACTTAAATGGAAGGAGAAGAAAACAAACACTGTGAAGAAAGATAAACCTTCATGCACTCATTGTAAGAAGGAAGGCCACGATGAGGCACATTGTTGGTCATTGCATCCAGAATTGAAGCCTAAGAAGTTTGGGAGTAAGGAGCAGAAGAATGTTGTTGCTATTCAAAAGGACTTGTGATCAGATTCAGGTGACGAGACAACGGTTACAGCTACAGGTATAAAAGGTAACGATTCTAAAGCATCTACAAGTACTTTACATTTTGTTGATAATGATAATGATGAGAGGAAAAGAAATGAGCTATTTCACATTAGAGTCATTTCCAAGCATACTAAAATTGATACTTTATTTGATAGTGGTTCACAAGTTAATTTGATTTCTGAAGAAATTGTAAAGAAGTTGTATCTAGAAACAAAACCTCATAAAAAGCCATATCCATTAGGTTGGGTGTGTGATAAAACTAAGATACATGTTATGAAATAATGTAAAATTTGTTTCGCTATTGGGTCAAAGTTTGTAGATGAGGTTGAGTTAGACATAGTCCCATTGGATATATGTGGAATTGTATTAGGAAGTCCATACTTGTACGATAGAGATGATATCTTCTATCGAACTGAAAATAAGTACCAACTCACTAAGGATGGAATTGAATATATTGTAAGGGCTCATAAAATCAAAGATAACTTCTCTCTCATAAATTTAGGATAGATGAAAAAAATTGTAAATTCAAGTAAACAATTTTTACTTGTGATTGTAAAAGAAAAGGATATTGATAAATCCAATGCTTTCCAAGGTTGTAATCCTAAATAGAAAGCAGATCTAGTTAAAGTTGTTTCTGATTATGATATTTTGTTTCAAGAGCCTAAAGGGCTTCCACCCAAGCGAGAGATAGAACATGAGATTTATTTGCAGTAAGATTCTCCACTACCTAACATTGGAATGTACAGGTTATCAGCTCTAGAGAATGAAAAGATAAAGAAGTAGGTACAGGAGCTGCTCGATCAAGGGTTTATTCAACCAAGCACATCACCGTGCGGATCACCTATTGTGTTAGTGCGGAAGAAAGACGGTTAGTGGACAATGTGCATTGATTTTAGGACATTAAATAAAATCACAATAAATAATCGTTATCCTCTACCTCGTATTGATGATTTGTTAGATCAGTTAAAAGATGCAGTTTACTTCTCTAAATTGGCCTTGTGAAGCGGCTACCATCAAATCAGAGTTGCAGAACAGGATGTATGGAAGACTGCTTTCAAAACAAAGCAAGGATTCTATGGATGGATGGTTATGCCTTTTGGATTAACTAACGCTCCGGCTACATTCATGCGAGTCATGAATGATGTATTTAGTCCATTCATTGATGAATTTATAATAGTCTATTTAGATGATATTCTTGTTATCAGTAGAACATGGGATGAACATGTAAAGCAGGTTTTAGATGTTTTGAAAAGAGAAAATCTCTATGTAAAGCTATTAAAATTTGAATTTCGCAGAACATCTTTGAATTATTTGGGTTATATTGTAGGGGGTGGTGAATTGAAGATAGATCCCTCTAAGGTCGAAGTCATTGTAAATTGGCCTAAGTCCAATAATCCTACAGAAGTCAAAAGTTTCTTAGGGGAAGCACAATATTGGAGAAAGTTTATTGCTAACTTTTCTTTGATTGCTACTCCTTTACATGCTTTGACAAGTGTGAAACAGGTGTTTTAGTCGGGAGGAAAATAGCAGAAAGCCTTCGACACATTGAAAGAAAGGATCAATACAACACCAGTACTAGCACTGCCAGATCTTCAACATCCATTTGAGATTGAGACAGATGCAAGTGAATATGCCATGGGGACAGTGTTGATGCAACATAGAAAGCCTATATGTTTTCATTTTGAGACATTCACATCAACTGTAGTTAACTATCCTAAATATGATAAAGAATTATATGCATTAGTTCATAGTGTTAAAAAGTGGAAACATTACATAATGGGTAAAGGAACAATCATACACATAGATCATCAACCACTTCAATATTTACACTCACAAACTAAATTGCAACAATCAAGACAATATCGTTTGATGGGTTTTCTACAACAATTTCATCTTGTTATCAGATATAAGAAAGGCATACATAATAAGGTTGCAGACATATTATCAAGAACAATTATAAATGCATCCACAATACTTAAGCATAATTCAGTAATTCATGAAAGTTACATTGAACAATATGCTCAAGACACAGATTTTAAGGATGTATATGCAACTTTAAGTCATGGAAAGCAGGTAGAATAATTGCATTATTTCATAAAGGACAAACTCTTATATCATTTGGGTACGTTATGCATTCCACAAACTGAAAAAGTTAATATAATTCGAGAAGCACATACTTCTCCCATATCAGGTTATTTTGATGTAAGTAAAACATTTGCACAATTACAAAGATTTTGCTATTGACCACGAATGAATGAGACAGTTTCTAGATATATTAAAGGATGTACTACGTTTGCTACAAGCAAGCCAAGTAATAGAAAATTAGTCTTGTATACTCCACTTCCAATTCCTTCTCATCCTTGGGAAAGTGTTTCCATGGATTTTGTTGGGGGATTGCCAAAGTCTAGAAAGGGTCATGATTATTTGTATGTAGTTGTGGATAGGTTCAGTAAGATGTGTATTTTGACACCATGTACTAAACAGGTCACAACTAAACAAACTGCAAAGTTGTTCTTTCAAAATGTATGGGTTCATTTTCGGTTACCCACTTCTATTGTATCTGATCGAGATTCTCGATTTCTCGGAAAATTTTGGTCAAGTTTTTAAGATTTAATGGACACAAAGTTAAATAAGAGCACGAAATTTCATCCACAAATAGATGGTCAGACAGAAGTGGTCAACAAGATATTGATACAGTTGCTTCGAGGATATTGCATCAACCATCCCAAACTTTGGGATGAGAATTTGTGTTATGTGCAACATGCTTACAACCATGTAAAACATTCTTATACTCAGAGATCTCCTTTTGAGACTTGTTTTGGTTTTATACTAAAGTCTCCCTTGGATTTTGTCTTTGGTAAAGACATAGCAGTTGATGGACATAGTGATGTGGACAAAGCAACCAAGTTCAATGAACAAATCCAGGAAATTCACCAAGCAGTATAGGAACAGTTGGAAAGAAGCCAAGCAAGGTATAAGGTGCGGCATGAAAAGCATCAAGTTTAGCATAGTTTTCAAGTTGGTGATCAAGTTTGGTTGTACATCAGCAAAGAAAGACTACAAGGGGAAGGTAGGAAATTGAAACCAATTAGATATGGTCCTTTCAAAATACTTGACAAAATTGGTGAAAATGCTTTCCGCCTAGATCTACCAGCTTATATGCAGATCTATTCTGTCATAAATGTTGAAAAATTGTGATTTTATGAGCCTTCATTGATTGAAGATCCCAAAGAGAAAGGTCAATTACCTTCCATTTAAGATCTTTTGCTTGAGTATCTCAATGAGCTACAAGAGGATACAGTTCTTGACAAGAGGATAAGGACTTCGCGATGGGAAAATGTTAAGTATCTTCGAGTGGGACTCAAAGGTACAAACCTAAGTAAAGCACGATGGATAGAGATTAGAAAAGTGAAGGAACTTTATCCTCACTTACTCAATAGCTAAAACCAACTTTTGGTGGTCCAAAAGCTTCCAGTGGGGAGGAGTGATCCAAAATGGATCTAGTCTTGCCTCCAAATCAAAGTCTTCAAATGCAGTTGAAAGTAGGATCAAGTTGAAATTCTCGTTGATACGATTCCAACAGTGTGAACGAAACATAAATCCAAGTCCGGATGAAGAAATTAGAGCCAGCCAAAATTTTTGGGAAAATTAAGGCAAAATTCAAAAGTCAAAGGTCAACAGTCAACAGTCAACGGTCAACCAAGTCAACAAGACATGTGTCGTCTCGAGAATACACCACTTTTCCAGGATGATGGAAGCAGGTTGATGATGTGTTGCAGTGTGATTGTTTAATATAGGCCAATCCGGGTCTGACACGTGGTAGCCCAGATTTTTCCCAATGTGGCCTTGTTTCCAAAATTTTGGGGATTAGGGAGGATCGAAGCCCTAACCTCCCAGAATGACTGAGTTGTCGCCGGAGGGCTGCACTAGACAAGCTACAGTGGATCTTGTTAACGGAGTTGATAATATTATATTTATGGTGTTGCGAGTTTGTTGTCGAAAAAAAAGGGCCGACGGCTGGGGTCAACCCCACGGCCATCGAACCCCTTAATTTTTTTCAAGTACTATCCCACATTCATCGTAAGATATAGCCATATATGGTATATAATACCATATGTTCAATGTATAAACCAACGGAGTGGAAATATATATGGCCGAACCATAGTTTATGTGTGTCAATCCATATGAAAATGTTGCAGTGTTTGGCGGGGGTTTTGACCCACCGACCTCCAACCTTATATACCAACGACTTCATACCTTCGAGCTAACCACTATACCATGTGTTCGGGCTTGAAACAGAGTTGAACCAAATTTTTATTAAACTATTGCAGGTGTCAAACCAGTCAAACCACCAGTGCATAGACCAAGGCAGTTTTTGTCAACGAAAAGTGGTTTTGCAGAAGGCAGAGGTGGTTTTGCACATTACATGGGGTCTGGAGGTCACAATGTCCAAATATGGGCAATTTTATACTCGTTTGACTCGAAATTTCAAGTTGAATGAAATGGTGAACGAAAAGTTGATCTGTAGAAGAATTTTGAAGACAAAATAAAGCGGTCAGCACTAGAATCTAAAGGGTCAGGAGACATAGCTAGGAAGTCTGGTAAACTCTTTTATTAAATTTTGTTGTGTTGATGTGATTGAATGTGTTTTCAATTTTTTTATGCGTTAATGTTATTTGTAATCTTTTCGATCCATTGTACTAAGTAACATAAGAAAACTTCACATAAAGTCTATAATACCTTTTTTTTCATTAACAGATCATCCCATGAACCAGCGTAAGGTTGAATCCTTGAGAGTTTTAAGAAATAGCTTTAATTTTTGGGCATCTGTAGAGTAATCATAGCTTCTGCATAATATATCAAATTCAAATAGGAAAAAAATCTAGATCCTCATGTATCTTACCATGGAAATGAGGAAGAGCTGATGGCGGAATATTCTTAATTTGTGCAGTTGTTCCTGAATTCACGATTGGAAACCCAAAGGTGGATTGTTCCTCATTTACCTAATTCTCACCAGTTCCTTCAGCATGGTCCTTGTTTTCTTCCATTTTCATACCTCCAATCAGACCACTCCTAATAGAATCAGAAGGTTGACTATGGTTTAAATTAGTCTTTTGATCACCACTAGTTTCCTTCTTCCCCTTTTTGGGTTGTGTCACACCCGAACCACTGTTTCCAAAATCCAATTGGATAGTTCCTGCGTGGTGGGTTTGTGTCTGTTTGGACTTTTTGCCTGCAAAGGAAAGCCCAAAATGAGAAAAATATTCATATTTATTAGTGTTTCTTTGGCCCTTATTGTGCTTCGGACCCCTACCCCTTTTAGGCATTCATTGTTATGTAACCAGCTCACAAAATAGAAGAAAATATAGAACATCGAATTCAAAATCAGCCTCTTCGAGGGGGAAACCTCCTTTAGATAACACAAATGAACAATTCTTGGATGATACAAATGACAAAACCTCCTTTCTATATATAGGATTCCAAGGGGTCACAATATAATCAAAGCGACATAACAATAATAATATAATGGCAAAACAATAACAATAGTGGGCTTCTATGGGGAACAATAGTAACAATATGGGGACAATAGGGGCATAATAATAACAATAAGGGCTACAATGACAATAGTAATGGGGGAATCACTAGTATTATAGGGACCTAACATGCCCCTCTACTTCAAAAAAGTGTCGTTCTTAATGCTTGAGTAGTTCTGGATGCTTCTGTATAAAATTCTCATCCTCCCATGTGAAATCTTCAACGGGTAAGTTCTTCCACTTGATGATATACTCCAAAATTGATCAATTTCATAGCTGTCAAGTTCTTGATTTTGTGACTACTTCAGGTTCCAGTATGATTTTTCCTTCCTCGTCAAGTTTTGGCAATATTGTTTGAACTGGGAGCTTGTCACCTATAACCTTCTTTGAGCATGAAACATGAAAAAATGGGTGCACTTATGAAGCTGCAGGAAGCTCCAATTTATATGCCATAGTACCAATCTTTTGCAACACCTTGTATAGACAATAATACTTTGGTGATAATTTATTATTCTTCTTAGCTTTCTTGAGCAACATTAGTTTATATGGTTATATCCATAGGAATGCCCAGTCACCTACATCAAAACTTCTTCCGCTGTAATGTTGATATGCCTATTGTTTCATTCTATTCTGCGCCAAAGTGAGGTTATCCTTTAAGAGTTGGAGAACTTGTTGTTGATGCTCGATGTGATCTTCCACTGCTTGAACCTTAGAATTTTCTCTTAAATATTATGTGATGGACGGTGGATGATATCCATAAAGTGCCATAAATGGGGTCATTTTTGCTGCAGTATGGAAGAAAGTGTTATACAACCATTTAGCCAGAGGCAACCATTTGACCCATTGTGTATGTTTATCAGATACAAAGAAACAAAGATATCCTTCCAAACATTTGTTTACTATCTCAATTTTCCCATCAAATTGAGGATGATAAGATGAGCTATGGGCTAACTGAGTACCAAGACAAGAAAATAATTTTGTCCAAAATTTTCTAGTGAAAATGGGATCTCGTTTGCTTACAATAATCTTTGGGTTTCCATGTATCTTTTGAATTGTTTCCATAAATGCAATAGAAAATGTACTGGCTTTAAATGGATGAGATAATGCACAAAAGTGTGCATACTTGGTAAGTCTATCAACTACCACCATGATGAAACTCTTTCCTTCGGACTTGGGTAAACCTGTGATAAAATCCATTGAAACCTCCTCCCATTGTTGGCTTGGAATGGATAAAGGTTGTAATAGACCTAGGGTCTTAATTGTTTCCACTTTATTTTGTTGGCAAACCAAACATTCTGCAACAAACTTTTGAATATCCAATTTAAGGTCATCCCAAAAAAAATTATTCTTAACCCTGTGGTAATTTTTTAAAAATCCTAAGTTCCCTCCTAAGGGGGAGGTGTGCAATTCCATAAGAATCTTTTGTTTGATTTGGGAATTCTTACATAGGTATAAGCGATTTGTGTACCATAAAAAATCATTTTTCTAGCTAACTGTATAAGATGTACTGCATTCTTGTTGTAACTTTTGAATGAGTGCCCACACTTCTTCTTCATTCTTCCATTCATCCCTTGCTTCATTTATCCAATCTAGTTGGATAATAGAAATGGCGCAAAGAAATGCTTTCACATCCTCATCCTTTCTTAAGAGTGCATCTGCCACAACATTTTGCTTCACCTTTTTGTAGATGATTTCAAAGTCATAACCCAACATCTTTGTGACCATTTTTGTTTCTCTTCTGAAGATAATCTTTGTTCTAAAAATTATTTAAGACTATCATGATCTGTTTTTAACTTGAAGTGTCTTCCCATTAGGTAGGGTCTCCATTTCTTAAGTGCATTTCGTGTTTCCAACATTTCCTTCTCATAAATAGCTTTGTGTAAATAATTTCCTTTGATTGGACGACTTTTGAAAGCAATTGTTCTTTCTTCTTGTATTAAAACAATACCAATTCCATTTCTTGAGGCATCACATTCCATAATAAAGTTTTTTGTGAAGTCTGACATAGCTAAGACTGATGCTTGGAACATTTCCTCTTTAACATGTTCAAATGCCTTCGTTGCTTCTAGAGTCCATGAAAATGCATCTTTCTTCAATAATGTTGTTAGAGGTGCTATTATCCTCCCATAATTCTTAACAAACTTGCAATAATACCCTATTGACCTAATAAATCCTTGCATATGCTTTATGGATGTGGGGATTTTACATTCCTTAATGGCTTTAATTTTTCTAGGGTCTACCTTAACACCTTCATGAGATACAATATGACCCTAATATTGCACCTCTTGTACTCCAAATAAACATTTGGAGATTCTTGCATATAATTGTTTCTCCTCCAATAGTTTGAGCACCCTGTCAACATGTTGAACATGATCCTTCCAAGACTTGTTGTAGATTAGTATATCATAAAAAAATACTAACACAAATTTGGTAAGGCAGGATTTGAAAATGGAATTCATCAAACCTTGAAATGTAGAAGGTGCATTAGTAAGGCCAAAAGGCCTAGAAAAAAATTCATAGTGACCCTCATGAGTTCTAAATGTTTTTTTCAGAATGTCTTCAGTCTTCATTCTGATTTGATGATATCCAAAAGGAAGATCCAACTTGGTGAAGTAAATTGTTGCATGCAATTCATCCAATAATTCATCAATGACAAGAATGGGAAATTTATCTTTAATAGTGAGCTTGTTGGGCTCCCTATAATTCAGACACATGCATCATGATCCATCCTTCTTGTGCACCAATAGTAATGGAGTAGAGAAAGAACTTTGACTAGGTTGAATTATACTAGCCTCTAGCATTTATGCAACCATACGTTCAATTTCACTCTTTTGGGCATAGGGATATCTCTAAGGACTATTTTTTGATGAACACTTCCTGGAATCAAATGAATAGCATGATCATGATCAAAAATAGGTGGGAGGCCTTTGGGAGTCTCAAATACCTTGGAATGATTGTCCAAGACTTTTTGGAGATCTGGAGAAATAGATGGTTTGAATGTGGGAACCTCTAGCGAACATAATTGCTCAATTACACCACGTTGTTCTTTCTTTAGAATCTTTGTCATTTCGTTGGAGCTGGTTATATTTCCCAGTTTCCATGTGATATCCCTTAATTCAACTTCCTTTCCTTCTGAAGAAAAAACTCATGAAAAGTTCTTGAAAATTAAAAGATTGTACCCAAGGATTGTAGCCATTGGAATCCTAGTACAACATCAGCACCACCCATTGGAATGGAAAGCATTGGGCTATTCAATACATATTCTCCCATGGATAACTTGATATTATGGTACTTTCCAGAGAAATTTATGGTTCATCAATTTGTAACCATCACTTGACACTATGGTGCTGGATATAAGAATCAATTCAATTCCTTGGCTATCTTATAATGAATAAAATTATGGGTACTTCCCAAATCAATCAACACTATTACCTTTTTCTTCTTGATACGTCCTTCTATCTTGATAGTTTAAGGAGTGGTAATTCTAGCCAATGCATTACAAGATATGGTCAGATTCATTTCTTCTTTCTCTAGGGTTTATTCTTGGTGTATATCCTCTTCTTTTGATGTTTCTTTTTCCTTTTCTTGCTCCTCTTCACAATCCATGTAAAATAATTTCTTCTCAGCACACTTATGACCTTTAGTGTATTTTCTATCACAACTGTAACAAATCTCTTTTGCTCTTTTTACTTCCAATTTTTGTGGTGTCCATCTTGTAGGTTGTGGAAGGCTAGGGACAACAATACTTCCATATTTATAGTTGTGAGTGGTAGGCTCCTTGTTGCCATAATTTTTCTTTCCATTTTTCTTGCCAACCTGAATTCCTTCTCCAATGAATCAGGTTCCCAAAGGTGAACCTCATGTTGGATGTGATACTTTAAAGTCCCCATGAACACATCAATCCTATGCTCCTCTGGAATATGTTTTACCCTTATATTCAATTTTTGGAATTGCTCAATGTGCTCCATCATTGAACCCTTTTGTTTGAGATTTATCAATTGGCTAAAAAAGGTGTTTATTTTTGTATCCTCATAATGTGCTATCATTTTATCTCTAAAAATTGCCCAAGTGACAATTTGTTTAAGAGAGAAAATCCATCGATACCATACAAACTTATTTGATTCCAAATATAAAGTTTCAATGCGTACCTTTTGTGTGTTTTTCACATTATGGAGATCGAAATATTGCTCCATCTGTAGTATCCATGTTATGGGATCCTTGCAATCAAACTTTCTCATATCGATATTTGGAACATGGTGGGTCTTCAATCCAACATTAGAGTCTATGAAATCATTATTAACATTTCTTTTGTTCTCATCATGATTTTCCTTTATTACCCTTTCACCATTAGCAGGCATTTCTTGTAGCAACTTTTTCAAATCTATCTTCAAATATTCCATGTTTCCTTAAAGTTTTTTTTCTATACCATCCATATTAGCTTCCACACCTTTCATTAAAGCATCCATCTTAGCTTCTATTACTTTTTGTGAGTGAATTTTGTTGCAATTGGTCTTGTAATTTTGATATATCATGTTGTATTTCTTCCTTTTCTTCATGAGTCATGCTAGAGATTTCAGGTTTCTTGCTTGGTGTTTCTATTTTATTTCTTTGGGGCATAAATTAATGATAATTTTTCTTCACTATGCCCTTTGAATTCCTTCAAACTAATTTTTCAAACCAAACTTATGCAAAATTTTAAAAAAACTACACACATTTTTTCACTTTGTAGGAGATCGATATTGAATCCATTGTATATCTTTAATTTCAAATCTCCAATGTCTAAAATTTCGTCCTACGGTAGCCCTATGAGTCCCCTTTACAACCCCATAATTTTGATCAATATTGTATTCTCCAAGGAAGAGTTATACCAAACCTCCCCCGATTACCTGATTATAGACTGGTTCAGTAGAGCGAACTTGTACTAAATTCCACATGTCATTGTTACGACCTTACGACCTAAAACTGATACAAACAAAACTACAGGCCATCCTATTTCTGTAACTTTTTACGAAATTTCAATCTGATGCTCAGAGTGAAAGTTATGATAATTTTCCCCAGTTCACCTGTTTGAGATATAATTCGGGATCTTGAAAAAGCCCTAACTTCTGTGGATCTTATCTATGAAACTATAGTGCGAAAAGATCTGAAATTCAGACTCGAGGTTCATAGATATTTTGGCTCAAATTGGTTTTAATTTCAGCTTTAGAAATGTCATAGAAAAAATGTTATAGCGAAACTTCTACGATGTCCTGTTTCGAGCAGCGAAACCCTAGAATCCAAAGCCTCTGATACCAAATGTTACGTAACCAGCTCATAAAATAGAAGAAACGATAGATCAACGACTTCAAAATTAGCCTCTTCAAGGTGGAAAACAAATTTAAATTACAAAAATGAATAATTCTTGGATGATACAAATGACAAAACCTCCTTTCTATATATAGGATTCTAAGGGGTCACAATATAATCAAAGCCAACATAACAATAATAATATAACGACACAAAAATAACCATAGTGGGCTTCTATGGGGCACAATAATAATAATATGGGGACAATAGGGAAAAAATAATAACAATAAGGGCTACAATGACAATAGTAATGGGGGAATCACTAGTATTATAGGGACCTAAAATTCATCTTAAAATAATTAACCAAAAGAGTGACAAAACCTTAAAATTATAGAAAAGAAAAAAGAATCTCAAATCAAATGCTACAAAATAAAAATATTAGCACTAAGAAATCCTTCAAGCAATAAAAGCACACTACAGAAAAAAATAATAGCAGACTTACCCCTACTGCAAAAGAATCATAAATTTCTTAACAATCTTAAATGCCTCCCCGACAACGACGCCAAAAATGTTGTGTGCAGGAATTGTAGTTCAACAAACTCCTTCAACACTTAATTTGTCAACCTAGAGCTACATAAGCTTTGAGGCGTAGCACATCAAATGCCAAGAAATGATATGAACCTTCACTAAATTTGTTTCTATCTTTCTTAATTACAGTTTGCAGAATCAAAAGGATCACATGGCAAATAATACCAAGAGAATTATGGTGCTGGAATGAAAAAGAAAGTACTTTGCAGGAACTCAATGAAAGGAACTTCAAATCATCATGAACAATCCTGATCAATAAAAGATAAATATCTAAGACTAAGTTCAGTGCAGTCGTAGGACAAATAAATCATTAAACTGTTAAGGACATTTGCCTTCATTAAATATTTTCCTTCCTACACTGAACCATCGTTCCTCCACTGCAATGACATTCCTGTACTGGAAAGGCGTTCCTATACTGGAAGTATGTATTGTGCCTGCACTAAAGATTTTGACATTCATACAAGAGCTTTGGGTTCCTATATTAGAGCACTCTGTTCTTGTACCAAGATATCGGTTGATGTACCAAAACAGAGGTTCCTGTACCAAGAAATCAACGTTCTTGTACTAGGTTTCCAAACCACTTGTAGAAAATGAAAAGGGTGTTAACTAAGAATAAATTTCAAGGCAAAAAAGAGACGAGGAAATAAACATTCATAAGAAAAATAATCTTTAACTAAATCATGCATTCAGAAATGAAAGGTACTTCCAAAGTCAAAGAAATATCCTTGCTAGAACAGGAAATTTCTTGCATGTGAAAAATAACTATCTGATCCAAATACAAGTAGGATTCTTCCTGAGATGACTGTTATTATGTATATCAGATCTGCACTTATTATAAATAGAATTTTTATCTTAGAGGTCCCTTCAATAATTTTAGTGTTAAACTAAGTTACTTCTAGAAGGGAAGCAAGTGAAAGCATAGATCTATATAATGCAATAGTGTTTCATTAAATTTCATAAAGATAAATTAATTCTAAACTAAACTTTCACAATGAGAATGCTTGGAAACTTCACTTAGAGATAAAACATGATTTGCAGAAGAAAGAAAATGAACTTGCAAGAAATAAAATGACTTGCAGAAGTAAACTAAGAAACCTTCACTTGCAAAAATTGAAATGCACTGGTGCAACTAACTAAAACACACTCCTTTTGTAGAAAGGAAATTAAACACGCATCAAAGGAAAGCAAGGTTAACATGAAAGTTAGGAAATAAACACACCCAAGTCTGGACACTTCAAATTCGAATCACATAGCTTATAAAGAAGTCAAAGCCTGTTAACTATGAAAGAACAAAATATAACCTACTCAAACCTTCTATAAAAACAAGTTTAACACACCTCACAAAAAAGGGAGAATGAGCTAGGTTGGTTGGGCCCTAGCCAACTAGCTCGTTTCCCTACTATGAGATCTGGAACTTCAGGTACTCAAGTACATCACAAAAATATTAGAACAGGAAAATGTATAACTGGCACAGTCCTTTGTATTAAACATCAAAAGTAGCAAATATACATCATGGATCCCAGATCCAGCCCAGAAAATATGGTGATAACAAGAGTTACCATATAAACCAGAATTTCACCAGCATATCGCTACCTAGCTTCCACTATAAACCCTATTAAATATACATTCTCGGCTGAAGGCCGCAACAGAAAGAACAACAAAATTTTATCTTTGGCCTCTCAGCTATTAACAAAAGAATAAACAAGGGTTCTTAGTTTAGGCCTTAGTCTTCACATCCTACATATTCCTCTATGCTTCGAGCCCAACAAATATGACTAACCTTTTGGCAATGAATCTGCCCAATTTGTCAATTTGTCTTAGCCATAAGTGGTGAACCAAGTTGAAGTTGATAGCTGCCTTAGAAGTGCAAGAATGACGAACGATACAAGAATCATTTCTGCACCAAGCCATCTTCCACATTGATTAATACTTTCACCTTATCGAATTACCTTAGGAAAGACAACATATAAGTTGCAAAGGAAAATAGGATATTAAATCTATTTAATTAATAATTAAGTTCACATATAACCCTTAATACGAAAACCATGAAAGAATTGCAGGAATGAGTACAAGTTTAAGAGAAGTGCAGGAATAAATAGGCTCCAAGGTTAAAACAGAGGCTTAGGTAGTGCTTTTGAGGTAAGTTAGAGGTTAAAATTAGGACAATTATGCCAACCAACAACGCCCTTTGAAATCTGTTGCGGCCCTTGTTATGGAAGGAAAACAATCATTTGATCCTCTGCATACCACTTGTGAATAGTCACACATGAACATTGGCGACCTGGGTAATGATTTGAAAATTAGTGTTGATGTAAGCAAATGATCGTGCAACCCACGTTTATTATAAAACTTCACATGCTTTGAAAGTCGTTGTTCAAATGTTATAAGGTGGCGGAGTATTTGGTTATGATAACTTTGATAATCAAAGTGTGTCAGGACACATAGGACGATAATGAATGAAAGTGGGTAATGATGTTTAGGGAAGGGGAATAATTTAGGCCTAGGGAAATGTGGTTTAGATGAAAACAATGATAAATTTTAGGCCTAAAGTAAAATGAAAGGGTTAAGGTATCATGAGGGAAATAGGAGATGGGGGGAAGGGTTGAAATGAGGGAAATAGGGGATAGGGTGAAGAGTTTATAAAATGTTTAGGAAAGGTGTAGATTAAAGCATTGATAATTAGGATCCCTTTTGAAAACCTCTCCTCAGTAACTGACACTCAGACAATGTTATCCCACCTATCATCACCTAATACCTGGAATCAACAATAAAACATTAACAATCATTAGACACCTTTTCCCAATAACCATCCAAAGCAATTACACTGAGAATATTTTATGATTTTGACCTTCTTTTAAGCAAAAAATAATCGATTTGAGGATATTTCCAACTAACCCACCCTAACACAGGCTCCACTGGGATGGAAACCTCCCTATGAGATGCCAAGAATGACACCATGGACTAGTAGCCTTCCCATTGGGAAACACGATCAAAATAAAAAGAAAACCTGATCTACAGACTCTGAATTATAAAACTTTACTTGACTAGACTAACTGCAATTGTTATAAAATTGGACTGAAAGACCCTAATATTTATGGTGGTGATCAGTTAAGATCTCATGGCCTTCACTTCGGGCTTTAAATCTTAACTATTACTACCCACACTTGCATTATTTGAAATAAAAGTGGTATAAACAATGAAATGATCTTGCAACATCCAACTTAGGAGAGAAAATGTTTGAGCAACCTGTCATTCATAGGCCCTACTCCAACCAGTTGATCTGACAAATCTTCAAGGAAATATGCATTCTATCCTCTAAAAGCAGCAACTTTGAAAGGCCCTTTCCACAAATTTTCAAATTTCCCATGCTTGCCCTTATACTCATTCAGTGCATCCCATTTCAGCACCAAATCTCCAATCTAAATATTTGTTGCCTTTTTTCTTCTATCATAGATCTTCTTTATCCAGTCTTGTAACAATTGTGTGTTCTTGAATACTTCTTCTCTTGACTATTGGAGTTGGATCATTTGACAAATTCTCTTATGCATGTCATTTAGCTCTGCTTCTGCTTCTTGTAACAATCTCATGACCAACACTCCAAGGGACGAAGGAAACAATCCCTCTGTTCCATACACTAAGTTGAAATGGAGACATACCTATAGATATTTTAGTACGAACCCAGTCTACCCATAATGCATGAATTGTTTTTTTGTGCCACTTCCTTTTATTCTCCTATAGTAATTTTGTAATAATTTTGACTAGACTCTTGTTGGATGACTCTGCCAAGCCATTTCCCTGAGGGTAGTAGACTATCGAATGCCCCAAACTGATATTATACTTGTAGCAGAACTCAATCATCCTTTTTGACTTGAATGTAGCAGTGTTGTCCATGGTAATATTTTGCAGACAACCAAAACGGAACAGAATGTTGTTTTCCAAAAATTGGATGATAGTTGCATCTATGGCCCACCTAACAGGGACTGCGTCAATCCATTTTGTAAATTAGTTTTTTCTTGTTAAAATCCACTTATGTTATCTAGAAGAGGAAGGATGAATTTCTCCAATAAAATCAAGTCCCCATTGTTGAAATGGTGACTCAAATTCTATAAGTTTTAGAGGTAGGGGAAGTAACTTCTTTCTACCTTCGAACATCTGACACTCCTTACAGTTGGTCACCTTCTTATAAGCATCTGCAAATAGACTAGGCAAATAAAGGCAAGCTCTGAGAATTTTATTTGTTGTAGTCTTCCAATACAAGTGACCACCACAATCACCCTTATGAAAATCTTCTATTGTTGTCTGAGCTTCATCCTCCAATAGACAATTAAGTAACATTCCACCAAGTTCTTTCCAGTACAAAAATTGGTCAATAAAACAAAATTTTATTGCCTTTAATTTTGAAAGCCGAGCTTTAGTTTTGGGCCAATCTGGTAGTGCTTTCAAATGTTGTAAAGCATATAAGATATCTGCAGAACATGGTGAAGCAACAAATTTTTCCGACACTTGTTGAATAACATTTGGGATTTCTTCCTTTGTTAGGGCAACAAGAAAATTAATTTGGAGGGACTGTAAATTTGACTCTGCCAACATTTGTGCCAAACCCTAACTTTTAATTAGCTTTTTCGGTTTTATTTCTAGATCATATTCAAGGATTTTTGCAATCCACTTGCTCCTCCTTCCATCTGGGTCACTTTAAGTCAAAATATTTTTAACTGCGGCACTAGGCACATATGCCACAACATGAGAATGTAATATGAACACTTGAAAATCCTTTAAGGCTTTGACAAACACAAATGCTTGTTTTTCCATTATATCATAGTTGAGCGCAGCATCTCTGAGCACCCTGCTGAAAAATGCAATGAACTACTCAAGTCCCTACTGATTTTTCTGCAAAAGAACCGTAGCGATACTATGTTCAGATGCGAAAGAAAATACTATGAACTCCTTTGTATAATTTGGACTGGCCAAAGTAGGAGCATGGGACAGAGTTTCTTTAACTTCACTAAATGATTTCTTATTGTCTTCATTCCACTTTACCTTGATGTCCTGCTTCAACATGTCTATAATTTTCCTAAAAATCTTAGCCAAATTGGCAATGAACCTTATCAAAAAAATTTATTCTTCCCAAAAATGATAGATTTTCCTTCTTGCTCCTAAGAGTATCCATTTTCTGAATAGCTTCAATTCAGTTAGGATCTATTTTTATGCCATCTTTTGAGATAATATGGCCCAACAATTTTCCTTCCTCCAGGCCAAACAAAGACTTTTTGGGATTTAATGAGATGCCATGCTTCCTGCACTTTTCCAAAATTTCTCTTTAGTGCTGCAAATGTTCCTCATATTATTGTGAGTAAATAGTAATGTCATCCAAATATATGACAAGAAACTTATCTCTTTCTTCTGCAAAAGCTATATCCATCGCTCGCTGAAATTTTTCCTCTGCATTTATCAAACCGAATGGCATATTCGCATACTTAAAAGTACCCTAGGGAGTTGTGAAGGTTGTTTTGTCTTGGTCCTCTAGGTGAACCAAAATCTGGTTATACCCAGAGAAACCATCCAACAGTGACATTCTTCTGGCACCCACAATTTTTGGAGAACATGGTCCATTTATGGCAGCAGATAGTTATCCTTGAGGGACACCCGATTTAAGTTACTGAAATCCACACACAATCTAATCTCACCCATTTTCTTTCTGAATGGTACCAAATTGGACAACCAATCTAGAAAATGGAGGGGAACTATAATACCAAGATCAAAAATTTTCCTTACTTCTTTCTCGATCAAGGGTAGCAATACCGGATTAGTCCTCTGCAGCTTCTGTTTGAATGGTTTTTGATCCTTCTTTATCAATATTATATGTTGAATGATCTCTTTGTCATACACCTTCAGGTCTTCATACCCCAAAGAAAAACATTGGATAATTCAATAAAGAGTTCTAAATATCTTCTTTTCATACCAGGGCTCAAAGTTTTAGACAACTTTATCATCTTGGGGTGTTCTATTGTACCTATATTTCATTCTTCAATTCCTTCTCTAACTGGTGCTAGTTTTAGTCTTTTGGCCACATCATTTTGGTCAAACAACTCCTCCAAAGGTACCAGACCTCTTGGAAGAATGTTGTCTTTAAGATGCAATATCTTCAGTTTAGGACCTTGCTGATCTAATTTCTCCTTCATCTGATTTATGAAAATTTCCTTATCTTCATCACCCCACTCATTGTCCCTTTCCCATTGTTATAGGACAAAATGAACTCCTCATCAACTCAGAGGTGAAAGATAGGATGACTGAAGAAAAGACCACAATTGCAAGCTTGGAATCCACACTAACGCTCTCTACACACTGCTAACCTGCTTTATAAAGCTTGTTACCAAGCATAGAGGAGCGTTAGTCAACGTGCTAACTCATGTTGTTAGTCTAGGGGGAGCGCTAGTGAACCTAAGGGAAGTTCAGAGGCTCAAGCCAATGAATCTGCTCACAAATATCTAGATATCAAATCCCTAAATTTGCTCAAGAAAAGCAAGGAAACTCAAAAAATAAAGATATTTGGAGAAATTCCAATTTGAGAATGAACAAAAATGGGAAAAAGCTTGTAAACGGGGCAGGTTCATGGCTTTTGCCCTAATGAACTCTAGGAGGAGTTTGGCAGCCCTAATTCGATTGCTACATAAGCAATGAGAGGGCCATTGTGAAAGGGGTCAGAGCATTTGGAAGGATAGCCCATTGAGCTGTTGTGAATTGTCATAAACTTGAAGAAGTGAGCTGAAAGAGGGGGAGAGAGAGAGAGGAAGAAGGGGTAGGGGAAGGCTGATACAACAGATGGTTGTAATCACTCTTCCACTATAAATATAGAACTGCAGTTGTGTTCCATACTCCATAGTGTTGGTAATTCTGTTCATTTATTTGTTCATTGTGATGCTTATTGAGATGAGTAGTTAATTTATACACTAATATATGTTTATTGTGCATTCTTACATTAGTTTTCAAGAGCATATGTTGTGATTGGTTTGCCTTGTCCTTTGTGCAGGAATTGTCTTGGAGCCGGCCTTGAAGGAGTTCTTCTTGCCGCATAGAGATCTCCAAACAAATCTAGAAGGAACTAAAGGTGATCCTCTTTCCATACCTTGTCAATTTATGTTTGATAGATGAACATGTGTGTAACTGGTAGCTTTTGTAGATAATCTTACAGTCTGTTGAAGGTCCTAGGAAGGCCTTTGAGGGTAGTTTTCATTCCATATCCACCGTGCATTTTACCCCATAGCAGAATTGGTGACTCCACTGGGGACTATACATCTAGTTCCCGGTCAACCTGGACTCCTCTCAGTTCTTCTCTTTCTTCTAAGAGCTTCCTACTTCTTCAAATCCTTTTTTGATCCACCAACTATCTTGTTACATCCTACTAGTTTGCATTCTCCTTAGAAACTGATCCTAAAGGTCCTCTGTTTGAGCGATTTCCTCACTAACACAGGTTGCTAGGCTAAAAAGAGCTTTATAAAGCTCTGTGCTTGTGTACAGGGAGCATTAGTGGCCCAACTAACTCTCTGTTTACATTGAAACAGAGTGTTAGTCTCCCATTTCCATGTTTTCCAGAAGATTCTGTGGAACAAAAGGGGGGGTACTTGTCTTAGGGGCTAAAGTAAGATCGACAACAGTATTATGTTAACAAATTTGGTGTCTTGAAAATTTATTTTTAAGAAAATGTTTTAGTTTTTCTCTCTTAAAATACATTTTTTTGAAAGAAAGACTAATAAATTGTATTCATCCTTCTGTTGAAATAGTTGTAAGCTGCTTCATTTTGGTTTTTAGTAGTTGTTAGGAAATATTGGGAAAAGAATCTTTTGGTTTTGCAAGTGTTGAATGGCTTTAGATGCATAGACGAATTCAAGAATATGTAAAAAGATGAATGTGTAGAATAAGACTTGTTTGCATAAGAAATTGAAAAAAAAAATCAGAGCATTGTTCTGCATGGTTTATTGAGTCGAGAGTCTCAACATATTCATACGTCAACACCCCTACCGAAGACAAATAATCAAGTACACTAAAATTTACATTAAAATCAATTAATTACTCTTTTGAGAGAACCCACATTAGCTAGATTAGGACCTTGGGATAAGCATGTGAGTGAACTGCCCAAGTTTGAAAACCAAAACTAGTGTCGTTAACGGGTGAAAAATCCTTCTGCACTCATATTACCAAGACCACTCCACTAACAACAGAGCGAAATACGAGACAACATCAGACTGTAATTGAAGGTAGCCCGCCTTCTCTTACAAATCCTTTGGGCATTCTATGTATAGGGGGTCCCTTCGAGGATTTCGGAACTGAGTCAGGAACTCAGGTATCCTACCCACACAGTGTGTTGTCGACGACTATGTCCCCCTAGTAATGTTTGTGATTTGAGGTATATCTAGTGGCCAAAACTTCTAGGTACTTACACAAGGTGACTGGGACGGGCTGTCCTAGTACCTAAAACGAACAGATCTACTTTGTCTTCAGTTTTTGGGAGGGTGCTCATCTTCACGAAAGTACTTGGCCCCTTAATCTGAGGTTCGGGCGAAGCTCAAAAGTAACCGTAACCATACATTTGGCCATCCTTCTTTGTTATTCATTGAGAGACTTGGTTTCATCTCCAGTAATTAGTGCTTATCAGACGAGGTAATTTTCCTCCGTTTACTAATTGATATATTTAGTGTAATTTTTATTTTTAGGTACCTCAGTGCTATCATTTTTGAGACTTTAAAGAATATCACATTAAAATCTATTTGATAAAACTTAACGGTCATCGTGGCTACATCTGGCCCTCGTCGTCACTCCAGACGATTGTTAGGACTTCCTCCACTCATTGTGGAAGATCCACCGAGTTCCACTGACTCGGATTCCTCATCTTCGAGGAATCAGTCTCCTAAATCTCACATGGAATCTATGTGGACGACTGATGATTCTAGTTTTCCGGAGGATTTCTTCACGGAAGGATTCCTTCCTCACTTTAACACTCCGCTCATGAATCCGTCAGATCTTGTCGTGGTCCTTGTGGTACCTATACTTCCTTCTTCAGTAGGTGGAACTTTCCCATCTGTCCAGTCGATGACTCAAGGGTTGTGGAATTTTAGAGACACTGTTGGTCCTCTACCACTTCCCCAATCGACAGTCATCACAACACCGGTAATGTGGAATCCCACTATCCCGTTTGTCCTAGGTACGGCAACTCACATAACACCCTCTATAAGTGGAACCCAGCAGATGCCAGGTTCCACTCCTATGGTGCCACAATGCATACCTTCGACTAGTGCCACATATAGTGCTCCATATAACACTCAATGCAGCACTATGGGTGTGGTTCCAGTTTACCAACAACAAGGTCAGCCGCCAATGTACAGTTCCAACCCCCAGATTCAAATATCTTGGGGGGTTCCCAATATGCACATGCCAGTGGGGAATGTCACAGTTCCCCCTCTGTTCTCAGGCATGCATGGATAGTTGCTGATTGACATGAGTGTTCCCTCTGAAAATCAAAACCATATGGTTAGTTCTATGTCGGTTGGGAATCCACAAGGGATTCCCAACCAATCCATGGGGGCACCCTACTCACAGACTCAAATGAGTCAAGGGGGCACCACTTATACTAGGGGAAATTTCATACCCCAGTATCAAAATATTCATGGAAATCCACTCTACAACACCAAAGCAACTGCTACACCACACAACCCATGTACACTATGGGGAACCAAATGATGGGAGGAGCACAAAGCTCCTTAGGTCATCCGTCATCACCATGGTCCGAGTCGGGGGCACCTAACTCTCTGCCTTTTTTGGAAACGTTGGATATTCTCGACTTATACAAGCTGACAAACGACCCCATCTACCACAACTTATAATGGTCGCCAATCTCGCATAAAATACCAACGGACATTCCCAAGTTCGATGGCAAGCAAGGGGAGGATCCGGGCACCCATATCACCACCTACTATATTTGGAGTGTTTCTAACTCCATGGTGGATGATAGTGTCTGGTTACGTCTTTTTCCCAACATCCTTACTGGAAATGCAACAAAGTGGTATATTGAGTTACCACACACATCAGTAAATACCTTCGATAATTTAGCG
Organism: Pinus tabuliformis; assembly: GCA_031772625.1. Taxonomy (NCBI): domain Eukaryota; kingdom Viridiplantae; phylum Streptophyta; class Pinopsida; order Pinales; family Pinaceae; genus Pinus; species Pinus tabuliformis. Next base: position 881,652,003 of record CM062811.1, on the reverse strand, counting down.
ATGGAATTCCTGAAGCACTTCCAGCTACCTATCCACTATGAGACTGGGACAGAGCTCCTCACTTCATTTCATCAAGATACTACCACCCACATCTCTGATCATATTCATGAATGGAGATGTAAGCAGAGGTTAGTCAAAGCTCCCCTCCCAGACTTTCTCTTAACGGACTGGTTTTGTAGGTCGTTACTTCCACAAATCGCTAGAGATGTCGCTCTAGGTGGTGCGGTCACAGAAGATCAATCCATATGTCATGCCCAAAACTTAGATTTGATATATTCACAGTATGGCACTCTTTACAACATAATCCCCAATGCCCCTGGAAACCCCAATGCTTCCGCTACCACCAAATCGACTGCTCTTCCTACCACTACGATAAACTCTGTGCAGTCTACACAGAAATCTGGTGGTAAGAAAAAGAAGAATAAGAAAAATACCACTCCTTCTGAGGAGCAGTCAATAAAGCAGCCCAACCCAAAATAGAAGGCCATTGTGCCTACTGCTGATGAAAAGGATACACCTGCCAGATTTCCTTACAAACTCTGTGCTGAAGACCACGTAACCTAGCGTTGTCTGCGTCTTCAAGAATGCATAGAGTACGTTACCAAAAGGGATATTGGTAAGACCCCTGCTATCCTTAGGAATTCTTTTCCCACTCAGTAGCAGCAAAATCTTATTGCCAACCAATAGCAACCCATTCCAAGGGGCAATGATGCTTCGCAACATCCTTCAGCTGGAGAAGGATCTTCTGTCATTTACACATTTGGAACAGTAGATCTCGCCACAAGAGCCAAATCTTATGGAGCTCCTATCGCTCATGCAACGGAACCTTCCTCAAGTCAAAGCCCACCGCCACCCAATGATTTGCATATCGATGGGCCAGTTGCGGACCTTGTAATTCGACCCCCAAAAGGGGCACTTCAACGCACAACGCACAATACATCTTCATGTGTCACCCAACACTACAACATTGTAGAGGATTTGGCACAAGCGTCATCGGCTATGTCGACGCTCGAAGTATTACAAACATGCCCAACACAACGGAAAGCTTTGCTTTCGGCTATTGGTGGTATCGACCCAGAGGATTCCATGGTTGTTGTTTTCGACATGAACAAGTGTAAACCTCCCCTTTCTCACCAGCTTGCATTCCAGGTGCATATCACCATGAAAGGTAAAGGTATACACAGAACTGTCATCGACGAAGGTGCTTCGACCTGCGTCATGTCAGCTTCATGTTGGCTCGCCTTGGGTTCTCCAACCCTATCCCTGCCGTCAAACTCCCTGAAAGCTTTCGACGGCCACACCTTTATACCAAAAGGATACTTAGCTAGTTTCCCCATCACTTTGAGTGGGAAAAATATAATGGTGGACATAGAAGTTGTGGACAGAAAACTCGACTATAATCTCTTGTTGGGTCACAATTGGACATATGCCATGATGGCCGTTGTATCTACTGTCTTTCACATAATCCAATTTCCATTGGATGGAAAGGTAGTTACAATAGATCAGTTGTCTTTCTGCACCCATGATTATTCACTATTACCAAGTGGCTCCGTACCCCTAGTAGGAGGTGGAACTGACTCTTATGTCAGTTTAGGTACCGGTCTATTGAAGGCTTCTTCCCTCATGGGTTGTTTCCTTCTTCAGCCACCCCAGGTTTCACAATTGGTCAACATGCTTTAATCAATTCCTCATGAGCAGACCGATCCATGGATCCTACCAGCTCCTTTAGACATTGACACATATGGAGAACAAATGTCGTTGTCACCAGCTGAATTGGCCTGCGATGCCATTCAAATTGCATCCAAATCTCTGGTCACTTTGGTTTCGACCAACGGTACCACTGCTCCTCCCATAACTGCTCTTTCTTTTGATCCACTCAATCAAGTCCTACCGACAGACGAAGCTATTAGAGGGGTCATTAGATTAGAAGAGTGACCTTAGGAAGATTCACACCATCATGTTTCGATATCTAATTTGGACATGATGCCTCTTCAAATCCTATCACCTGATGCACATCAAAATCGTTTCCTCACCATATACGACTCTCCAACTTTTGGACTCGGAAGGAAATAGGGGCAATATTTCACAAACATTGCTCCCCAATATTTCTTTCATGATAGGCATCGTGGAAAACATATAAGGTGGAGCCAATCACAATCCTGAGGAAATTGTGAGCTTCACCTACCCATTTAGGGACTTCCACTATGTTTTTCCTTGGTCTTATGAGGAAATGCATGGCATAGACCCTTCTATTTTCAAGCATGAGATCAAGGAAGTTCAAGTGTTCTTTTTATGGTATTTTTCTTTCTCATTAATCTGAAAAACCTCAAGTCTCCTTCTTTGGGATTGTTAAACTACTACAAAGATGAATAGAGCACTTTTAGGGATATTTTATTGCTCTTTAAAAAATATAAAAATCCCCGAGTTTTCGTCGTTGCACTCATTAAATCTATGCAACGATAGATAGAGCACTTTTGGAGTTTATTGCTCTTTAAAAAATATAAACATCTCTCAGTTTTTTGTCGTGGAGCTCATTAAACATATACCGCGATCAATATAGCACTTTTTGAGATATTTTATTGCTCTTTAAACAATATAAACATCTTCGAGTTTTCATCGTTGCGCTTGTTAAATTTGTACAACGATGCTCAAAGCACTTTTTGTGATATTTTATTGCTCTTTAAGAAATAATAAACATCTCCAATTTTTCATCATTACGCTCGTTAAATACATGCAACAATGCTCTGAGCAACTCTTTTTTGATCTTTTTCCAGCTCATAAACTGAAAAAGACCAAAGGAGCATTCTTTTTAGGCACTTTTTTCTCACTCTTTAAACTAAAAAAATCCCAAGCTATGTCTTGCTACTCATTAAACTTGCTAAAGACGACCTGAGAATTATTTTAGGTACTTTTCTCGCTCATTAAAAACTGAAAAATCCCGAGTTTTTGTTACTGGTCTCATTAAAAATTCACGACAAAACATGAGTTTAGTCTATCACCTTGTACTCGTAACAAAATGAGGTTGACATCTATTGGAAAAAGGTTTCTCTTTATCCGAGTTCATTAGACTAAAAGACGAAAAAGTAATCAATCTGGGTATACTATTAACCTTTTGTCACACCTGGTTAACAACTATGACAAAGGGATCACCATGGAGCCTCTCTTTACGATCTTTTTAGACTCTCTAAATATGAAAAGACCACTAAGTTGTCTAGTCTGGACTCTTTAAATTACACAGACAAGATATAGAGTCGTTCTTTTTATGATACCTTTCATACTCTTAAAACATGAAAAAATCAACGACTTTCCCTGTTTGGACTCATTAAACTAATCAGATAGGGCAAAGAGTCATTCTCTTTACGATCCTTTTCAAACTTGATGAGTTTACCCGTCTGGACTCATTAAAAAATCACATGGAGAAAGTGGACAATACAATTGTATTCTGTATTTGAAAGTGTGGTTTGGCAACAATCATTCCCTTGAACATGGAACTCCCTCAGATAAACCTTCATTTTGATAGCCTCTCAATATGAACCCTACCAACATTTGATTTTTAGCCTATATACCCTGATGTAATTGCATCTCTGTATCTTAACACTTTGTAGTGTTCATGAGTCTAGTGTTGTCTGGTTAAAACCATTGTCGTGCCTTCTATTGTTCAAGGGTCCCCATTTGTTTCCTCTATCAACCGATCATACATATCCTTTCATCATGCCCTCCGTTTTTTAGACCCAAATTCTCAAAAGATTCCTCAAAAAACAAAATCATTCTTGTTTGGTTTCGTGCCGACTGATTTAGGAAGCGTCATTGCCTACCTTTCGACAGGTTTCTTCCTATCAACTTCAACACTCTATCTAGGAAGATAACCTAGAAACACATTCAGTGCCTTGGTACTTGTAGACATTAGTGGCAGGTTACCTTGTGTTTTATCACGGGTTTTCATTATTGGCTCCTGCTTAAGTGATTCTACGAGTGTTCAACAACAAAGAAATTTTTCACACTCGCTAGTTTGCACTGTGCATCTTGGACACCATCACCATTATTGGTGGCCTTCCTCACATCTGTTAACGATATCCATTATTGACTGGAAATTAGATGATTTCGTGCATGTTTGACATCAACACATCTTATCACATGTACTGATCTATGCTATTCGGTGAAGCAGAAATCAAGACCTTGGGTAGAGGCTTGCATCATTCAACCTTGTTTCCTCTCCCAAGTTGCGGATATTGTTCTTTGGAGATAGATATTTTAGGATGATCTATTATGACACTGGATCTACTCTGTGTCATATTGGTGGACAACATTGTTATATCTCAGAAGAGAAAATTACTCTAACATAGCTACTGAGCATGGGAATGCCCGACTCAGGACATGATTTTAGCAGTTTATATATATGTATCTATGTTGTATCAGGTTTTCCTTGCCGCCTGAAACTTCTCTCTCTATACAAAAATTTTGACAGAAAATTAGAGTTTTTTTTAAGTATTTCGGCCATCGTCTCTGCCTCTGATCTCATACTTTATGGGGCATATGTTATAGGAGAAAATGACCTCCTCATCAACTCAGAGGTGAAAGACACGATGACTGAAGCAAAGACCACAATTGCAGACCTGGAATCCACACTAACACTCTCTACACACTGCTAACCTGCTTTATAAATCTTGTTACGAAGCATAGAGGAGTGTTAGTCAACCTGCTAACTCATGTTGTTAGTCCAGGGGGGCGTTAGTGAACCTAAGGGAAGCTCAGAGGCTCAAGCCAATGAATCTTCTCACAAATATCTAGATATTAAATCCCTAACTTTGCTCAAGAAAAGCAAGGAAACTCCAAAAATCAATATAGTTGGAGAAATTCAAATTTGAGAATGAAGGCAAATGGGAAAAATCTTGTAAATGGGGTAGGTTCATGGCTTTTGCCTTAATGAACTCTAGGAGGAGCTTGGCAGCCCTAATTCGATTGCTACATAAGCAGCGAGAGGACCATTGTGAAAGGGGTCAAAGCATTTGGAAGGATAGCCCATTGAGCTGTTGTGAACTATCATAAACTTGAAGAAGTGAGCTGAAAGAGGGAGACAGAGAGAGGAAGAGGGGATAGAGGAAGGCTGATACAATGGATGGTTGTAATCACTCTTCCACTATAAATATAGAACTACAGTTGTGTTCCCTACTCCATAATGTCGATAATGTTGTTCATTTTTTTGTTCATTATGATGCTTATCTAGATGAGTAGTTATGTTATACACTAATATATTTTTATTGTGCATTCTTACATTAGTTTTCAAGAGCGTATGATGTGATTGGTTTGCCTTGTCCTTTGTGCAGGAATTGTCTTGGAGTCGGCCTTGAAGGAGTTCTTCTTGCCGCATAGAGATCTCCAAACAAATCCAGAAGGAACTAAAGGTGATCCTCTTTCCATACCTTTTCAATTTATGTTTGATAGATGAACATGTGTGTAACTTGGTAGTTTTTGCAAATAATCTTACAGTCTGTTGAAGGTCCCGGGAAGGCCTTTGAGGGTAGTTTTCATTCCATATCCACCGTGAATTTTACCCCATAGCACCCATCTCATTCTAGCAAACTCTTCTTTCATGAGCAAAATGTTTTCTATCTACTTTTCATTTTCAAACACTTGCCAATGACCATTGTTATAAGGAACAATAGGTCTATGTCTTACCTCTAGCCTATAGTTTCCTTTAACATTACTGGGAATGTCAAAATCATAGGTTGAAGTAGCCAATGCATCCACAACAGCATTGTCTTTCCTGGGGACCACTGAAAAATTGTATTCAACAAAATTCTGTAAATAATTACGACATTCCAATAATCTCTCATATGAGGATTTTTGGTCTGGTATTCACCTTTAACTTGTCTAACCACCAACTTAGAATCATCAAAAAACAACAATTCTTTTAGCCCCTAATTCCTTCAAATTCCTCAAACCCAAAATCAGAGCTTTTTATTTTGCCATATTGTTGGTACAATCAAACTCTAGTTTATATGAACATAACTTGGATTTACCAATTTTTGTAATAATAATCCACACCCCTACTCCAACTCCTTCTCTTCCTACTGCCCTGTTAAAATGAATGGTCCAAGCTTGATGTTTTTTCCTCACTTTGCCATCTATTTCAACTTTGGAATTTGCAGATTTATTAGAACAGACTCACTGATCTATCTCTATTTTTCATTGTTGTCGTGCTCTTCTTTTTTAAGGTGGTCTGCTTCATAAATATGTTTTACAATTGTCTCTTATCTTCACTCAAAATATCAGATTTGATTTCTATGTTTTGCTTCTTTTTTACTCCTAATTTACTTGGCTATCATGCCCTTCATTCTCATGTGAAATTTCTTTCTCCCAAGTGTTGTTCCATTCTTTTTCAAATTCTAAAACAAGATCTTCATCAACAGGACAACTTGAATTAAAAAAAACAAATGAATCTACATCATAATGGACAACATAGACCAAATTATTAACAAGATTATCCTTATTGTTGATCATATACTGTATGAGAGGCTCTTTGTATAACCTTCTCATATATCCTCCAAAAACTAGAATTGTGATGAATGACATGTTAGTTTGTAATGCTCCATTCAATTTTTCCATCCAAGATCTAGACAAAATCATACCATGCCTGGGAGGTATGTCTTCCACCATGATGTCCATCACCATGAATTTAGAAGGAATCTGAGTCAAGGATATTTCTAAGTCTTTAATTAGGTCTAGACATTTCACCTTACTTGAATCAAATGAATATAGGTCCTTGTATGGTCATTTGATTTCCAATCCCAACCTCTCGATGATCACCTTAGGTGTCAAATTATGTATGCCCCAGAGTCCAACATAGCATTGTGTAAGATTTGTTCATGTATATTCAAACTGACATAAATGGGAGGAACATAATCATCCTATGTATTATCCTCAATTTTAGGCCCAAATATGATAGCTGGATGATCATTCCATATATTTACTCTATTAGATGTTTTATCTACTTTAAGTGCCTTTAAAATCTGAAATTTATATTGATCATTTCTCACTAATTCACTAAGAGGGATAGAAATATTCAACTTAGCAACTTCAGCTTCAAGGTTGAATAAATTTGTTATCTTTTCTGGAACTTCTTTGTCTTTGGGCATATTGTCTTTCCACTACAAAATAGGAAAAGGAGGCTCCTTCATTTGAGCACTTATACTTGGAATATCTTTCTTCTGAGCACCGGCACTGGGGAGGATCTTTTAACACCAATAGTAGGCACTTCTTTTCTTGTTGCACTACTAATTGGTGTATCCTTCTATGTTCCACTACCTCCCACAGTCCTATTTCTCAAATTTTATTGTCGCTGCACTTGCATTATAGCATTCTGAAAACCCTTCCTATACTCCTGTGATTCAATCATCAATGTAGCATTTTTGGATTGGGACAACAATAGTTCTTCCTCTTCCGCTTCAAAGTTTTCAAGTTGTTCATATTATTGATCCTATTTGGCCAAATACGGCTCCTACTGCCCATCACCAAAAATTAAAATCTGATCTTCGAGAGTTTTCTCCTCTTCCTCATCTTGATCTTGAGCAAAATTTTGTTGGAATGGTGGTCTTATTTGCTGCTGTGATTGTTCTAGGCCTTTCCGCTCCCGTGGTTTATTAGACAACCGTGGCTGCCTTTGAAAACTAGGATTTCTAATTTGTGGACCAATCTGGGTCTCTCATATTTTTGTCCATACAGCCAACGAGATCTTCTCTATCATCTTCTCCATTGTCTTAACCAATTTTTTGAATTTAGCATCCGAGGAAGTGGCAGGATCCTCCTTAATGATGAATCTTTTCTTGGACTTCAACTTCAACTTTTTTGCCAATAGATTAGCTTCCACACTGACTGCATTATCTTGCATGTCCTCCAATGTTTTCGAATTCCTTTCTCTAAGATGATAAGCCATTTCTGGATCAAAAGCATCTGGATAATGCAGTAAGGCCAGCCCAAGAGGAGGCTTAATCTTTGAAGGAATTGAATTCTACAACTTGTTGAACCTTGTAGAAAAGTCTTGACTAGATTCTCTGGGATGTCTTTTCAAATTATTATATTTAGCCAAGATCTGTAAAGGGTTATTCTTCTCACCCCACCTTGCAAGGAATACATCTTCTAACTCTTGAAAATTTACAAAGGTTCTCAGGCGAGAACTCCTAAACCATTTCTTGACATCACTAGAAAAACTCTGGGAAAATAATCTAATGTTAAAATCATCATAATCTACTTCCTCCAAGTCCAAAAAATCACTAACCTTATCTACATGCTTCTTAGCAGTAATTTCCCCTATGCCATCATACTACGGAAGCCTCTGCCCATAATTGAGAGGTAAATCATGAACTTGAGGAGGCAACACCAAAGGAGCATACCTTGCTGCCATAACTACTATTTGAGTAGTTTGATGGCTGACAGGTGGTATAACAACAACAAAGGAAGATGGAAGAACTAGATGAATGAAATTCGAAACTGAGGATGAAGGGTTTTGGAATGGAGTCAAAATAGAGCCAACAGTGGAAATAGATGGAACATGGATATTTATCTAAGATAGGAATGTGTTTTCAACATTTTTTATGAATTTTGTCAATTAAACCTCTGAGTTTACTGAACTGTTGGATGATACTCTGACTGAACTCATTTCTTGAGGATGATACACAAGAACTCAAATTATCTGAAACTGTTATAAGCTCAGAAATACTAGAACAATACCTCATCCTAAATAATCAGATTTCAAAAGAATCTTAGGTTGAATATGCATATTTCTTAATAGGATGGTAGCTAGCTTGACTTTCCAGCACCACTCTCTCCTTCCTGAGAAGTTTTTCAAGATAAAAAACCAATATAGGAGGGTTTGGGTCAAGGTTCTGCCTGGTGAACCTCCTAGAAGCCAGATCTTCTCGGACAAGGATGCAAGAAACAAAATATTTCTAACAATCAAAAGAATATTTACAATTTAGCCTATGATGTACATTTAGACATGAAACTTCCGGAGATAATTTTAAATTTCGAATCCCTGACAACAACGCCACTATGTTATCACTCCATAAAAACCCTTTAGGCTAAGGAAAGGGCCATAGAGGTAACCACAAACCACTCTAGGCTAGAAAACTGGCCTTTCTAGTCGGAGGGGGCTCCCTCACTCTTAAATGCAAAGACTTGAAACTTAGATTTAAAATAGAGACCAATTCTGGCTAAGGAATTTTGACAGTTTTTGGTCGAAGTGTGAATGACCTGATAAGTGGTAGTTCATGATCAATTTAGCCATTAATTTCTTTCCTTATGCAATTAAATCGATAAAGTATTTCAAGGGCTTGTAAGCATGACTATGGGATACAAAGGTTGGTTGTAGTATAGATAAGGTAAACTGAAACTAAACAAATTCTTCCTTAGAGAAAGAAAAAATTGAATATATAAGATAACATATATGAGCATAACATTTCATTTGAGTCTGAAACGAGAAAACAGTTGAAAAAGAGTAGATCCACTGAATTCTTAATCAACTAGCATCAACTACTCATAACACAGAGAAGAAATTAAACAAGTGACATTGAACTACATAAATCCCATGCACCATACTGTAAGAATCCTTGGATAATAAGACCGATGACCCTCAATACATAAGCAAATGCATCATTTCATTGATCACACAAGCATAAAAGATCTGAAATTAAAACTAACACATGACCAACAACAACCATTTCTGTATTAATTCATCAGAATATATAATAGATACATAAGATTAAAACATGTCCAGGTTCACTATACTTTCAATCCTCTAAAGGATCGATTCAAAACTAAAAACAATAGAAGATTGTTGTTTTATCCATGATTTTTATCCAAAAAAAAAGTATAAGACCTATTTTTTCCTTCTTGAAATCAAAAACAACTTAATTTAATAAAAAGTATCTTTAAAAAGTCTTAGAACTGGAAAAACTACCTAAAATAGAAAAAGTCAAAAAGCTACTTTTATGTTTGTTGAAAAGCCTACGCAAATCTCAAATATTCTTGCTTCTAGAACTCACACGTGGAAAGAAGCTGGAGGGGTGAGCTGGACACCATATGGACTCCATGATAGCACCTTCAAAACCTAATAGTTGGCCCCTCATACTATGTATGGGAAATAGTCTAACCATGGGTTGTGTAGCACTTGCATAGAAAAATTGTTGGGACTGTCTCCTGAATGCTCTCCATTGCCTCTAAGTGTTTTCAAAACACTATTATGCTGATCATATCATCCTTAACATTTTTATATATCAGAAAATTAAACAAAATTTGAGAATTAAAAGGAAAACTTGATCATTTTCTTTTCCTCTTGCTTGAAAGTTTGCTACTAGAAACCTCGTTGCTAGGAGTCTTGGACTTAGGATCTAGAGTGATGAGATCTTGTTGCTTCATAGGTGATAATAGAGTCGGTGATGTTTTGGATTTAGGATCAAACTTAAGCATTTTCATGAGTGGAGGGATGACAACAACCCCCTCATACCTCTTCAGCAATTTATGTGCCTCTTCTAAATCTTGTCTCATAGTTCTCAATTGTGCATTTAGGACCAAATTCCTTACATACAAATTTTTGCACTGTATCTAGACTAGCTGTGACCACTTGACGAAATTCTTGCTCCTGTCAAGAGCTTTAGATGCCTCCATGACCTCATGGTCACAATTTTCTAAAATGTTCTAAATATAATTCTTATACTCCTGATTTTGTTTATTGAATTGATTTACCTAGTCTTTGCTCTCTTCTAACTCCTCTAGACACCTCTGATACTCTTTCCATTGATTGAATGGGTGTGTACCAGGGGCTTTAGCTATTTGTTTCATTTGTTGTGCATACTCGAATTTTGATTAAACACCTTAATTGTTGGCTCATCAAACCTCACCACCACATTTCTAGCTTGTTCAACAAAGGTAACCCGTTTCTTCTTTTCTTTGGCACTTGTTGAGGGTAACTTTGTCTTGTCTTCTACAAGTTTAATAGTCTATTTTATTTCTCTATTCTGCTTCTCCATAAATGTTATCCTCATTTGATTTTTAAACAAATATTATCTCATCTTTATTGTTTTAGGATCCTCTTCCTTGTACTATATAGCATTTGTTTCTAATCATTCTATCTCTTCCTCAAAATCTGATTGCACCATTTCTGGTCCCTTGACCTCACCCACCTTTTCATCTACCTATGCATTTGTCTACTTATCTTCGGGGATTTCTACAACTAATTGAGGGGTTGCCTCTTCCTTGGTTTTCTTAATACTAGACCTTGTTCTAGGTCTGACCACAATTCATATTGGATTGTTTCTTCAATTTTGACCTTTTGTCTCGCTTGCTTAGCTAATTTTTTATGTTGCTCTGCTCCTTTGCCTACCCTGTCATCTTCCGTGCCTTGCAAATTAGTTTTCTTGCTCAAGTTGCCTACAAATTTCTTGATTGGTTTGGCACCTTCCTTCTTTACAGTTTTTATTTTCATAACTAGATGAGTGCTCTCCTTCATTGGATGTTCCTTCTTGGGTTCTTCTTTTTCTGACTTGATTGGCGGTGATCCAGTTTGTGGTAAGAGGTAAATACTAGCAAGAAAATCATTCGAAGGTATTCTCTTTATTTCAATAGCATACTTAACCAAGATTTTGATCAAAGAGAAATGAAATATACTTGAAGCATGGTTTTCCTTTTGAATATGTACTTTAGTGGCCATTCTTTCTAGACTTTTAAGCAAGAAGTAAGGTAGGTTCATGGGTTTTCTCTTGGTGAAATGCCACAACAACCTGAGATGATACTGGTAAATTCTACTGAAGGTACCTTTGCAAGTGAAATACCTTTGGATGACCTACAGAAGGTCTATATGCTGCTCATGGAGATCAGTGCTAGGGAAGGTGGAGGAAAACTTATCAAGATACTTTAGTTTTACAAATTTCTTAAAGGCGAGAATGTCTAACTCATCCCCCTTGATCCATTTCTCCCCCGTTGTTGGGAGATCGGTTGCATCAGTTATGAACCTTTCAGACAATAAAATCTCCAAGTCACCTAACTTCACTCTGTTGTCTTGAAAATTTAGAGCAAACAAACTGGCTAGTTTGACATCATGTCCTACTTTCTGAATTTTTTGGCAAAAAGGGATGCATCCTATGTTCTCAAAATCCACTCTAATTACAGGGGATGAATTGGGAAAACTCAGAGTTGTGGGTTCAGTATGAACGAGGTCACTTCCTTTTTTTCTGGAAATAGGGGCCATTTTATCTATACAGTTGGATGATGGATTTAAAATTTGGAGTTATGACTACTTGTGCAGACCTTAAGGAATGAGAGCATAATCATATGACAACACAAAATCCACTCAGGCAGTTGTGACACTAAGGTGGTGACAACACAAATTATGTGATGAAATGCAAGCAGGAGGCTTTAACATTTAAAAGGTATTCAAAATAATGTCTTCAGGAAGCATTCATCATTTAGAAATTAGGCTTCACACAATCAATCATTTAGAAATTAGGCTTCACGTAGTCAAACATTTAGAAATTAGGCTTCGCGCGGTCAAACAACGCTCTTGGAAATAAGACTTTGTTTCTCAACAAGACAGGGTATGCGCAACACACAATTTCTAACAGTGACATACAAATTCTTAAATGCTACGACCAAGAGAATTATGAATAGGAATTCATAAGCAATATGACTATCTCCCTACCTCTGGAATTCCTTCGTTTCAATCAGAGCGTTGAGAACAGTCCTATGATAACTTATTTCGTTGTGTTGGAAGAAAACCGTGTTATGCCCAAATGGTCTGGAACATGTAAACCTACTTTCAACCCCTGGGCCTCTTTGTTCCCTTTGAAATCTGTTGTGGCCCTTGCTGTGGAAGGAAAACACTCATTTGATCCTATGCATACCACCTGCGAGAAGTCACACATGAACATTGGCGGCCTGCGTAATGATTTAAAAATTGGTGTTGATGTAATAAAATGATTGTGCAACTCGCGTTTCTTATCGAACTTCACATGCTTTGAAATTCGTTGTTCAAATGTTATAAGGTGGCGGAGTATTTGGCTATGATAACTTTGATAATAAAAGTGTGTCAGGACAGATAGGATGCTAATGAATGAAAGGGGATAATGATGTTTACGGATGGGGAATAGTTTAGGCCTAGGGAAATGTAGTTTAGATGATAATGAAGATAAAGTTTAGGCCTAAAGTAAAATGAAATGGTTAAGGTAGCATGAGGGAAATAGGGGATAGGGGGAAGAGTTTATAAAATGTTTAGGAAAGGTGTAGATTAAAGCATTGATAATTAGGATCCTTTTTGAAAATCTCTCCTCAGTAACTGACACTCAGACCATGTTACCCCACCTATCATCACCTAATACCTAGACTCAACATAAAAACGTTGACAATCATTAGACACCTTTTCCCAATAACCATCCAAAGAAATAACCTGACTGAAGATGACTCCTTTGAGCAATGACAGGTCAAAACATAATAGTGAGAAAATTTTATGATTTTGACCTTCTTTTAAGCATCAAATAATTGACTCAAGGAACTTTCCGACTAACCAACTAACCCACCCTAACTTCATATTTAATATTTTTCCTGCAAGTATACAATGTCATCTAAACCAAAATATAAGCATAATCAACATACCTCAGTATAGTTCAGGAGAGGATATCTCATATGTAAGATCAACCAAATTAGCATAATACATGTATAAACATAATCATATCAGTATATAAACATCATTTTAACCATTATCCTGTAACCATGCATGACTATACCGTAACCATAACAATGCATGCATACCAACATATAAAAATTGGCATGCACGACAAATGCATAACCGACATGCACTCATGTCGACCACATCGAACAACAATCACCATCATCTTCCACATGGGTACACAACTGCAGCAATGACCACCACCATGCATACACAACAAGCACATAGACCACAAGCATAAATATCACATATGCAATCGACATGTAAGCATGACAAACACATTATTTCCATCCAGTCCAAGGGGTGAACCATGCTCTGATACCACTTTGTAACACCCTCCTCCCAAATTTACACAAGCTAACCATTCCATCAAGGTAAACATGTGATGAAGAGTCACTATGATATGATTCAACTCCCAAATTATAGTTAAGTGGAATCAACAAACCAAAATGAAACTAACCTTCCTCAGGAGCTACAGAACCTTTAGGAGCCAACCAACCCCTCTAGGTGTCCAAACCTTGAGAGAAATTGCTTCTTGAATGAACTAGATTCCCAACCACTCCCATGACAAGCCTTCCATGTGACTGAGACCCTCCAATTTCTCCGACAACAAGGACTCCATGCGACTGTGGCCTTTTTCAGGAAGTTCTATGCCAGGGATCTAGGATTCTGAGCCACTTTTTCAGAGCCAAGACTCAGAACTCTGCCTAGAACTTCATGAAACTTCTAGAAATGTTAAATAACAAGATGAAAAGGGCTCTCATGTAAAACTTAAATAAGGACTTGACTTTTCAAGTCCTAGCCATGACAGACATTCTATCAAACACGTCATGAACATGTAATCTACAAGTCATAACAACATATTTGAACATAGGGACCTCATACTTGATTGAGATTCGCCAAGAAGGACTAATTCCCTCTCAAAATAGATGCATTATCATATATTAGGTCATACATTGATTATTCATTAATTTACTAATCAAAACATGATGAGATCCATGAGTAAGATATGTCATAATACCATGCTTATAACCAACATATACCCAACATAATAACAATGATAGAACAACCATTAAATCCACATAATAACAAGTACATTTACGCATAAAACACAAGAGGAAAATAGATCTTATTAACATATGGAAATGCAACCAAGCTAGGGACTTCCATGTACCACCTAACCATAGATTGGGTTGAACCAAATGTTTCTTTTAGCTAATCACCCCTGTTCCATATTCCAAGCATGAATGTGGGACTTACAACAAAACAACAAGGCATTTCTTAGGCTTTACCACAATTCGCCAAGAGATTCCTAGGCCCAAGCCCTCATCTATACAACCAGACTTTACCACAATCCCGCCAAGGGATTTATAGGCCCAAACAAGAAACATACACTACTAGGATTTACTACAATCCCACCACATACCGATCTAGGGATCATGTTGACAGTGTTGGACCCACCAACATGTTAGGGGATATCCCTGATAAAAAGTCCCAACTAGACCTCAGACCGTTTGGTGTAGGAGTCTCAACAGTGGATAGTATGGTATTTCCTTGACCACGATTGTGCGCAGAGGTGAGTAATATGTCCTTGTTGGTAGTAAGGGTGTGACATGTGTAGCAAGCCAAGGAAGGTGCATGAATGGATCTAACACGTGGAATAGGGGAATGAGTGTGCCCCTTAGAAACCTGTGATAACACACAACTTGAAAGGGTACACACAAACAAAGAAACATCACAAGCTGGAAAGTAAGTTGGCCAATGATCCAAAGTGATGGTTATATCAACAACATATTTCGATAAGATTTATACAAACATATACAAAAAATTCCATACATACATGCATAAACAACAACTACATATATCACAAGAGTAACCAAGATAGTTGAACTAAAATAACAACATATGCATGAAACGTGTCAAATCTGTTATATTAATAAAGTGAAAGATTCAATCATACATACAACCATGACCAACCACTAGTCCTGACAGCAGAACGTTACAGTCACTATCGCTTGCTCCTGCAAAGAGATATACTAGCTCTACATTGTGGAGAAGCCAAGGCTTGTTACAATACACTCCAAGATTTCTCTAAGATACACCTATAGGGATCTTGGCTCCCAAAATCCTGTACAATGAGTTATGAGGTTGTATAAATAGCAAAAGGTGGGTTGACCCTTGACCTTCCCCTTTGTGACTCTTCTCCTACCCTCATGACTCTTCAACTGCTACATGAATGTTACATACTACTATCGACACTTGGTCTTTCACTTTTACAATATGTTACATTACAATCTGCACATGTACCCATGTGAGACAAAATAGGCTTGAGAAAGCCATGAAAGACATTACTAAGACTTGGACAGCTTTGGGAAGACCAAATCTTTGACATCCTCATGATGATCAACAGTAGTGAACTGATGCCAAGCTTGGTAGTCCGTTATGGTGTTTGTGTGCTCAATGGTGAAATCCTGCTGAAAGCAAACTTTTGCATTTGTTTCATCTTGGTACACTGATTTGGCCCCTTTGTCCAACTCGTCTGATAACATGTGCATCATAGTCTTGAGTGCAGTTAGACCAACAACATACTAATGCATAGTGTCTGCGTTGATCTCCAAGTATGTGCTGGTGGCTACGCACACCAACTCATAAAAGTACATGTCCAACTCCAGTTAGAATTGGTTCTTTGTCTTCGCCTCAGTAAGTGTGCTAATGGATGGGATCACATGCATGCACACAATAACATCCATGCTTCTGAACACTCGTGCATGTGAAGCCTGCAAACTGGTGATGGGCTGTGGGAGTTCCTCATAGTTCCGGATCTGACTCTGGATGGGTGCCTTCAACTCTACCGCCTTTGGCTTCATCATCTTTGGAAAATGCAATGGGGCTGCCATTTACCTCATTGTCCATGTTTTCATGTGATCGACAGCAGTGTGCAGATTTGACAGGATGCATGCTCTTCTAGCATAGTGTTGCTGCCAACTGTTGAGGTGAGCAATTGACTTATTCAGGGTGACGAATCTGGAATACAATGTTTGCATGAATATCTCGAGAGATGATACTTCATTAAGTATCACCCTCCTCAACTCTGCTTTGGTGGATGCAATAACATGTTTTGCTCCCTGTTGGTTGCTTATAACTCCTTAGCTATACGCTCATTCTCCACTATTAAGAATCGAACATTCAAACTGGTGGCTTTGGCATATGCTCTAGTAGCATCAGCCAATGCTGTTGTATGCTTATGCACATCAGAAATGATCACTCGCTCTTCAAACTACACAGAAGATACATGGACATCTGGAGTGGGCACTCCGCGTGACTGCACAATGCTCTGTTGTGACTCGTCGAAAGATATGTTGTGCATCTTCGCTTCCAGATTGTTTTCAAGGATCTCTGTGTCTCCTTGATCACTTAGGACTTGCTCTGCTTCCAAATCTAGTGAAGTTAGTGGGGTGACCACTTGGTTCTGAGGCATGAGATCAATATCCTGATCTGACTCTAGCTGAACCATGTCCATGTCCATCTTCTCTAGCATTTGTTTGATCTCTTCAGGTAAGTCCTTCTCCTGTGACTGCTCACCTTGTCTTCTCTATGCCAGCTTCTCGGATGATTCTATAACCTGTATGGGCACAATTTCATCAATATTTTCATGTGTGCCTCCTGCTATACATGTTCCCATTGAGCTTCCTTCTCTCTTCTACTTAGCTCCTGTTCTTCCTTGAGTTACCACTTCAACTCCTGCAACTCCTTTTTTGCTTCCTCCATATTTTGTTTCTCTCTTTTCCTTTGCACGATCATTCTATCGTGTTATCTCCTCTTAGCCTCAATCTCTAAAGATTCTTTCAACACAAGTGGATCTTCTTTGAACTTCCATCTTTTCTCTACCTGTGCGTTGTCAACAACCTTTCTCTTGCCTTTATCACGTGTAGGTCTGCTACCTTCTACTACTGTTGATGATGTTTCTCTCTGAGATGTTGCTTCCCTCTACTTTGCTAACCACTCTACAGCTATGCCGACTGGTTCATTGAGCCTGGAGAAGTGATATCAGTATCTCCATGGGTTTTCCTGAGGCCAATGACACACCACATGGATCCATGGATGGTGCACTCTCGTACAGTGGTCCTTCACTAAGAAATATGGGTCATACGGACTGAAACTTTCAGTGTTGAAGGTGAATCTTTTGATTTCCTCCGTCTTGGCCTCAGCATGCTTGAGATTCCATATCTCATACAACCTGATCCGCAAAGGAAGAGCAGGCCAAGGTTCCTTCTTCTTCCTATGCCATCTCACTGACAACCCTGTCAAGATGTGCTATGATGCCTCGTGCATGATGAGCTTGTCCACAGAAAACTTTGGTAAAACATGTGGAGCCTTCTTCACGTTGTACATGCATATGAAGGTGCCAAAGGGTGAGGCATACCAATCTGCTATGTCAATCAATGCCTCCATCGCTACTTACGACATGCAAGGTAGATCCTACTCAAATATCATTTCGTACACTAGGGTGAAAAAGTAGTTTGACAACTGTATGATAACTCAACAGAAATTTCATTCAGAGAACAATCTGCAATAAGTGTGCATAGAGGTTTCCAAAGGTGTCCATGCCCAACCCAAGCCTGGGAACTGCTGATGGGCACATATTGCATCCAGTATGTAAGTGTACATGTATATCTTCGCTTACTGACCCTTGTACGGATGTCAAGCTTCTATCACCTATTCCTTCAACCTGAGAGCCAACATGTCAGACCAGTTGCAAGGTCTTCCTTCGTTTTGGCCAGTTGGTCCAACACAATCACCCAAATTTGCGGGAAGGTTTCTATGCTCTCTTGGCCATATAAGTGGCATGCAAAGATTACCAAGTACTGATATATCTTCCACGGTATCTTCGTCTTGTAAACCTAGCTGGGTGTTTTCCTGAACTTCGTTGGCTCTTTCACCCAACTCTTCAAGATATCTCTTGAGTTTGCATTACTGTTGGGTTTGTTAAAGGGTTTCTTCATTGTGATCATCGACTATGGCAAGTGATACATCTCCTGGAATTACTTTGCCCTGAAGGTAGCAATATATGTTCCACTGGCACTGCTCAACACCATTGTCTTGGGATAAGTATGTGAGACAATTGAGTGGATCATGTCTGCGCATGGAAACATAGGATACCTGCATGCAATCTGGTACAAGCCAAACTTGTGAATGTTGACATAGACCCTGTGGTCTTCCAGGTTTTCTTCAAATGTGCCGAGAATGTATCAGTGATTTCCTATCATTTCGTCTTGATATATTTTTCTATGAACAACTTGGTGTCTTCATAGATAGGCAAGCTCATAGACACTTGCTCAAATTCATCTCTAGTTGCGTTCTCGATGGTGTCTTTTGACCTTGCTCTCTTGGAGGCCATTGTACCTATAGTGTTGAGAGATAAACGAACACCTGTGATACCTGGAGACAGAGAAACACTTATGGCAAGCAATTTATCATTTGAAAACCAAAACAACTTGAGGACTGATATGCAACATACCTAAGTGACTGACTTGGAAGATTGCGCAATTTTCACCGGGAGGCTAGGAGACTGACTGCCAAAACTGTAGAAGGCATATTCCAAGCAATCAACAGTTTGATTGAATGTTGGAACTGCATAATGCACAATCTAGCCTGGCCTGTTGAGGACTGAAACTTCACAGTTTCAATCAGCAGTGACTGCAAATCCAGCAAGGCACTGCCTCCCTGAATTTCCCAAAGCAAGCCTAGAGGCTAGGGATGGTCCATATTTGCACATTTTCTGGGAGGAAGGTAGATCCTTCACTCTAAAAAATGTGCATTGACAGCAAGGCAAGGCAAGGTCCGAGCCAAGGCAACCCAAACCCGCCAACAGGCGATTGAAAACATGAAAAGTTCTGAATGCATGGGGAAGCTAAGTGCAAACAAGATTGAATGATCGTGCATGCAAACAATGAGTTCAGGATTCAGAAAATGGGAAAACAAGCATGTGTGTGAAGTGAGTCACCGCAATAACAATTGTCAGTGCAGAAACAATGTCATGCATGCGACAACATTGAGATGCAATGAAAAACTTGAAACAATGCTTCTATAAGCTAACATTCATTAAAATGATAGAAGGAATTCAACAAAACCAAGAAAACAACATTCACACAAAGCAAAATACAAAAAGAGACATAAAAGTAGTGAAAGACATGAAAACCAGACTTACCCAGAAAAAGATGAGCTAAATGTGTCGGATGCTCCTAGATGCAATGTGGGATGTCAGAGCTCCAAGATCGATGTGAGGAATGAGCTCTGAAACATCGAATAAATAAGTTTTTATAAGATCAAGGCTTATGACGTGCATGCCACAAATCTAGGAAAAAGTGACACTTGGCGAGAGGTTTCTAAAATGGCTTTTGTATGTAAACTCCAACTGCTAAAAATAGATCCCTAAAATCTAGGGATCTTTTTTTCTTTTTTTATCTTTCGAAAAAAGAAGCCCATGCATGCAAATGAAGATTCCTCAATCTTGGAGGGGACTGGTCAACCTGGGAGCACATGCAATAGTCTACAAGCCTGGGAATGATAATTGCACATTTTCTAGGCTAAGCAAGTCTATTTGTCCCTCATGCATTTCACAATGTCTGGACTGAAGCCTTGGTTGTCAATCATAATTGCGCAATTTTTTAGCTAAAGCCCAGTGTTGGGCTAAATTGCACATTTTTTTAAAGGGAAGGTTGCCTGACTGGATTGCACATTTTTGGAGCCCAGCTGGATTGCGCAATTTTCTAGGTGAGCATCTCAACCAAAAAATTGACTAATTCCATAATGTCAGCCTGTGGGTGGGAGGAAAGCAAGTTCACCAACATAGGCTAGTAAGCCACTGAAACTTAGGTGAAGCATTTGTACTTGAATAGTGAAAGACATGCTCCTAAGGATGGTTGGTAGGGAGGATCCAAAACAAAGCTAAGGAAAAATTTTGGAGGGTGGTTGTAGCCACTACAATAGATCACTAGGCCTATAAAAGCATGGATGCCTCCAGGTCTCTCCACCTAAACTATGAGGAATTTATCTGTCTCCACCCTCTTGGCTTTACTGTATTTCCTTCCATTCGCCGATTGAGGATTCCTAGGCCCAACGTGGGTATACACAATCGGGCTTTGCCACAATCCCACCTTCACCAGGCCAGGGATTCCTAGGTCTTGTGTTTCTCCCCTGAGACCACCCCACTAAATTTCGAAACCATTCAACAATCCAAATCAACTGAGTAAGAGAAACCCCATCACACCATGGCTATCTGGAAATGGAAAGGCAAGGTTGAAAACCACAATCACACCTAGCGATACCCACGACAACGGTAGTAAGAGAACCAAATACACACATGCATGTACCATGCATGCAAAAACTAGGAAGGAAATCATAGATTCAACTTGATACTTACAAGTAATCCCATTGTATCTACTTGATCCAACTCTTGCTTACTTTATCTTTTCTTCCTTTTATTCTCTTTTCCTTCCTTTGCCTTCCTCTAATGCTAGAGTTATCGAAGAATGCTCTAAGTGTCCAAGAGTATGAGAAAGTAGAGATAATAGAGAGAGAACCCCAACATTGAACTGACAAAAGGGTGTGAACTAATCCTCATAAGCCTTTTTATTAATTAGGCCTCTCTTTTCTTCAATTTCCATTATTTTTCCTTCAGTTTCCTCCTCACATGCAACCTATGACCTTTCACCTTCCTTTTCTATTATTTTCCTTTATTTTCATAAATAAAAATGCCAATTAATGTATCTTTGGCTTTCCAAAGCCTTTTCCAATTTCCCTTTAGCCATAATAAATGAAATGAACACCCACACTAGGATGTTTTTCCCAACATTCAGCTTGGAATAAGTGTCCCATGACCTTGGTTATTATTCTTCCCTTATTAACTTTATTACATGGATTTTTAACTCGGGGTTGTTACATTCTAATTAAGAAAACCAATGGATGGAAGATAGCCTTCAGATCTAAAGAAGGGGTTTTGGGTGGTTAATCATGCAATTTGGCTTGAATAATGCTCAAAAACCATTCATGAGGATGATGGATGATATACAATGGCCATTCACAAAATATTTTGTGGTTGTATATTTGGATGACATCCTATTTTTTAACAAAACCATGGAATAAAATTTGCAACACATTTGAAAAGTCCTCAAAACCTAATTTAGATTATATCATTATATTACTTTTCATCCATATCGATGCTTTCATAGTGGTAAAAAAGGAGAAATTAGCTCAAAGGACCATTTTTACCAAAGGGTTCCAATTTGAAAAATAAGGGTTTGAAATCTTCCAGAAGAAGTTTGAGAAAGTACATGACTTTTTTTGGGGATAAATATTTTGTTCTTAAGCGTGACCACCTAGCACTATTCTACACTTAGATAGCTTTCTAGCTGCACAAGAAATACCTTAAACAAGGCCTATATGAAAAATTTATGCCACCAAGAAGTTTAACTTCCTATTTTGACTAGCATGATTTGAGAGGATACCACATTAATCCCCTTTATCCATGGAAATGGGGATATCCACATGAAAATTATGAAGTTGAATCTATAAGAGTCAAAATTAAAACTCTAATGAAGAGTTGAAGGAGTCAAACTTAACCACTAGTAGGCTACTGAGTTGTGTTATAACCAAGCCACTAGGAGGAAAATGAGTTCTATTCATTTCAATTGTGTTTTGTTCCATGGATGAGCAGAGTAGTTGAGAGTGATAGAGAGATAGAGAATCCCATAGAGCACAAGTATCACTCCTTTATACTTACATCCATTCCCATTCAAATAAAGAGAGAGCATAGCAACCTTACATTCTAGTTGGGTTTTATCACATAATGGTTACCTAGATCATATATCATGTTCATTGTGCTCCACGAGTTTTACCTCAATGTTATCTATTTTCCATATTTTATTTACTTCATGTATAATCATAAAATAGTAATTAATTAATCCAAAAATACAAGGAAAAATTAACCTTCATAATATAGATTTTGGATTATAAGTATAATTTTATCATATCAACTATGACAAGTTGTAGTGAAATATCCATAGGATTTTACATATCATCATGGCATGATAACACAAGTTTTATGCCAATACAGAGAAATGATCATTTTTCTTATAGTGAATTCAATATTTAGGATACATTTTAGATGAACATGAGTTTCATGTAGATGCAAGCAAGATCCAACTCATCCAAGATTGGCTAGCCTTAACGACCCTAATAGAGCTCCATAGCTTATTAGGCCCTGCTAACTTCTACCAAAGGTTCATATAGGGATTCACTCATATTGCTTGGCCCTTTATTCAAGTGACTAAGGGTCGAGCTAAAGCAAATTTTTCCTGGTCTACATCACAATAGAAAGCATTATAGGATCTGAAACATTGCCTCTGCTCTACATCAATCCTCACCCTATTATACTTACAATGCCCACTTAATATTGATAAATTTTCCTATGACTATGCTATAAGTGCAATCCTCTCTTAGAAAGGACATACAATGGCCTATCATAGTGAAACACTCTTTGATATTATCGAAACATACCTTATCTATGAAAAGGAGATGAACTTTATCATGCAGGCATGCCAAAAGTGGAAGCATTATATTTTGGTGAAGGATACGAGATGATCATCCACACTGATCATAGGCCTTTACAATTCATGTATACATAAGGAAAGTTATAGAATAATTTTCATAAAAAATGGTTTATATACAAAAAAATACATTTAAACATTAAGTAAAAGAAGGGAAACACCAACCATGTTGCATACAGCCTCAATTGACCCCTAGTTGTGGTGCTAACCATGGTTCTTAACTATTGTGGGCATGATACCTTTGGATGGGCACAATTACACAATAGTGATTTTAACTTTGATGATACATATCAAACGTTCCTCACAGGTAAACAAGTTCCAAAATTCCACCTCTAGGATGCACGCTTGTGCTACTTGGGACACCTTTTTCTTCCTTCATTTGAGCATGCCAAGCTAATTTGGTAAGCACATTATAGTGGGGTGGTAGGGAACTTTGGTGTGGATAAGACAATAACATTACTTCAAAAGTATTTATACTAGCAAAATCTTCAACAACATATCCATCTATACATAAAATCATGCACTTCTTATGCCATTTCTCTACCAACCATTAAGAAGTATGGATTACATTCTCCTCTACCTACCCCAAAAAAATCCTTGCGAGTCAGTGTCCATGGATAACATGTTAGGTTTACCCTCCACTAGGCATGGTAATGACTATATGTTTTTTTTTCTTGATTGGTTCTCTAAGATGGTCATTATGGCACCATGCAAGAAGAGTATCACAATTGAAGCCACTAATAAACTCTTTTTTGAACATGTTTGGGTTTACTTTGAGCTACCTGAGACCATTATTTCAGATAAGGATTGTATTTTCCTTAATATCTTTTGGTCTAACCTATGGTATCTAATGGATACTAAGATGACAAAATCGACCACCTTTCATCCAAAAACAAATGGAAAAATAGAAGTTGTCAAAAATATGATTATGCATATCTTATGCATGTCCGACTCCAAGCATCAATGTACATGCAATGAAATCCTTACTTCATTTCATAAAAGTTATAAAAAATCCCTCCACGTCTCTATTGGCAACAATCCTTTCAAGTGTGCTTGGGGTTCCAAGTGTTGGCCCTGATTGATGTAGAATTTCCGATCGCATCTTCATTGGAAGAGTCCTCCCATGCTCAAGTCGAGGTAGATAAAGAAACCAAATTTTTGGAATGGATCCAACACCTCCAAAAACAATTTCATGATATCCTACACAAATCTAGTGCCAAGTACAAGTAGCGACATGACCAACATTGGGTTCCACACAAGTTTCAATTTCGTGATAAGGTGTGGTTTCATTTATAAAAAGAGTGTCTCATAGGCCCCTATAGGAATCTTGAACCACTTTGATATGTGCCTTATGTAATTAAAAAGGATATTGTTGAAAATTTTTCTGAATTGGGTATTCCCCCTTTCCTTGGCTTGCACCTAGCATTTAATGTGGAGTTTTATCGACCATATTTTTCACCTTTGTTGGATATCTCAGAGGAAGATGAGCAATTGGAACCCCCAGAACTCAACCTTGACTACATTGAATAATATATAGTGGATAAAGTCATGTACACCAAGAGAAAAGGTAATTTCTAGTAGAACATACAACTTTATCAGGTTTTAGAGAAAGGCAACTTCTTCACCATGGAAAGTAGCTCACTATGGAGCCAAATTCAGAAAATGTTTCCCCATCTGATGAGGAAACACGATTCAATGGATTCCATTACTTCCTAATGGGGGATTATTGATCTAGGTGGATATCAATGGCCACCCATCACTTCCACTAACTCAATGATTCTTTATCTTCTTGGAAATTTCTCTATGGTTTTTTACAGTTCCAAACTGTTGGGGTCATTTTGAGGCTAGGGCTTGCCATGGAATACCCTGGACACAAATAGAAGTTTTATTTCTCAAATATTCATTTTTAATGAGATACTATGCACCCCAAATGGACATTGTATGCAAAGGTTTCCCCCCCGAGAAGTTGATGTACCGACTAACCACCCCAGGGCTTGAAAATGTTTTGTAACTTCATATTTTAAGGTTAGGGCTTTCTTCATATAGGGTTCTTTATTTATGTTAAAAAGTAATTCTTTTGAGCTCTTATAATATCCTTTTGCAAATGCATGTAGTTTCCATCTCTATCCATTCATAGATAGCGAGCACCATTCTATCTAGTTTGTGTTTTACAATATTCTATTATTTTATTTATTAATAAAATATGGTTTTCCACTATAGTACTATCATCTCTGCTATATTTCTCTATATTTCCACTCATCTATTGGTAAGTCCCCATTTGATCCTTGTTTTGAATATTTTTCACCTTTGTCTTTAGATATTTCATGTGGATAGAATGGAGTTAGAGAGCATTTGATAGGGGATGCTTTAAGTATAGAGAAACTTGTTGAGAAGATCAAGCATATCCATTTGTAAGTAGATGAGAGACTGAACAAGTCATAGGAAAAGTACAAGGCTAGGCATGATCAACACAAAACAAATCATTTATTCAAAGTATAAGATAAAGTATAGTTAGAGTTGAACCAGGAGAGGTAACATGGTCCCACTAAGAAAATTAAGACTCTATGATATATTCCTTTCAAGATACTGAAAAATTTGGGAAATAATTCCCACAAACTTAGTTTACTACCATACATGCACATTTATTCAGTGGAAAATGTGCAAAATGTAAAACTTCACGAACCATCCATGCTAGATTAGGAAGAAGAGTAGGTCCTACCTTCCATAGAGGACTTAACTCTATATGCCCAAGAAAATTTCAAATAGGATACAATTTACAAAAGAGGTAAAGAACTACAAGATAGTGGAAACATGACCTTTGGAATATTAGATTGCAAGCACAACTTTTAGGTAAGTTTAAATGGTATTCTGGGGAGAAGATAGAGCGAATATTTCCTCACCTTATTTAGTAAATTATTTTTGGGACCAAAATCCTCCAAGAATGGGGAGGTACGTTGGCTTGAGGGGGGCCTGACCCAGGTTCAGCGTTAGTTAGCCAAACAAATCCCTACACGATTAACCCTTTCGGCATCAGCCCGTGGAGCACGGACTAAAGTCTCACCTGAAGCAGTATGGGGGGATGCTAGAACCAAGTTTCCACACCCTTGAGATGGTTGTGATGTCATTTTATTCCCACTATACCTACCTTTTTGCAGGTTGCTAAGCCCTCTATTCCACCCTTTAGTACCTTCGTGAAAAGGTACAATTAGCTTTTGCGCAGCCCTAACCTGCGGCTCAGGGACTTTCGCGCTACTAGGGAAACGAACTGCGATATCTCCCAAACTAGGCTAAGTGTCTTTACTTATCTTAGTAACCGATCTTAGTTGGCTTTGCATAAACAGTTGTTCTTACTTGCGTTCACTTAACCAACACATTTACATACATTCACACATCATATAAGAATTATAAGTGAAATTCATACCCAACATAACAAGATGCATAAACAGGAAATAAAGACGCAAAAATTGTAGAATACTTCTCTTTATTGATAATTCTGGATGATTACAGACTCAACCCACCCTATGCACTTAGCTGCAGGGGTCTGCTCACTTAGTTGTGGACTTCTACCCTAGGCCTTTGCACACTAAGCTGCAGAGCCTCTACCTACGCTACAACCTAAGACTCGACTTTTTTCTCTAGAGCTATGACTTTCTTAAATGTTCAATGTCTCCTTATCTACTTAGAGATTAGCTCTTTTTATACAATCCCATGGTCCGCGGACCATGGGTAGATCTTCTACAACCGACATTACATTTCCAAAATAAGGGTAGACAATCCTATGACTCTTTAACACCTACGCACTCCACGACCACAATATGCAGAGTCTTTACACTTGGGTTACAAAATTTGACCAAAATATGGGCTTTTAGCCTCAAAACTACCCTTGGTGGATCCTGCACCCAACAGGCCCCCAACAAAAACATCATGACTCACCCTCGAGTCACTCTGCAGGTGTGGAGATCTTAAGCGCAAAGACCTCCCAGCTCCATTTGGATGACCGCAACCTCGACAACATGCTGAGTGGCTGCCTGCTGGACTTCTTCCATTCTCTACTTGGTGACTGCCGCTGAACTGCCACCCTGAATCTTCTGTTGAGTTGCTTGCAGTGTCGCGAGCTTTCCTTCAATGGAAGTTGTGATCATATATGACTTGTCTATCCATGGTTGTAGGCGCACTTTTAGGACCACTTCTTTGTGTCGAGCAGCATCCACCTGTTCCTTAAGCACCTTTGCCTCTTGCATCCGTGCAAGCCTTTGTGTAAGGGTGACCGACTGCGTGGTCCCTATAACCTCATCATATCTTTGTTGTAGCTCGCGTGCCTCTATCTCTAGGCGCTCTACATTCGGGTCCTCCTGTAGGGTGGTCAGGACCTCGAATGATTGTTCAAAAAGTCACGTGCAGTCTGCTGCTGCACTGTCGATCGCTGCTATTGTTGTTGCAACAGCGGTGGCACGTTGTTCCCTTACTTCCGGTGGGTTGAAGGCTGAGCCCTCAACTATAATTCTATGATCTACAAGTTCAGCTCCAACTGAATCCTGGCCATCTCTGTCCGAGCATCGCACACCTATGTGGCCAACTTCTGGACGTGTGCCTCAACCAGTTCTTCTGCCTGAATGTCCAACTCCAGGACCATTTGACAGGCCTCCTCCACTACCTGAATGATTTGCTTATTCTGTTCCACTGTCTCATTGTGCTACAGGCCCAGCTGCTCGATACTAATGCGCTGCTCATCACCTGCAGAGCGCGACTCTCCCAGGCCCTAAGTTCTGCAGTGACTCGATCCTACAAGAGGTGGAGCATCTCTCGAGGGAGTGCGGCCATATTCAATCCCACCCCTTTCAAGTTGCTAATCGTGGGCCTGTCAGCCTCATTTTCTGTAGTAAGTTCCCCATCTAGTAGCGCTATCGTGTTGGTCACTTTTGCGTGCAACATCTCCATGGCAGCTGAAGTGCCGATCGTGAGGCTGGTGGACGTTGTGCCAGCCTATAGAGTGCGAGCCTGCAACTCCTGCAGCTTTATCTAGAGAAACCTTAATACCAATTGTTGCTACTCTTCGAACTGTTGGAGGGCCTCTGCGGTGACATCCCTCACCATTTCTCCAATATCATGCAAATCCCCCTCAGTGAGGGTGATTGGGTCGAAGGATGTCTTTGATGCCTTGGTTTTCTTTCATGTCCCTATATTCTCTTGCAGTCGCTGACGCTTGAGTTTGGTGGACGTCGTCTGCGGGTCTGCACCACCTTTTTCTATTGGCTCCTCTGTTTCTGCCTCAGCCCTAGGCAAAGGTGACTTCTATCCTTCGCGCTCTTCTCCTCCTGTCTTATATTGTTCTTCCAACTTTGCAGCGTCGAATGCTGCCTGGGTCTTAGCCTCCGCTTCCTCTTTTCTATGCTTCTCAGCTAGCTACACCATTCTGAGCTTTGTTTCTTCCTTCTTACGCTGCGCGGCATACTTATCTATTTCCACCATGGACGCTATTGTAGCGTGCCACTCTGGTGGCCAAGACTCAAGGACTACAAACATAACATCATCAGTTTCCAAATATGGTAAGTTATGCCATGTCTTCGTAGGGTCCTTCCGCACCCTGATAAACACATGGTGGAAATCCACTTTGAACTCTGCAAAGCTTTGTAAAATAGCGTATATTGTGGGCGACAACCACAGCTTGCGATTGATCCCCACCCGAATACTCATCTCCTCAAGGTCCAAAAGATCTTGCTTTCTTATACCTGTTGTGCATCCTTAGTCACCCATGGGGAAGCATACTTCGCTACCTTTTGAAGGTCCATTGTGACTGAAGGGAATTGGCTGTCTTATGGTAGCTCCCATGCCACCAGTATAATTGACAGCAAGAGCCACGCATAGTGGAACGTCTTGCCCTGCTCCTGTTCCTCGCAACATTTTGCAAGGAGCTCATCACATAGATAATTCGCCCAGTTGAACTAGACTCCTTTAGTGGATTGGGCCGCTAGTGTAATCATAGGCGTGGGCACGATGGCATATCCCCGCTTCTTCTTCTCCAACTTGAATTTCTTCTTCATAGCTTCCACGAGGACCAACTCACCACCTTTTCCTTCAGATATATTGGCTAGATTCTCCCCTGAGTAAGGCAACTGTGTGATCTGATGAATCAAGTGGTCTGTGATGGGAATGGGCTCCTCCAGCGACAAACACCCATCATGCACCAAGCAGAGCAGTGGCCTGATGACAATGACAGTTACTAGGGCATGGTGGTAATGTCGTACCCAGAGAAGGTTGAGTATTCTGGCTTTCTCTACACCCTTGAGCCATCTCCACAACTCTAATTTGATCGTTCTAGTAGTCATATCAATTCATCGGTGCATTAACTACTCAATCCCTAAATGCGGGAATTTCTCATGATCTGCGAGGTCCCAATCTTCAAATTTTAGTAAAGGAACCCGCCCTAAGCACGGACCCTCAAAAAAAATGCCATCCAGGAGAAGTAGAGTTTGTAGGGAGCTCTTGCTCTCGTTTATGTCCTTTGGCACCTTGGCTTTGCCCTTGCGTGGAGGAACATATTCTGGTAACCTAGTAATAGGGTCCGCACCCTGGGTTTCAACTTCCATTTCCAAATCGTCCTCATCCACTAGGATTTCTTCAGATTCTTCCTCGTATGCCTCCAGATTAATGGCCTTCCCTATTTCATACAAAGTAAGCTTGGTCCTCTATGGGTTTCTTGGTGAGATGTGCACCGGTAGCATAGTCTGCTTATCCTTCTTTGTTCTTGGTGTCCTGGATGATTTAGGGACTTCGACTACCACTTTGGCACTCTCTAGGGTAGCTTCTACTAACTCAATTTCCTACATGACTTCCTCGGCTGTCACTGATCCTGTGTCCGTGGCTTCTGTGGGTGCTGACATAGCACTATTCCACAATTCTTGCAATGTCTCTGGTAGTTTCTCAAACAATGAATTTTCTTTCAAAGTCTCGAATAGGTCTCGATTCATGTATACATGAGCGTGCAACAACTCAGTTCTCAAAATGCCAAGTGTTTTCCACTGGACAACCACCTGTAACTTATAGGGCCTTTTGAATTCAAACATGACCATTCCCCCCACATTCGACCCATTAATGCTAGCTTGGAAGCAGATTTTCAAGAATATAATCCATAAATTTCACCTTAAATGCTTGCTTCTTGCTCCATTTGACCACAATCCGACCATCAAATCGTGAACATTGACTTTAACGGTCACTTTTCGACTGACCTGCGCACTATTTCCATGAATAACACAACTTCCTTCGCGCTATCGCGAACCCTGTGACACTTCCCTGCTTCGCGCACTCCTGAAATCGTGCAGCTCCACAACCTGAGCAGTGTATTTTATAGTCCTGCACCTCCTTTCAGTTGCCTGGAGTGATAAGACTATACTTCTGTCACATAGTCAGATGGTCGGGCCACCTGTGTATGGCTTCAATCGACTGTCATTCACCTTTCTTGGGAAGGGATCTCCATTAAACTTAACCAACTGGACCGCGCCACCGTCGGTAATCTCCTTAATAACATAGGACCCTAACCAATGCATCCTAAATTTTCTGGGGAATTTATCAAAATTACTATCATACAAAAAAACTAGATTGTTTACCTTAAATGTGTGCAACTTGATGTGTTGATCATGCCATGCCTTTTCAAGCTACTTTTGGACGTACTAGTGAAATCCAACCAAAAATCTCTCTTCTTCAAGCTCATCTAGCTATGCGGGCCTTTCTTCCAGGGCTCCGCGATCCGTCATACCTATGAGCACTGCTATGCGTAGACTAGGCATGATGTATTCTATAGGCATTACGGCTTCCACACCATAGACAAGGCTAAAGGGGGTTTGTCCTGTCATATTTTTGCATGTTGTTCGATAAGCCCATAATATTGAGGGTATGTGTAGGTCCCAATCGTTTCACTGAGCATTGCAAACCTTGGTCAGTGCATTCTCTAGCACTTTATTGAATGCTTCCACCATCCCATTAGCCTGAGGGTGATAAGGTGTGCTCTTTTGGTGATATACCTGAAATTCTTCTGTTAGCACGCTAATTGTTTCGTTTAGAAAGTGTGTACCCCGATCACTCATCAAAATCTTTGGACATCTAAATTGCATCAAAACATTCTCAAATAGGAACTTTATAGCTATCGCACCTGTTGAATCCTTCCCAGGTTGCACCTTGGCCCATCGTGTCAAATAATCCATCGCGGTGATGATATATCGCACCCCTGTCTTCCCTTGTGGCTGAATGGGTCCTACAAAATATATTTTTGACTTCTCGAAAGGTTGCAACATCATTTGTGTCTTCAAAAGCATTTCATCCTTCCGTGATGGCCTACTTGTTCGCTAACATACATCACACTCCTTACAATATTATTTTGAATCTTGATGAAGGGTTGGACACCACAACCCTGTGCGTAGAATCTTCTCCGCGGTTGCTCTCCCTACATAGTTTCCTCCTGTGGCGCCCCGATGAGCGTTCGTGAGGATGCTGCTTCTCTCAAACTCTGGTACATATCTTTGCAATATCTCATCAGACCCATCTTGTATAGATTCCCAGCAATGATAGAAAAACCTTCTGCGTGCACCACTAATTCCTTCTTTTTCTCGACAGAGTATCCTTCTGGTGTAGTTCTTGTTGTTAGGAAGTGTATTACATCCTCAAAATGACCATCCAGGACACGTACTACAAATAGTTGCACATTAGGCAATCCTTATTCCAAGTTAGTAGGTTCCTCCCCTATTTCGATGCGCGATAGATGATCTAGTCCCACGTTCAATCGTCCAGGCTTCACAACAACATCAAAATCATACTCTTGGAACGATAAGAGCCATCTGCTAATTCGCCCCCCCAACATAGGCTTATTGACTAGGTACTTCAGCACGGGGTGATCCATATACATTTTAAAATGGCCTCCTAGCAAGTAGTGTCGGTACTTCTAGAGCACATACACCATAGCTAGCGCCTCGCGTTCAATGGTAGAATAATTATTCTTTGCTTTGGATAATCTGTGGCTTGTGAACGCAATAGGATGGTCCAAGCCTTCACCTCCATCCTATGTTAGTACTACCCCCAATGCTATACATGACATGTCAACATGTACATGGAACTCTTTCTTCTAGTCCAAGAAGATTAGAATCAGCGTGATAACCATATTTTCTTTCAATATATCCAAGCTTTTCTTACAATCATCATTCCAGCAGAATGTGACATCCTTCTTCAACAATATTTCCATCGGCGTGGTGATCTGGGCATAGCCTTTGATAAAATTTATGTAATATCCTGTATGTCCCGGAGTAGCACGCAACTATTTCACACTCAGTGCTTCCAAGTTTAGTATCACCGTAATCTTCGCGGGGTCTACCATCAATCCTTGTCTGCAAACCACATGTCCCAATAAGTTTCCAAAAGGAACTCAAAACAGACACTTCTTGAGATTGAGCACGATTTGGTATCTTTGATAGGTATCTAGCATCAGGCGCAAGCTTGCTACGTGGCACTTAACCAGTCCAAATACAGTCCAGTCATCAAAATATACATCCAGTAACTTATGAATAAATTCCTTGAATGCCACAAAAACCACACGCGGAAATATTGCAGATGCATTCTTCAATCCAAATGGCATTACGGTGTATTGAAAACAACCCCACTCAGTTGTGAAGGTTGTCTTTCTCCTATCCTCTGGCTTGATTTTGATTTGGTGGTACCCAAAGAACCCATCAATGAAGGAATATGCTTCCTGTTGTTGGGAAAAGTATCTATTCAGAACGCCCCTATCCCACTCTAAGGTGTGATAGTGCCTTAGCGACAAACAAGGAAAACTACTTAAGTATTATTCTTTATGAAATGTAAATGAAGAGGAAGGATGTAACTAACCTGTGTCTTTCGCTAGTTTGTTGATCCAATCGCTGCTCTCTTCAATAGCTCCCAGCTCCCTGCTCCCTTACCGGCCCAGCTTCACCGAATTCTTGGAAGATCACAGAAGAGAGAAACTACACAAAGACATAGATTTACATTCATAAAAAGCTCAGGATCAGATTAAGCTAAACATGCAAATATAACAAAACATCACTGATATACAAGCATGTAGAAGAAACTCAAATAGTTTTATTGATATGATAAGAAAGTCCAAGAGGAGATACAACCAAGTGAGTCCCGATCCAGCATCTACCTCCCAGCAAAGGAATCCCTTCCTCTCCTACAACAAAGCATAAATCACCCAATGTACTAATCTCAATCTCAAACCAACAGCAATTCTCTGCAAAGTACAAAATTCCAGCCTCTGGATCTCTGGGATGAGGGATCCATATATAGATGTAAGCAGAGAGGATGAGTCAGCTTATGTTTTGACTTGTGGCTTCTCTCTGTCAGTTCTTGCTTCCACTTGGAGGCTGAGAGCCTCTTACTCATCACTGGTCGAATTCAGTGAGGCAAGTGTCATTAGAGAAGATTCTAGAAGCTTCCATTGTCTTTCCACCTCGTTGAATGACTTTGCCATTTGTCATTTCCCGCTCAATGCACCCTGGTAGTGCATTCACCTGCATTGCAACGCACCTAGCCAGTGTATTTGGGTTCTTTGCAACGCAGGCAGCTAGTGGAGCATCTGAATTGATCCTGATTTGACTAGTTTTGAGCAGTTTCAGGTGGAGAACTTCTGGGAGAAGCTGTCATTGGTTGACCTTGTTCCTTTAGGGGCAGGAACAACACTTTTAGGGACTTTGGATCCCTTGGATTATGGACATTTCATGCTGAAAGCTGTAAGGCACAAAAATGTCTATAACAGTTGCCCCCTAAAGTATGAGGCCGTTTATCGGGTGAAATGCTTTATTAGGAGGATCCGAAGTTCTTTCAATGCTGGGAGGAGACCTGTAATAAGATAAAATACAATACATTATTTTTCATACTGTTTTCATGATCTAGCTGACGCGGGCATTCCCATGCTCAGCTTTATAAATTCATTTTTCTGTACATAGGACAGACAATCGTCTGATGGTAGACTGATGATTCTGATGAAATCATCATCCTTTTGGTAGGATGATTATCTGTGCTGCAATGTTGTACATGTCAATGTCTTTATTTTTCCTGAATATATATCGCAGCCTGGATGGATGAAACTAGATCCAGGGTCTTCAATCTCGTCCGATCTTCACTCTAAGTACAAGTCGATCCATGTGAGAAATGTTTTGAAGTCGAACATGGAAAGACATCGCTTGATTACCAGTCAATGATGTAAACTGTTAACAAGCGCGAGAGGAATCACCGATAAGGATGATGACCCTCAAGGTACTGCAGTACAATTCATGTGGTGTGAATAAAGGACTTGGCGTCGAACACCACGCAAAATCTTTCGGTCAAAGGTCATTGATGTATACCTGTCGCCGGAAGTGAGAAACTTGCCATTGAGGCATGCAAGCTTCAAAGTACTGAAGGGGGTGTTCCTAGATCAACTTCTTGGATAATGAGCTGATGTCGACAAGAAGCGATCCGTCAAAGGAGGGCCTTAATGAATCCCACATCAATGACACGGAACGGAGCAAATGATTTTGATGGAGGTGAAAACGATCTGATGATATATGGTTCAGGGTGGCGGTCATGAAAGAATGAAGTATAATGTATGGTAGTGGATGGGACACGGTTGACTTCTCTGGATGACTTCTCTTGAAAATATCGGCGAAACCTATATGATGGATTGGTAGCATTTACCCCAAAGGTGGATGGTATGGCGAGACCATGGTGATGTGACCGGTGAATGAAACAACCCAACCCTACTCAGGCACGGAGTGGAAGTGTCATGTTCAAGAGCGACTTGCTACCAATAAAGGTTCTTTGAGTTTCTTCCCAATTTTTCCCCAGTCATTGCTGACCAGTACCTCTTTATTTTTGTCAAGCTTGAGGAGGATAACATATGCTTGTTCTATAATTTTCCCTTCGGGTAAACCCATCGCTATGTTTTAACGAGCCTAGCGATAGTGAAACTCGTTCTCGTCTAAAGACAAGTTTGTCGCTATTAATGTTTTTAACGAGTCTAACGACAAAGATAAATCGGTCCTTTTCATTTTTAGAGAGTCTGAAAAGGTACGTAAAGTTAACTCCAAAATTCCTTTTTCGTCATCTAATCCCTTAAGTCCGAAAAAGTATAAAACAATACAGAAGGGATGAATTTTCGATAGTTTTAACGAGCCGAACAAAACAAGCGCTCGATCTTTTTGTGAAATAATCCCTCAGGTGCAAAAAGATTAAAATCTAGAGGAGGGATAGCACTTCTGGTCGCTTTAACGAGCTGGAAGGCCAAAACTCGGCAATCTTTTCATATTTTACAAGTCAGATGAAAAGAGCTTAAATAATACTCGTCTTTTGAGGAACGAGTGATAAAACGGGTAGCAGTTGATTCCAGGTAAGGGTTGGAATTTTCCAATCACGGCAGTGTCACAAGGATGGCTAGTGAAATCACTCTTCGCAGCTGTTCCTCAAAATGGGTAAACAATCAAATGGAGGTGAATGATCGGCCAATGGAAAAGTGGAGGTGACGGTGCAAACACGACCAAGGCTTTAATGGCTGATAATGTTACATTCACGGTGGTTATTTACCGGAGGATAGTTCATTTTTTAACGAGCTTAAACGCGGGTTGAAACACTTGCTCGATCTTATGTTTATTTTTAAACGAGCATGAACTATGTGCTAAAACTGCTCGATTATCCAGTCATATGATAAGAATGTCTCATTGAAGATGCCATTTTTTATGGAGCTTGCACCTTACAAAGCTTTGCCCCGCATCCTTTCTTTATGCAAGTTTGGTGATGACTAATCCTACGAGTTTAAAGGGTTAGACCTACGGGTTTAAAGGGAGGACCTAAAAATTTAAAAAAATAAATAGCCGCCCCTTGCTTGCACTCCAAAAGGTTTGCATGCCCCCAGGTATAAAACAGAGTTTCAAGGTTACCTCTACTTCACTTCCGCCAAAACAATTGTTTTACCGAGAGAGGCCTACCTCTTTCAGGTTACCCAAAGATTGTTCTATTAATCTTTCAAACAAAACACTTCTTCGGCGATGTCTACCGAGATAGACAAAGGTCAGTGACAACGAGCGCCAAACACATAACTTTGACAAAAGAATCTTATTCTAGAACAACCCCTCTTCCAATCACGGACGGGGTACGGACTAGTCATATTCTCCCGCGGAAACCTACCCTATACCCAAAGTTTTCCTGCCAAAGCAGACCAGGACGCATGCCCCCTGGGTTCCAGTCATATCCCTCCGAATTACTCGCGCTCATCGGGAGGACGGACTGTGGGTTGAGACATTTCTTGCGTGAAGAGACCATTTAGGGATGGTATATGACTATTTGCGATGCGTGATCCGGGAAATGAAAGCTGGTCCACGAGCTTGACCACTCTTCCTTCGTGCGGAAAACACATTACTCTAAAGAGTGAGGAGACGATGGCTCCCATGCAATAAATATAGTCTCGTCCAAGGAGTAGGTTATAATCCAAGGGTCCCTGAACAACCATTACGTTCATTTGAAGGGTCTTCCCTTTCAATGTTATGGGCACATTGGGGAGGATCCCTAAAGGTCGACTGGTTCCTTTATCAAAGCCTGTCAGATTTCTCATCTCAGGCAAAAGCGATGGCGAACCAAGCGCTTTACAAGCAGTAGAGGAAACGATACTCACAGAAGCCCCCTCATCTATGATGGTACCAGCCATGACCATTCTATATATTTGAACGATAATTCAGAATGGTATGCTTGCTGGCAAACGGGGTTTGCCTAGTTGGTTCCAGTAGAAGGATACAACTAGGTTGCTTGGTGGTGGGACCTAGTAGACGGCCGGGTGCGGCTCTGACGAACTTCCTTCCTGCGATAAAGGAATGGGTAGGTTGCCCCCGTGTTCGTCGGAGTCTGTGTTGATGAAGAGAATTTGGACGGTGTCATCCTTATTCTCCTCAGTGACTGTATCATTCGAAGATAAAACCTCTAAAGGCAAGACCGGGTCAACTGCCGCCTCGACCTTTTGACTTTCGTCGGGTATGGATTCAGCTGGTTCATCTTCAATGACCGGCGCTTCAGCTGACCACTTGAGTGGGCCAGCTGGATTTTCAACTAACGAAGGACTCGGCCAGAGTTTTTTATATCCAGGAGGAAGTCGTAACGGTGAAACCGGACGATCATCCAAAACTCTTTTAGCTTCGTCTAATAAGGGACAACGGTGGATGGCGTGGTTGCCTTCGCACAGTCTACAGGGAGATCTAGCTCTCCCTTTTTGTCCTGGGACTTCACTTTCACTAGTTGACGGTGTGCTTTCAACATGGCTATCAGAGGTTGACGCCACCGGATTTTGCAAACGGGGAGACCAGTCCCTTAGTATCCGAGGGATGCAGCGACAATCTCTGTGAAAGTGGTCTCCCTTGCAAATGACACATGGCGATTTAGGCCTGGTCAATGCAGTGTGTGGATTTTCGTTAGACGACACTCGTTTGCCCCCAGTCGCCTTTGGCTCCTTCTTCTTCTTCTCTTTCTTCTTCTTTTCCTTCTTCTCCTTAGGAACTTGACTTTTGGCTTTGCCAGCCCCATCAAGCGAAGCGGAAGGAGGAGAGGAAGAATTAGAGGAGGTAGAAGGTTGGTAGGTAACTCTGGACTGGTCTAACTGCTGATTCGACTGTTCAGGAATAGTGGTGTTCTGAACGACATTGGTTGAGAAGAGCCAGACCGGCAAGCCAATTGTCAGTCCTGGAAGCGACAATGTGGCCATATGGGGCGCACCAACATCTCCCCAAGAGGAGAAGGGACTAGGATTTCCACCAAGGGGAATTCCTTGGTTGGTAGGCTCCATTTTCTCAACCTAAAGATCAATGCAAGAAAAAGGGTATGAATATTCCGTTTAAAATAAATTTTAACGACGCTTGGACACAACTTGCTTTTTCAATTTTAAAGAGTCGAGAGAAAGCAAAATATGACTCTAGTCTCCTTCGATTTTTAATGAGCCTGAAGTGACAAGTGCTCAGATGGACCTTTTCCGTTAAGGAGTCTGAAAAGGAATGAAAGGGACTGCTCTGGAGTTCTAGGTAGAGGGTGTGCCAAACCAATCGCAAAACCGCAGAATACTTTTTAGGGTACGGGCGGTCAATCTTCCCGAATGCTGTGTTCAGTGCATTGCGATCAGTATGGCGGCCGACACAGATTCCTATGGATAAAGGTTTTATGCCTATAGGGGTCTCCCAATATATACTCGACGGTACGTGGGAGCACAATCCGTACTGGCGCTTATCGTCTCTCAGGAGGAATCACCCAACCATCAGCGAGACCGACAGTCACCAGGTTTTACGACGCTGGAACACGTCTCTAGCCTAGACCTCTATGTTGTGCGTTAAGTTACAAAGCGTTGTTAAGTTCATTCAATTTATTTTAGGTTGATCTTTCTCAGAAGTTTGCCTTTTTGGATCACCACGAGATGTAGATACAATTCCTAAATGTAGTCTAAAGATGATAAGCAAGCTTTTATCTCTTTTCAACAATGAAAATCCTAGCTACAAGGGGAAAAGAAAGACACAATCTTTTCTCGAAGAGCAAAGAGAACACTGTAAATGCACTTTTCCTAAATCAAACCATACAAACTATCAATATGCAAATGCACAAATGCATGTATTTGTTTTCACTTTCTTAATATTGATGCCTAAAAAGAAAGCTGTTGTACAAATTTGAATTCGATTTCAAGTGAAAACACAAACAAGTTTCTTTTTGAAATCAAAAAGACGATTACGACACTTTATGATTTTGAAGTAAACACTTGTTTCGACACTAGAAATTCACAAATTCAAACCAAAAGACAAAAGTAAAAGCGCAATCAACTGTCAACAGCAAACAAACTTTCTCCTAAGATCAAAACGACACTTACGACAGGTCTAGATCTAAGGGCGACAGTATGACTAGTTTACTTTTGTAATGGGAAACTGCAAATGATGTAACAAATACACAAAAACAAATACAGTTTCTTTTATACAACTGGCGGAATTAAGGCAAAGAAAAGGGGTTTTCAGATAGGTACACTCACTGATAACAGGCTGCAAAAATCAGAGATAAAACTGAACACAAGGAGGCAAAGAACCACAACTGCACAGGGCAAAGGCTGATCAGCGCACCTGTTGCACAGAGAAACTGAATTGCAGCACAGGTAGCCCTCTCGGGACCTGCGTTGAAATGCAGATTCTCTTCACAGAGCCTGCGCTGAAGCAGAAACGAGAATTGTCTCCGGGTTCTGGGTCACGGTTTGCAGTTTGATCTAAGGTTTTTGGTCGGATAAAAGCTATCAATAAGGTACAATTAGAGGGATGATTTAAAGGAGGACTAAGAGCTATCACAAAGGGCTATTAGAGCATTTGTGGATTAGTTGTTCAGATCATAAACAGACCCAATGAATGGACTAGAGTAGCAGATCTCTACTTTGCATTTGTAAATGGCAAATGCAGTTCGATTCGCCACTCCTAAGTTTATGAGAAGAACAACAATAGAAACACAAATAAACTAACTAGATACGATCCCCAGCGGAGTTGCCAATTTGTTGTTGGGAAAAGTATCTATTCAGAACGCCCCTATCCCACTCTAAGGTGTGATAGTGCCTTAGCAACAAACAAGGAAAACTACTTAAGTATTCTTCTTTATGAAATGTAAATGAAGATGAAGGATGTAACTAACCTGTGTCTTTCGCTAGTTTGTTGATCCAATCGCTCCTCTCTTCAATAGCTCCTAGCTCCCCGCTCCCTTACCGGCCCAGCTTCACCGAATTCCTGCAAGATCACAGAAGAGAGAAACTACACGAAGACATAGATTTACATTCATAAAAAGCTCAGGATCAGATTCAGCTAAACATGCAAATATAACAAAACATCACTGATATACAAGCATGTAGAAGAAACTCAAATAGTTTTATTGATATGATAAGAAAGTCCAAGAGGAGATACAACCAAGTGAGTCCCGATCCAGCATCTACCTCCCAGCAAAGGAATCCCTTCCTCTCCTCCAACAAAGCATAAATCACCCAATGTACTAATCTCAATCTCAAACCAACAGCAATTCTCTGCAAAGTACAAAATTCCAGCCTCTGGATCTCTGGGATGAGGGATCCATATATAGATGTAAGCAGAGAGGATGAGTCAGCTTATGTTTTGACTTGTGGCTTCTCTCTGTCAGTTCTTGCTTCCACTTGGAGGCTGAGAGCCTCTTACTCATCACTGGTCGAATTCAGTGAGGCAAGTGTCATTGGAGAAGATTCTGGAAGCTTCCATTGTCTTTCCACCTCGTTGAATGACTTTTCCATTTGTCATTTCCCGCTCAACGCACCCTGGTAGTGCATTCACCTGCATTGCAACGCACCTAGCCAGTGTATTTGGGTGCTTTGCAACGCAGGCAGCTAGTGGAGCATCTGAATTGATCCTGATTTGACTAGTTTTGAGCAGTTTCAGGTGGAGAACTTCTGGGAGAAGCTGTCATTGGTTGACCTTGTTCCTTTAGGGGCAGGAACAACACTTTTAGGGACTTTGGATCCCTTGGATTATGGACATTTCATGCTCAAAGCTGTAAGGCACAAAAATGTCTATAACACTTCCTGGCCACCCACATTGTCCAACACTTCGTTCGTGAACAGAATCAGGAAGGGATCATGCACA
This sequence comes from Pinus tabuliformis, assembly GCA_031772625.1. Lineage (NCBI taxonomy): Eukaryota > Viridiplantae > Streptophyta > Pinopsida > Pinales > Pinaceae > Pinus > Pinus tabuliformis. Next base: position 881,611,027 of record CM062811.1, on the reverse strand, counting down.
CAAGCGTCATTCAGTTTTCTGAGATCCACGCATATCCTTATCTCATATTTTTCTCTTCCACCACCATAGGGCTTGTTATCACTCAGGTTGTTCCCCAAAAGCAGTGGAAAAGGGAATACGGCTGAGGTAACCACTAACAAGTCTTTTAGCTGCAGATTCTAGCCAATCTGCAACCAGAGAGGGCTCTCTCTTTATGATTTAGCTTTGTTTTGCTATATGTTAGGCTAGTTATGAAGTGCAAGTATTTGTTTGGTGTTTGGAAGGTGACATTCAATAAAACGGTGCTGTAAAGTATGAGAAGTTCAGACCATTAGGTTAATGGAGTCAGTGAAAATGAATTTTTGGGTATGGTTTCTTAGGAAAAAGGAGGAACTACAAAGCAAGATAATTAAACACAACAATTTTCAAGCTAGAATAAGATGAAATGAAGTCAAGAAATGAAAGGAAATTAAGAATCTTTCATTATGCTAACAGAGGGAAAATGGATAAATATTACCAAGGAGCAATTAAGAATTCCTTAATTATATTCAGGGTGAAAGAACCAGGGAGACAGGAGCAGTCAAGAATTCCTACCTATGCTAGTCCTGAAGAAAACACAAAAAATTGACAGGAATTGAACACAGAGTACAACAAAGTAAATTCTGGGCTATTCTTTTTTCCTGCAATTTAGAACATGGTATTTAGACGATATATAAAAAATAGGAACAGTGAAACAAGAGTTAAAAAGACTTATTGATCCATGAGGTAATACGAGAATTCTGTAACATATTCTTTTGCCATTAATTCCACAACCAGCAAGTTCATCAACAAAGCATTCCAGCAATCTTTATTCAGAAGAGTTCTCAAAATTTACAGCACAGGTCCAGAATGATATTCACCAACCAACCCCCAATACATCTCTAGGGGAGGTATTTATACAAAAAGAGTTACAAAATATCTCATAGAGAAAATATCAAACAATAAATTTATCCATCTACTTCTTCAAAGGCAATAAATGACATTGAAAACAGAGCGCAATGAATGTAGGAGTAACTTCCGCTGTATTAGCTGCCTTAGGTGGTCTACTATACTTGACTTTTTGACTCAATAAGTCGGCTGGTAGCTGTCTCTTTAATTTGCATTCCTGCATTGTTGTCCCGGCCTTTCATCTGTTCCTGATTCTGCCTTTGTGCGTTTTGGCGTGAATTCCTTGCTCTGTTATTTTCATTTTTTTGATATGTGACATGTGCATTTGAATTCAATTATGTGCAGATGATCAAAAAGAAAAAAACCAAAAACTACCTTGGTAAAACCTCTAACATGCTCTGCCACCATTGCTCTGTTGGCAACTGGTGTCTTTGTAGTTTTATCAATATTTCATCGGCTTTAGTATACCTGTAGAAATTGGGGTGTACCTCAAAAAGATGTGTTATTTCATGCTCAATATAGAACAGATTTTCCAACTTGTCATATAAGCTTTGTCCAGAGGGAGGTATTATGTCTTCTGAAGTGCTTGATGATGTTGTGATCTAATTTGCAACATATGTATTCACCCTGTGAGCATATTGTTCATGTGTCAACAGCCTCTGATTGTTGGTTAACAAACTGGGTAGACCCCTTTGCTGCAAGGCTGTAAACTTTTCTGTAAAAGCATTTATTTCTACCTGCATTTCTTGACATTTTCTCTCTAGATTTTGCGCAAAATTCTTCATAGTCAGCACCTTTTTAATTGTCAAAATGGTACCTGTTCTCTCTCCAATATCTAGAGCTTCTAGTTGTTATCTGGTATGAGTATTCAAAAAATGAATTAGTCTATTTTCCTGTTCGGGCATGTTTCTCAATAATGCTCTGGCCTTTTGAATCTCCACACAGGCTATTTCTATTAATTCTATTTGCTCATGGATAGTCTGTATTGATCTCCATTGATCAGTGATGGACTGGCCAATCTTAGTCCACAAAATCGTTTTGATTTCTAACAGAGTTTTATGAAGAGTAAGATCCTTCTCCAAATATTTTACCTTATTTTCCAAGGCCTTTACCTCTCTTGTTTTTTCAGCCACAGCTATTTTTGATTTATCATAGCTTACCTCTAACTTGGCCAGTTTTTCTTTGGCTTCCTTTAGCTCTGCCATTTGGAGTTCTAAGGCCTTTATTTCCTCCATCATCTTTTGCATGTTCATGCTGGTATCTGGTATTGTTGTTGCTGCTGCTGTTGAAGTATCTGTGGCTAATGTACCTGTTGTCGATACTGGGGCAGTGGGAGGGACTGATGTTGTTGTTGTAGGAGGAGCAGTTGTAGCTATTAGGGTTGTTTGAGCTGGCTGAGAGGCCAACTCTCCCTGTGTTTCTTGCAATGCTTTCTCCAAAGCCTGCTCTGTTTCACTTAGCCTTTGATTCATTTTTATTAACAACTCCATCATATCATCTTCTTCTTTTTCTTTCACCATCTCTATGGTCTGCGGATGCATAATAACTGGTAGTTTTAAATGTTTCTTGAGGGCAGCTATGTCATCCTCCTTTTTCTTTATTAGTGCTTTTATTGCCTTAGGGTCCTTGGGATTATGTCCCAGCTCAATGATGATTTCTTCTAAGGACTTGATCCTGTTGTCCTTGGACAGAGAGGATACCTTTTCCAGCTCTAATTGAGCAGATGTATTGTTTAGTGAATTCTGCAATTGCTGAGCTAGTATGGCTTTATCTGCTGAAGTGGAATAAACCATTTCACCGGTTTGTTTGTGTAGCTCAACCTGGTCCAAAGGGTGAATGTCTTTGGCCAGAGCCTCCAGATTTGTTCTAATATAATTGGCAGCTGACTGTGGTTGCTGCACTGTGGGCTTGAAATGACTCAAGATCAATTTCCCTTCCTTGATATCATATGCAGACATCAATCTCTGCTATTTGGCAGGAGTCATTTTGAGGAACTGATCGTAAAGCTGCAATCTCATTGGCTCATTTTGTGCCTTGATCGCCATGAATGGCCTCTTAATATCAGAACTTTGTTTGCTTTGTGGTCGTGCTGATGAAATTTCCAAAATAGGTTGTTTTCCAAATTGTTGTCCATGAAAACTGGTAGGTGATTCTATCACTGGGGAAGTTAGTGGGCTGGCTACCCTTTCACTTCTTGGACTTTCAATGATCTCTTCAAAAACTTCCTCTTCAGGTAGAGGATCCACTCTTTGCCTCTTTGCTTCTGGCTGTTCTGTTGGCCCACTTATTGGTGTGTCCTCTTCCCGATCCCTTTTTCTGCCCTTCTCCTCGTTGAGAGGAGTCTGCAATGATGGTATCTTTGGTGCATGGGTTTGGGCAGGAGGAATTTGCCCTTGGCCTTGCTACTGTGATGTTGTTGACTGATCGGTCATTTCTTGTTGTTCTAAATGCATCACTTCTTTGCCTTTAGATGTACCTGCAGGAGGAGTATTTTCTTAGGCAGGTTGTTGTGAAGTTGTAGCAGCTGATGTGCACGCAACAATGTGTTGAGGAAATTTGAAAGAGACCTATCCAAAAGAGTCCAGGTCAAGAGTTTTTTCAACGTCTTTCATTGCCTGCTCCATTTTCTCTTCCTCAGTAATCTGTTCTACCAATGTACATTCTGCCCATTCATCTTGATTAGCATACTGTTCTATATCAGGGATACTACAATTTTCATAGCCAGATAGCCTATATTTTGTCTTTCTATCATGGATAAATCCTTTTGGGTCATAGGGCACCCACCAAAAACTCCTTTTTAGTTTGAGCTGCTCACTTAATATCTTTTCAGCATCTTTCCACCCTTCCTTTTTGTTAATAATGAGGGGGCCTAGTTGGTTTCTTAGCTTCAGCTGAGCCTTTTTCTTGGCCTCATAAAAATGAGTCAAATATGAGCTAATAAATTGCCTAAATTATTCAAGGGAAAACAATCTCATAGGCACATATCTTGGCAGCTTGTAGGGAACAATTCACAGCCAGAAATCTTGATCTCTGTGTGATTTTGGTCAAAGTACCAGTCACCTATTTTATAGCTTTTGGACAGCTGCAAGATTTTCTGCATTTCAGCTGAGAGTCTAGGAGGGGGACTTCTCATCAGTAGAGATGAGACTAGATATATGAATAGATCAATGAACTCACAATAAGTATAAGGATAATTATGGACTATATGGAAGACTGGGGTCCAAAATATAACAGATATCCTTTCTCCTTTTGCATCCAATTTCTTGACAGGGAATTGAAAACTATCTGTTTGATAGTATAAGAACAGATGATATATATAGGTTGTATACTTGAAAACCCCTTCTCTATTTAGCCTCATGAATTGTTCATGGATTTTGTTGCTGATGAAGGTAGAAAAGTCAAACTTGATGGCAGGAGGGTGTCCTGGAATAAATATAGACATCAGAGCTAGAATGGTTTCATCAACATACTCACTTGTTCTAAAACCCGGGACATAGGATATCATGTCAATGACAGTTCTCCCAACTTCATTGAAATAGACCTGGTTAAAAGGAGGTGAGTCTTTGGGCTGGGAGTCTGGGCTCATGAATAACTTAGCAATTCGGCCTATTTCGCAGACGATAGTTTGGAGCCTTGGTCCAGCAAATGTTTCATAGACAGGGGAGCCAAAGGCTAATTAGGCTTGAAATGCAACATCTCATTGATTGAGTCAAGAGTGATATAGAACAGGACAGTGCCATTTGGGGACATGACTGCTCTTTGAGTAGGCTCATAGTTAGCACAACACAAGCGGATTATATCTGGAAACACATTAACTGATGGAAGATAATATATGGGCAGATTGGACTCCCATATGCCATAGAGATCAGTCTTGTTTAGATAGTTGTTTCTAATTTCACAAAATGTTTGGAGATGGTTTTTGATACCCATTAAGTCTTGTATTTGGAAGTCCCTATCAACTAAGGGCAACCATTCCAGCTCCTTATGTGGTGCATTCAAGGAGGCAACATTAAGGGCCACTGGAGGTTCCATTCTTCAAATTATTTTATGACTCTTTCAACTTGTAGTTAGGGCTTTTGTAGCAATAGTATGGTAAAATGATGGTTTGTGGGCTTTTCTATGGAAATCGCAGGCGGAAATAAGCTTAATTTCAACTCGATGGGTGAATTTACAGAGGGAAACACAATTCACAGGTTTTCTTTGGAAAAAATGGGTAAAGCGATGACTATAATACAGAGGTTTGAAGGCAACACTACGATTTTAATTCGAAATTTGGTCTTGCAGGCAATTTTTAGAGAAGAACTTGGAAAAACAGGTTTTGGGAGAAGAATTTGGGTAAATACCTATTTTATGGACACCTGGTGCACAATTTGGGTGGCAGACCGAGCTAAGGGACTGAGCAGTGGATTTGATTTCCCTGGGTGGTGGACTGTGCAGCGAAAATGGCATTTTAGACATTGAAAATCATGCAAACATCGTAGAGAAGAAACAAGGTGAAATGGACAAAAAACGATGTTTAATGGCTTTTTGACAAAATTTTCAATTTTGGTCGGTTTTTGGTGCGCTTTGGTCGGGTGACATCAGCATGACGTCATGATTTTGTCGTATAGCGGGGGTACGGAGGCTGACTTGGTAGTGACGTGGCAGACACGGCAAATGATACGGAGTCGGGGTGTCAAATGACATGTCTGATGACGTGAGGGTGACGAGAGGGTGACGTTGGCGCAGAGGGGGCATAGGTGGTAAGCGGTTTGGCCCTCTCGCCACCTTTGGGCCAAAGTGGTTTTTTCAGAGGGGGTAGCGATCACGCGGGCGCCTGACACCTGTCTCGTGTACGGCAGAAATACTGCCCATCCCCTGGATGTTATCGTTCGGCATATGATGTCTTGCGATATGAATGTGGGTCGTCCAATCTATGGGATCAGATCCAATAGCTGGCGGCATAATAAACAGGCAAAGGCGTAATATATGGGACCCGCCATGATAGTTCATCGTTTTTTAAGGTTTTGCAGAAAATCACTATGTATTTCAATTTTGGGTTTTGCGGGTTGGTTATTTAATTAACCAAATGTTAATTAAATCCCAAGGTTTTTGTATGCATAGGGTTTATTATAAGGTTCCAAGTGAACCTATAATTCCCGTAAACCTTAGTATATGGCTATATTAAGCCGGGGGTTGGGATATTTAGATTTTTAGGGACTTTTATGTTATTTTATGTATAATAGGGGCGGGGAAAACTTTAAATAGGAGCTATATAATAGAGTTAAAGTGTTAATATGGTTTTGTAGATAGGAAACACTAAGTTTATAAGGTAACAACTTAGGTTTTTAGGGAAATGAAAGTGAAATGGAATGATTATTTTTACACAAGAAATGTGACTTGTTTTGGCTAAGTAAACACAGAGTTCCACTTAGTACTTCTCAGAAAATGAAATGAACTAGGACCACTGAGCAGATCTCACTTGTCCTTGAAGGGATGTTAGTAAGTGTTCTCAGGGAAATGAGAGGGGAAATTAGTCATGCTCCGCCTGAACTGTGACCAAACAAGTGCCATTGCACTTATGATATTCATAAGATAGATCATATTCAACAAGACAAAATTGATCACAAACTTGCTTCTGCAACATCAAACTGCGTACCCAGCCTAATATACCTAACATTTTTTCTTCCTTTTGATTAGGTGCATTTGAACTAGCAAACCCTTTTTCTCTTTTGTTTTCTTTTAGCTGTCCTCCTATCTAAGTCTGCACTTATCTCTTCCAGGGGCTCAGATTTAGCTGTTGAGCACCCTTGCTTCTCTACCTAACTATTGATCTACCAAGCTTAAACTGTTTGAACAGACCTTATTCTCTAATTCTAAAACAAAAAATTTAAACATGGACTGGCCAAGATTTGAGCTATTGGGCCATCCATCAAGTGTGACAAGAGTCACTGATTGCATAATCTAAACTTATTTGCAAAAAATAGGATAGTAGTGGCATTTTGACTAGCCCATTTCCTGGTCTTTTCTTTGGGGTTCATTTTCTTTGTTTTCTTGACCAATTCATTCTTTTTTCCCTTTGATTATTCTTTTAGGGCATACCCTCTTTACATTTTTTAAATTTTTTGGTTTTTTGGAAATATGGAACCTTTGCAGCATGGAAAGGATGATCATATTTGGCATTTCCACAGTCAATCATGAAATATGACACCTATTGGTATAGGAACCTAATAGTGGCTCCACTTGGGGATGGCTTTTCCAGGTGAAAAGTCAAGAACAACAGGTCAGATGGCCTTATATTCAACTCTTGCTGGAATCTGAAATTTCCTTTGCTGAAGACAAACAAGTCTGTATCTCTGTAACATATATGCTTTTCCCATAAGCTGTTTTGATCAATTATAGCTCTGTATCTGACAATTTTTCTGAGTATTAGTCATCATTTTTTTAGCTCCCAAGTCTTCTTCCTTAAGTATTCCAATAGACTCAACATATCATAAAAACAGTAGTACAATTCTTGGCTTCTTTCCTCAAAATTTGCTGCATCTTACTCCCTATCTTATTGCTGTAGTAAAGTGCAGAAAAAAAAACATTATTATGTACAAAATACAGTGCTAATAAGTTAACAAAGAGGATCAAAATAGTGCTTGAGCATCCGCCCATTGACTGGCGCATCCTTTGCTTCTGTACCATCCAAACTTCTTAAAAAGTAAGTCTTGTTTCCTTGTACAGTGTGAATAGCAAAAGGTCCTTTCCATAGGAAATCAAATTTGCCATGTTTTCCTTTATCTTCCCTCCTAGAGTCCCACTTCAGCACTTTGTCTCCTATGAAAAAGTATTCTACCTTTGTCCTTTTGTCAAAAATCTTCTTCAGTTTCTCTTGTAGGATCTGAGATATGTGATACACTTCTTCTCTAGTCTTCTGTAAATGAATTGTTTGATTAATTCTTCTATGAATGTCATTGGGTTCTGCCTGTATTTCTTGCAGCAATTTTATCACAAGGATTCCCAAGGATGAAGGGAATATAGCCTCCATGCCATAAACCAACTCATAGGGGCTTGTCCCAATGGATCTCTTGGTAGTTAGTCTGTCTACCCAAAGTGCATTGACAAGCTTTTTGTGCCAATTCTTCTTGTTTTCCTCCAATACTTTCTTTATGATGTTGATCAAGCCCTTGTTGGATGATTCGGCTAAACCATTACCTTGGGGGTAATAAGCTGTGGAGTGGCCTAAGGTAATGTGATACTTATGACAAAAATTGATCATTCTTTTAGATTTAAAGGCAGCAACATTGTCAGTTATTATATTTTCTGGACAACCAAATCTAGAAAAAATATTGGTTTCTAAAAATTGTATGATGATTGAGTCATTGGCTTGCCTACAACGGATGGCCTCTATCCATTTGGTGAAGTAATCTGTGGCAGTTAAAATCCACTTATGCTAGCCAGAGGAGGAAGGGTGAATTTCTCCAATGAAATGTAAACCCCATTGTTGAAATGGTCTCTCAGTGGAAATGGGTTTCAGGGGTAAGGGTAAAAGCTTTTTCTTGCCTTCAAAGATTTGACATTTATGGCAAGAAATTACAAATTTCTTTACATCAGCAAACAGGGAGGGCCAATAAAACCAGCTCTTAGGATTTTATCAGTTGTTGACTTCCAATATAAATGTCCACCATATGCATGAAATTCTTTCAGCACTTTGTCAGTTTCATCATGTGTTAGGAAATTCAGCAAAATACCTTCATGATTTTTCCAAAATAAAAAATTGTCTAGAATACAAAACTTTGAAGCTTTCATTTTCAAGAATCTCTTTTTAGTTCTGGATAACCCTGGAGGAGCTTGCAGGTTTAACAATACATAAATAATATCGGCATACCAAGGTGATTGTAAGAAGGCTTGATTGATTTGTGGAGTCGCCATCTCCTGTTTGTTATCCACTTCATTGATGTCAAGGGCTTGAAAATTGGTTTCAGTCATCAATTTGGCTAATCCATGTCCTTTTATCAGTTTTGTTGGCTTAATTTCAAGGTCATATTTCAAAATGTTAGCTATCCATTTGCCTCTTTTTCCTTCAATTCCTTCTTGAGTTAGAATGTCTTTGACCACCGCATTTGGGACATAAGCTATCACATGAGGGTACAAGATGTAAACTCTAAAATCCTTGATAGCCTTTACAAGGGCATAAGCTTGTTTCTCCATGATTTGATATTTTAGTGGTGCATCTCTAAGTGCTTTGCTAAAGAAAGTAATGGGCTTCTCGCATCCTTGGTCATCTTTTTGCAATAGGACAACAACAATAGTATGCTCAGATGCAAAGGAAAAGATTATGAAGTTTATATCAAACCTTGGGCTTGTGAGGACCCATGTTTTAGTTAAAGCTATTTTGATATCTTCAAAGGCTTGTTTAGCTTCTGTTGTCCATTTAACTTTGGAATCTTTCTTCAGCAGATTATTCAACAATCTTATTAATTCAGCCAAGTTGTGTATGAATCTTCTTAGTAAATTAATCTTTCCTAGAAAAGCTTGCAATTCTTTGATATTTCTTGGGTGAGGAACTTGGAGGATAGCTTGTATTCTGTCCGGGTCGATTCTGATGCCATATTTTGAAATTATGTGACCTAAGAGCTTGCCTTCTTCTAGGCCAAACAATGATTTATTTGGGTTCAATGATATGCCATATTTTCTGCAAATTAGGAACACTTGTCTGAGATGTTCTAAATTTTCTTGATCTGATTTGGAAAAAGCAGTGAGGTCATCAAGAAATATGACTAAAAAATCATGAATCTCTTTTGCAAAGGCTATGTCCATTGCTCACTGAAATGTGGCCCCTGCATTTTTAAGTCCAAAAGGCATTTTTACATATTTGAAGGTTCCCCAAGGTGTTGTGAAGGCAGTTTTATCTTGATCATCCAGGTGAACTAAGATCTGATTAAATCCTGAGAATCCATCTAACAGTGAGATCCTAGAAGCTTCTACTACCCTTTGCAAAATTTGATCCATCTTGGGTGAGGGGTAGTGGTCTTTGAGAGAAACTTTATTCAGGTTTCTTAAGTCAACACACAGTCTTATCTCTCCTGATTTCTTCCTAGTAGGCACTAGATTTGAATTCCATTCTGAGAATCTAATAGGTGCAATTATTCCAGCTTGGTACATTCTTTTAACTTCCTTTTCAATGAGAGGAAGGAGGACTGGATTAACCCTTCTAAGTTTTTTTTTAAAAGGCTTTTGATTTTTTTTTAAAGGTATTGTGTGTTGGATGATCGAAGCATCATAGGACTTGAGGTCCTCATAGCTCCATGTAAAGACATCTTAAAACTCTTTAAACAGCTCAATGTATTTCATTTTTTGATTTGAAGGCAAAGCTTTGGACAATTTTATCATTTTAGGGTCATCTGCACTTCCTATATTACAATCCTCAATTTCTGCATTTAAAGGCTGCATTTTTGGCTTTCTTGGAATGTCATTTGAATCAAATATATCTTCCAAAGGAGTCAAGCCTGTAGGCAAAAAGTTATCTTTTAAATCAATTACTTCAGACTCTGACTCAGTAATTTCATCAAGATCCATTTGTTTCAGCTGTTGTAAATTTTTTCTCGTAAAGATTGTTGGATGCAAAATATGATTTGTTGTTTCAGCTGATATATTTTTCTCAATTTTGTCTATTCGTTGTTGATCACAAAGGGTGCTTGCGTCTATGTTTGTGCTTGACAATTCCTCTTTCAAAGTCAAGGAATTATTGATTTGTGTGTCATTTTCAAACACTTGCTTGTTTTTGACATTGTCTGGAACAGCAGATCTGTGTTTAATCTCAGTAGTGAAGTGGTGATTAGGCTCAAATGGCAGCTTGCAAGTGCTGGCAAATGTTGCCAAACTGTGAGCATGTAAATTGTGTTTTCTTGGAATTTTGGTTAGCTGAAATTCTAAGAAGGTGTTAAGTATTTCAATTGCTACCCCTCTATAAACCCTTAGCCTGAGATTGTTTGTAACAAGGTTTCCCTTCATCTGTTGGATAATCAAATTTGAGTCTCCTAGAATTGAAATCTTAGTTGCCCCTAGATTTCTAATCAGTTTGAGTCCCAGCAAAAGGGCCTCATATTCGGCCATATTATTTGTACATCTAAAATTCAACCTATATGCATGTCCTTCAGCATGATCATTTTTCATATTGTGTATCCAAATCCTTGCCCCTACTCCTAATTTATTCACTGACCCATCAAACTCTAAGTACCATAAGATTTATTGATTACCACTAGGATGAGGAGTTTTAGAAACTGTCTTAGTGGGCAGAATTGGATTTTGTGAGTCATATGGTTTGGCTTGTTTGTTTGTTGCATCAATTATTTCAGCAATTTTTTGACCTTGAGCAGTGGATTCTTCATTTATGCTTCTTGCTTGTGCTGATTTTAGAAGTTTGTCATCAGTTTTGGGGCATATTTCAGAATTGTATAAGATAAATGAATCCATATTAGAATGCATGGAATAAATGGGGAAGTTTTGGGGTTTCTCTTCACTGCTGACCACATATTTCATCATTGTTTCCCGGTACAATCTCTTTGGCTGGCCAAAGACTGAAATGGTGGCATAAGACATGTCTAGCTGCAAAGATCCCTGGAGTTTTGCACCCCAAGATCTGGACAAAAGCATTCCATACTTTGGTGGGATATTAGCTACCACTACATCCATTAAACTAGCCTTGGCAGGGTATTGCACTAGAGACACACATAAATCTTTGATTAGGCCTAGACACTTGACCTGGCTAGAATCAAATGAAAACAAGTCTTTATATGGCCGTGTGATATCTAAGTCCAATCTTTCCATCACAGATTTAGGCATCAGATTATGGGAAGCTCCCGAATCAAACATTGCATTATGTAGCACTTTATCATGAATGTTTAAGCTTACATAGAATGGAGGAACTCCTCCATCTAATGTTTTACCATTTACCTCAGGACCAAAAATTAGTTCTGGTTGTTCATCTAAAACATTCACTGCATCTCTATTCTTTGATATTTGAAGTGACCTGCTAATTTGTTCCCTATAAACCTCATGTTTAGCCAATTCAGACAATGGAATGGCTATTTTCAGTTTTCCTATTTCTGTTTCTAGGTTGAAAGGTTTTTCCACTTGAATTTTTTGTTGCGGGCAGCAAGGTTTTCCTTTTCTGCTGTGTTTACAGTGGTTTTTTCTTCATCATGAGTGTTGTTATGTATTAAATCCGCTTTGAAATTATTTTTAGGAGAGGTGTTTGCATTCTCTCTTGCAGGAAAGGAGGTGGATGGTTGATTATTTGAGGGCTACAAATTTGATATGTCCTCAACCATGGGTTCTTTTGGGTTGAGGTCTGTTTTAGCAGGGAGTTCTGTCAGGGCAGTTTTATCCTTTGATTTTTTTGGTTGCTTGGTATCTTTCAGCTTGCTGGGTTCAGGAACATCTACCGTTCTGCTTCTCAATTTGTATTGTTTATGGACCTCATAGACCACTGCATCATATCCTTCTCTAAAATCAAATGATTCTCTGGATTTGGTTTGAAATTGGTTGAAATTATGAGCTTCTTGGTCATCTTGTCTTAAAAAGATTTGTTGTTCACTGTTTAGACCCATTAGATTGATTTGAGTATCCTCTATTGGCTCACTAGAGGTTGAGGCTTTGGCATAGTTCTCTTGAAATGGAGGTCTGATGTTCTAGTCAGGGCCAGCCTTCCCGGTGTTAGTATTTTGATTTTTTCTAAAGTTTGGATTTCTAGTGGTGTTACTTGGTTGACCTTCCCAAGAAGATTTCCTTTCAATGGTTTCCACTCTATCACCCAATCTATCCATTCCTTTAATGACTGCATCTAGTTTTTTCTCAAATGCAGAAGGCTCATCTTTGAAGGGAGTCCTTCTTTCAGCTCTAGCTCGAGCTCTTTTAGAGATCAGATTTGCCTCTACACTAACAGCTATGCTCTGCATGTCTTCTAAACTTGGAGGAGCTCTTTCCCTTAGTTGATATGCCATGTCGGAATCAAATCCATCAGGGAATTTGATTAAGGCTAAGTCAGGTGGAGGTCTAAGGTTTTGAGGAATAGTACTGTACACATTATTGAATCTAGCACAATAGTCTTGGACAGTTTCTTGTGGTCCTCTTTTCAGGCTTTCATATTCTGATAGGATATGTAATGGGTCTTTCTTCTTTTCCCATCTATTCAAAAAGGTTTTATAAAGGGCATCCGGATCAGCAATTGTATTTGCAGCAAGTGCCCTAAACCAGGTCCTTACATCACTGGTTAAGCTTTGGACAAAAATTTTCATTCTGACATCGTTATCATCAATTTCATAGTTCTCAAAATAGTCCATCATTTTCTTAGTGTGTTGTTGGGCTGTATAGGAGCCAGTACCATCAAAATATGTAATTTTTATTTGATAATCTTGAGGCATAGCCCCTGGATTTGCAAGCAACTGCAGAGGGGCATATCGGTTTTCCATATTTACAGGTATAAATGGGACAGCTGGAAGCACAGGGATAATAGCTGAGGTAACTGATGTGGATGGAGGAGTGGAAAAGGTGCTTTGAAGTGATGATGGTGAACTAGAAGAAGCTGCAGCAACACTAAAAATGACTGCTACTTTTCCAGGAGGTGATTGGGTAAGGTTTTGCTGAATTATATCAAGATTTTAATCAACCGAATTTTCTAGACTTTCTTGTCTTCTAAGGTTCTTAGAGATCAAGTTAGGATTTTCAAAAATGGCTAGAGGATTAGGATCTAGATTTGATCTAGTATAACGAGTTTTCTTCTTTGGAGCCAGCTTCTAAATCTGTTTTTCATATTTTCTGGAAGTATTTGAAGGATGATGCTTTTGAAAATATCTTTCTTAGGAAAGTATGAATTATGAGGGTCTTGAATTTTCCTAAAGATCTATTGAAAATAAGAGGACTTTGATCAAATTTTTGAGACAACTGTATAAAGCCTAATGCTAGACTGGAGATTGACTGAAGCGGCTTTTATTTACTCCTGTAAATGCACAGCAAAAACAGTTTCAAAGGCTACCTGGCTAATTTCAGGCTCCATCTGTAGCTTTAGAAAATAAACAGCAGTAACAAACACAGTCATTCAGGCCCCAGTGGAGTCGCCAATGATGTTATCACTCAGGTTGTTCCCCAAAAGTAGTGGAAAAGAGAATACGGCCAAGGTAACCACTAACCATTGTTTTAGCTGTAGATTCTAGCCAATCTCCAACCAGAGAGGGCTCTCTCTTTATGATTTAGCTTTGTTTTGCTATATGTTAGGCTAGTTATGAAGTGCAAGTATTTGTTTGGTGTTTGGAAGTTGACATTCAATAAAACGGTGCTGCAAAGTATGAGAAGTTCAGACCATTGGGTTAATGGAGTTAGTGAAAATGAATTTATGGGTATGGTTTCTTAGGCAAAAGGAGGAACTACAGAGCAAGATAATTAAACACAGAACAATTTTCAAGTTGGAATAAGATGAAATGAAGTCAGAAAATGAAAGGCAATTAAGAATCTGTCATTATGCTAACAGAGGGAAAATGAATAAATATTACCAAGGAGCAACTAAGAATTCCTTAATTATATTCAGGGCGAAAGAACCAGGGAGACAAGAGCAGTCAAGAATTCCTGCCTATGTTAGTCCTGAAGAAAACACAAAAAATTGACAGGAATTGAACATAGAGTACAGCAAAGTAAATTCTGGGCTATTCTTTTTTCCTGCAATTTAGAACATGGTATTTAGACGATATATAAAACATAGGAACAGTGAAACAACAGTTAAAAAGACTTATTGATCCATGAGGTAATACGAGAATTCTGTAACATATTCTTCTGCCATTAATTCCACAACCAGCAAGTTCATCAACAAAGCATTCCAACAATCTTTATTCAGAAGAGTTATCAAAATTTACAGCGTAGTTCCAGAATGATATTCACCAACCAACCCCCAATACATCTCTAGGGGAGGTATTTATACAAAAAGAGTTACAAAATATCTCGTAGAGAAAATATCAAGGAATAAATTTATCCATCTACTTCTTCAAAGGCAATAAATGACATTGAAAACAGAGCGCAATGAATGTAGGAGTAACTTCTGTTGTACTGGTTGCCTTAGGTGGTCTGCTATACTTGAATTTTTGACTCAACAAGTCGGCTGGTAGCTGTCTCTTAAATTTGTGTTCCTGCGTTGCTGTCCCAGCCCTTTCATCTGTTCCTGATTCCTCCTTTGTGCGTTTTGGCGTGAATTCCTTGGTCTGTTATTTTCATTTTTCTGATATGTGACACATGCATTTGAATTCGATTATGTGCAGATGATCAAAAAGAAAAGAACCAAAAAATACCTTGGTAAAACTTCCAACGTTCTCTGCCACCATTGGTCTGTTGGAAACTGGTGTCTTTGTAGTTTTATCAATATTTCATCAGCTTCAGTATACCTGTAGAAATTGGGTTGCACCTCAAAAAGATGTGTTATTTCATGCTCAATATAGAAAAGATTTTCCAACTTGTCATATAAGCTTTGTCCAGAGGGAAGTACTATGTCTTCTAAAGTGCTTGATGATGCTGTGATTTGATTTGCAACATATGTATTCACCCTGTGAGCATATTGTTCATGTGTCAACAGCCTCTGATTGCTGGTTAACAAACTGGGTAGACCCCTTTGCTGCAAGGCTGTAAACTTTTCTGTAAAAGCATTTATTTCTACCTGCATTTCTTGACATTTTCTCTCCAGATTTTGCACAAAATTCTTCATAGTTAGCACCTTTTTAATTGTCAAAATGGTACCTGTTCTCTATCCAATATCTAGAGCTGCTAGTTGCTCTCTGGTATGAGTATAAATGAATTAGTCTATTTTCCTGTTTGGGCATGTTTCTCAATAATTCTCTGGCCTTTTGAATCTCCACTCGAGCTATTTTAATTAATTCTATTTGCTCATGGATAGTCTGTATTGATCTCCATTGATCAGTGATGGACTGGCCAATTTAGTCCACAAAATCATTTTCATTTCTGACAGAGTTTTATGAAGAGTAAGATCCTTCTCCAAAGATTTTACCTTATTTTCCAAGGCCTTTACCTCTCTTGTTTTTTCAGCCACAGTTATTTTTTATTTATCATAGCTTACCTCTAACTTGGCCAGTTTTTCTTTGGCTTCCTTTAGCTCTGCCATTTGGAGTTCTAAGGCCTTTATTTCCTCCATCATCTTTTCCATGCTCATGCTGGTATCTGGTACTGTTGTTGCTGCTGCTACTAAAGTATCTGTGGCTGATGTACCTGTTGTCGATGCTGGGGCAGTGGGAGGGACTGATGTTGTTGCTGTAGGAGGAGCAGTTGTAGCTATTAGGGCTGTTTGAGCTAGCTGAGAGGCCAACTCTCCCTGTTTTTCCTGCAATGCTTTCTCCAAAGCCTGCTCTGTTTCACTTAGCCTTTGATTCATTTTTATTAACAACTCCATCATATCTTCTTCTTCATTTTCTTTCACCATCTCTGTGGTATGCAGATTCATAGTAACTGGCAGTTTTAACTGTTTCTTGAGGGTAGCTATGTCATATTCCTTTTTCTTTATCAGTGCTTTTATTGCCTTAGGGTCCTTGGGATTATGTCCCAGCTCAATGATGATTTCTTCTAAGGGCTTAATCCTGTTATCCTTGGCCAGAGAGGATACCTTTTCCAACTCTAATTGAGCAGATGTATTGTTTAGTGAATTCTGCAATTGCTGAGCTAGTATGGCTTTATCTGCTAAAGTGGAATAAACCATTTCACCGGTTTGTTTGTGCAGCTCTACCTGGTCCAAAGGGTGAATGTCTTTGGCCAGAGCCTCCAGATTTGTTCTAAGATAATCGGCAGCTGACTATGGTTGCTTCACTGTGGGCTTGAAATGACTCAAGATCAATTTCCCTTCCTTGATATCATAGGCAGACATCAATCTCCGCTGTTTGGCAGGAGTCATTTTGAGGAACTGATCGTAAAGCTGCATTCTTATTGGCTCATTTTGTGCCTTGATCTCCATGAATGGCCTCTTAATATCAGAACTTTGTTTGCTTCTGGCTGTGTTGATGAAATTTCCATAATAGGTTGTTTTCCAAATTGCTATCCATGACAACTGGTAGGTGATTCTGTCACTGGAGAAGTTAGTGGGCTGGCTGCCCTTTCACTTCTTGGAATTTGAATGATCTCCTGAACAACTTCCTCTTCAGGTAGAGGATCCACTCTTTGCCTCCTTGCTTCTAGCTGTTCTGTTGGCCCACTTATTGGTGTGTCCTCTTCCTGGTACCTTTTTCTTCCCTTCTCCTCATTGAGAGGAGTCTGCAATGCTGGTATCTCTGGTGCATGGGTTTGGGCAGGAGGAATTTGCCCTTGGCCTTATTGCTATGATGATGTTGACTGATCGGTCATTTCTTGATGTTCTGAATGCATCATTTCTTTGCCTTTAGATGTACTTGCAGGAGGAGTATTTTCTTGGGCAGGTTGTTGTGAAGTTGTAGCAGCTGATGTGCCCACTCCAATGTGTTGAGGCAATTTGAAAGAGACCTATCCAAAAGAGTCTAGGTCAAGAGTTTTTTCAAGGTCTTTCATTGTCTGCTCCATTTTCTCTTCCTCAGTAATCTGTTCTACCAATGTACCTTCTACCCATTCATCTTGATTATCATACTGTTCTATATCAGGGATTCTACAATGTTTATAGCCAAATAGCCTATATTTTGTCTTTCTAATGGATAAATCCTTTTGGGTCATAGGGCACCCACCAAAAACTCCTTTTTAGTTTGAGCTGCTCACTTAATATCTTTTCAGCATCTTTCCACCCTTCCTTTTTGTTAATAATGAGGGGGCCTAGTTGGTTTCTTAGCTTCAGCTAAACCTTTTTCTTCGCCTCATAAAAATGAGTCAAATCTGAGCTAATAAATTGCCTAAAGTATTCAAGGGCAAACAATCTCATAGGCACATATCTTGGCAGCTTGTAGGGGCACAATTCACAGCCATAAATCCTGATCTCTGTGTGATTTTGGTAAAAGTACCAGTCACCTATTTTATAGCTTTTGGACAGCTGCAAGATTTTCTTCATTTCAGCTGAGAGTCTGAGAGGGGGACTTCTTATCAGCAGAGATGAGACTAGATATATGAATAGATCAATGAACTCACAATAAGTATAAAGAGAATTATGGACTATATGGAAGACTGGGGTCCAAAATGTGACATATCTCCTTTCTCCTTTTGCATCCAATTTCTTGACAGAGAACTGAAAACTATCTGTTTGATAGTATAAGAACAGATGATATATATATAGGTTGTATACTTGAAAACCCCTTCTCTATTTAGGCTCGTGAATTGTTCATGGATTTTGTTGCTGATGAAGGTAGCAAAGTCATACTTGATGGCAGGAGGGTGTCCTGAAATAAATATAGACATGAGAGCTAGAATGGTTTCATCAACATACTCACTTGTTCTAAAACCCAGGACATAGGATCTCATGTCAATGACAGTTCTCCCAACTTCATTGAAATAGACCTGGTGAAAAGGAGGTGATTCTCTAGGCTGGGAGTCTGGGCTCATGAATAACTTGGCAATTCAGACTATTTCTGCAGAGGATAGTTTGGAGCCTTGGTCCAGCAAATGTTTCATAGACAGGGGAGCCAAAGGCTTATTAGGCTTGATATGCAACATCTCATTGATTGAGTCAGGATTGATATAGAACAGGACAGTGCCATTTGGGGACATGACTGCTCTTTGAGTAGGCTCATAGTTAGCACAACACAAGCGAATTATATCTGGAAACACATTAATTGATGGAAGATAATATATGGGCAGATTGGACTCCCATATCCCATAAAGATCAGTCTTGTTTAGATAGCTATTTCCAATTTCACAAAATTTTTAGAGATGGTTTTTGATACCCATTAAGTCTTGTATTTAGAAGTCCCTATCAGCTAATGACAACCATTCCAGCTCCTTATGTGGTGCATTCATGGGGGAAACATTAAGGGCCACTGGAGGTTCCATTCTTCAAATTATTTTATGACTCTTTCAACTTGTAGTTAGGGATTTTGCAGCAACAGTATGGTAAAATGATGGTTTGTGGACTTTTCTATCGAAATCGCAGGCGGAAATAAGCTTAATTTCAGCTCGATGGGTGAATTTTCAAAGGGAAACACAGTTCACAGGTTTTCTTTGGAAAAAATGGGTAAAGCGGTGACTATAATGCAGGGGTTTGAAGGTAGCACTGCGATTTTAATTCGAAATTTGGTCCTGCGGGCAATTTTTAGAGAAGAACTTGGAAAAACAGGTTTTGGGAGAAGAATTTGGGTAAATACCTATTTTATGGACGCCTGGTGCACAATGTGGGTGGCAGACCGAGCTAAGGGACCGAGCAGCGGAGTTGATTTCCCTAGGTGGTGGACTGTGCAACAAAAATGGCGTTTTGGACGTTGAAAATCATGTAAACATCACGTACAAGAAACAAGGTGAAATAGACAAAAAATGATGTTTAACGGTTTTTTGACAAAATTTTTTATTTTAGCGGGTTTTTCGGCGCACTTTGGTCGGGTGACGTCAGCATGATGTCATGTTTTTGTCGTATAGCAGGCGTACGGACGCTGACTTGGCAGTGACATGGCGGACACAGTGGATGAGATGTCTGATGACGTGAGGGTGATGAGAGGGTGACGTTGGCGCAGAGGGGGCATAGGCGGTAAGCGGTTTGGCCCCCGCACCGCCTTTGGGCCAAAGTGGTTTTGTCAGAGGGGGTAGCGATCACGTCGGGCGCCTAACACCTGTCTCGTGTACGGGAGAAATACCGCCCATCCCCTGGACACTATCATTCGGCATATGATGGCTTGCGATATGCATGCGGGCCGTCTGATCTAGGGGATCAGATCCAACGATTGGTGGCATAATAAACAGGCGTAGGTGTAATATATGGGACCCACCATGATAGTTCATCATTTTTTAAGGTTTTGCGGAAAATCACTATGTATTTCAATTTTGGGTTTTGCGGGTTGGTTATTTAATTAACCAAATGTTAATTAAATCCCAAGGTTTGTGTATGCAGAGGGGTTATTATAAGGTTCCAAGTGAACCTATAATTCCCGTAAACCTTAGTATATGGCTATATTAAGTCGGGGGTTGGGATATTTAGAATTTTAGGGACTTTTATGCTATTTTATGTATAATAGGGGCGGGGAAAACTTTAAATAGGAACTATATAATAGAGTTAAAGTGTTAATATGGTTTTGTAGATAGGAAATGCTGAGTTTATAAGGTAACAACTTAGGTTTTTAAGGAAATGAAAGTGAAATGGAATGATTATTTTTACACAAGAAATGTGGCTTGTTTTGGCTAAGTAAACACAGAGTTCCACTTAGTATTTCTCATAAAATGA
Organism: Pinus tabuliformis; assembly: GCA_031772625.1. Lineage (NCBI taxonomy): Eukaryota > Viridiplantae > Streptophyta > Pinopsida > Pinales > Pinaceae > Pinus > Pinus tabuliformis. The sequence goes on along the minus strand of CM062811.1, from coordinate 881,590,791 downwards.
AATGAACTAGGACCACTAAATAGATCTCACTTGTCCTTGAAGGGATGTTAGTAAGTTTTCTCGGGGAAATTAGTCATGCTCCACTTGAACTGTGACCAAACAAGTGCCATTGCACTTATGATATTCATAAGATAGATCATATTCAACAAGACAAAACTGATCACAAACTTGCTTCTGCAACATCAAACTGCTTACCCAGCCTAATATACCTAACATTTTTTCTTCCTTTTGATTGGGTGCATTTGAACTAGCAAATCCTTTTTCTCTTTTGTTTTCTTTTAGCTGTCCTCCTATCTAAGTTTGCCCTTGGGTGCATTTGAACTAGCAAACCCTTTTTCTCTTTTGTTTTCTTTTAGCTGTCCTCCTATCTAAGTCTTCCCTTATCTCTTCCAGGGGCTCAGATTTAGCTGTTGAGCACCCTTGCTTCTCTACCTAACTACTGATCTGCCAAGCTTAAACTGTTTGAACAGACCGTATTCTCTAATGCTAAAACAAGAAATTTAAACATGGACTGGCCAAGATTTGCGCTGTTGGGCCATCCATCAAGTGTGACAAGAGTCACTGATTGCATAATCTGAAATTATTTGCAAAAAATAGGATAGTAGTGGCATTTTGACTAGCCACTTTCCTGGTCTTTTCTTTGGGGTTCATTTTCTTTGTTTTATTAACCAATTCATTCGCTTTGCACTGTGATTATTCTTTTAGGGCATACCCTCTTTACAGTTTTTAAATTTTTTGTTTTTTTGAAACTATGGAACCTTTGCAGCATGGAAAGGATGATCATATTTGGCATTTCCACAATCAATCATGAAATATGACACCTATTGGTATAGGAACCTAACAGTGGCTCCACTTGGGGATGGCTTTTCCAGGTGAAAAGCCAAGAACAGTAGGTCAGATGGCCTTATATTCAACTCTTGCTGGAATCTGAAATTTCCTTTGCTGAAGACAAACAAGTCTGTATCTTTGTAGCATATATGCTTTTCCCATAAGCTATTTTGAACAATTACAACTTTATATCTGACAGTTTTTCTGAGTATTAGTCATCATTTTTTAGCTCCCAAGTCTTCTTCCTTAAGTCTTCCAATAGACTCAACATATCATAAAAACAGTAGTACAATTCTTGGCTTCTTTTCCTCAAAATTTGCTGCATCTTACTCCCTATCTTATTGTTGTAGTAAATTGCAGAAAAAAAAAACATTATTATGTACAAAATACACTGCTAATAAGTTAACAAAGAGGATCAAAATAGTGCTTGAGCATCCACCCATTGACTGGCCCATCCTCTGCTTCTGTACCATCCAAACTTCTTAAAAGGTAAGTGTTGTTTCCTTGTACAACCTAAATAGCAAAAGGTCCTTTCCATAGGAAATCAAATTTGCCATGTTTTCCTTTATCTTCCCTCCTAGAGTCCCACTTCAACACTTTGCCTCCTATGAAAAAATCTTTTTCCTTTGTCCTTTTGTCAAAAATCTTCTTCAGTTTCTCTTGTAGGATCTGAGATCTGTGATACACTTCTTCTCTAGTCTGCTGTAAATGAATTGTTTGATTAATTCTTCTTTGAATGTCATTGGGTTCTGCCTGTATTTCTTGCAGTAATTTTATCACAGGGATTCCCAAGGATGAAGGGAATACAGCCTCCATGCCATAAACCAACTCATAGGGGCTTGTCCCAATGGATCTCTTGGTAGTTAGCATGTCTGCCCAAAGTGCACTGACAAGCTTTTTGTGCCAATTCTTCTTGATTTCCCCCAATACTTTCTTTACGATGTTGATCACGCTCTTGTTGGATGATTCGGCTAAACCATTACCTTGAGGATAATAATTTGTGGAGTGGCCTAAGGTAATGTGGTACTTATGACAAAAATTGATCATTTTTTTAGATTTAAAGGCAGCAGCATTGTCAGTTATTATCTTTTCTGGACAGCCAAATCTAGAAAGAATATTTGTTTCTAAAAATTGTATGATGATTGAGTCATTGGCTTGCCTACAAGGGATGGCCTCTATCCATTTGGTGAAGTAATCTGTGGTAGTTAAAATCCACTTATGCTGGCCAGAAGAGGAAGGGTGAATTTCTCCAATGAAATCTAAACCCCATTGTTGAAATGGTCCCTCAGTGGAAATGGGTTTCAGGGGTAAAGGTAAAAGCTTTTTCTTGCCTTCAAAGATTTGACATTTATGGAAAGAAATTACAAATTTCTTTACATCAGCAAACAGGGAGGGCCAATAAAAACCAGCTCTTAGGATTTTATCAACTGTTGACTTCCAATATAAATGTCCACCACAGTCCCATGCATGAAATTATTTCAGCACTTTGTCAGTTTCATCATGTGTTAGGCAATTCAACAAAATACCTTCATGATTTTTCCAAACTAAAACATTGTCTAGAATACAAAACTTTGAAGCTTTCATTTTCAAAAATCTCTTTTTAGTTCTGGATAACCCTGGAGGAGCTTGCAGGTTTAACATTACATAAATAATATCAGCATACCAAGGTGATTGTAAGAAGGCTTGATTGATCTGTGGAGTCGCTATCTCCTGTTTTTTATCCAGTTCATTGATGTCAAGGGCTTGAAAATTGGTTTCAGTCATCAATTTGGCTAATCCTTGTCCTTTTATCAGTTTTGTTGGCTTAATTTCAAGGTCATATTCCAAAATGTTAGCTATCCATTTGCCTCTTTTTCCTTCAATTCCTTCTTGAGTTAAAATGTCTTTGACCACGGCATTTGGGACATAAGATATCACATGAGAGTACAAGATGTAAACTCTGAAATCCTTGACAGCCTTTACAAGGGCATAAGCTTGTTTCTCCATGATTTGATATTTTAGTGGTGCATCTCTAAGTGCTTTGCTGAAGAAAGCAATGGGCTTCTCGTGTCCTTGGTCATCTTTTTGCAATAGGACAGCAGCAATAGTATGCTCAGATGAAAAGGAAAAGATTATGAAGTCTTTATCAAACCTTGGGCTTGTGAGGACCCGTGTTTTAGTTAAAGCTATTTTGATATCTTCAAAGGCTTGTTTAGCTTCTGTTGTTCATTTAACTTTGGAATATTTCTTCAGCATATTATTCAACAATCTTATTAGTTTAGCCAAGTTGGGTATGAATCTTCTTAGGAAATTAATCTTTCCTAGAAAAGCTTGCAATTCTTTGATATTTCTTGGGTGAGGCACTTGGAGGATAGCTTGTATTCTGTCCGGGTCGATTCTGATGCCATCTTTTGAAATTATGTGACATAACAGCTTGCTTTCTTCTAGGACAAACAATGATTTCTTTGGGTTCAATGATATGCCATATTTTCTGCAAATTAAGAACACTTGTCTGAGATGTTCTAAATGTTCTTGATCTGATTTGGAAAAAGCAGTGAGGTCATCAAGATATATGACTAAAAAATCATGAATCTCTTTTGCAAAGGCTATGTCCATTGCTCACTGAAATGTGGCCCCTGCATTTTTAAGTCCAAAAGGAATTTTTACATATTTGAAGGTTCCCCAAGGTGTTGTGAAGGAAGTTTTATCTTGATCATCTGGGTGAACTAAGATCTGATTAAATCCTGAGAATCCATCTAACAGTGAGATCCTAGAAGCTTCTACTACCCTTTGCAAAATGTGATCCATCTTGGGTAAGGGGTAGTGGTCTTTGAGAGAAACTTTATTCAGGTTTCTTAAGTCAACACACAGTCTTATCTCTCCCATTTTCTTCCTAGTAGGCACTAGATTTGAAATCCATTATGAGAACCTAATAGGTGCAATTATTCCAGCTTGGTACATTCTTTCAACTTCCTTTTCAATGAGAGGAAGGAGGACTGGATTAACTCTTCTAAGTTTCTGTTTAAAAGGATTTTGATTTTCTTTTAAAGGTATTGTGTGTTGGATGACCGAAGCATCATAGGACTTGAGGTCCTCATAGCTCCATGCAAAGACATCTTGAAACTCTTTAAACAGCTCAATGTATTTCAGTTTTTTATTTGAAGGCAAGGCTTTGGACAATTTTATCATTTTAGGGTCATCTGCACTTCCTATATTACAATCCTCAATTTCTGCATTTAAAGGCTGCATTTTTGGCTTCCTTGGAATGTCATTTGAATCAAATATATCTTCCAAAGGAGTCAAGCCTGTAGGCAAAAAGTTATCTTTTAAATCAATTACTTCAGACTCTTACTCAGTAATTTCATCAAGATCCATTTGTTTCAGCTGTTGTAAATTTTTTCTGGTAAAGATTGCTGGATGCAAAATATGATTTGTTGTTTCAGCTGATATATTTTTCTCAATTTTGTCTATTCTTTGTTGATCACAAAGGGTGCTTGTGTCTATGTTTGTCCTTGAGAATTCCTCTTTCAAAGTCAAGAAATTATTGATTTGTGTGTCATTTTCAAACACTTGCCAGTTTTTGACATTGTCTGGAACAGTAGGTCTGTGTTTAATCTCAACAGTGAAGTGGTGATTAGGCTCAAATGGCAGCTTGCAAGTGCTGGCAAATGTTGCCAAACTGTGAGCATGTAAATTGTGTTTTCTCGGAATTTTTGTTAGCTGAAATTTTAAGAAGTTGTTAAGTATTTCAATTTCCGCCCCTCTATAAACCCTTAGCCTGAGATCGTTTGTAACAAGGTTTCCCTTCATTTGTTGGATAATCAAATTTGAGTCTCCTAGAATTGAAATCTTAGTTGCCCCTAGATTTCTAATCAGTTTGAGTCCCAGCAAAAGGGCCTCATATTCGGCCATATTATTTGTACATCTAAAATTCAGCTTATATGCATGTCCTTCAGCATGATCATTTTGCATATTGTGTATCCAAATCCCTGCCCTTGCTCCTAATTTATTCACTGACCCATCAAACTCTAAGTACCATAAGATTTATTGATTACCACTAAGATGAGGAGTTTTAGAAACTGTCTTAGTGGGCAAATTTGGATTTTGTGAGTCATATCGTTTGGCTTGTTTGTTTGTTGCATCAATTATTTCAACAATTTTTTGATCTTGAGCAGTGGATTCTTCATTTATGCTTCTTGCTTGTGCTGATTCTAGAAGTTTGTCATCAGTTTTGGGGCACATTTCAGCATTGTATAAGATAAACGAATCCATATCAGAATGCACGGAATAAATGGGGAAGTTTTGGGGTTTCTCTTGACTGCTGACCACATATTTCATCAATGTTTCCCTGTACAATCTCTTTGGCTAGCCAAAGACTGAAATGGTGGTATAAGACATGTCTAGCTGCAAAGATCCCTGGAGTTTTGCACCCCAAGATCTGGACAAAAGCATTCCATACTTTGGTGGGATATTAACTACCACTACATCCATTAAAATAGTCTTGGCAGGGTATTGCACTAGAGACACACATAAATCTTTGATTAGGCCTAGACACCTGACCTGGCTAGAATAAAATGAAAACAAGTCTTTATATGGTCGTGTGATATCTAAGTCCAATCTTTCCATCACAGATTTAGGCATCAGATTATGGGAAGCTCCCGAATCAAACATTACATTATGTAGCACTTTATCATGAATGTTTAAGCTTACATAGAATGGAGGAACTCCTCCATCTAATGTTTTACCATTTACCTCAGGACCAAAAATTAGTTCTGGTTGTTCATCTAAAACATTCACTGCATCTCTATTCTCTGATATTTGAAGTGACCTGCCGATTTGTTCCCTATAAACCTCATGCTTAGCCAATTCAGACAGTGGAATGGCTATTTTCAGTTTGCCTATTTCTTTTTCTAGGTTGAAAGGTTTTTCCACTTGAATTTTTGTGTTGTAAGCAGCAAGGTTTTCCTTTTCTGCTGTGTTTTCAGTAGTTTTTTCTTCATCATGAGCATTGTTATGTACTAAATCCGCTTTGAAATTATTTTTAGGAGAGGTGTTTGCATTCTTTCTTGGAGGAAAGGAGGTGGATGGTTGATTATTTGAGGGCTGTAAATCTGATATGTCCTCAACTGTGGGTTCTTTTGGGTTGAGGTCTGTTTTATCAGGGAGTTCTGTCAGGGCAGTTTTATCCTTTGATTTTTTTGGTTGCTTGGTATCTTTCAGCTTGATGGGTTCAGGAACATCTACCGTTCTGTTTCTCAATTTGTATTGTTTATGGACCTCATAGACCACTGCATCATATCCTTGTCTAAAATCAAATGATTCTCTGGATTTGGTTTGAAATTGGTTGAAATTATGAGCTTCTTGGTCATCTAGTGTTAAAAAGATTTGTTGTTCATTGTTTAGACCCATTAGGTTAATTTGAGTATCCTCTATTGGCTCACTAGAGGTTGAGGCTTCGGCATAGTTCTCTTGAAATAGAGGTCTGATGTTCTAGTCAGGGCCAGCCTTCCCGGTGTTAGGATTTTGATTTTTTCTAAAGTTTGGATTTCTAGTGGTGTTACTTGGTTGACCTTCCCAAGAAGATTTCCTTTCAATGGTTTCCACTCTATCACCCAACCTACCATTCCTTTAATGATTGCATCTAGTTTTTTCTCAAATGTAGAAGGCTCATCTTTGAAGGGAGTCCTTCTTTCAGCTCTAGCTCGAGCTCTTTTAGAGATCAGATTTGCCTCTACACTAACAGCTATGCTCTACATGTCTTCTAAGCTTGGAGGAGCTCTTTCCCTTAGTTGATATGCCATGTCGGAATCAAATCCATCAGGGAATTTGATCAAGGCTAAGTCAGGTGGAGGACTAAGGTTTTGAGGAATAACATTGTACACGTTATTGAATCTGGCACAGTAGTCTTGGACAGTTTCTTGTGGTCCTCTTTTCAGGGTTTCATATTCTGATAGGATATGTAATGGGTCTTTCTTCTTTTCCCATCTGTTCAAAAAGGTTGGATAAAGGGAATCTGGATCAGCAATTGTGTTTGCAGCTAGTGCCCTAAACCAGGTCCTTACATCACTGGTTAAGCTTTGGACAAAAATTTTCATTCTGACATCGTTATCATCAATTTCATAGTTGTCAAAATAGTCCATCATTTTCTTAGTGTGTTGTTGGGCTGTATAGGATCCAGTACCATAAAAATATGTAATTTTGCTTTGATAATCTTGAGGCATAGCCCCTGGATTTGCAAGCAACTGTAGAGGGGCATATCGGTTTGCCATATTTACAGGTATAAATGGGACAGCTGGAAGCACAGGTATAACAGCTCAGGTAACTGCTGTGGATGGAGGAGTGGAAAAGCTACAGCGACACTAAAAAGGATTGTTGCTTTTCCAGGATGTGATTGGGTAAGGTTTTGCTGAATTATATCAAGATTTAAATCAGCCGAATTTTCTAGACTTTCTTGTCTTGTAAGGTTCTTAGAGATCAAGTTAGGATTTTCAAAAATGACTGGAGGATTAGGATCTAGATTTGATCTAGTATAACAAGTTTTCTTCTTTGGAGCCAGCTTCTAAATCTGTTTTTCATATTTTTTGGAAGTATTTGAATGATGATGCTTTTGACAATATCTTTCTTAGGAAAGTATGAATTATGAGGGTTTTGAATTTTCCTAAAGATCTGTTGAAAATAAGAGGACTTTGATCAAATTTTTGAGACAGCTGTATAAAGCCTAATGCTAGACTGGAGATTGACTGAAGCAGCTTTTACTTACTCCTGTAAATGCACATCAAAAACAGTTTCAAAAGCTACCTGGCTAACTTCAGGCTCCATTTGTAGCTTTAGAAAATAGACAGTAGTAACAAACACAGTCATTCAGTCCCCAGTGGAGTCGCCAATGATGTTATCACTCAGGTTGTTTCCCAAAAGCAGTGGAAAAGGGAATACGGCCAAGGTAACCACTAACCGATGTTTTAGCTGTAGATTCTAGCCAATCTGCAACCAGAGAGGGCTCTCTCTTTATGATTTAGCTTTGTTTTGCTATATGTTAGGCTAGTTATGAAGTGCAAGTATTTGTTTGGTGCTTGGAAGGTGACATTCAATAAAACGGTGTTGCAAAGTATGAGAAGTTCAGACCATTGGGTTAATGGAGTCAGTGAAAATGAATTAAAGGGTATGGTTTCTTAGGCAAAAGGAGGAACTACAGAGCAAGATAATTAAACACAGAACAATTTTCAAGATGGAATAAGATGAAATGAAGTCAGGAAATGAAAGGCAATTAAGAATCTTTCATTATGCTAACAGAGGGAAAATGAATAAATATTACCAAGGAGCAATTAAGAATTCCTTAATTATATTTAGGGTGAAAGAACCAGGGAGATAGGAGCAGTCAAGAATTCATGCCTATGTTAGTCTGGAAGAAAACACAAAAATTGATAGGAATTGAACACAGAGTATAGCAAAGTAAATTATGGTCTATTCTTTTTTCCTGCAATTTAGAACATGGTATTTAGACGATATATAAAACATAGGAACAGTGAAACAAGAGTTAAAAAGACTTATTGATCCATGAGGTAATACGAGAATTCTGTAACATATTCTTCTGCCATTAATTCCACAACCAACAAGTTCATCAACAAAGCATTCCAGCAATCTTTATTCAGAAGAGTTCTCAAAATTTACAGCGCAGGTCTAGAATGATATTCACCAACCAACCCCTAATACATCTATAGGGGAGGTATTTATACAAAAAGAGTTACAAAATATCTCATAGAGAAAATATCAAACAATAAATTTATCCATATACTTCTTCAAAGGCAATAAATGACATTGAAAACAGAGCGCAATGAATGTAGGAGTAACTTCCATTGTACTGGCTGCCTTAGGTGGTCTGCTATACTTGACTTTTTGACTCAACAAGTCAGCTGGTAGCTGTCTCTTTAATTTGCATTCCTGCATTGTTGTCCCGGCCCTTTAATCTGTTCTTGATTCCACCTTTGTGCATTTTGGCGTGAATTCCTTGCTCTGTTATTTTCATTTTTCTGATATGTGACACGTGCATTTGAATTCGATTATGTGCAGATGATCAAAAAGAAAAGAACCAAAAACTACCTTGGTAAAACCTCCAACATGCTCTGCCACCATTGGTCTGTTGGCAACTAGTGTCTTTGTAGTTTGATCAATATTTTATCAGCTTTAGTAAACCTGTATAAATTGGGTTGTACCTCAAAAAGATGTGTTATTTCATGCTCAATATAGAACAGATTTTCCAACTTGTCATATAAGATTCGTCCAGAGGGAAGTACTATGTCTTCTAAAGTGCTTGATGATGTTGTGATCTAATTTGCAACATATGTATTCACCCTGTGAGCATACTGTTCATGTGTCAACAGCCTCTGGTTGCTGGTTAACAAACTGGGTAGACCCCTTTGCTGCAAGGCTGTAAACTTTTCTGTAAAAGAATATATTTCTACCTGCATTTCTTGACATTTTCTCTCCAGATTTTGCACAAAATTCTTCATAGTCAGCACCTTTTTAATTGTCAAAATGGTACCTGTTCTCTCTCCAATATCTAGAGCTGCTAGTTGCTCTTTGGTATGAGTATTCAAAAAATGAATTAGTCTATTTGCCTATTCGAGCATGTTTCTCAATAATGCTCTGGCATTTTGAATCTCCACTCAGGCTATTTCTATTAATTCTATTTGCTCATGGATAGTCTGTATTGATCTCCATTGATCAGTGATGGACTAGCCAATCTTAGCCCACAAAATCGTTTTGATTTCTGACAGAGTTTTATGAAGAGTATGATCCTTCTCCAAAGATTTTACCTTATTTTCCAAGGCCTATACCTCTCTTGTTTCTTCAGCCACAGTTATTTTTTATTTATCATAGCTTACCTCTAACTTGACCAGTTTTTCTTTGGCTTCCTTTAGCTCTGCCATTTGGAGTTCTAAGGCCTTTATCTCCTCCATCATCTTTTCCATGCTCATGCTGGTATCTGGTACTGTTGTTGTTGCTGCTGCTGAAGTATCTGTGGCTAATGTACCTATTGTCTATACTGGGGCAGTGGCAGGGACTGATGTTGTTGTTATAGGAGGAGCAGTTGTAGCTATTAGGGTTGTTTAAGCTGACTGAGAGACCAACTCTCCCTGTTTTTCCTGCAATGCTTTCTCCAAAGCCTGCTCTGTTTCACTTAGCCTTTGATTCATTTTTATTAACAACTCCATCATATCTTCTTCTTCATTTTCTTTCACCATCTCTGTGGTTTGCAGATGCATAGTAACTGGGAGTTTTAACTGTTTCTTGAGGGCAACTATGTCATCCTCCCTTTTCTTTATCAGTGCTTTTATTGCCTTAGGGTCCTTGGGATTATGTCCCAGCTCAATGATGATTTCTTCCAAGGACTTGATCCTGTTGTCCTTGGCCAGAGAGGATACCTTTTCCAACTCTAATTGAGCAGATGTATTGTTTAGTGAATTCTGCAATTGCTGAGCTAGTATGGCTTTATCTGCTAAAGTGGAATAAACCATTTCACCGGTTTGTTTGTGCAGCTCAACCTGGTCCAAAGGGTGAATTTCTTTGGCCAGAGCCTCCAGATTTGTTCTAAAATAATCGGCAGCTGACTATGGTTGCTACATTGTGGGCTTGAAATGACTCAAGATCAATTTCCCTTACTTGATATCATAGGCAGACATAAATCTCTGCTATTTGGCAGGAGTCATTTTGAGGAACTGATCGTAAAGCTGCATTCTTATTGGCTCATTTTGTGCCTTGATATCCATGAATGGCCTCTTAATATCAGAACTTTGTTTGCTTTGTGGTCGTGCTAATGAAATTTCTATAATAGGTTGTTTTCTAAATTGCTGTCCATGAGAACTGGTAGGTGATTCTGTCACTGGGGAAGTTAGTGGGCTAGCTACCCTTTCACTTCTTGGACTTTCAATGATCTCCTCAACAACTTCCTCTTTAGGTAGAGGATCCACTCTTTGCCTCTTTGCTTCTGGCTGTTCTTTTGGCCCACTTATTGGTGTGTCCTCTTCCTAGTCCCTTTTTTTGCCCTTCTCCTCGTTGAGAGGAGTCTGTAATGCTGGTATCTCTGGTGCATGGGTTTGGGCAGGAGGAATTTGCCCTTGGCCTTGTTGCTATGATGATGTTCACTGATCGGTCATTTCTTGATGTTCTGAATGCATCACTTCTTTGCCTTTAGATGTACTTGTAGGAGGAGTATTTTCTTGGATAGGTTGTTGTGAAGTTGTAGCAGCTGATGTGCCCGCTCCAATGTGTTGAGGAAATTTGAAAGAGACCTGTCCAAAAGAGTCCAGGTCAAGAGTTTTTTCAATGTCTTTCATTGCCTGCTCCATTTTCTCTTCCTCAGTAATCTGTTCTACCAATGTACCTTCTACCCATTCATCTTGATTAGCATATTGTTATATATCAGGGATTCTACAATGTTCATAGCCAGATAGCCTATATTTTGTCTTTCTATCATGGATAAATCCTTTTGGGTCATAGGGCACCCACCAAAAACTCCTTTTTAGTTTGAGCTGCTCACTTAATATCTTTTCAGCATCTTTACACCCTTCCTTTTTGTTAATAATGAGGGGGCCTAGTTGGTTTCTTAGCTTGTAGGGGCACAATTCATAGCCATAAATCCTGATCTCTGTGTGATTTTGGTAAAAGTACCAGTCACCTATTTTATAGCTTCTGGACAGCTGCAAGATTTTCTACATTTCAGCTGAGAGTCTGGGAGGGGGACTTCTCATCAGCAAAGAGGAGTCTGGATATATGAATAGATCAATGAACTCACAATAAGTATAAGGAGAATTATCGACTATATGGAAGACTGGGGTCCAAAATATGACAGATCTCCTTTCTCCTTTTGCATCTAATTTCTTGACAGAGAACTGAAAACTATCTGTTTGATAATATAAGAACAGATGATATATATAGGTTGTATACTTGAAAACCCCTTCTCTATTTAGGCTCATGAATTGTTCATGGATTTTGTTGCTAATGAAGGTAGCAAAGTCAAACTTGATGGTAGGAGGGTGTCGTGGAATAAATATAGACATCAAAGCTAGAATGGTTTCATCAACATACTCACTTGTTCTAAAACCCAGGACATAGGATATCATGTCAATGACAGTTCTCCCAACTTCATTGAAATAGACCTAGTGAAAAGGAGGTGAATCTCTGGGCTGGGAGTCTGGGCTCATGAATAACTTGGAAATTCGGCCTATTTATGTAGAGGATAGTTTGGAGCCTTGGCCCAGCAAATGTTTCATAGACAGGGGAGCCAAAGGCTGATTAGGCTTGAAATGCAACATCTCATAGATTGAGTCAGGAGTGATATAGAATAGGACAATGCCATTTAGGGACATGACTGCTCTTTGAGTAGGCTCATAGTTAGCACAACACAAGTGGATTATATCTGGAAACACATTAACTGATGGAAGATAATATATGGGCAGATTGGACTCCCATATCCCATAGAGATCAGTCTTGTTTAGATAGCTAATTCTAATTTCACAAAATGTTTGGAGATGGTTTTTGATACCCATTAAGTCTTGTATTTAGAAGTCCCTATCAGCTAAGGGAAACCATTCCAACTCCTTATGTGGTGCATTCATGGGGGCAACATTAAGGGCCACTGGAGGTTCCATTCTTCAAATTATTTTATGACTCTTTCAACCTGTAGTTAGATATTTTGCAGCAACAGTATGGTAAAATGATGGTTTGTGGGCTTTTCTATGGAAATTGTAGGCGGAAATAAGCTTAATTTCAGCTCGATGGGTGAATTTGCAGAGGGAAACACAGTTCACAAGTTTTCTTTGGAAAAAATGGGTAAAGCGGTGACTATAATGCAGAGGTTTGAAGGCAGCACTGCGATTTTAACTCGAAATTTCGTCCTGCGGGAAATTTTTAGAGAAGAACTTAGCAAAACAGGTTTTGAGAGAAGAATTTGGGTAAATACCTGTTTTATGGATGCCTGGTGCACAATGTGGGTGGCAGACCAAGGTAAGGGACCGAGCAGTCGAGTTGATTTCCCTGGGTGGTGGACTGTGCAGCGAAAATGTCGTTTTGGACATTGAAAATCATGCAAAAATCACGCAGAAAAAACAAGGTGAAATGGACAAAAAACGATGTTTAACAGGTTTTTCACAAAATTTTTGATTTTTATGGGTTTTTGGCGTGCTTTGGTCAAGTGACATCAGCATGACATCATGTTTTTTTCATATAGCGGGGGTACAGACGTTGACTTGGCAGTGACGTGGTGGACACGACGGATGATACGGAGGCGGGGTGGCGGATGACATGTCTGATGACATGAGGGTGATGAGAGGATGACGTTGGGCGCAGAGGGGGCATAGGCGGTAAGCGGTTTGGCCCCCGCACCGCCTTTGGGCCAAAGTGGTTTTGTCAGAGGGGGCAGCAATCACGCCGGGCGCCTAACACCTGTCTCGTGTATGGCAGAAATACTGCCCATCCCCTGGACGCTATCGTTCGGCATATGATGGCTTGCGATATGCATGCGGGCCATCCGATCTGGGGGATCGGACCCAACAGCTAGCATCATAATAAACAAGCGGAGGTGTAATATATGGGACCCGCTGGTGGGCTCCAGTATTGCAGCAATAATGTTGCAACTCTTGGGACTCCCTTCTTTACTTTTATCAACCCGGTAGTTCGTAACAAACTTGGAAGCGACAGTGCTGTATGCATAAGTACTAGCTCTTGCCGCAGCTGTCACTTGGTCAGCTGGTACAAGTCTGCTAGGGGCTTAAGCCAACTTCTATAAGCTCTTAGAAGAAGCTTTTTAATTGATGGATGAAAGCTAACTCAAAGGAAGCTAATCTACTTGCGGAAAGAAATTGAAAGCCAAAAAGTAACGCAAACCGTGGCAAACCCTAATTCTACCAGCTAGTCCTACTGATGCAAAGGAGAGGATGCAAACTATTAAAAGAGATGCCATTACTTCTATGAAGGTAAAATGCATGTGTCTAGGCTACCTCTATCTGAAGAAAACATCTTTTTGTATTTTTGAATAAGTTATCAGAATTATCATGCATGTGTTTTTAACTGGCTTTTTGCTGTGCAGGGGTGGATCAAGGAGGAGAAATGCTTGGAAAAGGTTGGGAAGGTTCAGAGAGGGTCTAAGGAGTCCCTAACACTCTTCCGAAGAGTTTCACAAAGTTTTGCTATCAAGAAACCTAATTTGTGAGCTTCTACAGGAAGTCTGCAGGGGTTCTACCAGATGTTTCAGGAATTTCTACAAGATGTTCAGAAATTTCTACAGGATGTTTTAAAATTGGATTTTGGAGGATGGGTGAGTGAGGGAAGATGCATGAATGGATAGGGAGGTAGGGTAGGGGCCTAAAATGACCCAGGGACTGATGGATGGAGTGATGAGAGGGTGTGGAAGGCTGACTTGGCTTAAAGAAGGCTAAGATAATGGAGGAGCAAGAAGGTAGGGTTACGTGGGCAGAAGAATAGTTGTGAGACGAGGAACCTAACTAGGAGATGGAGCAGCTGGCCTGGACGAACCTTAGGCAGATGAGGGAGTGGTGGAGATGCCCTGCACGGTGTATACTTAACCGAATCAACAAAGTCTTGCACACAATTAAAGTCTTAGCTAATCTACTCTAACTGTCAATGAAACAAATGAACAGCAGCTTTATTTATAAAGAGAACCATGTACATCACTTAAGCAAAGAAACATTTCAGAGGTCTGAATGCATAACTAACTTCTACAAATGAAAACATTACACAAAGGATTGCATGGTCAAGAAAACTAGTGTTTTTGTTGGGGCAGCACTGTTTCTGTAATTCCATCCCCTGATCCAATAAGGATGAGGTGAAATTGAGAGTGTTGTCAACCCTTTTCTTGGAGCTTTATCTGTTATTATCCTACCAATCTATTCTACACATCTGCAGCAATTCCATTTATCACCAGTGACCTATTTAACCAACACAACTAAATCTGCTCAACAGAAACACGTTTCAAATGCATAAAAGGAAAATCACGATGCATAAAGAAAAGATAACAGTACAAAGAAGGAGGCCCTAGGCTCTCAGGTTGGGCCCAACCCCAAGAGCTATGTCTCCTATAGAAAAATCAGAGTTGATATTAAATCAGACTGCTTCTCATTATCAAAAAAATAATCATAAGTCAAGAGTTATGCCAAAAATGGCTACAAGAGAACAAAATGAAGCTAGCAGCACTGTAGTGCAAAGTATGCAAGAGTTTCCAAAAGTCCCTCACGAAGGCTGAGGCCTTAACATTTATACACCACAAGGCCCTAGCTGGCCTCCTAAATCTATGGGATTTGGCTGCCCAAACTGTGAGTGAACAACTCCTTCCAAAATCTGCTTGGCTGCCTTCTAGATCCGGTTTTGGTGGCCTTTGGAGCTTGTAGTTGGGGTTGAAGATCCCGAGGGAGGCTATTTAATGCCATAGACAACCCCCTACGAATCCTCAACCCAAGCTTGGCTGTCTTCTAGCCCATGACTGCTCGGTTTTGCTCCAACATATGTCAAAAAACCTGAGATGAGCACATGTTAAACACCTAGGAAAAGTGACTACCCTTATTCATACAAATGACATAAACATACTGAAAAATAATGCATAAGTTATGAAAAATGAAGGATTGAACAAGGATAATTAGGCCAAATGAGCCAAAAATGTTACCAAATTTGGGGCTCATCATCACCCTCCTGCTAAAATGATTGCTCATCCCTGAGCAACTAGTCCAGGTCCTCGTCTTTCATTGCTTTAATCGCCACCCTCACATCCCAGGCTTCTGAAGTAGTATCCTCCTCACTGTCATGGAATCCGACCTTCCTTTCCACCTCTTCCCACTGCTTATGCTCATCTTTTTCTGTGCTTCCTTCTACCAATCCCAAAAGCAAAGGTGGGCTTAGCTTGAGGTCGATCCAGCTGGCCTGGAGGTTCTGCATGGACTTCTTGTAGAGAGGCACCCGTGCCAAGGCCTCCCTCATTCTAGTTGGAGTGTGATATTCCCTGATTTTGAGGTTGTGGGATAATGTGTTCCACCTACGGGTGCAAGCATGAACACAATTGTCCCCTAATAATTGCTCCATATCCTCGAAGTGTGCTATAGCCTGAGCCTGCCAGTTTTAATTCTTACACTTCTTCTTGCTTTAAAATACAGAGGAGTCTCCCTCTTTCGTTTTTCCTTTGGCTTGGGAGAGCTACTTAGGGTGGCCAGCACAGCTGCTGCCTCCCTAGCAAGAATTTCGGTCGTTTTCTCCTTCTGTTTTCCTTTTTTAGGACTTCCTGTAGAAAGCCCTGTAGTGGTTGGTTTTTGGCTTCCTATAGAAGCCGTTTTTAAACTTCCTGTAGAAACAGACGACACTGTTTTAGCCTGCTTGGCTGAGGGTGCTTTTTCTTTTAACTTGGCTGAGGCTGCCTTAGAGGTGCCCTCACTGACGTGGACTTTTTCAGTCCTTTCCACCCTGCTCTGTAGTCTTTTCTCCCTGGGTGTTGGTGTGGTTTTATCACCCCCTGTTTTGGCAGCTTGGTTTTTCTCTTGTGTGCCCTTCAGTTCTTTCTTTGGTGTTTTGCCCAGGGTTTCTTGGCCTTTACCTTTCTTCTCTGCTTGAGTGTGCTCCTTCTCCTCGCTGCTGGAGGAAGTGAGCTCCTCGACCAAAATTCGGATGTCATCATCCTTAGACAGATTCCGAAAAGTTTCCCAGGAGAGAGGGACGGTGTAAGTGTGGAGTGCATCTTCCGCGACGAGCTTGATAAGCCCATGATGGGCTAGCTGGTCTGGCGCCCCCTCTCTTAGTTTGGTGGAACACTCAATCATGGATTGCAGGAGGAAGTAAGGAATGCTCAACTTTTGCTCTAAGGGTAGGTCCATTCGGTGCCTGAGTTCTGTGAGCAACCGGAAATGATAGCCATACACGATGCTAAATCGCCCCTCACACGTAATATACTTCATAATCTGGAGGCTGACCTCACTCCAGAATGGCTGTAGGCTGGTTCTTCGAACTCCATTCTTGTCCTCTGAAAATTGTTCCTCTGGCAAGAAGAACTCCTTCTTAGCTTTCTGACCCAGTTTTCTCTCCTCCTTATCCCAGGGTACCCCCATCGGTAGATCAGTTACTCTGCTAATGAGCTGTGGGGTGAGTCTGAGGGTCAATCCTCTGAAGTTGACAACGGCCAATGTCTTTGACTTTGGCTTCAAGGACCTTAGGAATTCTTCTGCAACTTCGTCATCGTGACCTTGAAGCTTGTCACAGAATGACATCCAGTGTGCACGGGAAAACAAGTCCACCACCTCAGGGGTTTCCCGTAATTTCTTAGGGTCCAAAGGCTCTTTTCTAATGAACCCTCCCGACATGGTAAAAAACTGTTTTTGGTTGTTCTGATCTTGCATGCTCGTGTACAGAAGGAGAACTTCGGGGTTTCCTAGATAGAGCGCAGAGCTATGTCTTTGTTATGCACACAGTTATATAAAATCCACAACTTTCTACTAGTGAGCCTTGCCAGTGGCTCAATTGTAATTCAAAACCCCGGAGGAAGATCCCGCATACATACTACGAGGACAATTCTCATGCAGCGATAAGAAAACGGATTGTAAATTCATGAACGGACTTTTATTCACACTTTCCTACCCCTTCAACACGTCGACTTCACCACTTTTTGAATCAATTGCATGGGAGAATTATGTTCAGGCTTACCTTATTCCAGAATTTCCACCTTCGACGTGAACAGTCCAAATTCCTCTGTAATGCTGGGCTTCCTGTAGCGTAGCTTCCTGTAGGAGTCGTGCACGGATTCTGGGGAACGCTTCAGTGGTTCTGGACCTCCTGTGCAGCAACAGGACGTTGGAACAGGCTAAGAACTCGAGCTAATAGCCTTCAGAGAATTGAGGACGCGTACTCGGCTGCAAAACGGTTGTGAATAAATGACTGCAGTGCATCATAAGTGATTTAGCCGGTCAATTTGAATTGCTGCAGAATTCATGGCGTAGGGGTGAGTTGTCCCCGTCGACTCGTTGGCCGACGTCACCGCTATCATTCTGCTGCATGTATTCCTGACCGCCGAATCCTTCCCTTTGTATCTACCGCCACCATTCCTGTTAGACTGCCGCTTCTCTCCGACTAGACGCTTCCCACGTGTCCATTTCCTTTCTTTTCAACATAACCAAAGCCTTTCGGATCCAACGAGGCCGTCGGACTGGTTGTGGTGGCCAGTTGAATGGCTACCCGACTTGTTCAATCTGTTCATTTTCACAGTTACGCACATTTTAGAGTATATCTCATGTAATTTGACGAAATAAGGTTAGGCACTTACCTGTGCGGCTGTGGACGTGGTTTCCTCAGGCTTCAAGCGAGGAATGCTGGATCTGCTTGCTGTTGTTTCGTGCACGGACGCTGGAGCTCTTCTTCATTGGCTGCTGCTGGTTACGAGACCTTGAGACCCGGTTTCTTGGCTGTGAATGTTGCATGCACCGGCTTCATGAGCTGCTGGTGTCTTCATGGGATGTGCTCTAGCTGGATCAACTGCTACAGGATTCCTGTAGGGCATCCTATAGCCGTTTCTCCTCCTAGGGTGCATGCCGAAATAATTGAGTCGCGTTCACAGGTGCAGGGTCCTGAGATTGCCTTGACAAGTAAAGCGTTGAGCCTCTGCATGTTTTATTTCCCAAAGAAATTCCTTTATCTGACAAAACAAAGTTCTGGTATGACTGTGCAGGTATATTTTGACAATATCGCAGCAATGGTGGTGAAAGGAGTGGTTGTGTGCCTCCTCAACGGACTTCAAGCTTCAAATTCTTCTTCATAATTGGTCCTAGCCCGCTCAAAGGCTCTACAGGATGTTTCCTGTAGGAACACAGAACTTCCTATAGAAAGTCCTGTAGCTTCCCGTAGAAGGCTAAACCATGACCAGATTGTGTCCAAACCTTGGAAGAGAGGAGTGTTCATGGAGGGAGTGCATGTGAGGTTGCCTGGTAGCATGGTAGGGACCCTTGTCCTCGAGTTGAGAGACCTCCTTTTTGCATTGAATCCCTGCAACCTGCAACAATTTCCAAAGATTAAGCCTGTTTTTTTCTGTTTCTACCTCTTTCTCTTTTTCTTTTTGTTTCTTTTTCTCTCTCTTTTTCTTTTTTCTCTCTCTTTTTTTTTTTTTAAGAGACAGCAGGGGCGCCTCAATGAGGTTTTCACCCCTACTATATGCCTTGGGCACCTCAGAGAGGTTTTCACCCAAGGATCCTTTTATTCCACTTCTTTCCAGAGAGATAGCAGGGGCACCTCAATGAGTTTTTCACCCCTACCATCTGCCTTGGGTGCCTCAGAAAGGTTTTCACCCAAGGATCTTTTTTATTTGCATTTTTTTTTTTTATGATGCTTAGGGTATGCCCAAAACAGAGGCAGAACCCTTCTCTATGACCAGCACTGATTTTTCCACAGTTTTGATGAACTCTTGCCTCGAGAGAGGTTTCTTGTAGATCTTTACCGATGCCCATTGACGAGCATGGGGATGGCTTCTTCATCAATGGTCCGAATAAGGACAAAACCATTGTCATTACACTTCTCCACTACATATGGTCCTAGCCATCTTGTTCTTAGCTTCCCCTTGAAATCCTTATGTCTAGAATCATATAGCAGTGCCCAATCTCCCGGCTGGAACTGTTTGTCATTGAGGTACCGGTCATGCCATATATTCCTCTGAAGTTGAACCACTTCTGAGTGGAGAAGGCCCTGCATTCAGTGTTCATCTAACCCATTCAGCTGCAATAACCTTTCTTCTTGAGCATGGCTGAGGTCTAGGTCCAGCTGAGCTGCCATCCTCAATGTGTTGTACTCGAACTTGATTGACAGCAAATCTTTCTTCCCATAGACTAGCTCATAAGGTGTGAAGTCGGTTGTGGTCTTCCAAGTGGTGTTGTAAGCCCAAGTGATCTCAACTAGGCAATCTGCCCAATCCTTTCTGCTGCTGCTCACCACCTTAGTCAAAATCCCTTCTAATGCTCTATTGGTGACTTCCACCTACCCATTTTCTTGAGGATGATAGGGGGTGGAAGTCCTATGCTTGATCTTGTGATGAGCGAGCAAGTCTTCAATTAAGTTGGAGGTGAACTGGCTTCCTTGATCGGTGACTAACTCTCTTGGGTAGCCAAATTTGTAGAAGATTTTTTCTGTTAAAAACTCAACCACCTTTTCTTCTGTCGCTGCTTTGATTGCCTTGGTTTCCACCCACTTTGTCAGATAGTCTGTGCACAAAATGATGTAAGACCTTTGCCTTGAAGGAGGATTGATAG
This sequence comes from Pinus tabuliformis, assembly GCA_031772625.1. NCBI lineage: Eukaryota > Viridiplantae > Streptophyta > Pinopsida > Pinales > Pinaceae > Pinus > Pinus tabuliformis. Next base: position 881,570,707 of record CM062811.1, on the reverse strand, counting down.
GACCCACAAAATCCATACCCCACTTCTCAAATGGTTCAAGAGTCACTTGAGGTTGGAGAGGCATTTCGTCCCTTGGAGTCGGCTTCCCCATACTTTGGCATCGGTCACATTGGCTGATATATCTTTTGACATCTTGATGAAGCGTGGGCCAATAGTAGCCTACCTGTAGAATTTTGAAGGCAGTCCTATTGGCTACAAAATGTCCTCCACAAGGCCCATCATGACAGGTTAGGAGGATGTCAAAGACTTCCTCCTCCCTTACACAACGCCTTAAGATCTAATCGGGGCCAAGTTTGAACAGGTTGCCCCCGATCCAAGTGAATGAGGCACTTTTCCTCACAATTCTGCTCTTCTCTTTTGAGGATAGATGCAGAGGGAACTATGCTGAGACCAGGTAGTTTGCTATATCAGCAAACCATGTAGAGAGTACTGAGATAGCAAACAGATGTTCATCTGGCATCTGGTCATCCACTGTTCCATCTTCACCTGCAGGTAAATCCAGTCTAGACAAGAAGTCAGCAACAACATTTTCTTTACCTGGTTTGTCAACGATAGTCAAATCAAACTGCTACAACAAAAGTAACCATCTAATAATACGAGCATTCACATCCGGTTTATTCATTAAATATCTAATTGCAGCATGATCAGTATGTACAAATGTTTGATAGCCAGTGATGTAGTGTCGGAACTTGTTCAGGGCATGGACCATGGCCAAGAACTCTTTCTCAGTTACAGTATAATTCATTTCTGCCTTGAATAAGTTTTTGCTGACAAAGTATATGGCATATGGGAGTTTTTGTCCAACCTGTCCTAAGGCTGCCCCTATGGCTTTGTTCGAGGCATCAGTGTGGATGTGGAAAGGTAGGGCCCAGTTTGGACCTCTCAAGATCGGGGCGGACACCAACTTATCCTTTAATTCATTCAGAGCCCTTTGACAGTTGTCCGTCCATTTGAACTCAACATCTTTTGCTAAGAGGCCAAACAATGGCAAGGCTAGCTTAATGAAGTCTTTAATGAATCTTCTATAATATCCTGCTAAGCCTAAGAAACTCCGAACATCTCTTACCTTCTGAGGAGGTGGAACCTTTTTGATGAGAACAGTTTTATTAGGATCCACCTGTAATCCTTGGTGAGAAATGGTATGCCCTAGCACGGTCCCTTCAGTCATCAGGAATTCACATTTTTCAGGACTAAGGGACAGGTTCATCTCAATGCACTTGGTTAGAACTTTTCCCAGATTGGACAATGCTTCCTAGAAGTTGGACCCATAAGGAGTGAAGTCATCCATATAGATTTCCACCGAATCATGGACCAGCTCCGAAAAGATGCTCAATACTGCTCTTTGGAAAGTCGTAGGAGCGTTGCATAGCCCAAAGGGAAGGACTCGGTAAGCAAAGGTACCCCAAGGACAAGTGAAGGTGGTCTTATCTTGGTCTTCCGGGCTGATTTGGATCTAATTATACCTGTTAAACCCATCTAGGAAAGAGAAAAACTTCTTTCCTACCAGTCCATCCAAAACTTGATCTATGAAGGGCAGAGGGAAGTGGTCTTTCTTTGTGGCTTTGTTCAGTTCTCTATAGTCCACACAGATTTTCCACTTCCCATTTTTCTTGGGAACCAACACCAGAGGGGAAACCCATTCGCTGTCCGAGATGGGGTAGATGAATCCTACATCCAAAAGTTTTTGAAATTCTTCTTTGACAATGTCCTTAAGGGCTGAATTCATTCTCCTCTGAGGTTGCCTGACTGGTTTACAATCTTCTTTAATGTAGATGTGATGGGTACAGACCGAAGGATGGACTCCTTTCATCTCCTTATAGCTCCAAGCAAAAGCATCTAGATGACTAGCCAGCAGGCTATACAGCTCCTTTTCCTGGGAAGGAGATAGGGAGGAGCTGATCTTTAACGTTCTCTCGGGGCCAAACTCCACATTGTTAACTCTGGGAGAGGTTGGATTAGTCACACAGAGGTCCACTAAGGTGCTGGCTTGAGTATCCTCCACCAATTTCTCTAAGGGCAATGCACTAGGAGGCGGATTCTGAATCAAGGTCTCAATCAAATCATCCTCGATTTGAGTACCTCCACTGGTGGTTTCTAAGGTGCACAAGGGTGCAGAGTATACCTCATCCTCTTCTCCTTCTTCCAACCAAAGTGGTAAGTCATGCTCTAGCAGAGGTTGGGCAGGAGGGTATAGGACTAGCTGCTTGGACATAGGACAATGTTTGATGGTCATGTTTCCTACTCGGTAGCTTATGTAAGCATCCGCAGTGGCTAACCAAGGCCTTCCCAAAATAAGGGGCTATCCAGTAAGCTTTGCCTTTGGTTGAAGGACCAAGAAGTCTACAGGATACTCCCAAGAGTCAACAGAGACCAAAACATCCTCCACAATCCCTTCGGGAGTCACGGTGGAGCGGTCTGCCAACTGCAGGACTGTCGAGGTCTTCCTTAAGGAACCCTGAAGGTTGAGTTTGAGCATGGTATCCCTGGTCATCACATTAATGGCAGCCCCTAAATCAATCAAGGTGTAGGGTATGATGGTGCCATTGATGTGGACATCAACTACAAGACTCCTAGGATCCAAATACTTTAGATAGATTACTTGCCCCAACATAAGATCAGACAGTTGTCATATGACATTAATAGTTGAGGCATCCCTTTTTTACCTTCCTGGGTGCCTGAAACACTTTTCCTTAACCAATTTGTTGTATATCGGTACATCTTTGATGGCTTGGAGAAGTGGTATTCTCACACACAATTGTTTTAGTTCTCCCAGAAGCTCATTCTCTTCTAGGTCGGGTTGTGTGGTTACTGTTAGTCTCTCAGGAAAGGGTGGAATGGCTTTGGGTTCACTTTCCTGTTTATCTTCCTCATCCTCTGGGGGAGGAGGTTGGTGATCTGGAAGAGTCTTCCCGGATCGCAGGTTGATCTCCTGGATTTCCACAGCATAGGTAGGGCATGTTGTTTCCCCAGTATATACCTGCTGGGCCTGTCGGTTGTTGGGGTTCGGGTTCGGTTGAGCAGGCATTTGGGGTTTTCTGGGAGGAGTAGGAGGTAATGGTTGTGGTTGAGCCGGTGGTGGAGGAAAAATGGCGGGAGGAGTGTTGTACTAGGGCCTCCACCCCGGTTGAGGTGCATTCCACTGAGGCTGTGGTTGGACATGTGAGTGAAACGAATGAGTAGGGGGCTGAGTATGGTATTGAGGTGGGTAAGACCATGGAGGAGGTACATACCAGGAAGGATGAGCGGGGGGACCCCAAGAAGGCATAGGAGCAGATTGGTTGGGGCTATAATAAGCTTGGGATGTCCCTTGCATCCCCTTCTGGTAAGGTCTAGGTCCATGCGGCCTCCTTTGGTTGAGGAAGTAGAGAGGTTCAATGGGTGCCTCAGTCCCTTGGCATATGGCTTTAAATCCAGATAAGGTTGGGCATTGGTTTGTGGGGTGGTCCTCCTCACAAATGAAACATACCTCTACCGAGTGTAATGGACACTCGTTCTTAGGGTGCTTCCTTGTACACCTAGGACAGAAGATGGCCAAAGCCCTCTCAGCTTCCTCTTTCTTTTGTTGGACTTAGAATGTATCAAGTTGCATGGCAATGTTCTGTCTCACCTCACTTTTGAGGTCCTCCAGCTGATTAACAAACTCATGCTTGGAGAAAGTAGTACTAGTTGAAAGTGGGTTTCCCCTACCTCTTTTCCGGGCTGCCCTAGAGTGGTTTCTAAACACAGTCTTTATATCCTCATAAGGTAGTTGGTAAATATCTCCTCCAGCTAGCATGTGAAGGGTATCTAGAAGGTCTTCAGGGACTCCTCGGAGCAGGACCAACTTGAGAGATTCAAGGTCAAGTGTGCACCTGGACCGTTTATAGCTAAGTTGGAACCTTTCCTCGTAATCTTCTAAAGACTCATCGTTTCCCATGGTCATCCAAAAGATTTCTCCCTTGGCTTCCTTGGACCTACAATAGTCCCGGTATTTGGTATTGAAAGCTTGCTGCATCTGCACCCAAGTGGTGATATTGTTTCCAGGTAACCCCATGAACTAGCGTAATGTTGCATCCTTGAGGGTAGAGGGAAAGAGTTTCAATTTTTGCTCATCTTCTGTATAGTCATAGGTTCGACAAAGGACAACAAACTCAAACAGGAAGGTATCAGGGTCTTCAGTAGTCAATCCATGGAAGTGAGGTAAAGCAGAGGGGCTTATGTTTTTCATTTTCATGTCTCCATTGGTCTCTCGGATGGGAAAGGCACCTTCTATTCTCTCATCTTCTCTTCTACCATTTCGGTTTTCAGCCATGGCTTCAGATGGAGTGTTCTCTAACTCTTCTTTTGTTATAGGATCTTCGTATATCTCAGGAGGCTCACCTATAGGTTCTTCTGGATCAGTGTCACCAAAGAAGAGAGAAGGGTGACTCAGTGAAGTGGTGGGGGTGTTGGGTAAGAATTTGCTGGTTTTATCTCTGTTCCTACAAGGCATGAAATGGAAAGGCTTTTGATTGCTTTTGTTTTTTTTCTTCTGGCACCTGCAAAACTAAAATACTGCAACTAGCTATCTTGCTGAAATGAAAATGCGGAATTGAAATGAAAGCAGGAAAGGACTAATCTATGTTGCTCAAATGAAATTGCAGGAATGAAATGCTAGTCTACGCTTGCAGAATTGAAATTGCGGAATTGAAATGCTAGTCTATGCTTGCAGAATTGAGATTGCGGAATTGAAATGCTAATCTATGCTTGCAGAATTGAAATTGTGGAATTGAAATTCTAATCTACGAAAGCAAGAAATATCTACTCTACTTTTGCGGAAATGAAATGGCAGAATGGAAATGAAATAAACTATTTAGTAGAAGGCGAGAGTAGGAAAATAGAAGAAAAGCAACAATCACCAATAATCTGACACTTCCCCGGCAAAGGCACCAAAAAGATGGTGGGCTCCAGTATTGCAACAGTAATGTTACAACTCCTGGGACTCCCTTCTTTACTTTTATCAACCCGGTAATTCGTAACAAACTTGGAAGCGACGGTGCTGTATGCACAAGTACTGGCTCTTGCCGCAGCTGTCACTTGGTCAGCTGGCACAAGTCCGCTAGGGGCTTAAGCCAACTTCTATGAGCCCTTAGAAGAAGCTTTTTAACTGATGGATGAAAGCTAACTCAAATGAAGCTAATCTACTTGCGGAAAGAAACTGAAAGCCAAAAAGTAACGCAAACCCTAGCAAACCCTAATTCTACCAGCTAGTCCTACTGATGCAAAGGAGAGGATGCAAACTATTAAAAGAGATGCCATTACTTCTATGAAGGTAAAATGCATGTGTCTAGGCTACCTCTATCTGAAGAAAACATATTTTTGTATTTTTGAATAAGTTATCAGAATTATCATGCATGTGTTTTTAACTGGATTTTTGTTGTGCAGGGGTAGATCAAAAAGGAGAAATTCTTGGAAAAGGTTATGAATGTTCAGAGAGGGTCTAAGGAGTCCATAACACTCTTCTGGAGAGTTTCACAAAGTTTGGCTATCAAGAAACCTCATTTGTGAGCTTCTACAGGAAGTCTGCAGGGGTTCTACCAAATGTTTCAGGAATTTCTACAGGATGTAGAGAAATTTCTACAGGATGTTTTTTGGATTTTGGAGGATGGGTGAGTGAGAGAAGATGCATGAATGGATAGGGAGGTAGGGTAGGGGCCTGAAATGACCCAGGGACTGATGGATGGAGTGATGAGAGGGTGTGGAAGGCTGACTTGGCTTAAAGAAGGCTAAGACAATGGAGGAGCAAGAAGGTAGGGTTACGTGGGCAGAATAACAGTTGTGAGACGAGGAACCTAACTAGGAGATGGAGTAGCTGGCCTGGACGAAGCTTAGGCAGATGAGGGAGTGGTGGAGATGCCCTGCACGGTGTACACTTAACCGAATCAACAAAGTCCTACACACAATCAAAGTCTTAGCTAATCTACTCTAACTGTCAATGAAACAAATGAACAACAGCTTTATTTATAAAGAGAACCATGTACATCACTTAAGCAAAGAAACATTTCAGAGGTCTGAACGCATAACTAACTTCTACAAATGAAAACATTACACAAAGGATTGCATGGTCAAGCAAACTAGTGTTTTTGTTGGGGCAGCACTGTTTCTGCAATTCCAGCCCCTGATCCAATAAGGATGAGGTGAAACTGAGAGTGTTGTCAACCCTTTTCTTGGAGCTTTATCTGTTATTATCCTACCAATCTATTCTACACATCTGCAGCAATTCTATTTATCACCAATGACCTATTTAACCAACACAACTAAATCTGCTCAACAGAAACACGTTACAAATGCATAAAAGGAAAATCATGATGCATAAAGAAAAGATAACAGTACAAAGAAGGAGGCCCTAGGCTCTCAGGTTGGGCCCAACCCCGAGAGCTATGGCTCCTATAGAAAACTCAGAGCTGATATCAAATCGGACTGCTCCTCATTATCAAAAAAATAATCATAAGTCAAGAGTTATGCCAAAAATGGCTACAAGATAACAAAATGAAGCTAGCAGCACTGTAGTGCAAAGTATGCAAGAGTTTCCAAAAGTCCCTCATGAAGGCTGAGGCCTTAACATTTATACACCACGAGGCCCTAGCTGGCCTCCTAAATCTATGGGACTTGGCTGCCCAAACTGTGAGTGAACAGCTCCTTCCAAAATCTGCTTGGCTGCCTTCTAGATCCGGTTTTGGTGGCCTTTGGAGCTCAGAGTTGGGGGTGAAGATCTCGAGGGAGGCTATTTAATGCCATAGACAACCCCCTATGAATCCTCAACCCAAGCTTGGCTGTCTTCTAGCCCATGACTGCTCGGTTTTGCTCTAACATATGTCAAAAAACCTGAAATGAGCACGTGTTAGCCACCTAGGAAGAGTGACTACCCTTATTCGTACAAATGACATAAACATACTGAAAAATAATGCATAAGTTATGAAAAATGAAGGATTGAACAAGGATAATTAGGCCAAATGAGCCCAAAATGTTACCAAATTTGGGGCTCATCACCCGCCACGATAGTTCATCATTTTTTAAGGTTTTGCGGAAAATCACTTTGTATTTCAATTTTGGGTTTTGCGGGTTGGTTGTTTAATTAACCAAATGTTAATTAAATCCCAAGGTTTGTGTATGCGGAGGGGTTATTATAAGGTTCCAAGTGAACCTATAATTCCCATAAACCTTAGTATATGGCTATATTAAGCCGGGGTTTGGGATATTTAGATTTTTAGGGACTTTTATGCTATTTTATGTATAATAGGGGCGGGGAAAACTTTAAATAGGAGCTATATAATAGAGTTAAAGTGTTAATATGGTTTTGTAGATAGGAAACGCTAAGTTTATAAGATAACAACTTAGGTTTTTAGGGAAATGAAAGTGAAATGGAATGATTATTTTTACACAAGAAATGTGGCTTGTTTTGGCTAAGTAAACACAGAGTTCCACTTAGTATTTCTCATAAAATGAAATGAACTAGGACCACTGAGAAGATCTCACTTGTCCTTGAAGGGATGTTAGTAAGTGTTCTCGGGGAACTGAGAGGGGAAATTAGTCATGCTCCACCTGAACTGTGACTAAACAAGTGCCATTGCACTTATGATATTCATAAGATAGATCATATTCAACAAGACAAAACTGATCACAAACTTGCTTCTGCAACATCAAATTGCTTACCCAGCCTAATATACCAAACATTTTTTCTTCCTTTTGATTGGGTGCATTTGAACTAGAAAAGCCTTTTTCTCTTTTGTTTTCTTTTAGCTGTCCTCCTATCTAAGTCTGCCCTTATCTCTTCTAGGGGCTCAGATTTAGCTGTTGAGCACCCTTGCTTCTCTACCTAACTACTGATCTGCCAAGCTTAAACTGTTTGAACAGACCTTATTCTCTAATGCTAAAACAAGAAATTTAAACATGGACTGGCCAAGATTGAGCTGTTGGGCCATCCATCAAGTGTGACAAGAGTCACTAATTGCATAATCTGAACTTATTTGCAAAAAATAGGATAGTAGTGGCATTTTGACTAGCCACTTTCCTGGTCTTTTCTTTGGGGTTCATTTTCTTTGTTTTCTTGACCAATTCATTCTTTTTTCCCTTTGATTATTCTTTTAGGGCATACCCTCTTTACATTTTTTAAATTTTTTGGTTTTTTGAAAATATGGAACCTTTGCAGCATGGAAAGGATGATCATATTTGGCATTTCCACAGTCAATCATGAAATATGACACCTATTGGTATAGGAACCTAACAGGGCTTACCCAATCGGATTCTTACATAGGCTCAATGATGCCTGCTGCTAGCATCTTATCTAGTTCTGAGCGAACCTTCTCCTTGTATTTCGGATTGAGGTGGTAAGGCCTCTGCTTAACTCGCTTTGTGTCAGGTTTTCACGTGATCTTGATTACTCCTAGGTCTCCGATTATTCCTTTCAGATCCATAAACTTGGTAGGAAATAAGTCCTGGTATTCGCAGAGCAATTCAACAACCTTATCCACCATCACATCATCCCAGTAGTCTCCAATCTTCATGAATTTGGGTTCTGTCTCCATACAAATGTTCACTTGTTTTGTTTTCACTAGCGCGATTATATCAAGGTTCTCAATATGTGGTCCTTGAACCTCACAGTAGCCTTCTGTTTCTGGAATGTGAATTTTCCGCGGATCCTCATACTCATCTTCAACAGTTACATTATAACATTCGAGCACATGACTCAGCTTAGTAGCCCATTCAGACTTAATTAGGTCTAAAGGATTCTGCAGTATTGTAAACATGGTTGCTTTCACCTCTTGTACCGCCTCATTAATACTGTCAAACCCATCCTCAAAACTAAATGTCATTATGAATCCTACATTTAGGATATCCAAATTTCCTATCCCATGGCGAAGCTCTATTTCTACATACCAATTCATTGGGATAACATTCAGGGTATGATAGAACAGGTGCACCCACTCAGGTTGGGGCTTTTCTCCATAATCCTGTGTCCATTTGGCCAGATGCACATGCGGATCATTCTGCCCATCATACTTGTTAGTCAGTCACATCTTAGGCTTCCCAAATCGTGTTCTCATCATCCTCCTACATTCACGCCAATCATCAAAGCTTCCCTTGTGCATACCGCACCATCTCGCGGGCGTAGCGTGCAATGCCTAGTCCAAGGTAAGGAAGCGCTACTTTTCTGGTATCTCCCTTTCAAATCCAATCAAAAAGATATCCACCTCATTTAGACCATCATAAATAGGCAGATTTCTTGCTTTTGACGACACCAGGGGTGTAGTTACTTCGTGTAACCGATTCTGCCAGCATTCTATTTATTCATCGGAATCTGAAGTGTAGGAACTCTCACGATCCCATGTAATCCGTCCATCTGTGGTGGGATTCACCTAGTCTTGGTCTCACGTTGTTATCTTATATATGCATTCCAGATCATCATCACTCTCATAATCGCGAACTAGTTCTGTATAGCACGATCCTTCAGCAGGATCCAGGGGTATTATTATGCGCAGTGATTTCTTCTCAAAGATCATATTTTGCTTCTTCAAATTGATTACTCCGTTCATAATAGTAGCCCAGTCAATTCCTAGGAGCGCAGAGTAGGGATTTCTATCATCCACTATCTCTATAACTTCAAAATCCACCAGTGCGCTCGCTCCCTCAATGTCCACGGTCACCCCCTGCAGCCGCCCCATGGGGATGATTTTCTGTTGATTCGCCATCCTTAGATGAATCAAAGACCATTGCAGCATAGGTCCCCCCATTCGCTCCCAATTTTTCTTTGGCAGGAAATTAGCATCTGACCCTAGGTCTAAAATGACCTGATCCATTTCATACTCTCCTATTTGTGCAGTCAATCTCATCTCCCATCCCATCCTTGTTTTATGCTTGCCAATCTTTCGTACTACGCATGGCTCACCTGTCGTGGTTCCAATGCATCTATTGATGAGTTCTTGTAGCCCTTTCATAGCCTTACTATCACGCAGTAACTTCATAGAGGTTTCCATGAAAGTTGTGAGCATAGAGGGGTCCATCTCCAGCTCAGGCTTATCATTGATTTCTGAGGTGGAGGCCTCAACAAAGCTCTTCTTAGCTTCCATGAAGACTTCACGAGTGCACTCCAAATCGAACTCAACCTATATTGTCAGGGCTTTGCGAACCTAAGTATTGTCTTCTAGTTGTTTCCCCTTGTCATCCCCTATCGTGATCCCACTCCTGAGTACTATATTTATGTTCAGATCCTCCTCGCGTGGCTCAGACCTCATCATCTGCAGGTTCTGAGTCCGTGGAGGTGGTAGAGCCCCTTTGTCTCGTATCCTAGCTATCAGTGTAGGATAGTCTTCTATTTCATGATCAAATAGTGTGCAATACCTACACGATGGATGTGTTGGATTAGTGAAATCACGCGCATAATGTCCTGGTCCTCCGTAATTGTAGCAAATCAACTATCTGTGACCTCTAATAGGTCCTCCTTTGCCTAGGCCTCGTTTGCACCCCTAAAATCCTGTCTGCACCATCCCTACATTCTGATCAAGGGGGTACGTTTCGGCCTGAACCCTATAGGCGGAGGTTCTATCCATCATCAATTCATAACTCCTGAAATTACGCTCATCATGTCCTACTGACCTACCAAAGTTGCGGAACAATTGCTGCGGTGCTTGAAAATACTTCTTGTTGGGCATGGAATCCCCGCAAGGCATGTTTTGGGGCTCAAAGACGAAGTTTTGACCCAATCTTGTTGTAAAGCTCCACGAATTGTGGGCGCGAAGCGTGAAAGTTTGATAGAGTCACACGGTTGTCCGCCCTAGTTTTGTAATGTAATGTCGGCTACATAGACCTACCCATGGTCGTTGGACCATGGGATTGTATAAATAAAGTGAGGCTCTAAGTGTAAAATAGATAATAATAGAGAGAAAAGAGTCTAAGTAATGAAGGAAAGTGTGTCTTTGGGTTGTAGAGTAGGAGAAGGCTCTACAGCTGAGTGCACAGAGGCCTATTAGTCTGCAGCTGAGTGCGCAGACCCCTGTAGCTGAGTGCGTAGGGCGGAGTCGAGTCTGTATCCGAGAAAGAAATTAATAAAGAGAAGTCTTATCACAATTCTGTGTATCTGTTCTTGGGTTAATGCTTGTTTGATATAATTTGCAAATATACTGTTTATTTACTGCGTGCACTTGTATGAATGGTTTATATTGTTAAGTATAACTTAGAGCATGCAAGTAAGCTAAGATAATCAACTATAATTGGAATACTAGTAAAGTCTTGGGTAATAATGCAAAAGCGCAGTGTTCAACCCCTGAGTAGGGCTGCGCGTAGCCAGTACATAGGGCCGTGAGGTACAGGAAAGTGCGCGAAGCAACCTGTGCGCAGGGTCAAACTACGGACCACTTGAACTCATCAGACATCTCCAGGGTGCGGAAACCTGGTTCTAGCACCCTCCCATACTACTTTGGGTGAGACCTTAGTCCACGCTTCACGGACTGTTGTCAAAAGGGCCAGTAGTATCAAGATTTGTTTAGCTAAATCAACTCTAAAACCAGGTCAAGCCCCAATAAGCCAACAAATGGTTCCATTGTCGAGACCATGATCTGCATAAGAGATGTCTGATGTCATATCACTAGAATCTGACAAAGAAAGGAATTGAAGAGTGGTTGGACATGAAGATTCAGGATTTCAAAGCGCAGGAAAACAGGAATCTGTGATTATCAAAGGAAGAGTGGTTAGAAGCTACTTATATACGGAAAGCCACGAAATTTTCTTTGCATCCTTCCCATCTGATTTGTACGAGTGGATCGTGAAGCTAGCAGATAGTCAAGGAAGGTGTAGGCTAGACAAACCTATTGTGTGGACTCCAGAGTTGGTGTGCAGACTGGAAGCATCGGAAGATAAGATCGCACGTGTTGTGGACCATTGGCTCGATTGAATTATAGGAGGGTTTATCATCAAGTTCGCGGTAGATACTTCAGTCAGCTATAGTGAGGTGGAATGACACTTCCTCAAAGGACCGTGAGGTCAGTATGTTAAATCTTTGAACACTTGGATTAAAATGCTACTGTGTGAAAAGCAGGTTATGCAAATAAATTGATGTTTGGGGCTACGCAAACTGGGAGGATCTACAGAAACGAAGGTAGCGCAGAACTAGAAACTAGCCCCTTGATTTCACCTCCATGAGAAAGCAAGGAAGAGCTAACGAAGGTTTCACGAAGAAGTGCGATCGGTTTGATAAAGCAGCAAATTCCACACATACCACTTCCACCTACACCAACACTAGCTTCACCACCTTCATCACCCTCTTCACCCACACCATCTTCGCCACCACCACAATTCAATATGGCAAGAGCGATAAAATTTCTGGTCTTCAAAGGAGTAGGAAATGAAGACCTGGACTAGTTTTGGTTCGTGGTAAGAGCTATTTGGGAAGCTTAGGGAGTCATGGATGATAATATAAAGAAAGCAACGCTGGTCAGTGCTTTGCAGGATCGCGCACTGACTTGGTACATTAAGCACTCCAATGACAATCTAAACGCAGGGATCGCGGATATCTAAGCTACGCTAAAAAAGGAATTTAGCAGACCAAAGCCAGAGACAATCGATCATTGGATTTAAGGAAATCGTGATGCTTCTAGGGGACGAGCAACACCGTGGATGGTTTGTAGCATCGCTAGTGCCGCATCTAAGGAACGCGTTGTCACAGCAAAATCTTTCCACTCAAGACGAGGCCCTGGAGATTGCAATGAGACTGCACGAGACCCCGATACAAGATCTGAACCTGGGAGTTCAATAGATCCACGCATAGTTGAAAAACTTGTGCCTTGAGATGCAGAGTTTGAAACAAGACAGTACAGCTCGCCCAAAAGCGCGCGAGGAGGTATGGTGCGTAAAGTGTAAGGGCCAGGGACATGAGAAGGACCATTGTCCAGTCTTCACGAACTACCTGGAAAGAGGAGGACTAATGACATTGAGACCAAAGGCATAAGCAGGACCGAGTGCAGTGCCTCCATTATGTTGCGCGATTTGTCAGATAGGAGGGAAGCATTCTATAGATAACTGTCATCTATTACAAAAGTATACGCAAAGTTCCCAACAGTTGTTCTGTAATTTCTACAAGTCAGTAGGCCACGACGAGCGCACCTATAGAAGTTATAAACTAATGATGGATCGGACTCCTACCTACAGATTTCAGACTGAAACACAGGCCCTTGATCAAAATGCAGGGATGGCGTGCACTGGATTTCAGGGGTGTAGACGAGGTCGAGGTAGAATGGGACCAGGAAGAGGTCACATCCAACTAATTTGTTACAATTATGGAGGGCTAGGGCATTATGCCCACGATTGTACAAATCCGACGAGACCGTCATGTTTATATTGTACCCAGTTTGATCATGAGACACAGGACTATCCCACACTGATAGCGAGGTTGCACGATAAAGGAACACTCCAACCTCCCCCGACTCAAAACCTACAAATGATGAGGTTTGAGCTGTGTGAGGAAGACCCGAATGTTAATATCATGCTTCGAAGTGGCATCATAACAGGGGATGACAAGGGCAAGTAGCCCGAAGAAAGTTCCTGGGTTCATAAGGCTCCAACAAAGGAACTAGAATTTGATTTGAAGCACACTAAGGAGACATTCATGGAAGATAAGAAGAGCTTCACTGAGGCCTCCACTTCAGGTAGTAAAGACAACATAGGATCAGAAATGGATCCAATTCTCACTACCTTTTTGGAGACATGCATGAAGCTACTGCACGACAGTAAGGCTGTGAAGGGCTACAAGAACTCATAACTAGATGTCCTGGGACCGCGCCAGGAGAACTGTGCATAGTCTGGAAGCTCGGGAAGCACACAACGTGAACAGGAAGAGAGATGAAGTTAACCACGCAAATCGGAGAATATGAAATGGATCAAGTGATTTTGGATCTAGGATCAGATGTGAACGTCCTGCCAAAGCAAACATGGGAGCGCATAGGCAGGCCTGCGTTGCAATGGTCTCCTATTCAATTACGAATGGCAAACCAACAAAAGATCCTACCTATGGGAAGATTGCAAGGAATAACAGTAGATATCGAAGGTGCGAGCACATTTGCAGATTTTGAAGTGATAAAGATTGTTGATGACAACAATCCCTATCCTGTGCTACTGGCAATAGATTGGGCCACAGACATGAATGGAGTGATAAATCTAAAGAAGCACAAGATGATTTTTTAGAAAAAGTCACTACACGTAGTGGTACCTTTAGACCCTGCAGAAGGATCGCGCTACACAGAGCCGGTGCACTTTTAGGACCACTTCTTTGTGTCGAGCAGCATCCACCTGTTCCTTAAGCGCCTTTACCTCTTGCATCTGTGCGAGCCTCTGTGTAAGGGTGACCATCTGTGTGGTCCCTTTGACCTCATCATATCTTTGTTGTAGCTTGCGTGCCTCTATCTCTAGGCGCTCTACATTCAGGTCCTCCTGCAAGGTGGTCAGGACATCGAATGACTATTCAAAAATTCACGTGTAATCTACTACTGCGCTGTCGATCGCTGTTATTGCTATTGCAACAGAGGTGGCACATTATTCCTTGACTTCTAACAGGGTTAAAGGCTGAGCCCTCAACTGTAATTCTGCGATCTGCAAGTTCAACTCCAGCTAAATGCTGGCCATCTCTGTCTGAGCATCGCGCACCCCTGTGGCCAACTTGCGAATGTGCACCTCAACTAGTTCTTCTACCTGAATGTCCAACTCTGAGACCATTCGGCAAGCCTCCTCCGCTTCCTGCATGATTTTCTTATTCTGTTCCACTGCCTCATTGCACTACAAGCCCAACTGCTCAATAATGATTCGCTGCTCAGTCATCAACTACATAGCGCGACTCTCCTAGGCCCTAAGCTCCGCAGTGACTCCATCCCAGAAGAGGTGGAGCATCTCTCGAGGGACCGTGACCATATTCAATCCCACCCCTTTCAGGCTGCTGACCGTGGTCCTGTCGGCCTCATTTTCTGTAGTAACTACCCCATCTGGTAGCACTATCATGTTGGTCACCTTTGTGTGCAACATCTCCGCGACAACTGAAATGCCAATCACGAGGCTTGTGGACATTGTGCCAGCCTATGGAGTGCGAGCTTGCAACTCCTACAACTCTGTCCGAAGAACCCCTAATACCAATTGCTGCTACTCTTCAAACTATTAGAGGGCCTTCGCAATGACATCCCTCACTATTTCTCTAATATCGCGCAAATCCCCCTCAGTGGGGGTGATTGGGTCGAAGGATGTCTTTGACGCCTTGGTTTTCTTTCGTGGCCCTGCATTCTCTTATGATCACTGACGCTTGAGTTGGGTGGACATCATCTGCAAGCCCGCACCACCTTGTTTTGTTGGCTACTCTGTTTCTGCCTCAACCCCAGGCAAAGGTGACTTCTGTCCTTCGCACTCTTCTCCTCCTGTCTCCTATTGTTCTTCCAATTTCGCGGCATCACACGCTGCCTGGGTCTTAGCCTCTACATCCTATTTTCTGTGCTTATCAGCCAGCTACGCCATTCTGATCTTTGTTTCTTCCTTCTTACGCTGCATGGCGGACTTGTTTGTTTCCACCACGAAGCCTGTTGCAGTGCACCACTCCGACAACCAAGACTCGAGGACTACAAAGATAACATCATCAGTTGCTATATATGGTAAGTTATGCCATGTCTTCGTAGTGTCCTTCCGCACCCTGATAAAGACATGGTGGAAGTCTGCTTTGAACTCTACAAAGCTCTGCAAACTAGTGTACACTGTGGGCGACAATCGCGGCTTGCGATTGATCCCCATCCAGATACTCATCTCCTCAAGGTCCAAAATATCTTGCTTTTTTATGTGTTATGCATCCTTAGTCACCCATCGCAAAGTGTACTTTGCTGCCTTTGGAAGGTCCAGTACGACCGAAGGGAATTCGCTGTCTTCTAGAAGCTCCCATGCCACTAGTACAATCGACAGCAAGAGCCACGCATAGTGGAACGTCTTGGCCTACTCCTATGCCTTGCGACAATTCACAAGGAACTCATCACATAGATAATTCACCCATTTGAACTGGACTCCTTCAGCGCATTGGGCTACTAGTGCAATCACAGGTGTGGGAACCTCATCCTTGCAACACTTCCACATCACCTTCCCTACTAATATTTGCGTTGCTACCTTCACTATAGGATTGTTAATGCTGGAGATGGAATATCCCCACTTCTTCTTCTCCAACTTGAATTTCCTCTTCATAGCTTCCATGAGGGCCAACTCACCACCTTTTCCGTCTGATATATTGGCTGGATTCTCCCCTGGGTAAGGCAGCCGTGTGATCCGATGAATCAAGTGGTCTGTGATGGGAATGGGCTCCTCCAGTGAAAAACACCCATCATGCACCAACCAAAGCAGCTGCCTGATGATGAAGACGGTTACTGGGGCATGGTGGTAATGTGGTACCTAGAGAAGGTTGAATAGCCCAGCTTTCTCTACACCCTTGAGCCATCTTCACAGCTCTAATTCGGTCATTCCAATAGTCGTATCAATCCATAGGTGCATTCATTGCTTAGTCGCTAAATGTGGGAATTTCGCGTGATCTACGAGGTCCCAATCTTCAAACTTTAGTACAGGAACCCACCCTAAGCCCCCCCAAAAAAAATGTCATCCAAGAGCAACAGAATTTGCAGGGATCTCTTGCTCTCGTCTATGTCCTTTGGAACCTTGGATTTTCCCTTGCACGGAGGAACATATTCTAGTAACCTGGTAATATGGTCCGCACCCTGGGTTTCAACTTCCATTTCCAAATCCTCCTCATCCACCAGGATTTCTTCAGATTCTTCCTCGTTTGCTTCCAGATTAATGGCCTTCCCATTTTCCTGCAAAGTGAGCTTGGTCCTTTGTGGGTTTCTTGGTGAGATGTGCATCGGTAGCATAGTCTACTTATCGTTCTTTGGTCTCGGTGTCCTGGGTGATTTAGGGACTTCCACTACCACTTTGGCACTCTCTGGGGTAGCTTCTACTACCTCAATTTCCTGCATGACTTCTTCAGTTGTCACCGCTCTTATGTCCATGGCTTCTGTGGGTGCTGACATAGCGATATTCCACAATTCTTGCAATGTCTCTGGTAGTTGCTCAAACAATGAATTCTCTTTTAGAGTCTCGAATAGGTCTCTATTCATGTATACCTAAGCATGCAACAACTCAGATCTCAAAATGCCAAGTGTTTTCCACTGGATAGCCACCTGTAATTTATAGGGCCTTTTAAATTCAAATCAGACCGTTCCCCCCACATTCAGCCCATTAATACTAGCTTGGCAATAAATTTTCAAGAATCTAATCCATTAATTTCACCTTAAATGCCTGCCGCATGCTCCATTTGGCCACAAACTAACCATCAAATCATGAACAGAAACTTTAACAGTCAATCATTAATGGATCTTTGTGCTATTTCCATGAGTAGCACAACTGCCTTCGTGCTGTCGCGAACCCTGTGACACTTCCCTGCTTCGCACTATCGCGAAACCTATGACACTTCCCTGCTTCGCGTAGTCCTGAAATCGCGCAGCTCCCCAACTCGAGAAGTGTAGTTTATAGTCCTGCACCTCCTTTCAGCTACCTGGAGTGCTAAGACTGTACTTCTATCACATAGTCAGATGGCCGGGCCACTTGTGTATGGATTTAATCAACTTCCATTCACCTTTCCTGGGAAGGGATATCCATTCAACTTAACCAACTTGAACACGCCACCGTCAGTAATCTCCTTAATAACATAGGGCCCTAACCAGTGCATCTTGAATTTTCCAGGGAATTTATCAAACTTACTATCATACAAGAAAGCCAGATTGTTTACCTTAAATGTGCGTAGCTTGATTTGTCAATCACACCATGCCTTTTCACGCTGCTTTTGGACGTATTGGTGAAATCCAACCAAAAATCTCTCTTCTTCAAGCTCATCCTGTTGCGTGAACCTTTCTTCCAGGGCTCTGCGATCCATCATACCTGTGAGCGCTACTATGCATAGACTAGGCACGATGTATTCCATAGGCATTACGGCTTCCACACCATATACAAGCCTAAAAGGGGTTTGTCCTATTAGCTTTTTGCATGTTTTTCGATAAGCCCACAATGCTGAGGATATGCATAGGTCCCAATTGTTTCGATGAGCATTGTAAACCTTGGTCAGCATGTTCTCCAGCACTTTATTGAATGCTTCCACCGTCCCATTAACCTGAGGGTGATAAGGTGTGCTCTTTTAGTGATATACCTGAAATTCTTCTGTTAGAGCGCTGATTGTTTCGTTTAGAAAGTGTGTACCCCGATCACTCATCAAAATATTTGGACATCCAAATCGCATCAATACATGCTCAAAAAGGAACTTTGTGGCTATCGCACCTGTGAAATCCTTCACAGGATGCGCCTCGGCCCATCGTGTCAGATAATCCGTCGCAATGATGATATACCGCACCCCTGTCTTCCCTTGTGGCTGAATGGGTCCTACAAAATATATTGCCCACTTCTTGAAAGGTTGCAACGTCATTTGTGGATTCAAAAGCATTTCATCCCTCTATGATGGCCTTCCTATTCACTGACATACATCACACGCCTTACAATATGCTTTTGAATCCTGATGAAGGGTTGGCCACCACAACCCTGCGCGTAGAATCTTCTCCACAGTTGCTCTCCCTACATAGTTTCCTCCCGAGGCGCCCCCATGAGCGTCCACGTGGATGCTGCTTCTCTCAAACTCTGGTACATATCTTCACAATATCTCATCAAACCCCATCTTGTATATATGCCCAGCAATGGTAGAAAAACCTACCACGCACACCACTAACTCCTTCTTTTGATGGATAGAGTATCCTTTCGATGCAGTTCCTATTGTTAGGAAGTGTATTATATCCTCAAAATGACCATCCGCGACACATACTACAAATAGCTATGTGTCAGGCAATCCTTCTTCCAAGTTAGTAGGTTCCTCCCCTATCTCGATGTGCGATAGATGATCTGGTCCCGTGTTCAATCGTCTAGGCTTCACAACAACTTCAAAATCATACTCTTGGAACAATAAGAACCATCTGCAAAATTTTCCCCCCAACACAGGCTTATTGACCAGGTACTTCAGCGTAGAGTGATCTGTATACATTTTAAAATGGCCTCCTAGCAAGTAGTGTCGGTACTTCTAGAGCGCATACACCATAGCTAGCCCCTCGCGTTCAGTGGTAGAATAGTTCTTCTTTGCTTTGGATAATCTGCGGCTTGTGAACGCGATAGGATGGTCCAAGCCTTCGCCTCCATCCTGTGTTAGTACTGCCCTCAACGTTATACATGACGCATCAACATGTACATGGAACTCTTTCTCCCAGTCCGGGAAGATTAGAATCAGCGCGGTAACTATCTTTTCTTTCAATATATCCAATATTTTCTTACAATCATCGTTCCAGCAGAACGTGACATCCTTCTTCAACAATTTTTCCATCGGCGCAGTGATCTGGGCATAACCTTTGATAAAAATTTTGTAATATCCCGTATGTCCCAGAGTAGTGTGCATCTGTTTCACACTCCTCGGCGCTTCTAAGTTCAGTATCACCGCAATCTTCGTGGGGTCTACCATCAATCCTTGTCTGCAAACCACATGCCCCAATAAGTTCAAAAGGAACACAAAACAAATACTTCTTGAGATCGAGCGCGATCTGGTATCTTCGACAGGTATCCAACATCAAGTGCAAGCTTGCTATGTGGTTCTTAACCAGTCCAAATACAGTCCAGTCATCAAAACATACCTCTAGGAACTTATGAGTAAATTCCTTGAATGTCACAACAACCACGCGCGAAAATATTGCAGGCTCATTCTTCAATCCAAACAATATTACGGTATATTGAAAACAACCCCACTCAGTCGTGAAGGTTGTCTTTCTCCTATCCTCTGGTGTGATTTTGATTTGGTGGTACCCAAAGAACCCATCAGTGAAGGAATATGCTTCCTCGCCACCCACATTTTCCAACACTTTGTCCGTGAATGGAGTCGGGAAAGGATCATGCACACAAGCGTCATTCAGTTTTCTGAGATCCATGCATATCCTTATCTCTTCCTTCTGCTTTTTCTCTTGCACCACCATAGGGCTTACCCAATCGGATTCTTCCACAAGCTCAATGATGCTTGCTGCTAGTATCTTGTCTAGTTCTGATCGAACCTTCTCCTTGTATTTCGGATTGAGGCAGTAAGGCCTCTACTTAACTGGCTTCGCGTCGGGTTTTAACGTGATCTTCATTACTCCTAGGTCTCCAATTATTCCTTTCAGATCTGTAAACTTGGTAGGGAATAAATCCTGGTATTCACAGAGCAATTCAACGACCTTATCCACTATTGCGTCGTCCCACTAGTCTCAAATATTCATGAATTTGGGTTCTGTCTCCATACCAATGTTCACTTGTTTTGTTTTCACTGACGCGGTTATGTCAAGGTTCTCAATCTACGGTTCTTGAACCTCGCGGTAGCCTTCTGTTTCTTGAATTTGAATTTTCCATGGATCCTCATCCTCATCTTTAGCAGTTAAATTATAACATTCGAGTGCGTGACTCAGATGAGTAGCCCATTCAGGCTAAATTAGGTCTAAAGGATCCTGCGGTATCCTAAAGATGGTTGCTTTCACCTCTTGTAGCACCTCATCAATACTGTCAAACCCATCCTCAAAACTGAATGTCATCATGAATCCTTCACATCGGATATCCCAGCCACCTATCCCATGGTGGAGCTCTGTTTCTATATACCTATTCATTGGGATAACATCCAGGGTATGACATAATAGGTGCATCCACTCAGGTTGGCACTTTTCTCCATAAGCCTGCATCCATTTGGCCAGATGCACATGCAGATCATTCTGTCCATCATTCTTGTTAGTCAGTCACATCTTAGGCTTCCCAAATCATGTTCTCATCATCCTCCTACATTCGCGCCAATCATCAAAGATTCCCTTGTGCATACCCCACCATCTTGTGGGTGTAGCACGTAGTGCCTAGTCCAAGGCAAGGAAGCGCTGATTTTATGATATCTCCCTTTCAAATGAAATCAAAAAGATATCCACCTCATTTAGACCATCATAAATAGGTAGATTTCTTGCCTCTGATGACATAGCACAGCGACTGGGTCATCATGTTGCAATTCAGCGTAGTTACTTCGTGTAACCAATTCTGCCAGCATTTTATTTATTCATCAAAATCCAAAGTGCAGGAACTCTCACAATCCCATGTAATCCGTCCATACGCGGTGGTATTCACCCGGTCTTGGTCTCGCGTTGTTATCTTATAGATGCATTCCAGATCATCATCACTCTCATAATCACAGACTAGTTTTGTATAGCGTGATCCTTCAGCAGGATCCTAGGGTATTATTACAAGCAATGATTTCTTCTCAAATATCATCTTTCGCTTCTTCAAATTCATTACTCCATTCATATCAGTAGCCCAGTCGATTCCGAGGAGTGCAGTGTAGGGATCGCTATCATCCATTATCTCTATTACTTCAAAATTTGCCAGCGCGCTTGCTCCCTCAATGTCCACGGTCACCCACTGCAGCTTCCCCATGGGGATGAATTTCTGCTGATTCGCCATCCTTAGCTGAATCGGAGACCATTGTAGCATAGGTATCCCCATTCGCTCCCAAGTTTTCTTTGGCAGGACATTAGCATCTGACCCCAGGTCCAAAATGACTTGATCCATTTCATACTCTCCTATTTGTGCGGTCAGTCTCATCTCCCATCCCATCCTTGTTTTATGCTTTCCAATCTTTCGTACTACGTGTGGATCACCTATCGTAGTTCCAACGCATTTATTGATGAGCTCTTGTAGCCCTTTCACAGCCTTACTATTGTGTAGTAGCTTCATACAGGTTTCCAAGAAAGTTGTGAGCATAGAGGGGTCCATCTCTGGCTAAGGTTTATCCTTGCTTCCTGAGGTGGAAGCCTTAGCAAAGCTCTTCTTAGCTTCCATGAAGGCTTCACGAGCGCACTCCAAATCAAACTCAACCTCTTTCATTAGGGCTTTGCAAACCCAGGTACTGTCTTATGGTTGTTTCCCCTTGTCATCCCCTATCGTGATCCCACTCCTGAGCACTATATTTACATTCGGATCCTCCTCACGTGGCTCATACCTCATCATCTGTAAGTTCTAAGTCAGTGGATGTGGTAGCATCCATTTGTCTCGTATCCTAGCTATTAGCATAGGATAGTCTTTTATTTCATGATGAAATAGTGTGCAATACTTGCACGACGGATGCATTGGATTAGTGAAATCGCGTGCATAGTGTCCTGGTCCTCCGTAATTGTAGCAAATCAACTATCTGCGACCTCTACCATGTCCTCCTCCACCTTGGCCTCGTCTGCGCCATCCCTACATTCTGGTCAAGGGGCCGTGTTTCAGCCTGAACCCTATAGGCAGGGGTTCTATCCATCATCAATTCATAACTCTTGCAAGTATGCTCATCATGTCCTATTGAAATACAAAACTTGCAGAACAGCTGTTGCGGTGTTTGTACATGCTTCTTATTAGGCATGGAATCCCGCCCAAGGCATGTTTTGGGGCTAAAGTCCAAGTTTTGACCTAATCTTGTTGTAAAGCTCCACAAATGGCGGGCGCAGAGCGCAAAGATATGATAGAGTCACATGGTTGTCTGCCCTAGTTTTGTAATGTAGTGTCGGTTGGATAGATCTACCCATGGTCCATGGACCATGGGATTGTATAAATAGATCGAGGCTCTAAGTGTAAAATACATAATAATAGAGAGAAAAGAGTCTAAGTAATGAAGGAAAGTGTGTCTTTGGGTCGTACAGTAGGAGAAAGCTCTGCAGCTGAGTGCACAGAGGCCTAGTAGTCCACAGCTGAGTGCGCAGAGCAAAGTCGAGTCTGTAACCGAGGAAGAAATTAATAAAGAGAAGTTTTATCATAATTCTTTGTAGCTGTTCTTGGGTTAATGCATGTTTGATATAATTTGCGAATATATTGTTTATTTACTGCGCACACCTGTATGAAGGGTTTATATTGTTAAGTATAACTTAGAGCATGCAAGTAAGCTAAGATAATCAACTATCATTGGAATACCAGTAAAGTCTTGGGTAATAATGCAGAAGCACAGCATTCAACCCCTGAGTATGGCTGCGTGTATGCAGTATATCGTGCCACGAGGTACGGGAAAGTGCATGAAGCAACCTGCGCACAGGGTCAAATTGCGAACCACTTGAACTCATCATACATCTCCAGGGTGCAGAAACTTGGTTCTAGCACCCTCCTATACTACTTCGGGTGACACCTCAGTCCTCACTTCGCAAACTATTGCTAAAAGGGCCAATAGTACTAGGATTTGTTTGGCTAAATCAACTCTGAACCTGGGTTAGGCCCCAATAAGCCAACAAATGGTTCCATTGCTAGGACCAGGATCTGCATAAAATATGTCTAATGTCGTATCACTAGAATCCGACAAAGAAATGAATTGAAGAGTGGTTGGATAGGAAGATTCATGAGTTCGCGACGCAGGAAAACAGGAATCTACGATTATTGAAGGAATAGTGGTTAGATTGCTACTTATATACGGAAATCCATGAAATTTTCTTTGCATCCTTCCCCTCTGAGTTGCACGAGTGGATCGCGAAGCTAGTAGACAATCAAGGAAGGTGCAGGCTCGACAAACCTATTGTGAGGACTCCAGAGTTGGTGGCAGACTGGAAGCATTGAAAGATAAGATCACGCGTGCTGTGAACCATTGGCTTGATCGAATTATAGGAGGGTTTATCACCAAGTTCGCGGTAGATACTTGAGTCAGCCATAGTGAGGTGGAAAGACGCTTCCTCAAAGGACCGTGAGGTAAGTACGTTAAATCTTTGAACACTTGGATTAAAATGCTACTGTGTGAAAAGTAGGTTATGCAAATAAATTTATGTTTGGGGCTACGTGAAATAGGAAGAGCTATAGAAACGAAGGTAGTGCAGAACTAGAAACTAGCCCCTTGATTTCACCTCCATGAGAAAGAGAGGAAGAGCTCGCGAAGGTTTCACCAAGAAGTGCGATCACTTTGATAAAGCAGTGAATTCCGTGCATACCACTTCCACCTACACCACCACCAACTTCACCACCTTCACCCCCGTCTTCGCCCACACCATCTCTGCCACCACCACAGTTCAATATGCCAAGCGTGATAAAATTGTCGGTGTTCAAAGGAGTAGGAAATGAAGACCTAGACTAGTTTTGGTTCATGGTAAGGGCTGTATGGGAAGCGCAGGGAGTCATGGATGATAATATAAAGAAAGCAATGCTGGTCAGCACTTTGCAGGATCACCCACTGACTTGGTATATTAAGCACTCCAATGACAATCCAAACACAGGGATCGCGGATATCCAAGCTGCACTAAACAAGGAATTTAGCGTACCAAAGTTGGAGACACAATCGATCATCAGATTTAAGGAAATCGTGATGCTTCCTGGGGAGACCCCCTGGGAGTTGGATCAGAGACTGAAGGGTATGATTTTTGAAGCCAACATGACCTTGACGGATGGGAAACACCGCGCATGGTTTGTAGCATCGCTAACGCTGCATATAATGAAAGAACTGTCACAAAAGAGGCTTTCCACTCAGGCCGAGGCCTTGGAGACTGCACGAGACCCCAATACAAGATCCTAACCTAGGAGTTCAACAGATCCACGTGCAGTTGAAAAACTTGTGTCTTAAGATGCAGAGTTTGAAACAAGATAAGACATCTCGCCCAGAAGCGCGCGAGGAGGTATGGTGCGTAAAGAGTAAGGGATAGGGACATGACAAGGACCATTGTCCAGTCTTCCCGAACTACCTGGCGAGAGGAGGACCAATGCCATTGAGACCAGAGGGACATGAAAAGGACCATTGTCCTGCATTATGGTGCACGATTTTTCAGATAGGAGGGAAGCATGGTACATATAACTACCATCTATTACAGAAGTATACGCAGACTTACCAACAGTTTTTCTGTAATTTCTACAGGTTAGTAGGCCACGACGAGCGCACCTGTAGAAGTTGTGAACTGACGATGGATCGGACTCCTAACTACAAAGTTTAGACCGAAACACAGGCCCTTAATCAAAATGTAGGGATGGCGTGCACTGGATTTCATGGGCGAGGATGAGGTCGAGGTGGAATGGGACCAGGAAGAGGTCGCGTCTAGCTTATTTGTTTACAATTACAGAGGGCCAGGGCATTGTGCCCGTGATTGTACAAATATGACGAGACCATCATGCTTATATTGTACCCAGTTTGATCATGAGACAGATGACTGTCCCACGCTAATAGCGAGGCTGCACGATAAAGGAACACTCCAACCTCCCCCGACTCAGAACCTACAAATGATGAGGTCTGAGTCGTGCGAGGAAGACCCAAATGTAAATATTGTGCTCTGAAACAGAATTATGACAGAGGAAGACAAGGGCAAGCAGCCCAAAGAAAGTTCTTGGGTTCGCAAGGCTCCAACAAAGGAACCAGAATTTTATTTGGAGCGCGCTAAGGAGACCTTCATGGAAGCTAAGAAGAGCTTCGCGGAGGCATCCACTTCAGGTAGTAAAGACAACTTGTGACTGGAAATGGACCCATCAATGCTCACTACCTTTTTGGAGACATGAATGAAGCTGATCCGCGACAACATGGCTATGAAGGGGCTGCAAGAACTCATAACTAGATATGCTAGGACTGTTCCAGGAGAACCGTGCATAGTCTGGAAGCTCAGGAAGCACACAATGTGAACAGGAAGAGATATGAGATTGACCACGCAAATCAGAGAATATGAAATGAATCAAGTGATTTTGGATCTAGGATCAGACGCAAACGTCCTACCAAAGCAGACATGGGAGTGCATGGGCAAGCCCGCATTGCAATGGTCTCCTATTCAATTGTGAATGGTGAACCAGCAAAAGATCCTACCTATGGGAAGATTGCAGGGAATAACGGTAGATATCGAAGGTGTGAGCGCGCTTGCAGATTTTGAAGTGATAGAGATTGTTGATGACAGCAATCCCTATCCCACGCTACTGGGAATAGATTGGGCCATAGACATTAATGGAGTGATAAATCTAAAGAAGTGCAAGATGATTTTCGAGAAAAATTCACTACGCGTAGTGGTACCTTTAGACCCTACGGAAGGATCGCGCTACATAGAGCTGGTGCGCGACTATGATAGCGACGATGATCTAGACTGCATTTACAAGATAACCATGTTGGAGTAGGACTGGGTGAATCCAATAGCGGATGGCAGACTCTCGTGGGAGCGCGAAAGCTCCTACACCTCAGATTCGGATGAGGAAATAGAACAATGGTATAACCTGTTACACGAGGTAACCACACTCAACTAAAACATGATGATAAGGTCACTGTGTTGCGTGGTAACAGAGGTAAGAGATCTACCTATGTATGATGGGTTGACAGAGGTGGATGATTTCCTGAAAAAATTTGAAAGAGAAGTGTCATAACAATAGCGGTTCGATGCTCTGAAATGGGTACTGCGTGCTACGCCCACAAGGTAGTGGGGTACGCACCAATAGAATTTTGAGGACTGGGGTGAATGCAGAAGAATGATGTGCCTACGATTTGGGAAGCCTCAGATGCGGATTAAAGCCAAGTATGATGGATGAAATAGCCTACGCACCCACCTTTCCAGATTGGTACAGGCGTATGGTGCACAAACTGCATGAAGGCAAACCATTTGCACGGTAGGAAACACAATCAATGAGTAGGAACAAGAAAGGAAATGGCACGAATGATGACCAGGAAGTATGGTAAGACCAAGCATGTATAAACATATTCACGCAGAAGCTTTTGACAAAGTACGTGAAGCACTGAACGCGATCCACCATGTGAAGTGAACTGACTGGGACCTGCGTGTACCAGCGGTCCTATGGGCTTATAGGACCATGTGAAAAGCCATGATGGAACGGGAACTTTCGAGGCTAAAGTATGAATCAGAAGTTGTAATCCCTATGGAGCATGCAAAGCCTAGTATGCGCATAGTAGCGCTCACAGGTATGACAGACAGTGAAGCTCTGGAAGAAAGGATCGTGTAATTGGAAGAACATGAGGAGGAACGGTTCTTGGCTGGTTTTCATCAGCAAGTAAAAAACCAGCATGAAAAGGCCTGGCACGATCGCCATATTAAGTTGCGCGCCTTTAAGGTAAATGACTTAGTGCTGTTGTATGACAGTAAGATTGAAAATTCCCAAGAAAGTTCAGAATGCATTGGCTGGGACCATACATTGTTAAGGAGGTCACAGATAGAGGCGCAGTACAACTAGTCAAACTAAATCGAGAGCCTTTCCCAGGCAAAGTGAATGGCAGCCACTTGAAGCCCTTTGACTAACCGACGAAAGCATAGTCTTCACGCTCCAAGGATCCAAACAAAGGCACGAGACTATAAACAAATGCAAGGGATACTGGCACAGATGTATGGAATTAGTTTAGACACAGAGGTCTCGGGACAGCGTATGCAGCAGACCTAGTAAGCAGCAGTCCAATGCACTGCTGACCTCCATGCAGTTTTAGAATAGTTGGAGGGACTACGTGCAAATATTGTCATGCCGACAGAGTGACTCAAGGGCGATTCACGATGTTTGTTTTGGGGACCTGTTGGGCATGGAATCCCCCCCAAGGCATGTTTTCAGGCTCAAAGCCCAAGTTTTGACCCAATCTTGTTGTAAAGCTCCGCGAATTGTGGGTGCAAAGAGTGAAAGTATGATAGAGTCACAGGGTTTTCTGCCCTAGTTTTGCATTGTAATGTCAGCTGGATAGACCTACCCATGGTCCGCGGACCATGGGATTGTATAAATAGAGTGAGGCTCTAAGTATAAAATAGATAATAATAGAGAGAAAAGAGTCTAAGTAATGAAGGAAAGTGTGTCTTTAGGTCGTAGAGTAGGAGAAGGCTCTGCAGCTAAATGCGTAGAGGCCTAGTAGTCTGCAACTGAGTGTGTGGACCCCTGCAGCTGAGTGCGCAGGGCGGAGTCGAGTCTATAACCGAGGAAGAAATTAATAAAGAGGAGTATTATCATAATTCTATGTATCTATTCTTGGGTTAATGCATGTTTGATATAATTTTCAAATGTACTGTTTATTTACTACGCACACCTGTATGAATGGCTTATATTATTAAGTATAACTTAGAGCATGCAAGTAAGCTAAGATAATCAACTATAATTGGAATACTAGTAAATTCTTGGGCAATAATGGAAAAGAGCAATGTTCAGCTCCTGAGCAGGGCTACGCGTAGGCAGTATATGGGGCCCGAGGTATGAGAAAGTGCATGAAGCAACCTGCGCGCAGGGTCAAACCACAGACCAATTGAACTCATCAGACATCTCCAGGGTGCAGAAACCTAGTTCTAGCACCCTCCCATACTACTTCGGGTGAGACCTCAGTCTGCGCTCCACGGACTGTTGTCGAAAGGGCTAGTAGTACCGGGATTTGTTTGGCTAAATCAACTCTGAACCTGGGTCAGCCCCCAATAAGCTAACACTTCTGTAGCAAGTGACAGTTATCTATGGCATGTTTTCTGGCTATGTGACAGATAGCGCACCATAATACAGGCCCTGCACTAGGTCCTGCTTTAGCTTCCGACCTTAAAGGCATCAGTCCTCCTCCTGCAATGTAATTTGCAAAGACCGGGAAATGGTATTTGTCATGACCCTGACTCTTGCATTTCAAGCACTAGACCTCCTCACATACCTCTGGTCGAACCATCCTATCCTGCTTCAAACATTGCATCTCAAGGCATAGATTTTGCAGCTATGCGTGGATCTGTTAAACTCCTAGATTAGGATCTTGCGTTGGAGTCTCATGTAGTCTCATGGTAATCTCCAAGTCCTCTGCTTGAGTTGTTATCTTCTGCTGCGACAACGTGCTCCTTAAGTGGGGTAGTAACGAAGCCACAAACCACTTGCGATGCTGTCCATCTGTCAAATTCATATTGGTTTCACAGATTTGACACTTCAATCTTTGATCCAATTCCCAACGTGTCTCGCCTAGTCGCATCACGATCTCTTTGAATCCCACAATCGATTGCGCCTCAGATTTAGGCTTGCTAAATTCCCTATTTAGTGTTGTCTAGATGTTTGCTACTCCAGCATTCGAGTTATCGTTAGAGTACTTAATAGACTAGGTTAGCGTGCAATCTTGCAGAGCACTAACCAGTGTCGCCTTCTTTATGTGATCATCTGTAACACCTTGAGCTTCCCATACAGCCCTTACAATGAACCAAGGAAACCTCATTGTATTTTCCATACTGAACCGCGGTGGAGGTGGAAGTGGTATGGGTGAAGTTGGAGGCGATGGCGGTGAAGTTGGAGGTGGTATTGTTATAGACATTTTTGGGCTCTGCAACCCCAATCAAACATGTCCATAAACCAATGACTCCTAAGTCCCTAAAAGTGTTGTTCCATCCCCTAAAAGAACAAGGTCAACTGATTACATCATCTCCCAGAAGTTCTCCATCAAAAACTACTCAGAAATGGTCAAAACTGGACCATACTGATTGCCAGTGCTGAGGGTGCGATGCATCCCACCTAAATGCACATGGAAGGTGTGATGCATACTAAAAAGCCCTTCTATAGGGTGTGATGGATGAGAATAGACAAGTGGCAAAGACAGTATGCGAGGTGGATGATCATGGAATCTTCCAGAAACTTCTCCTGTGACACTTGCCTCTCAGAATCGCCCAAGGATGAGTAAGAGATCAATGAGATCTCCAAGTGGAATCAAGAACTATCAGAGAGAAGAAACTAATCAAAAACCCAGAGCTGACTCACACCTCTGCAAATATCTATATATAGATCTCTCATCCCAGAGATCCGGAGGTTAGAGGCTGGAATTTTGTATCTTGTAAGGAAGTGTTGCTGGTTTCTTGGTGCAACATCATAGTGTTGGGTGATCTAAGCTTTTCATGAGGTGAAGAAGGGCTTTCTTGCTTAGAGGATGATGCTGGGTTAGAACAATTGGTTGTAATCCTCTTTGCTATTCTTGATTATTAATAAAGCTATTCAAGTTTTCCTCCACATTCTTGTATGATTGATGATATATGCATTTGTGTGGTCAATATATATCTAGTCCTATATTGTTTATGATAATAGATCTATGTTCTTGGATAGTGTTACGCTGCTTTGATTCTACAGGTGCTCTTTGAAGCTGGGTAGACGAGGAAGCTAGTAGCAAAGATCTATCAGAAGGGAGAGGAATCAAGAAAGGAACCAAGCGCATGACAGAGGTTGGTCTCCTTTATTCCCCTCTTATCTATTTCTCATAAAGGAAAACGAAATTGGTTTTAGTTTGTTTGTTTCTAAGGTAGCTACCAGCCTTAGTGGGACTAGCAGCTCTGCATAGACACTAGATTTCCTGATAAAAAAATGGCGACTCCATTGGGGAACGAATAGATTGTTTGTTTATCTACATTTGTTTACTTTATAAACTTACAGATGGAGCCTGAAGTTAAGCCAGCTAGCCTTCGAACTGCATTTGCTATACAAGTGCAAAGTAGTCAATGCTGCTTCAGTCTATCTCTGGGTTTTGTTTATGAACTAAACAATTGATTTATAAGCTCTCTAATTTCCCTTGTGGTGGCTCTAGTAACCTCCTTAGATCTACCCCTGTGATTGATTTACTGATTACCACTTGCTCAGCCTAAATCCCTAAACTGAGCTGCAAACTGTGACCCAGAACCCAGTTGAAGTCTCGTCCCTGGACCATCGCACTATCTTTTCTTTGGATTCTGGATGCATCACACTTCTCAAGTGTAGTAGGTGCATTGCATCTCTTTTTCCCTGTGTTACAAGTGCACTGATCA
This sequence comes from Pinus tabuliformis, assembly GCA_031772625.1. Lineage (NCBI taxonomy): Eukaryota > Viridiplantae > Streptophyta > Pinopsida > Pinales > Pinaceae > Pinus > Pinus tabuliformis. The sequence continues at coordinate 881,539,922 of CM062811.1, read as the reverse complement.
GATTAGACCTATCCTGCTCTTAGATTTTGGTTTCTGTGTTCACTCTTTTCAGCTCTATTCAGGAGTTTTGCTGCCTGTAGTCAGTATACCTCTGTTGAAACCCCCTTCCTTTCCATTATTCCGCCTCCATTGTGCAAAGAACTGTAAATGTTTTTATGTATTTTGAGCCATTTTCAGTTCTCTTTTACAAAGAAGTAGCGTAATTGAACTGTCGTTTCTTGATTTGAAAGTGTCGCAAGTGTCGTTTTCAATCATAGAAGAGAATCTGATTGTTCTTGATAGTCGATTACACTGTTACTCTTTTATTTGATTTGAATTATTAGTTTTTCAAGTGTCGAAAGCAAGTTTTCAATTACAAATCACAAAGTGTCGTCATTTTCCTCATTTTGTCTTGAAAAGAAACTTGCTAGTAATGTCGCTTTGAAAAATAATTCAGATTTGCGCTTAGCTTTCTTTTTATCATTCACACATTAAGAAGGCTGAAAACAAATATATGCATGTGCATTTTCATTTAGACTGTTTGTTGGTTTGATTTAGAATAGTGCATATAGTGTGTGCTCTCTGCTCTATGTTGAAGGAATATCATCTCTCTTTCCTTAGTAGCTAGGATTTTCATTGCAAAAAGAAGATTAAACGATTGTTTATCATCTTAGACTGCATTTTAGGAATTGTACATCTACATCACGTGGTGAACCTGAAAGGAAAATTTCTTAAGCAAGATCAACTGTAAAATAAATTTAATGAATCTAAAAACGCTTTGGAACCTAATGCACAACATTTAGAAGTCTAGGATAGAGACGTATTCCGGCATTGTAAAGCCTGGTAACTGTTGTTTTCATTGATGGTTGGGTGATTCCTCCACTTTGAGATGATAAGTGCCAGTACGGACTTGTGCTCCCACGTACCGACGAGTATATATTGGGAGACCACAATAGGCTTTATCCTTTATCCATAGGAAGCTATGTCTGCCGCCCTATCGATCGCAATGCACTGAACACAGCATTCGGGAATATTGACTGCCGTATTGTAAAAAGTATTCTGCAGTTTTGCGATTGGTTTGGTAATCCCTCTGTCTAGATTTCCAGAGTAGTCTCTTTTGTTCCTTTTCAGACTCCTTAAAGGAAAAGGTCCATCTGAGCACTTGTCACTTCAAGCTCATTAAAAATCGAAGGCGACTAGAGTCATCTTTTGTTTTTTCTCGACTCTTAAAAATTGTAAAAACAAGTTGTGTCAAAGCGTCTAAAATTCATTTAATTCGGAAACATATTTCCCCTTGATTTTTAGTTGATCGAGTAATCCGAAATCGTGGAAGAAAGTCAATCGAAATCACTAGAAAATCTTTTGGATAGACTAGATATGTCTGAACAACCGTCGACATCCAGGACTGTGTCATCCGACGCAGCAGCGGCAAAGCCTCCTGCTGCTACTCCAACGACATTCACCGGTATACCATCTGTCCCGGCAAGTTATCAACAACAAGATGGAGTCCAATCAGGGACTGTTTTGACGACACGGTCAGTTCCTATTTCTTCATTCGAATTATCATCTGGTATTTCTTATGTTGAAACTCAACAAATTGATCCAATGTGTCTTCAAAGGCCAATCTACCCTTTAAGTACTAGATTGTCACCATATGGAGGGCAGTATGCCTTTTCATTGTTCCCTCCCAGAGAACAACCATATGGGAGTTTAAAACAAAGTTCAGGTCAAACTGGAATTACATCCAGCGCTTAGGTATCAATACTGCCTCAGCAACCAAGGGTTGTATATTCAATGCAACCAATCCACCCTGTGTCAAATATTCCCACTATACCTGCTATGGTGACTGCGTCGCAAGTACAAACGCTACCTGTTGTATGTCAACCCCAAGTTTCTTAGGTTGCAATACAACAACTTCTTGTCTCAACGACTCAATCACAACCTCAGGTTAGTGCCTCCTTATCTGGAGCGACTCAGGCTCAAACAAGTACTATGACTCCTCATCTTGGTCAATCATCTAGTATTGGGCAACAGCAAATGGTCCAACAACCATGGCTGGTTCAATATCAACAACTGCCATTCCAACAATCATATCAAGGACCTGAGCAACAAGTCTTTGTAAGTAATGGGCAACCGCATTTCCAAAGCGGTTATCAACAACCATATTATAATGGTTATGCCCATCAACCTTATCAAAGTTACCAACATCAAATACATTATGCTGGTATGCAAAGACCCACTGCTCAGGCGATTCCATCTTATCCTAGGTATGCTTCGCCTAACCTAAATCAACAATTGCCCTTTGTAGCAACTCTAGAATTACCAGATCTAAACTGGCTGACGAATGATCCAATTGCTTATGCCCCTTGGTGGCCGGCGATTCTGCATAAACTTCCGTCATATATTCCTAAATTTAATGGAAATTCGAGTGAAGACCCGTCGAATCATGTGATGACCTTTCATATGTGGTGTTCATCTAACACTCTAAATGATGATTCGATTAGGCTTCGCCTTTTTCAGCTAACGTTAACTGGCCCGGCAGCAAAATGGTATATCGAATTGTCTAGAGCTTCATTCGATAACTTAAGCACCCTAGCCACAACCTTTTTAACCCATTTTCAGTTACCCATAAGGTACGAAATGGGAACATAACTTCTTACCAATTTCAAACAAACGACGGCCACTCACATATCCGATCATATTCATAAGTGGCGACGTCGCCGTAGAATAGTAAAAACGTATGTTCCTGATCAACTTTTAGCTAAATGGTTTATTAAGTCATTGTTAGCTTCCATTACAGAAGATGTGGCAAAGGGAGGAGTCGTCACTGAAGAGCAAGTTATTGCTCGTGCACAATATCTAGACTTGATCTATACTCAGTCTAGCACGCTCTATGATAAAATACCTGATGCTCCTAGATCGGAATTTTCCGTTCCTCCCCCTCCTAAATCAAACAAAGACTCTCATGCCGGCGATGGCGTAATAGGTACGACAAGCACGAAATCGACAAAGGCTACATCTAAGAAAGCCCGTAAGATTTCTGATCAAAATGCAAATGAAGAACTTCTCGCCTCGAAGGTAAATGCCGTGTCGACTGACAAGGGCAAACAACTGAAGCAACCAGGGGGCAAGAAGAAAAAGAAAGGGAGAAAAAAGAAGCAGGATGAGTCATCTCCTGAAAAACCTTCTGCAAACCCTTATGGGCAAAGGAAACCCCCTGCGGGGTGTCAGATATGCGATGAGGATCATCGGACGAGAGATTGTCCACATAAAGCTGAAGTTAAGAAACTCTTTAAGAGTTCAAAAACCTTAGCAACATTGACTGATCCGTTTCCAAACCCAGGAACCAAATTGGTTGCTAATCAAAATGCTTCCCGATCCCAAGTGCTTATGTTGTCTATCTCAAAGCAGCAAAATGATGCTTTGACAAGGAATAAAGATTACGGGAATCCACAGCTGTCGAATAACAAGGCTAATGAACCACCCATCATTCCTGAACCAATGATAAAGCCGCCAAAGGTAGTAGTACACAAATCGAAATTTAATCCTCGTGCCAAAGTAGCACAGAATTATAATATAGTAGAGGACCTGGTCCAATCGCCGTCTGCTATGTCGACACTTGAGGTACCGCAAAATTGCCTCTCCCAAAAGCAGTATCTATTATCAGTAATAGGTGGGATTGACCCAACAGATTCCAATCTTGTATCCTTTAATCACAAAGGATATGACCCTCAGTTACCAGCTCAACTAGCTTTCCTTATTCAAGTGAAATCCCTCAACAAAACTATTCATCGAACAATTATTGATGAGGGGGCATCTACATGTATTATGTTGATGAGTTTCTGGAAAAATTTAGGCTCACCACCCTTGTCGCTATCGTCAACAATGTTAAAAGCATTTGATGGACGATCATACACTCCATATGGGATTTTAAGTAACTTGCAAGTTGAACTAGGGGTAAAACAGTAGAAATTGATGTTGAAGTAATCGACGAAAACCTCGATTACAACATCCTACTGGGAAGGCCCTGGATATATGCCATGGCCGCAGTTGTGTTGACCTACTTCAGGAAGATTGCATTTCCCTTTCAAGGAGGAATTACAATCGTCGACCAACAAACATTTCTCCCCAACAATTCACAAGTTACGAGAAGCATTCCAATGATCCATGGAAGCAGTCATTCGCTTCAAAATATCAGAGTAGGTCTCCTAAAAGACCCTACCTTAATGGGTACTTTTGCCCTACCGCCTCCGAGTAAGCTGGCGAAAGTGGCCACCGTGGAAACCTACAATATGAAATCTTCTATATCTAATGGATTCGAAAGATTCCTAAACATTTTGTCAGCATGGATCATCGCCATTTTAGAAATATTGTAGCAATAAATTTTCTTGGCCTAGGGGGCAAACCCAAATCAATGCTCATCGAGTGTTTGGATAGATAGGTCTAAGGAATATGGTACCTCTTCAGATCCTTGGTCGCATGTACATTCTACAGACAAAGGAATCATTCAGTCAATGATGTTAGGAGAGGCACCATGGGAAGATTACCACCATCGTTCCCATCTCCTGAATTACAACGAAGATTATTCCAATGACCTTAATCATCCTTCAGTTTTTGATTTTCTATCTAATACTGTAAATATAGTGGATTCCGAGGACAGTTCTTATCTCGTGTCGAACTCGTTAAAAAATGAAACAAGGAGTCATGAGGATAGTTCTTTTACTGTGTCAACCACATTAAAAAATGAAACAAATCCCTTTCCAAATCTCAAAGGTAAACCTTCATTCCAACCACCGAGTTGAATGCAATGAAGCTTGGGGGGCATGCACCTCGATTTGTGTTATTATGCTGGGGGCATGCAAACTTATCACGAGCAGTATTACTGCAGGGTTCAAGCTCGTTAAAAAATAAACCCGCCTCGAGTAGTTTTAACGCAGAATTCAAGCTTGTTAAAAAATAAACATAAGCAATGAGCAAATGTTCCCCCAGAGTTTAAGCTCATTAAAAAGTGAACCATTTTCCAGTAAATAACCTTCATGAATGTATTATCGTCAGCCTTTGAAGCCTTAGTCGTGTCCCCATCATCACCTCCACTCTGTATTGGCTGATCATTCACCTCCATTTGATTATTTACCCTTTTTGAGGAACAACTACGAAGAGTGATCCTATTAGCCATCCTTGTGACACTGCCGTGATTGGAAAATTCCAAACCTTACCTAGAATCAACTGCTACCCGCATTTATCACTCGTTCCTCAAAAAATGAGTCTCCTTTAAGCTCTTTTCAACTAACTCGTAAAATATGAAAATATTGCCGAGCAATTGGCCTCTCCAGCTCGTTAAAGGGACCGGAAGTGCTATAGGTAAAAGCATGTTAATGTGTCTCATTATATGGCAAAAGCAAAAAAGTACTCAAATAAAAAAGATAAAAACAAATAATATAAAAATATCAATTAAATGAGTTGAGTTTCATACTTGTTAATTATAAAAAATAAATGCTAAATTTGTAACAAATCTAACTCACAATAAATTTTGGTAAAAGCTATAGTTAACGTATTTAATGGGTTTAGAAAATATAAATAATGTTATAAAAAGTAAATACTAAATTTGCAAATAAGTCAACTGATAGTAAATATTGGTAAAAGCTATGGTTAATCACTCACAAAATATAAATAACTTGATGTAAAGTTAAATGAAATGCTAAAACTATTTAAACATATATATAAAAATAGAAGTAGAATTTCTTAATTTTATATATTATATTTTGAATAATATAAAATACGTTATTATAATCATAACTAAAAATTTTATTATAAAAAATATAAAATATATTTTAAGAAATTTCAAAAAATAATTTTAACATTTTGTTATATGTTATTTTCAAATTTCTATTAAAAAAAAATGATTTTATAAACTTGAAAGGGTAGTTTCTTGGGTCGCGGTTTTATATATACGAAAATATGATCATTTTTACTAGTATTTTAATAATAATTAAAAATATGCTTACTTTTTATTTTTAAATTTGTTTAGCAATCTTTAGAATGTTTACAACACATCTCTTAAAAAAATTGGAATTAAAAAACATAAATCAATAGAGAAATGGGGGGTCGCGGTTTTGTCACTACTTAAAAATTTATGTAAAATATTAATGATACCTTTTAAAGGAAATGAATAAGTTAGATAAAAATTATATATTAAATTTTAGAAAAAATATGACATGAAATTGAATTTAAATTGACATGTTTTGTCTTCTTTTACCACCACCTAGTTTTTGATGATTTTGTGAATTTAAGAGTAAACATTCCAACTCCATTTATTTTTATAAAACTTCTTTGCCACAAAAAGGGAAAAAGTGATACACATTAACATGCTTTTACCTCTATCCATCCTTTAGATTTCAATCTTTTCAGACTTGAGGGATCATTACACAAAAATATCAAGCGCTTGTTTTGTTCGGCTCGTTAAAAGTACCGAAAATTTATCCCTTTTGTATTGTTTTATACTTTTTCAGACTCAAGGGATTATATGACAAAAAAGGATTATTGGAGTTTTCTTTACGTCCCTTTTTCAGACTCTCTAAAATTGAAAAGGACCGAGTTATCCTTGTCGTTAAACTCGTTAAAACCGAATAGCAACAAACTTGTCCATACAGACAAGAACAAGTTTCACTATCGCTAGGCTTGTTAAAACATAGCGATGGGTTTGCCCAAAGGGAAAATTATAGAACAAGCATATGTTATCCTCCTCAAGCTTGACAAAAATAAAGAGGTACTGGTCAGCAATGACTAGGGAAAAATTGGGAAGAAAACTTAAAAAGAACTTTATTGGTAGCAAGTCGCTCTTGAACATGACACTTTCATTCCGCATCCGAGCCGGGTTGGGTTGTTCCGTTCACTGGTCATATCACCATGGGTCCATCACACCATCCATATTTGGAGTTAACACTACCAATCCATCATGTCAGTTGCACCGATATGTTCAAGAGAAGTTGCTCAGAGAATTCACCTATGTCTCACCCACTGCAATACATTTACGCTCCATTCTTTCATGACCGCCGCCCTGAACCTTATATCACCAAATCGTTTTCACCTCCATTAAAATCATTTGCTCCGTTCCGTGTCATTGATGTGGGATTCACTAAGGCCCTCCTATGACAGATCGCTTCTTGTCGACATTAGCTCATTATCCAAGAAGTCAATCTAGGAACAACCCTTTCAGTACTTTGAAACTTGCATGCCTCAATGGCAAGTTTCTCACTTCCGGCGACATGTTTACATCAATGGCCTTCGACCGAAAGATTTTGCGTGGTGTTCGATGCCAAGTCCCTTATTCACACCACGTGAATTGTACTGTAGTACCTTGAGGGTCATCATCATTATCGGTGATTCCTCTCGCACTTGTTAACAGCTTACATCATTGGCTGGTAATCAGGCGATGTCTTTCCATGTACGACTCCAGAACATCTCTCACATGGATTGACTTGTACTTTGAGTGAAGATCGAACGAGATTGAAGACCCCATATCTAGTTTCATCCATCCGTGCTGCAATATATATTCAGGAAAATAAAGACATCAAATGTACATCATTACTGCACAGATAATCATCCAACCTAAGGGATGATGGCTCTACCAGAAACATCAGTCTACACTCAGATGATTGTTTGTCTTATGTACATGAAAATGAATTTATAAAGCTAAGCATGGGAATGCCCGCCTCAGCTAGATCATGAAAATATTATGAAGATAATGTATTGTATTGTATCTTATTACAAGTCGCCTTCCATCTTGAAAAAACTTCAGATCCTCATGATAAAGCATTTCACCCGACATCAAAAGATTAACTGCCTCATGCTTTAGGGGGCAACTGTTATAGACATTTTTGGGCTCTGCAACCCCAATAAAACATGTCCATAAACCAAGGACTCCTAAGTCCCTAAAAGTGTTGTTCCATCCCCTAAAAGAACAAGGTCAGCTGATTACATCATCTCCCTAAAGTTCTCCATGAAAAACTACTCAGAAATGGTCAAAACTGGACCATACTGATTGCTCAGTGTTGAGGGTGCGATGCATCCCACCTAAATGCACACGGGAGGTGTGATGCATACTAAAAAGCCCTTATATAGTGTGCGATGGATGAGAATAGACAAGTGGCGGAGACAGTTTGCGAGGTGGATGATCATGAAATCTTCCAGAAACTTCTCCTGTGACACTTGCCTCTCAAAATCGCCCAAGGATGAGTAAGAGATCAATGAGATATCCAAGTGGAATCAAGAACTATCAGAGAGAAGACACTAATCAAAAACCCAGAGCTGACTCACACCTCTGAAAATATCTATATATAGATCTCTCATCCCAGAGATCCGGAGGTTAGAGGCTGGAATTTTGTATCTTGTAAGGAAGTGTTGCTGGTTTCTTGGTGCAACATCATAGTGTTGGGTGATCTAAGATTTTCATGAGGTGAAGAAGGGCTTTCTTGCTGAGAGGATGATGTTGGGTCAGAACAATTGGTTGTAATCCTCTTTGCTATTCTTGATTATTAATAAAGCTATTCAAGTTTTCCTCCACATTCTTGTATGATTGATGATATATGCATTTGTGTGGTCAATATATATCTGGTCCTATATTGTTTATGATAATAGATCTATGTTCTTGGATAGTGTTACCTTGCTTTGATTCTACAGGTGCACTTTGAAGCTGGGTAGACGAGGAAGCTAGTAGCAAAGATCTATCAGAAGGGAGAGGAGTCAAGCAAGGAACCAAGTGCAAGACAGAGGTTGGTCTCCTTTATTCCCCTCTTATCTATTTCTCATAAAGGAAAAAGAAAGTGGTTTTAGTTTGTTTGTTTCTAAGGTAGCTACCAGCCTTAGTGGGACTAGCAGCTCTGCATAGACACTAGATTTCCCGATAACAGGTATTCATGAGAATCCTTGTCTTATTAACTGAATAACGCTTCGTGGAGAAACATTCGCTATCGCTTCTTCGTCCTTTCGAGAAGGTGAAATCAAGGGGCTATACTCTGGACCCTTATTTCCTTCATTTTTGTAAATTTTTCCGCTTCACGTAGTCCTAAACATCAAGGTAGCTTCATAACTCATTTTTCACACAACAACATTTTAATCCAAGTATTCAAATATTTTATGTACTTACCTCGCAGTCCTTTGAAAAAGCATCGCTCCACCTCGCTATAGCTAACAGAGGTGTCGACCATGAATTCAATAACAAATCCTCCTATGATGCAATCGAGCCAATGATCAATAGCCGGGGCAATCTTATCCTCTGATGCTTCCAACCTTCGCACTAGCTCTGGGGTCCACACAATAGGACCGTCAAGTTTCCACCTTCCTTGGCTATTTGCTAGCTTCGTGATCCACTCATATAGCACAATAGGGAAAGAGCAGAAAAAGGTCTCGTGGATCTCTGTATAGAGGTACTAGTCCAACCATTGTTCCTTTGTCAGTCACGGGTTTCTGTTCTCCTATGCCATGAATTCGTGGATTTTTCTATCCAACCAGTCTCCAATCTCCTTCTTAGTTGGATTCTAGTGATACAACATCACACATCTCTTATGCAGATTTTGGTCTCGACAATGGAACCATTTGTTGGCTTGAGGGGGGCCTGATCCAGGTTTAGCATTAGTTAGCCAAACAAATCCCTACACTTTTTTCCCTTTGGACATCAGCCAGTGGAGCACGGACTGAAGTCTCACTTGAAGCAGTATGGGGGGATGTCGGAACCAAGTTTCCGCACCCTTGAGATGGTTGTGATGTCGGTTTATTCTGATTATACCTGCCTTCGCGTAGGTTGCTTAGCCCTCTGTTCCACCCTTCAATACCTTCGCGAAAGGGTACAAATGGCTTTCGCATAGCCCTAACCTACGACTCAAGGAATTTCACGCTACTAGGGCAGTGAACTGCGATATCTCCCAAACTAGGCTAAGTGTCTTTACTTATCTCATTAACCGATCTTAGTTAGCTTCGCGTAAATAGTTGTTCTTACTTGCGTTCACTTAACCAACACATTTACATACATCTGTGCATCATATAAGCATTATAAGTGAAATTCATACCCAATATAACAAGATGCATAAACAAGAAATAAAAACGCAGAAATTGTAGAATACTTCTCTTTATTGATAATTCTAGACGATTATAGACTCGACCCGCCCTGCGCACTTAGCTGCAGAGGTCCGCGCACTCAGCTACGGACTTCTACCCTAGGCCTCTATGCACTCAGCTGCAGAGCCTCTACCTGCTTAGACTTTTTGCTCTAAAGCTATGACATTCTTACATGTTTGATGTCTCCTTATCTACTTAGAGCTTAGCTTATTTTATACAATCCCATGGTCCGCAGACCATGGGTAGATCTTCTACAACCAACATTACATTTCCAAAATAATGGCGAACAACCCTATGACTCTTTAACACCTACGCACCCCGTGACCACAATATGCAGAGTCTTTACACTTGGATTACAAAATTTGACCAAAATATGGGCCTTTAGCCCCAAAACTATCCTTGGGGGATCCCGCATCCAACAAGGTATGATCCTAATTAGATAATTATATTTTTTTTCATCCATATTGATGCTTCAAAGGTGGAAAAATAAGATAAATCAACTTAGTAAAGTAGTTTTAGGGGCATAACCCAGTTTAGAGAATTAAGGTAAGAAAATTTCTAGGGCCAATTTGAGGCCCTTAATGACATTTTTTGTGTGTAGTTTTTTTTTGTAAGTTCATCACCCTGTGATGTATTATACACTTAAATACCTTTCTAATAATGAAATAATCATGTCAATCAAAGTTTTGATGAAGAAATGATGCCTCCTAAAAGTTAAGCTATCACGTTTAACCACAATAATTTAAGAGGATATCATGTAATCCCCTATTAATATTGGAAATGGGATAGCCATGTGGAGACTGTGAATAATACTCTAGAATGGCTGAATTATAACTCATGTTAAGGGTTGAATGGGTCAAATTTAACCCCTAATTAGCTATCAAACTATGTTATAACCGAGCCGCTAGAAGGAAAATGGGTTCCATTCTATTCAAGTGAATTTGGTTACATCGTAGAGCATAGTAGCTAAGAATGGATATAGAGATAAGAACAAAGGGATTTTTTGTTTTGCAACATCCCATGGGCTACAGGTTTTAGGAAACTCCATAGATAGTTTCGTCTCCTTTCAACTTGCATTATTTCCAATCATACAAAAGAGAAAAGCAAATCCTCACCTTCTAGTTGGGTTTTCTTTTGAAAGGGTTTCTTAAATCAAATATTAGTGTTCATTTTGATTGTTATGTGTTATTATTTAACTATTTTCTATGTTTTCATATTTTATATATTGTATGCATAAGAAAAAAAATAGTAATTAATTAATCTAAAAACATAACGAAATTAGCCCTCATAATATGGATTTCAAATTTTAGTCTACTTTTATTAGAACACTGTGACAAACTATCTAGTGGAATGTCCATGGAAATTTACACATCATAAACATATAGTTTGTCATCTCTTTTAGTGTTCAATTATTTTTCTCTGCAATTCCATTTTCTTGTGGGGTGTAAGGAACTGTATTGTATAACTCCATGCCCAATTATAAACAAGTAGAAATATTTTTAATATATATATATATATATATATATATATATATATATATATATATATATATATATATATATATGGGTGCACGAGACTAGGTTCACCTCTTCTCTCTTCCATATGATTTCTAGGAACCAAATATTTTAGAGGGTATAAAATATTCCAATGGTGGATTTGTGAAGATATCGAAGATAACGAAGCGAAGAAGGCATGCCTCCTATGTGCAGATTTGTGTATACATGAACATCTTGAAACCCTTGTTGAATCAATAGATCTGGAGTACCATGACAAGATTTGGACAACAAGGAGATCCTGAGCAACAATCTGTTACACTTTTATCATCCAGGTTACCATTATTCGTCTGAACGTATTTAATTCTATTCCCTATTTGATTTTATAAAAAAATTTGAGATGCTCAAAGACTTTTGCTTTCAACTAAAGAAAATACACCCATGTAACAAATCATTAATGAATATTTACATGTATATTGTCTTACCTATGAGTGAGGAAAAGGCCCATTAATGTCATTGTACACTAGCTCAAGTAGTGCAGAGGATTTTCTAGCCTTACCTATCTCAAACTTTTCTTATGGATGCTTTCCAAATATGCAGTCTTAACAAATCCCATTTGTGTAATGGATATGCAATATCCCTTCTATAATTGCTTCTTTGGATAGTTGATCAAAATGTTTATGATTAAGTTGACCAAACATGTCATGCCATAACCTGCTCTCCTTAACAACATGTGTTAGAAGTGAAAAATATGATTTAGGAATAGAATAAGAGAAAGTGTATAACTTGTAATAGTGGTTCACCTATCCAATAGCAACTCTAGAACCATCTAGCACATTGGAATATTCTTTGTATCTGGAGTGAACTCTACTTTCTTTTCTAACCCTATAAGTGTAATCTAATAAATGGAAATCATGTTAACTGAAAGTTGAGTAACAAGAAGTACCTTGTTAAAGTAGCCATGCTCCAAATTTATTCTCCCTTCTCCACAAACCTCCATTGGTGTGTCATCTCCCAAAAATAAGGTGGTTTAGTACAAGTCTCCAAGTGAGAAAAGGAATCTAATAAGGAATCCATATGGCATGTGACTCCTAAATCAAGCACCCAAGTATTACGAAATGAAGTAGTAACTAGAAATGCATGACTTTTACCCTTTTCACCTGGTGGCTAGTCTTCTGAATTCTTCTTGGCATCATCTAATATGTAATGATCCAAGTGATTGCTAGAGTGCATGTGCCATTTGATTAATGGATTTCATCATGTAAGAGCTCTAAACATGGAACCCCCGATTGCAATATGTGCACTTCTTCTTCTCCTTCCCACCCTTTTCTCCCTTGGAATGTGAACCCTCCTTAGTAGGATTTTTCTTAGCTTCCTACTTGTTATTTGGTTCTTTCTTATTCTTTTTCTCCTACTTAGTTTCCTTGCATCATTTTTGTGATGAAAGTGCATGGAGTCTGACATATATAAGAATCCCAAAGAATATTTGTAATGTCTTGATCTACTTTCTTAAACATGTGCATAGAAATTCATAATATTAATTATTAATAAATGAATTTTTGTTACTACAAATCTAGATGAACAAGGTATGATGGAACTTACCTAACAACAATTTCATTTACCATTGTGCATTCTTGAACCTACTTACAACAACCAATGTGTGGGGGCGACCCTTCACCCAACCATAGGATCATCTACATAATATCCTTCTAAATTTTGCCACCCCTAATCCCTATATCTACTAAATTCAGATTTCTTAGCCTATTTACCCCAGTGAAAGGCATGTATTTCTTCTTTTTCACCTTTCTTATATAGAATCCATCCATCATAAAGGACTTGATCCTAGGATCCACTTGTCATTTTTAATTCTTTTTTATATTGAATTTTCATTTCCTATCTATTATTTTTAATGTTTTACCCTTTTTATTGGATAAGTAGGTTTTTATTTATTTATTATTATTAAAAAAAATTGGGGTGTCAAATATTCTCCCCCTTCAAGGAACTTCATCCTGAAGTTAAATTAAAATCATCTAACTTATTTATTCACTTTTTCATATTTGGTCAGGTACATCATGTACCCCAAGCATCTACCCCTAACGCAGGCATATGGTTCGATACATCACGTAGCCCAACGCATCTTCCACCAAGGTAGGTATTTGGTCTAGTACATCATGCACCCTAGGCATATACCCTTAAGGAATGCATCTAGTTCATTATATCACATACCCAACCACCTACCAACAAAGTAAGCATCTCATCTGGTACATCATGTACATCCAAGCATCTACACCCAAATTAGACATCTAGTATGATACAACACATATATAAGGAATCTACCCCTAAGTCAAGCATTTAATCAAGTACATCACATACTCCAGGCATCTCATATGACCTAAGGTAGACATCTAGTAAGGTACATCATGCCCTAGGCATCTACCCCCAAGGAAGGCATCTAGTTTGGTACATCACATACCCAATCCATTTACCCCCATGGTAGGCATTTGGTTTGGTACATCACATACCCAAGCTATCTACCCATAAGGTAAGCATCTAATCTAGTACATCATGTACCATGTGCATCTTCCACCAAGGCAAGCAGCTAGTTTGGTATAATGTACCCTAGGAATTTACCACCAAGATAGGAATATGATCTAGTACATCACATACCCCAAGAATTTTCCACCAAGGTAGGCATATTTCACCAAGGCAAACATTTGGTTTAGTACATCACATACCCCAGGAATCTTCCACCAAGGAAAACATCTATGTTTCATAGACAACTCTCTCCATAGTCTATACTTGGCATAATAACTTTAAGGAATAAGAAACAATGACATAAGGAATAGATTGAGTTGTTCCTATCCCATAAGATGTTACTTGTAGGTATTCTTTGTCATGGGTATGGTCTCCCTTGAGATCATTAAATAAATTGGACCTCTTGACCATTGGTGGATTACCTATCTACCTCAACATGCAACTAATGCATTAGTCATAATTATAACATCATCATCTTGTAGAAGATAATCCACATGCTAACTCTCACATGTCATCATGAGAAAAACAACATCATTGTGATCAAAATATCTTAAATAGTAAGGCACCACATGCTAATGCATGCCATCATTAAGCATCTCGTGATAAAATATTATATGTAATTCAACATGATGTCACATTATGAAATGATACCATAATATCATAACTTCAACATGTCTTTGTCGCATGTATAGCAAACAACATCACATCAATATATCTATATCAAAGTTATAATATTACATACACTTAATAAATGGAACCACATGTTAATATAACATTGTGGCATAACATTTAAATATGATAAGCATGTCAACACATATCACATGTAGAGAAACAAAAACATCATGAGTGTTCTTATCATGATTCTTCAACAAAATCAATTTCATTAGCCTATACCAATTTTCCTGCTTAATGCAATTATATTAGTCAACATCCATCTAGAATATAGGATAGATCAATATATTATGAGTGTCAAGTGATTAGCTAATTAATAAACATTTTTTTATTATCATTTCCTCTTCTCTCAATAGGAAGTTGATAAATTATAGTATATATATAGTTACCCTATCCACATGCTAATTTTTCATATATTTTCCTTCTAAATTACACTATGAAACTTCAAGTAAGTGTCATCATCTAGAGGCCTAATCTCTAGTCATGTCTCCATTTTCCACCTAGGAAAATTTTGTGAAATTCAACATTAAGCTATTAGTGCCTTACTAATATGCCTTAAATTATGAATATCAAAGTTAAATTACTTACCTTATTTATCGATTCATCATTACACGTGGTTCTTACATCATTTACATCTTTTTCTTACTCATTCCAAGACTAGTGTACCTAGTGGCATGTAAACACTAGGTCATCATTGTTTAATTTTTTCCTATCATACTTAGTCCTCTTGCAAAAAGGGATGCTTAAGACTTAGTGATTTATCCATCACCTAAAAATTATCATTAATCACCCATAGAAATATTAGCTTTCCCACTTAATACCACTTGATCTCTTTTATCATAGATGCACCCTTCTTCAAGGTGGACTAAGGTTTCTTTCCTTTTTCAAGAAGTGAGATCCTCATAGTAAATTCATTATGAATTAAGCTACTCCTAATTCAACAATTACCTTGAATCCATATCAAAACAAAATTTTCATTTCCAAATTTATCATTATCACTAGGTTCATTTTATTAACTCTCTTTTGTCATGGTTGCATTTTGTATACACATTTGGTTCTATTCTTCCAATCCGTTCATTAACCTTTATATATTAACCAATAAAACCTTCCAAACTTGTTAATTCTTAGTGAATAAGTTGATCTACCACTCCATACTCACTCATACTAGATTTGGTTCTCATATTTCACTTATACTCCATTTTAGGGCCATCGAATTTCAAGAGTTAGTATTGCAACTTTTTGAGTGACACATTCAATATGATAATTTTAATCAATATTAAGGACCTCTTATGATTCGTAAACTGTCGTGGATATTCCACTGGACAATTCGTCACAACATATCTAACAATATTATATTAAAACTCTGAAAATTCTACACTATTACAGTTTATTAATCTTTAAGATCTATGGATTTAATTGTAATTAGTTCATGCATGCGAATAAAAATTATATAGAAAAGTAGAGAACGAAAACATAAACACACACACACACACAAGACACAAGATATGCTCTCTGGAAAACCCTTTCGGGAGAAAACCCAGCTGGAAGGTGAGGTTGTTTCACTCTCTTTCTCTATCTAGAAATATGGTTGCAGGTACAAAGAAGTAATGCATGTGGCCCGTGGGATGCTATAGTGCACAAATCCTCTTTGTGTGGTCTACCTCCTATCTCTCCTAGCTATCTTTGCTCAGTTATGGAACAATATGCTCTCAAAAGAACTGAATGCCTCTTCCTCCTAGTGGCCCGATTATAATACAGTCTGATAGCCTACTAGTGGTTAATTTTGATTACATCAACTCTTAACTAGAGTTACAAAATAGACTCTTCTAGAGTCTTTTACATCACAAACACGTGGCTAGCCCCTTTTCCATGAATAATGGGGGTTGACGCAACATCCTCCCGAACTATAGGTGTGAAAACAGGAAGGTCAACTTCTGAGTGGCATAACTTTTGCATACAGACTCTGATTGACACACTTCTTGCATCGTTGGAAAGGTATTTGTGTGTAGAATAGCATGAAAAAATGTAGCACTATTGCGAGAAATTTTTACCCCCAAAAAAGTTGTTTGATGCCTCAAAACGTTTCCGAAAGGTTTCAGAACCTGTTTCACCAAATTGGGTCCCACCGGTAAAAACGGTCTTGTGAGCTAATTCCTCCATTTTTTCCACTCCAAATGCATCAAGATGGATAAGAAATAATATAATGATTTAATTTAGATCATCTTAAATTTGATATTATCATTCAATATCGGTCCAAGTCTTTTTTCATGGTTGTTTCAAATGTATGAGGCAATCCTTGTACTACCCATATATCTAGATGATCAAGGTCAATAAAAAAAACCATACTTAATATCTATCAATATTATCATATTATATTAATTAGTATATATTTTTTTAATTTAAATCAATTTCTTAATAATGGAAGGAGATCCTCACTCATGTGAGTTTTGATGCTCAAAACATACCTTTAGCCTTGCCCTTATTTTTTCATTTCCAATTATGTCATTATCACTAGGTTCTCATTTTAGTAACTCTTTTATGTCATGGTTGCATTTTGGTATACACATTTGTTTCTATTCTTCCAAATCTATCCACCAGCATTTATATATTAACCAATAAAACCTTCCAAGCTTGTTGATTAACTGCTTCATACCCACTCATACTAGATTTGGTCCCATACCTCACTTATGCTCAATTGTAGAGGCATCCAATTTCAAAGGTTAATATTATAACTTTGTGAGTGATACATTCAATATGATAATTTTAGCCAATATTGAAGACCTCTTAAATTTGATATTATCATTCAATATTGTTCCAAGTCTTTTATCAAGGTTGTTTTTAATGTATCATGCAGTCCTTCTACTACGTTTTTAATGTATGATGCAGACCTTCTACTACCATTATATCTAGATGATCATGGTTAATAATAAAAACCATACTTATTAGGGTATTTTTGAGGTCTAAAATGGGCCCCTTATGGAAATTATAAAATAATAATGGAAATAATAAAATAAGATTACATTACATCATCAATATCCAATATTTTAATATTATAATATTTAAATCTAATTGTTGAATATTATTTATTTTTTAATAATAACCATTCGTACCTTTTACTTGTATTTGAGGTTCAACCGATATGGGTGCATTTTAACTGACTTCGCATCAGATTTTAAATTGATCTTGATCACCCCCAAAGAGGGAAAAACAAAAAAACTATTTTTTCAACTTATCTCCATGACTTTAGTCAAATTTCGAGTGGAAACACTCGTTGGATGAAGAATTTGATTCATCATCCAAAGAGTACTCATGTTGCATACTTTCGATGGACCGTGCTACACGAAAAATGAAATACATGAAAAACGTGATTGCAATCACATTTTTCCATGTATTTCTCAATTTTCATGTAGTAGGTTCCATCGAAAACATTCAACATGGGTACTCCTTGGATGATGAATTAAATTTTAGAACCAACATGGGTACTCGGATGATGAATTAAATTTTACATCCAACATGGGTACTCTTTGGATGAGGAATTTAATTTTACATCCAACGAGTATCCCTGCTCGAAATTTAAGTAAAAACTTAAAGAGATAAGTTGAAAATACGAGTTGAAACAGTAGTTTTATTATTTTGTTATTTTTAATTTTTGTACTTTTTTATTCCAAAAATAGTGAATCATTTCCATGGTTGACACCATTATCTTGAATCATATTGGTTCTTATAAAGTTTATTTTGCTTGGCCAATTTTAGACCTCAAAAATCCCCTAATTAATAATATCTATCATATTGTGTTAATGAGTCTATAAATTTTTTATTTCCTTACTCGTCTGAATTTTGATGCTCAAAAGATACATCTAACCTTACCCTTAACTCAATTATTTTTCCTTTTTTTCTTTAAATTTTTCTGCCTTCCATATTAAAAATCATAAATAACTTAAATTCACCCTTTCTGAATTTTAGTAATTTGATAATATAAAGTAAATAACTAATTATAAATATCTTGTACAGTTTTCTTTAACCTTTATATAATATATTTATATAACTACTATCAGTTCAATATGAAAATAGAATATTTTCCCATCCATATGTATATATGAAAATAGATCAAACTGATTATTTCGATGCCAAGGAATATAAAATTAATGGTAATAAATTCCATTGCCAAGGAAAGAGGCTAACTCATAAACCAGACCTGTAAAATGAAATTCAAAATAGAATGTCAACGTCTCAAAATAAAATAAATTATTAAAATGACTTACTCCCCAAGACGACCATTGTCGGTTCTCTTCTATATCTGCAACAGGTGGTTGGGATCTATATCATTAAAATATAAAACAGTCAATCAAATCTTTAAATTTCATTTGAAAAAATTCCAAAGTAATACATAAATGTTTCCATGTATGGATTTCAATACTTTAAACAAAAAGCCAGCTGATCTGGAAACGAACAAAAACCACCGGATCTTCAATTTTCATTTCAAAAAATTTCAAATTTCAAATAGATATTCAATGTATATATGTTTTCCATTCCTGAGCAAAGGCCATTGGAACTTTGCCAAAATGAGCAAAACCCACTTAATCTTGAAAGTAGTCACCACATCTTGAAATTTCATTTGAAATTTTTTCAAAGTATCAGATAGATATTCAATGTATATATGTATTCAATTCTTTAAACAAAAACCAGCAGATCTTGAGATTCCATTGGAAAAAAAATTCAAAGTATTACAGAAATGTTCCAATGTATTCAGTTCTTTAAACAAAGGCCACTAGATCTTGAAATGAACAAAAACCACCAGATCCTGAAATTTGATTTGTAATAAATGAAGGGCACCAAATCTTGAAATAAACAAAAGAAGAAGAAAAAATCACCAGATCTTGAAATTTCGTTTGGTATAAAAGGAGGCCACCGGATCTTGAAATGAACATAAGCCACGAGATCTTGGAATTTCTTCTTTTGAAGCTACCAGAGGCCACAAGATCTTGAAACGAATACCACCACAGAAAATTGCCACCAGATCTTTAAATTTCAATGAACAAAACCCAGCAAATCTTGAAACGAATACCACCACAGAAAATTTCCACCAGAGCTTTAAATTTCAATGAACAAAACCCAGCAAATCTTGGAATTTCGTTATTTGGAGTTAACAAAGGCCACAAGATCTTGAAACAAAATCCACCAAAGAAAATTGCCACCGGATCTTCAAATTTCAATGAACAAAAACCACCAGATCTTGCATGTGACATTAAAAAAAAAAAAAAAAACCTAAAATAAGAATTAATGGGAGCCAACAATTTCTTCATAAAATACATAGAAATAACAAGAATTTAATTAATTTCTCCACTTATAATCCATGAAATTGAAATTCTAGACTGAACTGGTTTATCATTTTGAATGTCGGATTTAATGATGCAATAATGCAGTGCAACAATAATTCTCAAATTTGCTGAAGAAGAAAAATACCTTAGCTTCAAATTTGCAAAAATTGCACCAAAAAGGGCAAATCTGCAGCAATTAAACACATCAAAGGTCGATTTGTAGTTGCAAGGAAAGATTGAGATGCCAGGGGTTGATTTCAACTCCGTAACGCTTGATTTGTAGCCAACAATTTTGTACAGTTGGGAAAACGGCCATATAAGTATGTATAGTAGCTCATGTGACCACGAAGTGGCGAACAAAAATTCCGTAGAACTAGCAGAGTCTGGCTTGAGCGAAATGAAAGCCTAGTTTGGCTAATTTGATTGCTCTGGATACAATTGTGCAATCAAAGTGCAGAGCCCTAAACACGCAAAGAATCCGAGTAAATCTATGTTGTGATGCCTAAAAATGTAGATCCACGATTCGTATTGATAAATCCAAACTCTGGGTGATGTCAAGTTTAGTCAAAAATTAATTGAGAACCTGACCTATCACACGTGTGTTATCATGTTCCTTTCTATTTCAAGCAAAATAGTAAAATTCTTCGATGCATGGAACTGTTGTGTAGCCTTTTGAAAATATATATTGGACCTATCTTGACAGAATGTCGAGTATTTTAAGGCCTTCCGACCTTGAAGGTAAATAGCAAAAGAGGATGGTCTGGCCTCCTAACTCACGAGAAAGAAGCATTCGCTTAAAGGAAATTACATTCCAGTGGAAGCCTTGATTGAACATTGACATTTTTGTAAAAAGCCTTGGAAATCACATCAATGACCGAAATTAGAAAGAGTTCAGCTATCAACATGTTGATATCTCGAAAATCGCTGCAACAACATCGGGGAAAACCACCCGGTCTGTACCTTAAAAGCAGCTCCTTTTCCGTTTGGTCTAGTGGCTCCCACTAGAAATAATGGGACCAGTTTCCCAATAATTGATAAATAGGATGGATAAGTGGTTGATTCTCTAATATATAATGATAATGGATGAATGATTTAATCTAAAAAGTAAAATTATAAACAACTAATCTATCCTGAGAAATTTATGTTTTAATGTAACTTTTGATGATTTTTATCCACAAACAGGCATATAGATGACTCTATTGGTAAACAAAGACATTTATTCATATGATAATTACTTTGTTCAAATAGTTGAACAAAGTAATCGTGAAAATATTATTACATTATTCTTCATATATCATTGACATAGATATGATTGAAAGAATAACACTCCTTTAACATTCAATAGTGATAAGTATAAGGACTGCTGTTAAAACACATATATATATCCAATGATAGCAAGATTAAATAAATGCTGATTCACATGGAAGAATGAAGCAAAAGCATGGATAATAGTACCATATGTTATTTGGATCACTCCCGATATCAATCGCATTCAAATTCATTCTTCTAACTTAGAAACACTTCCACAACAAGGCAATAGTGCACATATCATCAAAGCTTTCTTCGTTAAAATTTAGAATACTAGGTCAGTCTTCATAAAAAATATATCAGAAGCACAATAGTGTGACTTACTGATTTGAGTTTATACAAAAACTGAGGACCCTTTCCAAAAGCATGAAAGGGCCTATAAATACTATCTAAGCTAACTAATTATGAAATAAAAGTGCTATTAGGTGGTACAACTAAATCATGAAAATCTCCTTGAAATAGGCCTGTCGGCAGCATGATTCACTGTTTCGGATGATCTTCCTTTGGCTTGAGCTGGCAGATAGCAAGCATTGGTTGCAATTTTGGAGGGTGACTCAGACGAGAATGCAGTTGCGTTGAGTATGTGGCATCATGGATTTTGGGAATCATATAACCGATTGCATCGGTTAAACATTTGAGTGTTGCCCTTTGACTGTATGGTTTAACTAAGAAAAACCAAAAGGTATCCCAAGTTAAACTTTGGATGCCGATGATTAATCTTCCATTCTTCTCCAATTCTCGATTGCATGTTTGTTCCAATGCTTTGGCTGATGGAAATTTACCTCGAATGCACTATGAAATCAAGTTAGACAGATAAAGAGTATTATTGATTAACTCAATTAAATTACTGGTTGATAATCTACATCTTGAGGTTTCTCTTTCTGCTTTCATTAATTGTGACTGCCATTCTAGGAAGAGGATTTCTTTGTGTGACTCTAGAATTTTAGGCAGATTCGCTGCTTGCCATTCACTGGTTTCTTGCCAAGCAAGAAAGTTGGTTAAAGTCTCATCGGCCTGTTCCAAATTCTTCCTGGCATCGAATGATTTGTCAATTATTGATGAAGTAATCTCACGGAGGGGCTCAACTAAGGAAATATTATGACATAACAATTTTAGCTGTGTAATCAATGCTTTATTGATCTGGAAAGCTTCGGACCTGAAATCTGCTGGTTGAGGAAGACTTTTGAACTTTTCTACTTGGTGTGACAGTTGAGTGATTTGCTCATCTTTCGTCTTAGTCATTTGTTCATTCATTGTCTTTAACTTGGCCAATGCTTCGGATAATTCTTTTTGTTTCTATATTGCGCTTAGGTCTATTCTCTGCTTCTCCTTAAGAAATTGCTCATTTAATTGGTTGTTTATCTGCTACTGTATTGATAGTTGTTATTCTAACTGTTCTATTTTTTTTGCCTTTCGGACACCTGTGACTGCAATGAAACAATTGTTTGGTCTTTTTCCTTAAGTAGATTGCTTACTTCTGATGCTTTGTCCATAGTGGCTGCCGAATAGGCTCCGACATACTGAGAAAGTTTTGTAAGGTCATCGGAAGGATTAAATTCCTCATTCCACACCACATTAGCCATCTCTGTTTGTGCTGGTAAAAGGGAAGATTGATCAATTCTTCTCCTTTTCCTTTATCTTTTCACTACAGCCCTATGTTTGAGACTGTAAAAGACATCTAAAAGTGGTATGTCTTCTATCTGCAAAAAAAATTGATTGGATGGATCCTTAGGAATTATTTCTACATCTTTGTTAGTGGATAGGCTGCTGGTCCCTTCAATTGGAACCATAGTTGTCGTTGTCTCTGGACCGACTGTTACTTGAGGTGTGCTGAAACCTTGTAAAGTCTCGAGATTGCTTATAATGGAGTCAAATTGTTGCCATTCTTTAAGGAGTTTGGGGTCAATCTGAGTATCTATATCAATATGTTCACTGCCCTGTTTCTTCTCTCTCCTGCTCTGTCTCCTGTTCTTGCTGCTTTCCTTTCTCGGGAATCTTCTCTATAGCAGGAGGTTTGTCAATAATTTGTTGTTCAGGCTCGCTTGATTGGGTTGTTGGGGTAGTAGCTAATAAGTCCAGAGGTAGAGTTTGCAACCTCTGTTCTCTGAGCCTATTGAATTCTACCAGACCTTCATCTTTATATTTCATTTTGGCCAATGTTTTTACCTGAAATAATGATTCTGCTAAAGAAAACAGGTCATCAAACTCATATTTTTCATGATCAAACTTTGTAAGTTTGGCTTGTTCAAGCACATTATAGGCAACTTTCCTTGGATCGTATTGCCTGTTAGGGATGGTTGCAAGATTGAGCATGTTTATTTTTCATGCCTCCTTTTCCGCATGTTTGTAATCATGTAGAGTATAAACACCGCATCTCAAAGGAAATATAGACCACGTCTGCTTTCTAGAATTCCTAAGAGTTTTGGATGTTCCTACTGTTGTTATTTGGTAGGCCAACTCTCAAGCTAACAGCTTATCAGGTACATATAGAGGAAGGACATAGGGTCTTGCAAGGCTACCATAAACCCTTATATATGTGAACTTGTCTTCCCCAAACCAATTCCCTACAGCAGTCAAGTCAATCTCTGCTTCTTCGGAAATCCTTGGGGTAGGCTTATCAAAAATGGCATAATAGATAGGTAACATGAAACCACTATAGATTTGGTACAAGTGGTCTTTATAGTGCTCCTTCCATAACATTTGATGATAAATGTGGATTGGCTTAGGGTCTTGGAAAGTCCATCTCCACCCGAGTACTGAGTATTCAGAATTAAAACAAAGAATATCCATAATATAAGCACTGTAATAAAACGGGGGAATGATTCTGATGGTTTTACGCGAATTTGATCTAAAGTCAAGAATTGAAGTGGCTAATTTATCGGATAATATATTTGCCCAATCCATCACATAACTATTAACCGTCGCTTCCATTAAAGGAACCATTTCAATAGTGAACTTTGCAGAGTCATGCATTCCCCACATTCTACACATCATTGCCCCAGCATAACAGTAAGGAGATGACAATGAATCCACATAGTACTTACCCGATGATTCATGTTTTTTCTTTGCAGGATTCTGCCTCCACTGCTTATTTGGGGCCGATTTAGTCTCGTTCTCTTCTGCGAACTTTTCCAGAAAGGCTTTGCTGTATTTCTTTTCAGGTTCGGGCTAGTGATACATCTTTCTTAAGTCATCAGGCTGAAATGAACCAAAACTCCTTCCATCAACTGTGCAAAACGTTCTATTTGAAACCGAAATTTCTTCTACCACCCATCTCACTACATCAGTGTATGGAAGAATTTTCTCACGTGCTGCTATCCTGTGCAAATATGAATTGGCTAAATCTTTAAGAGAAGCTTCTGATTTATTAGTTGAGTCTGCAGTAGCTTCTTCCGATACTTCCTCAGGCTCCTCTGCTTCAATTAAGTTGTAGATGCTTTGCCAACTTGTATTTCCAAGGCCGAGACATGTAGTGTCTGAGATTAAACCCTTTTTACTTGGTCCTGGATCATTGGTTGGCTGAGCTGTTGCTGTAGGAGTCACTGCTGCTACAGATTTCCTGGATTTCTTTCCCATTTGTTTCAAATTTGTTATTTTGGCGGAGTTCTGCACAAGGAATGAAACCAACGTGATACAGAGAATGGCTAGTATAAACCAATATGAAAGAATTATATCAATTGGCGTATAATAAAGGATTATAGTGAAACTGCCATAGATACAATCTAAAGGAAAATCTCGCCATAACTGCTTCATTAATTGGCCGTTTAACCTGTCAATCATGGTAAAGGAGTTTATAAATACCCATTATATCGTTTATATGATGAATGATCCATTCAAGCGTGGCTTAGATTCTTTGGCGGATAATCAGAGATAAATCACAATCGGTGATTGGTAACGTGAATGGGAAGGCTTTAATAATAGTCCAAAATATCTTCTGATCACCAAAAGGTGATACAATGCATGCAAGGCTTTTAAATATGTTTCGAAATACGCGCCTTGATTTAATGCATCGCAATCGGGGATGGGTTCGGGTCATATTACTTATGCCATTGCAACATCGCCGATCGCCGATGGCGATACGCCTTATCGCATCGGAGGATTTGAATGTGTCATAATTCATGTATTGGGTTGTTACGGCCAACCGCTGATGGCGATACACTTTATCGCATTGGAGAAATGAGGGAGGCGTTTCTTTATGCTATGTGTTTTTCCTTTTCCTGATATCCGATAGCAATTTCCTTTTCAGATCGGAGTGAGTCAATGGGTCTTTTATATATGTTTTTCTTATCATTGCGATATGCGATCTTGTGATCGCTTTCTCGCAATAATAAAGAACTTTATAATTATTTAAAAGACCTATTTTATTTCTATTCAAAAAGGTTTATTTTTAAAATATATCATTTCCATTGGTCCTTTTGATGAGGGTTTTTCTAATGATGAGTTAATACCAATTTATTCACACATCTAAGTTTAAAAGGGACCCATTTCATATTATGATTTTTTAAAGTAAAATGTTATGAAATGGGGGGGTGTTTTACAGCGCAACACAACATTGATAGAGCGGTGAGGTTTTTATTGTCGATTGATGTTTTAAATGATAGATTCCGGCCATGTTTTCATTCAAATTGTACACCAGATTCTGACAATGCTCCGGGTAGGGGTTGTCACTCTGATCCCTATCATGAGGGTAGGGGCTATCACTCTGATCCTTACTCTGAACGTTGTCGCCCTGAGCGTTGTCACAATCTGGTGTACAATTTGAGTGACAACAGGCCACAAGACCCAAAATGCAGAGATCAAATTTATAGGCACCATTGTAAAGATTGCCAACAAAATGATTAGAGAAATGATTGACAATGATCTTTGATCCATAAGGCATATTTTGAGATATCATCTAAAATGATAACAATAGATTTAAAATTTTAACAATATATTTAGTAATAACAATACATTAGAATTATTTTTTTAAACTTGAAACGTACTTAGAGTTTCCATATGTCACTTGTAAAAATTGAATTGAGAGGGTCCATGGGTCCTAGAGATTGAGCTTGTGGATTTGATACCATATGTAATGGCATAAGCTACTTTATTAAACATATGGATAGAAATTCATAATAATGATTAATAAATGATGTTTTGTTACTTCAAATCCACATGAATAAGGTGTGATAACACTTATTGTCATGAACTATTGTGCATCCTTGATCCTACTGATAGCAACTAATGTGTGGGGGACGACTCTCCACCCATTCATAGGTTCAATACACAACATCCTTGTATAGTTTGCCACCCCTAAACCCTCTGTTTATTATATGTTAGATTTGTTAGCCTATTGCCCCTATCCAAAGAGATGTCTTTCTTCTTCTTCAACCTTTTTATATAGAACCTATCCATCATAAAGGACTCAATCCCTAAGATCCACTTGTCATTTTTTATTTTTTTTATTTATCTTGACTCTTTCTCATGTCTTATTTTTAGTGTTTTTCCCTATGAAAAGAAGAGACGTAAAATAGAGTGCTCTAGTCCTAGCTTAAAAATAACGAAAACATTGAGTTCTTCATATTTTCTATCTATGCCACAAGCTTTTACATTAGTTATTAATGTATTGAATTTGGAGAAGTAGCCTTGTAGGGTCTCGAAATTGGATGGATCCATTTTGATTAGCACATTCTTAAGTGGATGTCCCATCAACCCATATTGTTTGCCAAAGAGATCCTCCAATTTGTTCGAAATTTCATTAGGAATTTTACATTCATTTATGGGAAATAAAAAATTAGTGGAGATTGGAAAAAAGACAATTAATACGCTTCATCCATCATGTTGAAGTATTTCAATGTGAGAAACCTTTTTCTAATCCCTCTTGTATATATTTCTATAAATTGCAATTCATGTAAATAATGTGGAAATGTAACACATTGACTAGTTGCGGGAAGTGGACACAAATTCAAAGAACTGAGGATGAGGAGTTTCTTATAAAACCAAGCTATCATATTTATTTATCTCCCTTAGGGATTTATGGCACTACTGGTGCAACATTGAATTCGGGGAATGTGCTCTCCGAGTAAATGATGACAATGCAGTCTCAATTCTCACAAAGGTGTGGGCGTGGTCAACACACATGGACACATATGAGAGGAAAAGCCCAACGAGAGACAAGGGGAAGATATAGAGACATTCAGGAATTATGGATGCATTCATTTAGACAAGTGAGAAGATAGACGAAAGGAGTCGAGCAAGAGAGAGCTCCCTAGAAAGGAGAACACATAGCGTGAATTTGCAGTGAACGTGGATCTACTAGAAAGTGATAACCTGCGATAGCGTGTGTTTTGCTTTGGTATGGCATTCCCTGTGTTTGTTGAGGCCTGTGTGTGTGACTGTGATTTGGTTGGCTAGAGAGAGAGTTTAATAGAGTTGAGACACTCAAGTGTTAGTCGAGGCTAATAAACCATTATGTACTTTCTCATAGAGATGATAAACACCTGGGTAGTGGCCAGCCTTAGAGCTAATAAACCACTGAGATACTAGTTGGGGTTGATAAACTACTTGACAGGCTGAGACACCGAGGAATTGGTTGAAAGGTATGATAAAACCCTAACTGGCTATCCTTGGAGCTGATAAACCATGTAATACTTGCTCAATAAGCTGATAAATCTCATGGTAGTGGACTCTTTACTCCTCCAATGCTAATCCGATTGATAAACATCCCTAATAATATATTTATATATATTTCTTCTCCTAGAATTGACTTGAAACTAACTAAGCCTCGAATAAACTGTTGTGATTTATGTTCTACCAAACAGAGAGTCACTATGGTGTTACAATTGGGGGCTATTGTGAAATCATATAAGAAATGGACTCTACTTCTCACCATCTGTTGACTGGTTGTTGGTGAGAGTACTCCTGACAGTTACCTCCTTGGACATTGAATCTGGCTTGGGGGTGGTCAATTGTAGGAAATATTGCAATGTAGCTGGCCTGCAGTTGGATGGAGAGTTGAAGTCCCTTCCTTAGTTATCAATCACTAAACTATACAAATACATGTATTTTCTTGTATTTATGTTGCACTCTGAATGTTGAATGATATTGTTATGGGATTATAATAGTGAATGTATGAATACTACTTATGGAGGAATGGTGTTGTTCTTGGTTGCTTTTAATGAGAAGCATGTGTGATAGTTCTCATGATTTGAGAAGGATTTTAGATCCCTATGACAACCAATATCCTAAATGCATTGTTACTTACCTAATATGTATGGTTAATTGCTAAGTCTAGCTCATTGTCATTATGTGTGGTTTTTACTGTCGATATACATGAATGTGATGGATACCTGTTATGTATAGATAGGTGGAAGGCTATGGTTGTTCCCTGTAAGGCATGTCATATCAATGAATTTGATAGAGCTTATTATTAGGAATGTTGAAAGTATATTCCATGTTATAGCTATGCTTAACGCCTAAAGCATTAGTGCGGTGTTATCATCAATATGTACCACTCTCTAAGGATTTCTTGAGTCTCCAAGCCCATAAGGACCCAAATGCCCAAGGTAGGAAAAAGGATAAATGGTGCAAGGGAGAAAAGTTTAACTGGGCATAAAAACCTTGCTAGGTAGCATTGGCATGGGTGCTGGCACGAAGATGTGATAATGGAAGTTGTGGGCGAGCATGCATAGAAAGTACAGGCACACAAATATGACAACAAGCACACTGAATAATCTAATGACCCATGATGCTCTGCACCATGGACTTACCCAAATGTTAATCTAGCTGAGGGGTGTGGAGAGGGCCACCTAGCACCCTCCCATGACCCTTGCACTGTTTAAACATTTTCAAATGCCAGTTAGAGGGCTATGTGAAGGGAACCACATGGCCTTCCACATGGCATCCCATGCATGCCAAATCGCCACCTAACCCACCAAGTCATCTTACCAACCACGTGGACCATTCCATGTTGATTTTGTGCCACGTCAGTGCCCAACACATGGGATAGCCCTTATCATACTAAAATCATCATGATGTCAACATGATGTAAACCCAAATTTTGAGCCCAATGAGGTCGTGACACATGTTAGGAAAAATTTCGTTTTTATATGAAATGGCACAAACGCAAATTTTGTTGCAATTCAGTCCAATTTGGCCTCCAGCTCAACTTGACACATCTATGAAGTAAAATTTCTCATTTATGCATCATCCAAACCCAAATTCGTAATTCCAAAGCAGTAATTTGCCTCCTTTTCATGGACTTAATATGCTAAAGTTCGTGCTCCACCTGAATCGGGAAGAATTCAAATTCAAAGAGAAACCGTAGCTCTTCCTAGTGGAAAAAACACATGCCTCATGTGAAAAATCCCTCCTTTCAGTGAATGAGGTGTTCATTTTGTACAATTATTTCTCTAATCCTCATCACGAGTCAACTTCACTGTGGAGTTTTCCAAATTGATGCTCAAATTTCTCAAAACACCTTAATTTGACATTCGTGTGTGCTAGCGAGTCTACTCAATAAGTTTAAATAAAGTTTGATGGGCCTCCAAATTAGATACAAATTAAGGCCCATCTAACCTTTCCTAGGCGCATTAAATATTTCCGTCTACACTTAATAATGTATTTTTTAGCTTTAGTATGTTCTTAGGAAGGTTTAGAGATGATTTGCTTATTATTTTCCTAATATGATTTATTTTGTAGAATATTGTGAGAATATAGAGTAGATTCTAAAGATCCGTAGAATGAGAGAATTTAGGGACTTTCTCCCTGCTACATGATGGACCAAGATTGGATAATAAATTAATAGGATATTAGGAAATTATTGAACAAATTCAGAATATCCACTGATTGAGAAAATCTAGGGATGTGTTCCCTACTACAGGAGAAGCTAGAACTCAACATTTAATGAAGATTCCTGTTGTTGGGGACCAGATCCAATTTTTGGGGGTTTTGGAGGGGAAAACAATCATCATTTCATGGAGGCTCCTTCCTCCATCAAATTGTATCAATACAGTTTGAATTAGCCTTTAGGAGAGACAAATTTTTTTGTTTTTGTGAAGACGACTTGTAATTTAGCAGTTCTACTTTCATTTGCAACAAGGATGTACTTTAATTGATTCTAATAATGAAGTTTGATTTCATTTTCAGATTTTAAGGCTTGGTTTCCTTCATAGGACTATGAATATCCTTGGGCTTGACCATCCCAGGAGCCTCAGAGACCTGTTGTGTATTTTATTTGTCTTATTTCCAACATTTATTTTCTTAGTTACATTTATCATTTTTGCATTTAGTGTTCATGCTTCATTTGTTGTGGGTTAGATTGATTAGATTATTGACATTAGTTTTTTTTAGGTTATTTAGATAATCAATAGTGTGATGAATCAATAGCATAGCTTAGTAAAGTTGTTTTCATCATTGGTTTACTTAGATTAGTTTCCTAGTTCACTATTATGAAATTTCTGGTTTTAGTAGTAAATTTATATTGAATTTTAGCACGTGTTAATGGAGTTATTATGAGTTGATTCCAATTGAATTGAAGTATTAAAGAATTCAAATTAATAAAAAAAAATACCCCAAAGCATTTGCGCTTTATTAGCTTAGGAATTTGGCAAGTTAACTTGACAGAGAGGCTTAATGGAAGTTTCTTGTAGCAGAACAAAGTTTCTCATAACAACCTATTTTTGAGCTCTTCCCTTCCCTTGATTCACTCCAAATTCATCTTAGGAGTAGATTTATGTCTCAGAATAGCCCATGAATACTCCGAGACCACTTTGGTTGAACTGAGGTTTGGTTAGGTCGTCATTTAATTTCTGCATTGCTTGCTTCTTGAATGTTGATTTCTACAACTAGTTTAGATTTCCTTTCCTACAATTTACTTTAATCAAAGTGTGATTTCTTTCCTACAAGAGTAATCTAGGACTTTCCTTTCCTACAAAGTAGAATATCTTTGTTTTACTGTCATTTCCTTTCAAGCAAGATAGATTAGATTTGCGTTGTTGTCATTTTCTTAAGCGTGTTTTACATTTTTGCAAATAGAATAGATTTCATTCCTATCGTTTACTTTCCAACAAAAGTAGAATGGGTTTTCTTATTACTATTTACCTTCTACAACTTAGGATTGGAGGCTTACCTAGATCTTTGCTCATTTGAACTTGTTTCATTTCCTTCTTTCACCTGTATCAAAGGGATTCAGACTAGAAACAAGAAGGTGGTTGCTACACATATAGTGTCAACACCTCTTATGTTTGTAAGGACCTCGGGTTGATATTTAAAGTTGAGCCCCTAAGATTTTTAGCATCCTTGTTGCAATATTAAGGGTCATCAAAGTTCCCTACACTTCACGGACCAACCTTGTTCAACCATATCGCACATGTACATTGGCTAGCTAGTCAAACTTGCAAATCACTTGCAAATCAAAACTATATGATTAGACATTCATTGAAATTAGATCGACAAATTTCATATTTCATCGATAGAGATGTGCCCTATTTAATTTCTACTTTTCCACCTGATGTCATATAACAATCTGATCAATTTTGATCTGACGAATCCTGTACTTCATCGAGTCAGAAAGAGTGTGCTCCTGAATGACCTTTCTTTCACCCGATGAGATCCATCCATCTATTCCTATCTTGATCAATGACGGTTACGTTATATTGGGTTTGAACTTGCACACGATTTATGTAGAGAATTAGGCCTGATGGATTGGATTGCGCATAGATCTTGTAGCAACATTTAATGTGATTGGGGGGGTTTAATTAATGTGAAATACGTTATGTCAGCATATTAATTCCACATTCATAGCACATTGCTCCCCCCTTCTGCTAACTTTAATTCATTTTCTCCTTGTTAGGATCTGATTTTCCTTTTCATTCAATTTAGCTCAGATTAGAAGCTTTTGTCCTTTGTAGCATGATGAACCAGAAATACTTTCCAGCCCACTTACTTCATAAAGGTTAGGTAAGTATATGAGTCATCACCCTCCCATATTTCTTCATTTCAGAGGAAATTACATAAAGTATTATAGAAATGCCGGAGGAATCATCTAAGTAAGTTTATATAAATGAATTATCCCAAATTAGGGATACCCAGGTGTGGAATTGTAAAGACCCTCTCTATACATTTTTTTTTTTTTCAAATAGTAGCAATATTTTGTTTATTAGAGATCGTATTTATCTTAATTTTCCAATCTATTTCTTAATGACCATACATATATGGAATTAGTCCTTTACTACTTCTTCCTGTAATGAATACAATTATGAAAGAGGTGGAAAGAAACTATAACTTTAAAAATTCTATTAGAGAATCTCCTCATTCACTTTCCAACTATATAATTTATTATCTCTTATTGGCCTTGCCTACACAGGACTTTCAATCACTAATCTTTTTACCGACATCATCAAATACGTATAGACACATATTACTGAGCCCCAAAGTTATACTTGTAACTAATCCTTAGTCCCTTGTCTATCTATTAGACATTTATAATATTGGACCATTATTTTTTTAACTCCTTCAAAGATATAACTTTTGTTTTTCTTACAAATCCAACATACTTACACTCATATAGTCACTTGTGATTTATTATTTTTACCTACCAAAAGGTGTGCTTATATTTATCTTATAAACTTGAGGTTTTTAGTCCAATCATGGTATTGGCTTTGTATGTAATATATTTCCATTATAAATTCATTATCATTAGTCTTATCCCATACAAAAAAAACAAATAATCGGGATTCATTGATGGTTTACCACTATATATATTATTTTCGTAGGGATATTTACCAAATGTATTATCATATAAAATTTGATTATGTATATATGGCATTGGATGTTTTCTACATTAATCAATGTGATATTATATGCTTTTTAACCTAGTAAGCAATACTATGGATGTGTATTTTGTGGAAAAATCCATACATAAGCAGGAAACTCCAACCAATTGCCACGTAAGTTCTTTTATGTTGAATGGTTCCCATTAAGCGAGTTTGATCAACGATTCTTAATTAACCTAGGGATTCTAGGTAGTTTAATGACCTTACCAGATTTTTGTTGTGTCATTTTCATTTTCCCATTCCATCTTTTGCGGAAATGTTGCTTTGCAGCTAGGGTTTACCTCCATTATCTCGTTGAACCTCACAATTATCAATGGAGGTGATAACATGTGTAATCTATACACTAAGTATCACTATGCTTCCTCCAACTATCTTTTCAAGGAAGAAATGTCTTTACGGCATATCATCATTACTTCAAAGGTACAACAATTGTTACCATATCAGTAATCTTCAATCCTCGTTAAATTTTTATTGTTAATGTTTCTCCACTCGTATTATATATATATATGATTGTGGTATTTTTGTTTAAAATTTGTAGGTTGCAAAATCATGGTATAAACCCCTCTTCGCATGGTGCATGGAGGAATACGACTAAGCTCTTTTCAAACTTTTAACCGTGAATATTTTGACTAGACTGTTTGTTGTTATCTATATAACGTTATTTTCTACGTAGAACTTGTCACTTTACTCAGTTGTATAGATAATTCTATCCTAGTTAAAGTTGTGAACAAGGTTTTTAATCTTGTCAAACCCCATCAATTTTCATAGCTTCTTAGCAAGGGATCTTCAATTACTTATTATTTGGTCTTATAACCCTATGTGGATAATCATTGAAATCCCTTTTAGTCACTTCAGAAAAATGTCGAGGCCATACTTTTTTCTATGATTTCTTTTGAAAACACAGTTAGGGTTTTAAAGTCTATTATTTATTTTGTTCTCATAAGTTGCAATACCCTTCGTATTATCTTTTATTTATCAGGGTATCTCTACAATTTATTGTTACTAATCTTTCAAGGTTCTAAAAATTAGTATTTGGTTCCTCTCATAATGAAATTATATATATATCTATATATATATACTCTAAAATTAATTTATGTTTGCTTTCTTGTAGGAAAACCATTCATAAAAGCACACAGAGAACCCTCAAAGGTATTTTATTTATTTTTCGTATCAGGGTTACAATTTGTCTTTATATAATTAGCATCTTATCAGACTAACAATTTTCTTCACTGCATAATAAATTACTTTTTTGGTTTTTTTTCAAGTATTGCATTATATTATGCTATGAAAGTCTTTTGTTTATAGGAACACTTGTTCCAGGGAATGGTGTTCATTTTTCTTCACCAAATCTAATCAAACCCTCACATTTCTTAGGTCTGTGAATCTTCACCATTGTCTTGATTATTCCTTATACATGAATAGTTCTTTCATTTTTTTAAAGTCGATAGCAGGCAACAAATTCCTATTGTTAAACTCTCGGCTCAATATCCATATATGGAGTTTCTCTAGATTTATTTTCCTTTTACAGTTCCAAAGGAACTTGAAACAATTTTTTTATCGTGGCTCTAAGACCATACTATTGTTTAGTTGTATATTTGATTCCTAACATACATTTTTAAATTATAAGCCCTACCCTTAGGATTTTATATCTATATATTTGTTTTCTCCCATTCATTCCATATTTCGATTTCTATGCTCTATGTATTAAAATGTTGTATAACATTATGCTTTGCGGTAGCTTTTAAATTGAGGTATTTTCATTATGGAGAATCCTCTTTAAATTATTTTCTCTGTAAAAATTGTTTTAATTAATTTATGGCTTATTGTTCCATTAATCCTAGTTATTCTCACGTGGTGAACAAGAAATTGTCGTCATGATAGCTACAAAAGTTATTAACTTAGTTTCATATTATTTACCTCTCATATTTCTATAATAAGTGTTGATTTTTCTTATTGCACAATTTCTTTATACAACCATTCATTCGTGTTCATATCTATTCTCATCCTAGTCTAGGGAATATCAATATTTTTATATCTATTTTTATTCCACCATTGTAACCTATTCATAGTTACAGGTTGTTATTGATCACCTTTGTAAGCATTAGACAATTACTCAAATTAAAATAATTTTTGTTTAATAAAGGTATACTTATTCCCTAAGGCTTTCCATAACAGTTGTATATTTCTTGTGTTTTTGTATATAACCTCTATTATTATGCAATTTTCTTCTATTAAAATAAAAAATATGTGTATTATTCTTTGATTCATATTTTTTCTTCATATAACTCACATTATAGAAGTTTTGTTTCTTAATAGCCCTTTGTATAAAATCTGATGGTAAGTTAACCCGATAATGCAATATAAATCAAAGAAGAATATTATAACCTACTTCTACTATCAATTTGTGGAGGGTTAAAGACCCAGCTGAACAATATAAATAGAAGAATAAGAATCAATGGCACAATACACATGAAAATACTTTGGGGAAAGTGTGAGCTAAAAACCTTACACTATTGTACTATCATACATGGTGGAAATACATAGGAATTATACAAAGCCTTAGCTCTCACAACTAGCCAGCTCTCACTACAATCCTCACAATTGCTCACAGGCAATCTTGGCTTCTCTCGAGCATTCCTCTCTGCCTTCCAAGCTCCTATTTCCTTGGGTTGTTCCTTATGGATGATTAGCCTATTACCAAGTGGAAAACCAGCCTTCAAAACTGTACAATCCATGCATAAGTTTTCTCCATGAGAAAACACATGCAACTATACTATCCTTGAACATTAATCTCAAGTGGGTATTTCTCAAAATAGACATGCATGAGTTTGTGATGAGGGAATCTTCAGTTAACTGGAGTAGCACTAATTGAGTGCATTAATCCATCAGCTGACTGTTAACTCACTATTAGTTCATCAAACAGTTTGGAACTAATTTAACTGGACTTAACTCAGTAAACTGAGTTAACTAATTACAACTCAAATATAACTCAATCTTATCTTCTTAATTTAAGGGATAACTCTTGCATGACTTCAAAAAGACTTCTAACTTAAATTTCTCCAACTAATTAATTTAGAAATAATTAATTAATGATTTCCAAGTAGTTGTTAAGACTAAATTCGATTTTAATTCACAATTTAATTCAAGGACAAATTAAATTGGAATATTCTTGTTGCCATATTTCAAGACTTTTTGTATTCCTTTACTGTGATTACTCAGTATTTCTACAACAATTACTATCTAATTTTCATTGAATAATAAATAACTCATTTTATTATCTCAGGAGTTTATTTCCGAATGTTAGGGGTTGGAAAATTTTCCTTTGATGTTTCCAAACATTTTATCTTATCGATTTTTATATCCATCTTCTTCAATCTACACGGGACTTTGCCTCATGTCTCAGGGCACACATCTATTCCTTGTCTGGTTTATAGATAACCCATTATTAAGTCATTTCACAATTTTATCTTAATGATTCTCTACTTGTAATGAAGAAATATCATATTCATAAGTTTATGAAAGATGAACTTATAGGTCTTTATGCCTATTGTAAAAAGCTAAAATTCTTTCAATAAAATCTAATTCTTTTCTTTTCAATGACTAATACGAAAGGTATGTTCTTCTATCTCCAATGTATTGCACTACAAATATCTAGATTCTTTCTTTTATTTACCTTTATGCTCACTAGTATTATGAATAAAAGGATTCAAAATTAATTTTCCTTAATTTCCAAAATAATGCATATAAATTACAAGATTTTCTACAATATATTCTTCTATTTTCTTACACAAAATAGAATTATACAAATCAAAGAAAATAGGCATGCAATATAATCTGTAGCTACTAATATCAATACTCCACTCCGAATTAAATTATACATTTAGAAAAAAATACATCATTTCTCTATTCCTTAGTTCTTTTCGTTTGACTATATTCACGTGCATGGGTAAAATACAAAGAATCATTATAGTTAAAATAATCCTTTCAAAACACACAATAAACTATACAGTTTTAGAGAAAATACAAGTACTGTTTTGTTGCTAAAATAAAATGAGAACAGAGTTAAAGGACATCGACTTGATAATAATTCTAGGAAATATATGGCTAATCACTTGGCTCCTCTCAACCTTGACATAACAACAATGCAGGTCTTCCCAAGTAAATAAGGCCTACAATTTTATTTATGTATATTCTCCATTGCTTCTCTCGAGTCTCTCCAATTCTTCTCTCAGAATAATCGAGAAAACAACAAGAGAATTCTCAGATAATATCCATCTACCACTCTTTGGGTGGTTAATAACTACCTCCACCTCACAAAGTGGTGGAAGATAGTTAATTTCTCATTAATGAGCTCTTGCTTCCCACTTCTAAAGACAACTCTCTATCTTTTAAGAAACATTAATTGGCCAGTATCATAATTTCATAAATAAATCTAATCACCTAGATTAGATGCTTAATACTTGTTGATAGATAAAATAATAAATTCCAAAATAAATTGTAGGCTTTTTTCTCTTTCAACCATCTATACTAAACCATTAATTTCGCATTTTATTTTTAGTTCAATAATAAAATAGACACATAATTACAACTTTACAACAATAACTTTACAATAGTTATTATCAGCAAAATTATTGATAATTAAATGTATATTTTTCTTTGTAACATACTAAATCAAAATTTAAATTTATTCACATTTTAATTACAATGAAATCATTAAGCTGAGGGATATCAAATCCTCCCTCGCTTAAATTTGACACAGTCTTGGTGCCCCAATCAATACTTTCTTCTTGGAAATCATTTCAGAATTTAAACCATAGAAGGTTAAGATTACTTGAAAGCATCCTCCAACTATCAGGTTGCTTCCTATAGAGTGAAATGTTTCCATTGAACCTTCAATTGCACTACATCTCTATTCCAGAGTGTAACCACCCTCCAGTCTAGACTACATAGTGGTTTTTCTAGGAACTATCCCTTTGGTTCCACTAGTAGAACAAGCCAATCAATTACATGAGATGGATTATGTGAATAATTCTTCAATAATGAAACATGAAATACATTATGAATCTTAATATTGGCTGGTAGGGCTAGTTGGTAAGAAATAATTCCAACTCTGGTTAACACTTCAAAGGGTCCACAATATCTAGGAGATAACTTAGCACAACTGTCAAGTCTAAGTGTAATTTTCTTAGGTTTTAATTTTAATTATACATGATCTCCCACATTGAATTCCTTCTAATTTATTTTCATATCTACATAATGTGTCTAGCAATCTTGGGCAATTTTCAAATTATTTTTGACTCGCTTGACTATTTCCTCCATTTCTTTTAACATGTCTGGACCTAGTATCAATAAGTCCTCAAGGTGATCCCAACTTAAAGGTACCTTGCATCTCCTTCCATGCAAAACTTCAAAAGGACTCATTTTTGAAGAGTTTTGATACCAATTGTTACAGACAAATTCTGCTAAGTGCAAATAGTCCTCCCATTTAGTTTTCTTATCTTTTACGTACATTCTTAACATGTCCTCTAATATGTGAATGGTCCTTTTTATTTGACCATCAATTTGAGGATCATAAGATGTATTAAAGTTTAAATTAGTTCCTATATTTTCAAATAACCCTTTCCAAAATTTGGAGGTAAACTTTTCATCTCTATCTGAAATCACAACCTTAGGTATCCCATGAAGCTTGAAAATTTCTCTCATAAACATTTCTGCAATATTTATTACGTTAAAAGTAGATTTGACATGAATTAAATGTGCTACTTTGCTAAGCTTGTCAACCACAACCATAATGGAATCATGTTGTTTTCTTGTCTTTGGAAATCCGGTGATGAAATCCATTGAAATGGTCTCCCATTTCCATTTTGGAATGGGTAGTGGTTGCAACAATCCAGCAGGGTGTTGATGAGATGCCTTAACATGCTGGAATTCCAAACATCTTGCTACATATTCAACCATCTCATTTTTCATATTTAGCTAATAAAAATATTTTCTTAACACATTGATCAAATTTTTATAACCAGGATGACTAGTTGTTGGTCTCTTATGAAGCTCATCTAGGACAATTTTTTTCATATTTATGTCATTAGGTATGTAATTTTTTCCTCTAAACAACAATAAATCTTGGTTGTTAACTAAAAAATCAACTTCCTCTTCTTCCACTTTATCGGTTTTATGCACCTTTTCTTTAATTTTCATATATTATGAATCAAAATTTTCAGCTGTTTTGACTCATTCTATCAAATATGTTGACCAACTAATTGCTACTATAGTGAAATTTTGATTAATTTTTATGCTTAAAGAATCAACTATTTTGTTTTCCTTCGCTTTGATGTGCATGATCTAAAAATGATACTCACTAATAAATGCTAGCCATCTTGCTTGTCTAGCATTTAAATTAAGCTAATCAAATAGGTATTTGAGACTCACATTATCTGTCCCTAGCTGGAATTTTCTTCCTATTAGGTAGTGTCTCCACATTTTGAATGCATGAATTATTGCTACTAATTCCAAATCAGGAGTAGCATAATTTTTCTCATGTTCCTTCAATTTTCTGGATTCTGTTATCACCCTAAAATCTTTGTCTTTAAGCTTTGGTAAGTTGCCTTGCTTCTAGTCATAGTCTTATAATTTTTGAGTCATCTCATCACAATTAGTGTCATTCTCATTTACAAACCCTTCTTATAGTCATGGTGTTAAAGGGTCTCTAGGTCATTTCATGCTTTAAGGGTTAGGTCATAAGGTTAGAAGTCTTTTAAGATCATATCTCTTTTCCAAATAATGTTTGACAGCCTCATTCCATGTTTTAGAAGTCTTAC
Source organism: Pinus tabuliformis (assembly GCA_031772625.1). NCBI lineage: Eukaryota > Viridiplantae > Streptophyta > Pinopsida > Pinales > Pinaceae > Pinus > Pinus tabuliformis. The sequence goes on along the minus strand of CM062811.1, from coordinate 881,499,873 downwards.
CAGGTGTTTATAAGTCATATCTCACATCATTTTGGAGAAATTTTGAAAGTAGCTACGAAATCACTGAACTAGGAGTTTTCGTAGCGCGCTACGAAACCCCTGTAGCAGCCTGTTTTAGCAGAAAAACTGTTTTTACTAGTTAACTTCCAAAAGCTTTCCTGAGCAGCCGAGAACTTAATTTTGCAAACTGAAAGAGGCTTTTCTTCCTAACATGCTGCACTACATAAACCTCTTTCAGTTTCTTCAATTCCATTATGAGGTGGGAGAAATTTATGGTTAAACTTGTGCTACGAAACTGCTGAAAGTCAAGCTTTGTCTTCTGGTTTTAGCAGTCTTTTTCAAGATCCGTTTCTGGTTACAAGAAGATGTATTTTGGAATTATGAGGGAGGTTTCTCTTCATAAACTCTCTCGATACAATAACCTATTTCACTTTATTCATAAGTGTTTTCAGTTGGGAGATACTAAGCTTTCATTGAGACCCTACTTTCAGAAAACGGATTTTTCCTGGTTGTCACGTGTTTTTCAAGGACAGTTTCTGGACAGCTGGAGAAATGTTTTAAAAAACCAGGAGAGGTTTTTGTTCTGGACAACATGGGATACAAAAACCTCCTTCAGTTTCGTAAAATGTGTCATGGATGAAGAGATAAAGGCTCTGCCCCACGTGCCAATTTTCAAGGATCTAAACCTAAAAACAGGGAAACATGTTCCCTAATTTCTAGGGTTTGTCATCAGCAGTTGGGTGACCACGTGGGAGGCTTCATCAAATTCGACTTCATGGAGTTTTAGGTGTCAAATAATGTTTTAAATGTTTAGATAAGGTTGTTGTAATCATAATAAGGAGTTACACTCCTAGTTGTATTAGGTCACTAGCACTCCTAGTTAACAGCTAGTTCTAATTAATGGTTTGTTTTATGGTTAGAATAGGTGTCACTGATGGCAAATTCGAATTCTCTTGATGAGGGATGATGGAATCCTAATTTTAAATGCTTTATATAGAGCAAGAGGTCGAATTAACAAAGGGTTGGAAAATGTTAGAGAAAAAGACTACTTTTGTAAATGCTATGCAGGGATTGATATATACAGAAGCAGTTGGACTTTTCTGAAGCTGAGATTCTTAGTGTACTTCAGTGAGCTTCATCTTTTATCTTTGAAATGATTTACTTCCATAGTCTTAATGCTTATTACTCAGAATTCATGGAGGAACATGCTCTGACTTCCTTTAAGTGTTAAACTATGGTGAATTGAGTTCAGTAATACATGCTTGACTTTACTTCTCAGGATTCATGAAGGATTTTTTATGTTCAGAATATGTGATGTTGTCCTTTCCTTAATTCTTACAGTGGTATGGATGTATAATCACTCAGAATTCACTGAATGTGCTATGACTTCCTGTATACATTTATAAACTGTGTGGTCCCCTATGAGTTTATGTTCTGAATGTTTAAATGTTGAATGCCCTGACTTCCATGTAAGGTTGAGTTCGTTGTTATATTGAATGTGTCACTCTTTCATTGAAGTATATACAAGCCTCAGTTTTATAAGAAGAGCTATTTGTTGTCCTTATCTCTGTCACTGACTCGATAGCCCAATGGTAGCAAGTCTCCATCTTCCAATCTACAAACATATAAAATCCAAACCATAGAGTTAGCCATCTATCCATATCTTTAATCAATATCATTAACCCTTTGAGAGAGCCCTCTCAGGTTAAGGAGGCTAAGCCTTAGCTAAAAGATTGGTTTGAAATAGTTACACTGAGATAGTCTGATCAGCAGCCTATCAGGGTCCTATTTTGGTGATAACATTTTGGTGCGTCTGCCGGGAGCCTGAAGTCTATTCATTCCCGAAATCAATGGCTGAACTTCTGAAGGTAGCAGGAGCTCAGACATCTTTTTGAGGCTGCAAAACTACCTTGGCGACTCCACACATCGAATAAGAAATTGGAAGGTGACTCCACTGCTAGAAGATCAGTAGCTTGATGAAGTTTCAAGATGAATTCCACTGCAAGAATGAATGCCAGGTATGCTCCTATGAATCGGTCTCATATCCCTGGTTTTCCAAATCCTATGCCAAAGGTTGATTGGTTAGAGGATCTTCCGATATTCAAAGATGAAAAGAAAGACAATGCTGCTCTTCATTTGGTTAGGTTTCATATGCATGTACGCAGTCTTAAGGTTCACTTTCCTGAGGATTGTCTCATGAGGATGTTTATGACCACTTTAGATGGAAAAGCATGGTCTTGGTATAAAAGTTTGGAAAATGGATCATTATATTCTCTTGCTGATTTCCATGATGTGTTCTATGACATGTATAAAGAATGTTATCCTTCCTTATTGCTGCTTAAAGATTGCTGTAGGCATTCTTTAAGTCTTATTCAGTACTTGGAGGATTGTTATGATGATGATGAATTTATGGATGAAGAAATTTTAGAGGCTCTTCATAACAATGCATTTCAGCACCAAGAAGAAAGTATAACATCTCATGAAATGCAGCATGAAGATCAGCAGGAGTTTACTTATGAAAATCATATTACATCCTCTGAGATTGATGTAGAGATGCAGCAGACTTCTCAGTCTTCGAATCATAATGAAGATGAAAATGATTACACACAACAAGAAGAAATACTGGAGGAAATTTTCTATGACCCTCAGGCGGAGGAAAAGGTTGTTCATTTTTGTGATTCCTTGCAGCAGCTTGCATCAAAGAATGATCTTTATAATGAAGAAAATTACATTGTTTGTGGGCATCATTTAGAAAGGCAGTTGGATAGCATATCAAATAAATTTGGTGTGGCTGAGGATCAGTTGTCTGAAGATATAGAATGTTATGAGAATCATCAAACTAACCATGTGTTTTTTGACCCTATAGCTGACTACATGGAAAAGATTTACTGTTCAGGCTTCCAATTATATGTTCATCTTGAAGAACAGTTACACCTCATGCTTCCTTGGTTATTTCAGTATCTGGTTTATTTATGCTTCAAGCATAGTAAGGAGATCCAAGTTTCAGATCAGATTGATGATTGGCTTCATTGGAAGTTTCATGTTCCTTGAGCTACAATTGGAGAATGCAGCTGATAGGGTAGGTAGGAATGTGCAAATAAGCTCAGGGTAGGTTGACTGAGCATCTATTTCAGTAGGTGCAGTTTGAATTCTTCGTTCAGAAAACATAAAAGTCTTGAGGAGAAAATTGGGCAGAGGTTCAGATTTTTCTTCTAGAGGATGGATAGCGGCACTGGAGCTACAAGTTCTTAGTATACCACAAGGGCACACTATCCCTAGTGGAGCCACTGTTATCACCCTAAAATCTTTGTCTCTAAGCTTTGGTAAGTTGCCTTGTTTCTAGTCATAGTCTTATAATTTTTGAGTCATCTCATCACAATTAGTGTCATTCTCATTTACAAACCCTTCTTCTAGTCATGGTGTTAAAGGGTCTCTAGGTCATTTCATGCTTTAAGGGTTAGGTCATAAGGTTAGAAGTCTTTTAAGATCATATCTCTTTTCCAAATAATGTTTGACAGCCTCATTCCATGTTTTAGAAGTCTTACCAGGTGTTTATAAGTCATATCTCACATCATTTTGGAGAAATTTTGAAAGTAGCTACGAAATCACTGAACTAGGAGTTTTCGTAGCGCGCTACGAAACCCCTGTAGCAACCTGTTTTAGCAGAAAAACTGTTTTTACTAGTTAACTTCCAAAAGCTTTCTTGAGCATCCGAGAACTTAATTTTGTAAACTGAAAGAGGCTTTTCTTCCTAACATGCTGCACTACATAAACCTCTTTCAGTTTATTCAATTCCATTCTGAGGTGGGAGAAAGTTATGGTTAAACTTGCGCTACGAAACTGCTGAAAGTCAAGCTTTGTCTTCTGGTTTTAGCAGTCTTTTTCAAGATCCGTTTCTGGTTACAAGAAGATGTATTTTGGAATTCTGAGGGAGGTTTCTCTTCATAAACTCTCCAGATACAATAACATATTTCACTTTATTCATAAGTGTTTTCAGTTGGGAGATACTAAGCTTTCATTGAGACCCTACTTTCAGAAAACGGATTTTTCCTGTTTGCCACGTGTTTTTCAAGGACAGTTTCTGGACAGCTGGAGAAATGTTTTAAAAAACCAGGAGAGGTTTTTGTTCTGGACAACATGGGCTACAAAAACCTCCTTCAGGTTCATAAAATGTGTCATGGATGAAGAGATAACGGCTCTGCCCCACGTGCCAATTTTCAAGGATCTAAACCTAAAAACAGGGAAACATGTTCCCTAATTTCTAGTGTTTGTCATTAGCAGTTGGGTGACCACGTGGGAGGCTTCATCAAATTCGACTTCATGGAGTTTTAGGTGTCAAATAATGTTTTAAATGTTTAGATAAGGTTGTTGTAATCATAATAAGGAGTTACACTCCTAGTTGTATTAGGTCACTAGCACTCCTAGTTAACAGCTAGTTCTAATTAATGGTTTGTTTTATGGTTAGAATAGGTGTCACTGATGGCAAATTCGAATTATCTTGATGAGGGATGATGGAATCCTAATTGTAAATGCTTTATATAGAGCAAGAGGTCGAATTAACAAAGGGTTGGAAAATGTTAGAGAAAAAGACTACTTTTGTAAATGCTATGCAGGGATTGATATATACAGAAGCAGTTGGACTTTTCTGAAGCTGAGATTCTTAGTGTACTTCAGTGAGCTTCATATTTTATCTTTGAAATGCTTTACTTCCATAGTCTTAATGCTTATTACTCAGAATTCATGGAGGAACATGCTCTGACTTCCTTTAAGTGTTAAACTATGGTGAATTGAGTTCAGCAATACATGCTTGACTTTACTTCTCAGGATTCATGAAGGATTTTTTATGTTCAGAATATATGATGTTGTCCTTTCCTTAATTCTTACAGTGGTATGGATGTATAATCACTCAGAATTCACTGAATGTGCTCTGACTTCCTGTATACATTTATAAACTGTGTGGTCCCCTATGAGTTTATGTTCTGAATGTTTAAATGTTGAATGCCCTGACTTCCATGTAAGGTTGAGTTCATTGTTATATTGAATGTGTCACTCTTTCATTGAAGTATATACAAGCCTCAGTTTTATAAGAAGAGCTATTTGTTGTCCTTATCTTTTTCACTGACTCCATAGCCCAATGGTAGCAAGTCTCCATCTTCCAATCTACAAACATATAAAATCCAAACCATAGAGTTAGCCATCTATCCATATCTTTAATCAATATCATTAACCCTTTGAGAGAGCCCTCTTAGGCTAAGGAGGCTAAGCCATAGCTAAAAGATTGGTTTGAAATAGTTACACTGAGATAGTCTGATCAGCAGCCTATCAGGGTCCTATTTTGGTGATAACAGATTCATTGTAGATAACATGACCATCCTACATTAAAAATCATGCTAGGTCTTCTTTACTTGCATTTGTATACACCAAAAATTCCTTATTGGCATTAGCTAGTTTTAGAATTGGAGTTGTAGTCCACAAATTCCTTTCTTTTGTAGATTAGTGATTGGATAGGAAAGTTTAGAGAACCCCTCTATGAATCTCCTATAATATCCCATGATGCCCATACAGGATCTAACTTATTCCACATTCTTAGGTGTTGGAGACTCTGTAATTGGTTTTATCTTCTCATGATCTACAATAATTCCTTATTCTGATATTACATGTACTAGCTAATGAATTTGTTGCTAGTAAAATGAACATTTTCTATATTTAGCATATAGTTCATTGTCTCTTATAGTTTGGATGACCATCTTCATATGTTGGTCATTCTCTTCCTTACTCTTTGAATATAACAGAACATCGCCTATAAAGACAATAACAAACTTATCTAGGAATGGCCTCAATACACTATTCATGAGACACATGAATGTAGTAGGTGTATTGGTCAACCCAAATGGTAGTACTACAAACTCATAGTTCCCATAGCATGTACGCAAAGCTTCCTTGCGTATGTCTTCATCCTTAATCTTGATTTGCTGGTATCTTGACCTCAAATCAATTTTAGAGAATATGGATGCTCCTCTAACTTGATAAAATAAATAATCTATTCTTGTCAAGGGTTATTGATTTTTGATAGTCATCTTATTCAATTGTCTATAATATATGCAAAATCTCAATGTTATATATTTCTTTTTCACAAATAACACATGTTCTCCCCAAGGAGACACACTTGGTCTTATGTACCTTTTGTCCAATAATCCTTGCAATTGAATCTTCACCTACATAAGTTCAAAAATAGTCATTCTGTATGGGGCCTTGGATATTGTAACAAAACCAAGTATAAGATCAATGGTAAAGTCATTATCTCTCCTTGGAGGAAGTCTTGGTATTTCTTTTGGAAATGCATCCTTAAACTACTCTAATATAAGGTATTCCTCTAATGATGGTTGTTGTTTATTTTAAGATAGATTTGGAAAATGAACAATTGACAACCTTTGCTAGCATATTTATTCATTTGTACAACAGAAATATTACTAATGGAAATTTCTCTTGGGATTCCTTGAACCACACAAGCTCTTCTTTCATCATTAATACAAGTAAAGTACTTTTCTAAGCAGTTTAATTTCACCTTATGTGTTTCTAACCAGTCCATTCCTATAAGGATATCATAGGATCCTAGTGGTAAAATATTCAGATTGAGGACAATTTTCATTCCGTTTAAATCTATGTTATAGTTATTACTAATTTTAGTTACTTTTCTTTTAGTTCTCATGGACAACTATACTAACCAGGGCTTATGCTATTTTTCCTTTCTATGTTTACACTTCTCAACTACTGCATGGGAGACATAACTCAAGGTAGATCATTGATCTATAAGTATAGATACACTTTTGTCAGAGATCTTACCTCGGACTTCAACCATAGTTGACTTATGATCTGCATGCCTCCCATCCAATGCAACGTTGATTTTGGGTATAATATAGGCTACATCATTTACTGTTGATGCTTCCTAAATTTGATTTAACAATGTATTCTTTTTTAATGGATTCTATGGACAGCCTCTCCATAAATGATTCTCCCCATAACCCCCACATTTAATGGGTGATTTCACTATTTCACTGAAATTTCTACTTCTTATAGAAGATGCTCCCTTCTGCCCAACATTTTTCTGTTGTTTGAAATTTCTTTTGTAATTACCTGCTTACACACTTTTAGTAAAAGTAGGTTTTTTAAATCCTTTCTTCTAGCTGCCAAATCTGCCAGGTTTTCTTGATATCCATCCTTTAAATTTTATCCTTTTTTCTTATTCTGATTAAAACATAGCTTAGCTTTATAATGGTTTCGTTAATTGTTTCCGGCTCATCAAATTAAATTTTTTCTCTATAAGAGAAAGGTAGACAACTAACAAAGATTTGAATTTTTTTCTTCTGCTCCTTCAAGTAAGGAACATACCTCAACAAATTCATGAATTTGTTAAACAAATCATCCATGGTAAGTTTCCCCAACTTTAGCTCATGAAGCTCCCTAGCCTTTTCATCAAAATACCTTTCAGTTTGGTATTTATTTTTAAATTATTTCTTGAAAATTTTCCAAGTTAAATTTTTGCTTCTAATTATTTTAACAACTTTATTTTCTTCCCACCATAAACCTGCTTTCCCAGTCAGCTAATAGGTGGCTAATCTAGCATTAATATTACTTGGATAATTGTAAACTTCAAAGTATTTAGACATACCAAAGAGCCATGCCTATACTCCCTCTTCTAATTCTTCATCGGAATTGGAAGTTCATATTTTCTTAAAATATCCTTGTAACTAAGAGGATGGTTTTCTTTTTTCTGAGTAAGGGAGTGCTACTACTCGATTTTTGTTCTTAATCAATAGATTCATTTGACTGTCAGTCACTAGAAGTTATTGAAATGATTCTGCTTATGGTGCTAACAAATTTACTTCTAGGCCTTTTTCTATGAGTATTTTTGTTGACTTTCTCATCCTCCAATTTCCTTAACATGTATCCATTGATTTCTTGTTCCTATTTAGATTTGACCAATCTTTCCCGATTTGCTTTAATATCATCCAGATAAGTTTTTAGATTCCTTATTACTTGCAACAGTTTAGAAACTTGCATTTCTGCATTATTGGTTTTCTCTCCAACCATTCCCAATTCAGTATCATGTTTTGCATCACCCCTTGGTGACCCCATGAAGACTGTACCATTGAATTCATCTGCAATATTCCAGCTCTTTATTTCTTTGATGTAAGATGTTCATCACAGGTATAGTGATTTTAGTTTTAGGACACAAGAGAGACCCAATGTTGTAACTACAACTCTGATACCACTTGTAAATACCCTCTCTCCATACAATTTTCTTTTTCAAATCATAATAATATTTTGTTTATTAGAGATCCCATAAATCTTAATTTTCCAATCTATTTCTCAATGACCATACATATATGGAATTGGTCCTTTACTACTTCTTCCTTTAATGAATACAATTATGAAAGAGGTGGAATGAAATTATTACTTTCAAAATTCTATTACAGAATCTCCTCATTCACATCCCAACTGTATAATTTATTATCTCTTATTGGCCTTGTCTACAAAGGAATTTCAAGCACTATTATTTCTACCAACATCATCACATACGTATAGACACATATTACTGAGCCTGTTAATAAGTATTCTTCTCAAAGGTGTATGAAAAGAAACCACTTTAGGTTGTGGATGTAAAACAACCCTAACAGTAAAAATGGATGTTAAACAGTGTAGATCTGTAGCAAATGATAGAAACAAAACCTGCCAAAGCCCTGATCTATGCAATAGAAATAGTTAAACAATAGAATGGAATAAGAAAATAAGTGCAAGTAACTCCAATAATCCAATGGAAACCAGATATATAAAGAATATATTTTATTAAACGACAAATGTGAAGGGAACAAATAATGTTACCAGTCCCCCTCTATGGGATGGGTTATTAGCTATCCTCAATGTCTTCAGCTTTTGTAGAGTGTCTCTCCTCTATAGTTTGTAAAACCTAGCAAACAAAATGTTTGAGCTCAATGAGAACTCAAATGAAAAAGAAGATGGTGCACGACAATGATAATAATCAGAGCTACAACAGTGAGTGCAACAATGAAAATAAAAAGTGAAGAATGAATGTAAAACCCTTCTATTTATAACAAAATATTAGGTTATTCTTGAATAATGGGAAATAATAAAATATTATTAACCAAATTCTATAATTAACCATTTGGAATACTTTATTATATTTGGTTGGAGGGAAAAAATATTTAGACTTTTATTTAAAAATAATAAATAAATAAATGATTTATTTATCATCTCAAGAAATATGGTTAAGGAATAATAAACATATAATGATTTATTTAAGTATTCCTAGGGGATTTAGTCAAACTTGACAAGGAATAATAACTAATTAGTGATTAATTAATTATTCCTAGAGAAAAGTAAGATAATTAATGATTTATCTATTTATTTCTCATAATTGGGTCAAATATGACAAGGAATATTAGTTAAAAAGTGGTTTAATTAATTATTCCTAGAAGATAATTAAATTAATAGTGATTTATTTAATTATTCTTCATGTGTTTAATTATAAATGACTTAAAAAATGTGGTTTATTAAGTAATTTCTCACAGTGAAAACAATTTTACTATGGTAAAATTGACCCTACATGGTGTACTTCAATCCATGTAGTAAATTATGGCTAGTTGATCAATTTTTGGTGATAACAAATTTCCCCCCAATGTGCGAGCATTAGGAGAAAAACATATGACCGAAGTACATTGTAAGGACACAATCACTAGACAACAAAGTGGAGTCAGAGAGAGAGAGAGAGAGAGAGAGAGAGAGAGAGAGAGAGAGAGAGAGACCAATGGAGCTGAAGTGACAAAGTATAGTGACATAGCGAGTGAGACCAATGTAAGTCTCCTTTTATGTTCTGGTACCGGATCTCAGTGAGGCGGGGGAGGCATACCTATACCCGCTGATATAACTTAGTACAAAAATAATATTTCGCCGAGGAAAATGAAGCTGAGAAATAAAGTACATGTTGAATGGTACATGACATGATGGCATAAATGAGATAGAAAATAATACAATGTGTCCTATATACATATTGCGCTGGGAAAAACATAAGCTAGGACTTAATACAATAACATCTGAGTACATGAGATATAATGTTCCTTCCCTCAAAAAATGGGTGGGAGGGAGTGTATAACAACCAAAGAAGCCCCGTTGAATAGGAAAGGGCTCTGTAAAACTAAATGGATCATCTGAAGGAGACATGTATGTCATGAGCGCTGCAAGTGGCAGGAACTGAGCCCATCAAATCTGCGGAACTACATCTAAGGTTGTAGCATAATATGAAGGCGTCTAGGCATGTGTGGGGCTACCTAAAGGGCCACCCACTCATGAGGTCTAAAACATCTCACACACACCCACGAATGACTGGTACAATCTGCTGCATCAGTGGACCATCATGTGTATGAATTCGGAGCATGAAACAACCAAGTCAAAGGGAAATGATGATTCCCTTTGATTGATCTGAGGCACCAAATAAGAGTGGAATCTAGAACCAAGATACATCGTCCTCTAGGTCATTCTTCTGGAATAGATGTGTTGATGTTGACAAAATAAGGCCTGCCATAGGTGAGGCAATGAGGATCCTCAACTAAGGCACGAGGGAAAATAGTAATCTGACCAATGGACTAACACCAGGGAATATGGGAAAAATGGGACTGAGGGACAAATAAATGACTTACCTTATCAAAGCATAAAATGCATGGTTGAGCTGGCAATGACTGACTCGACTCCGGAGGGGATGGTGGATAGTATGACTGAAGGCAAAAATGGGAAATACGAGATGAATGGTATGCAATGATGGCTGGAATACTGTGACATGATACAATGGGATGTGAAACAAACTCCATGGATGCAAGGGTGACTCATCATGAATGCTCTGAACAAGGGTGACTCGATGACGCTGGCACATAGAATAGGCCGAGTGGGGACCATGAAGACATGAGAAAATGATGGTTACTCGTGACGAAAATTGACTCGTGAGATGAAAATAATTAAGAGGAGTTGGTCCCCAAGGAACAAGCATCAAATATGAAGAAATTTGATTTTAAGAGGTGACGAGGTGACCCTTCTTGGAAAAATGGCTTCTGGGTTAAGTTTCGAATCATCAAAAACTAAGAAAGACCCACTATAATACTAGATGAGAGTTTTCCAATCGTGCTAATGGTTTATCAAACTGAGCTACGGTTTAGTCACAATGGGTAATAGAAAAAATGTGGGTTTTCTCCTAAAGGACATTTTCCTTCCAATCTCAATTCATTTTCTAAGTGAGCTGTGGTGAATTTGGAGAGAAGGAAAAGACCCTAAATCTTGTGGGGATCATAATGGACAAACCGATCATCAGAATAAGGATCTGTGACTTTCAGGAAAGTGGCCTTACTTGTCTAAATATAGCCTTAGTGCTTCTTGGAATGATGGTTCCTGGTGAAGAATTAAGGGAAGAGGAAAACGAGAATGAACTACTAGAGGAGGTATAGAATCATCCTCACCAACTAAGTCAAACCTGGGGACTATGTGGTAAAGGTGATATGACATAGAGTAGAATATTTGAAGATATAGTATTAGACGTCTACGATATGCGAAGTGAATATGGATCGCCGAATATGTCAGTAGGAAAAACTATCCAAGGAATGGGAGGATAATCGACCATACCGAGATCTGGTGGTGATCTAGGCTGATAATTTTGCTAATCAATTGAGAATATGGCTAGGGAAAAACCATCATGCCCCCAAGCATGGGATACTGCTCGCAAGCATATGTGATGGATGGGACTGATCTTGTATGCAAAGGTGGGAATGTTGCCCCCTAGTAGGAGGAGTTTGTGGAGCACCATTGTGTTTCGAGTGCTCGAAAAATGGATTCAATCATCTCAGCCCAACTTGGCACAAGATCCTCCAAAGGATGATAAGGATATGTAAGGGCCTATGTGCCGCCAAATATGCTATGGGTGTACTGGATGTATTTAGAGTGGTAGATTCCAAACACTTTTATTTTTATATGTCGATACATAATGTGGTTATGCATCTTTTATATGACAATTGTGGTTCACCATATGTTTTGGTTATGGTTGTCTTCTGTGGTATACATGTGATAAATTCCAATCTAGAATATTGTTTGCAATGGTATCTACATAGTTATTTTGGGCTCTAGGAACATGACTGAAAGTAATGGTTTCAAATTCATGTACCAACAACTTAATGAGTAGATGTTTTCTAAATAGGACTTGGTTATGTACATGATACACACCATTCAATTGCATGACAAGAAGCAGGGAATCTAAATGAAGATGAAGATGAAGGATGCAATGAGCAAGGGCATCGACTAAAAAACCTATCACCACATCATATTTGGACTAGTTATTGGTGGCAGATCCAATGCACGTGCTGTTAGAATGAACTAACATATGCAAGGGAGTAAAAATGGCCCATGCTATCAAGGCTATATTCCTGGAGAAGCGAATCTCACCGTCGGCATAACCGATATATGGTGTGGATGATGAATCCATCTGAAAGGTGCAAAGGACAACAGATGAGATGATGCAACCTACATAAATGCATGACAAAAATAAATACACTAAAATCAATGGGATGTGCTATGGGTGAAATTTCTTAAGGTAGAGTGCATTGTGAGGATTAGGAAGGAGTTTTCCTTCAAAATCCTCTAGAAGATGTGCCCCCTTGCCTAAGTCCAAGGGTATTCAGGGGTAGACATAGCTTCCAGGATATCCTCATCAGAAAGGAAGATGGGCAGATGAGAGGAAGATTGACTACATGATGCGGTGGTGGAACATGGTGCATCATTCTGAGAAAGAAGGTTCACATACGCATCATCTGGAATGGTAGACGATGAGCTAGTAGATGGAAAACCTACTGATGTTGAGACCTAGGTTTCCAATGAAGGAGGTTCAATAGGAGCATGCGTAGAAACCTCAGAAATGTTTTCCTGCAAGGAACTCATGGATGACGACACGTAAAGGATATAGAACATGGATTCCATCATCTCAAAATTAGGGGGAGGGATCACGATGGTCAGACCAGAGTCCCCCTATTCTGCTGTACTAGTGGTACTAATATCCATAGGTAGAGAAGTAGATGATCCGCTACGAGTGGCCTCGAAGTCACAAAGCACTTGAGGGAAATCATGAAATTCGTCGAGACGAGGGAAACAATGGGAATAATTTCCATAATGATTGTACAATGCACAATGGTCATTTGTGCGCAACATTTTAAGTCTTTTAGCTGAATCTGGTAAGGTAACTTGGACCTTAGTGATATTAGACTCAGGAAACATTTCATAAACCAAAGGTTTGAGACGAGGAAGTTCAAGAAAGTTATTGGTGACATGCCCAAAAACCTCACACAAAGCGCATGGAGGTGTCATATTTGGAGCTTTGGGGGTTGGAGGATCTTAGGGAGCCTTGTCCTTAGGTTCTTTCCTCTTGGATTTGCCCCTCTGTTTGGATGATTTCACAATAGGAGTGGGTTCTTGTTGAGGTTTCAGTTTAACTGAAGTAGTGACAAGGGTCATAGGGACCGGTTGAAGCAGGGTCAAAGCATGATATGGTGTAAGCTGACCAGGCAGAACCAAAAGTCATATTAGGGAGAGTCAATGAAGCCATGACAGGGACAAAACAGATTCTAGGATGGAGGAAACAGAAAAGGTATTTGTCCTACAGGGTAATGTCCTAGCGGAACAACTCATATATGGTTAAGACCTTGAGGAATAGTTCCTGGTGGGAACAAAGGGGAGGCACCCACAAACAGAGGAGGTTCTGGGGGGTGGATCCGGATGGCTCGGCTGAGATGGTAACATTAGGGTGCTGAGGATCTAGTTGTTAACTAGATGTACTAGACTTCTTTTGAGCATCCTATGATGCTTGTATCATGCAAACACTTAAAGAGCTAGTCACAGAGATTGGAGAGGGAGGACTAGGGAAAGCACCCAACAAGGTGGAATATTTGTAGACTCCCGGTGAAAGGCCGTTGAGAGGTTTGGCAGACTTATTTCTAGACATTGATGAGATAATGGAATCAGGGGAGGTTAAAGATGGCGGCTCATAATATGTCAATTGATCGATAGTGATGATCTTCCCTTCATGGGGAAGCACATCTTGCGTAAAACCGCAAACACGACAACTAACATGGCGTATGTGTAAATACGACCCAATGGAATGTTGTAATCTATAGGGGAATCAATAACCTCAATGTCTACATGAACAATCTTGCCAGTGAGATTCATTAGACAATTGTGATACATGCCGAGAGGCTGGGAGGAGTGACTGTCCCAAGCACGTAAAGTAATGGTGGATGGAGACAGTTCAGGTGACTTGAGCTGCTTCCAAATGATAACAGACATCACACATGTGGATGCACCTTCATCAATAATACATCAGGAGATGATGGAATTACAGACTCGTACTAGTATCTGGAAAGAAACATATGAAGGTAATAGAGGATGTTCTGATGTATCAATAGGAAAGATAATCAAACGACCATCTGAAGGATCTACTACACCCAAAGTAGTTAGTAGATATTTCTTTTGATATGGGCATGAGTGGAGCACCTCCAACATCAACATGGCCATAAGTAACTATGCCAAGTCATCTATTATATTGTATGTATGGGTAGCTCAGTTAGAAGCCATGTTACGACGTAATGGTCCCTTAAGGATCTTAGGAATTGACTCAAATTTAGGTTGAGGGATTTGTAACAGACCATTTGGTGTCGTAGGAGTCTCAGTAGATGCTTTGGTTTTGGTCTCAGGTGTGGATGAAGACGATGGCTTGTCATATTGACGCGATCGAATTTGCAAGTTGATATCAGAGGTATTGATCTCGTAAGAATTCATCATGAGGATTTGGTATTCACCAGGACTAGAAGATTGGGGAGGGTAGGCTACTTGACCCTGATGAGGTTGAGCAGCAACAAATCCTTGCTGAGGGAAAGGATTTGTGAGCATAGTCGGTTGAGATGGCACAAGATTCTAAGGCGATTGTTGCATGGGTGGTTGACTTCTAGAAGCTACTTGGGATTCCCACATTTGGTGCATCTAGGGTAAGAGTGGAAACTCATGAGTATAATGGCCATTTACACCACAACATGCACAAGGATTGTTCGTGTGAATAGCCTTGTTTTGCTTGGGCTGTTCACCCTATTGCTAGTTGTTGATGTTAGGCTAGTTCCCTTGGGGTTCATTACCTTGGTTACCCTTGTTACCCTTCCCCTTATTATTTTTCCGTGAATTTTGGGGATTGGTTGCACTCTGTTGTGCGTACACTTGATCCTGAGGGGGCGATGGCTGTTGGGGTTGAGGATGCATGAGAGGCTGCGGCGATAATTCTTGAGGGGCTGGAGCGCTCAACAGTTCATAAGTGTAAGATGGTGAGGGGGAAAATAGTTTGGCAGAGAGGTTGAGTACTAGCTGGCTCTGACATTTGCTGATGTGGTTGGGTGAAAGCATAAGATGTGCTTTGTCTTGAATACACATTGCTGGAAGGAGGAAGACAAGCGTTGGAGGAATCAGTGCCCCCATGCGGAGGACCATAACCATTTTGAGTATACAACGAAGGATGTGAAATATCTCCAACGATACCATCGACAGTGTGAATGCCCTCAGTGCATTGGCACTGCCAGGATGAGGGAAGTTTGGTATAACGATATAGACATAACCGGATTGAGCATAAGTCAAGTCATATCTTAGAGTAGTTTGGAGAGCCTCTTCCTCTGTCTGAGGAAAGTGGGACGTGACATCTTTGGAAATAGGGGCTAAAAGGGTCCTAAGAAACCAATTAAGGTAGACACAGTCTTCGAAGGGCGGGGCACAACACATGCTCCTCCTTCTACACCATTCTTGAACATGATTGGAAAGACTGGTGGCAGAGGACTAACGTAATGTGGTCAAGAGCTCTGTACCGGTGTCGTATTGGAGAGGTAACTGAAAGTATGAAAGGAACACTTTAGAAAGTGGCGTGAAAATGGAATAAGAAGCCACAGGTTGGTAAACATACCATTTTTCAACATCTCTAGTGAGCGTGCACTAGAAAAACCAAATATGAATGGAATCATCGGTGATGGAATTGGATTAACACCACATATGGAAGGAGTGAACATGACTCGTGGGGTCCTCTCCAAAATTACCCTCAAACTTGGGAATGTCAGAGGGAAGCTTAGTCGGCATAGTTGGCCAACCAACATTGTGGTGTATAGGGTCATTAATCAACTAGCTAAAATCCAGGAGGCTTAACTTAGCCATGAAAGGTAGCATGGGAGCTACCAGAATGGTTCCTGTAATTGTTTCGCTAGATGTGACTACCAGGGTAGAACTAGAGCCAACACTAGGTTTGTTTCCTGCACCTACACTGGGTCTTGACATGATGATGATATGTAGTGAAGGAGGCTCGGAATCGGATTAGGAATCAAATGAACCAGAAGAAGTGTTGGTATGGGGACTCGGGGGATGATTAACTAGAACCCTATGGGGAGGATTAATATGTCAAAGTGGAAACTGGAGATGAAGGCATAAGAGTCTCCGCGACAAATTCCTTGGTGGCGCAATGGTTGTAAGACACAAGTGACACAGAAATGCTTAAGGGATATAGACAAAAAGTCTTTGTCTCTATTTGGGGAGATAAATTAATTAAGTTAAGTCTTGGGTTGGCAGCATAAACCAAGCACCCTTCACTTAAAGTGTGCTTGTGTGTACAAGTGTGATTATTAATTAAGCCTAGATTGTGTTTGAAAAAAAAAATTATATTGTTGAAATAAAATGAAATGAAAAACAAAAAATGAACAGCAAATAAACTATCTAAAAACCCGCCCAAATTGGGTTTGCAAACATTGTGTTGATTGGTGGCGAAATAAATTGAAAACACACAAAAAATGCCAAGAGATATAAACGTTGGTGTGACTGGGATCAAATGACATTATGCTTCTAGAAAGTGGTGTAGCAACAACAAAATGCCAGTGAGGGAAATCACTTCAAAAGATAGGGAGATGGGCGTGAATCCTAGGGAAAACAGTGGCAACCTAAGGCAAATGACCAAAAAAATTACAAGAGGGAACTTTGGATGGAAACAACCTATTTATGAAGATATGAAAAAGGAAGGTACAGATTTGGAAATGATGGTTGAAAGCTCTATAGAAACTCAGACTTCTTACTTAGCTAAACTCCTCCTATAAAGGTGGAAGCGTACTAGAAGCCCTAAGGGGCTAAATTCCACTTAGACAAGTGAAACAGAGTAGATCAAGGCCTAAGTGAGCTAAGATAGTGGTAAATTGACCCAACAAATTGCTCTCGAAAAAGCCTAGAAAATTATCAGAAAAAATACCAGAAACCCTACAATCGCAGGTATTGACCTGTTTAGGGGGATATCACACTTTTTGGGCCAGAAAGTGTGCTCTAGACCTCCAGATCACAAGTTTGGGGCATAAAAGTATGATTTCTTCTCCTCAGTTTGCAGGCGACAAGCTCGAAAAAATTTGTCATCTCTGTAGCGGCTGGTTCCTGTGACCTACGGAAATAACCAGAAAACATATGGAAGCTAGAAATTTGACTGATCTAAGGTTAGAATGATAGTAAACAACATTAAGAAACTGAAAAATAAAAACCCTACGATGAAAAATGAAGGTCACCCAGGTTTCTTAATCAGAATTAAAAATGCAGTGGAGTCACCAATTATTAGCGACAATCTGAAAATCTGAAGCGAAGTTGCCAAATTTGTTAATCAGTATTCTTATTGAAGGTGTACGAAAAGAAACCACTTTAGGTTATGGATGACAAACAAACCTAATAGTAAAGATAGTTGTTAAACAATACAAATCTACAACAAATGATAGAAACAAAATCTGTCAAAGCCCTAATCTATGTAACACAAATAGTTAAACAACATAATGGAATAAGAAAATAAGTGCAAGTAACTCCAATAATCCAATGGAAACCATATATTTAAAGAATATATTTTCTTAAATAACACCTGTGAAGGGAACAAATAATTTTACCAGTCCCCCTATATGGGATGGGTTCTTGGCTATCCTCAATGTGTTCATCTTTTGTAGAGTCTCTCTCCTCTATAATGTGTAAAACCCAGCAAACAAAATGTTTGAGCTCAATGAAAACTCAAATGACAAGGAAGATGGTGTGCATGAGTGAAATAATGAAAATGATCAAAAGTGAAGAATGAATGTAAAACCATTCTATTTATAACAAAATATTAGGTTATTCTTGAATAATGGGAAATAATAAAATATTATTAACCAAATTCTAGAATTAACCATTTGGAATATTTTATTACATTTGGTTGGAGGGAAAAAGTATTTAAATTTTTATTTAGAAATAATAAATAAATAAATGATTTATTTATCATCTCAAGAAATATGATTAAGGCATAATAAAAAAATAATGATTTATTTAAGTATTCCTCGGGGATTTAGACAAACTTGACAAGAGATAATAACTAATTAGTGATTAACTAATTATTCCTATAGAAAAATAAGATAATTAATTATTTATCTATATATTTCTCATAATTGGGTCAAATATGACAAGGAATATTAGTTAAACAATGGTTAATTAATTATTCCTAGAAGATAATTAAATAAAGAGTGATTTATTTAATTATTCTTCATGGGTTTAATTATAAATGACTTAACAAATGTGGTTTATTAAGTAATTTCTCACAGTGAAAGAAATTTTACTATGGTAAAATTGGCCCTACATGGTGTACTTCGATCCATTTAGTAAATTATGGCTAGATGATGATAATAGAGCCCCAAAGTTGTAACTTAACTAATCCTTAGTCCCTTGTCTATCTATTGCACATTTCTAATGTTGAACCATTGTTTGTTTTAACTGCTTCAAAGCTATATCTTTTTTTTCTTATGAATTCAACATACTTACACTCACACATTGACTTGTATTTATTATTTTTACCTACCAAAAGGTGTGCTATATTTATCATATAAACTTGAGGTTTTTAGTCTGATCAAGGTATTTCCTTTGTATGTAATACATTTCCATTATAAAATCGAGATCATTAGTCTTATCCCATAATGTATTATCTTGTGGAATTTGATTATGTATATATGGCCTTGACTATTTTCTACATTAATAAATGTAGTATCCTCTTCTTGTTAACCTAGTAAGAAATACTATGGATAAGTATTTTCTGGAAACATCCATACATAAGTGGGAAACTCCATCTGATGGCCAAATAAATTATTTTATATTGAATGGCTCTAATTAACCGAGGCTTGATCAATGACTCTTCATGAACCTAGGTTTTCTAGGTAGTTTAATGACCTTACGAGACTTTTGTTGTGCCATTTTAATCTTCACATTTTGTCATTTGTAAACATGCCACTATGCAGGTGCTAGGCTTTATCTCTAGTATCTTATTGACCCTCATAGTTCTTAATGAATATGGTAGCATGTGTAATATATACTCCAAGTATCATTATGCTTCCTCCAACTATCATTTGAAGGTATTAAACTTTGCTCTTAGTCCAGTAAAGTAACAACCTTGGTTAAAAACTCATGTAATAATGTTAATAAAGGAAAAATAACTACCAAGGTCATGGGACACGTATACCAAACTGAATGTTGGGCAAAACATATTGATGGGGATCACTTGTGATTAATTAATGACTATGGAAATTGGCAAAGGCAATGGAAAAGAATTTGGAAATGCAAAGTGGCATTAGTTAGCATTTTATTTATGAAAATAATGGAAAATAGGAGAAAAGGAAGGTGAAAGGTCACAAGTTGCAATGCGAGGAGGAGAATGAAGGAAAATAATGGAAAATGAATAAAATAGAGGCCTCATTAATAAAAAGGCTTCTAAAGATCAGTTCAAAACCTTTTGTCATTTTTAGCTTAGAGCTCCTCTCTATTCTCTCTCTCTCTCTCTCATACACTTGCACACTTAGAGTTTCCTTGGAGCACTCTTGGAGGAGAGTGGAATACTTTGGATTTGGAGCAAGAAGGAAAAATAAGAGAAAGAAAGCACAAGAGGACATCGAGATCAATGACAATGGGATTTTCTTATAGGTATTGAGTTGCATGTATGATTTCCTTGCTCGTTTTGGCATGCATGTGGTTTTTGGGTCATGATATGTCATTGGCCGGGAGGTTTGCTTGGATTGATAGTGGTTTTTCCTAGCCTTTTCATTTTATAAATAATCATGGTGTTGTGGGTTTCCTCCCTTTTTTTTCTGTTTGGTTCTCCTGTTCCTTATGGATTTGGGTTGAGTTACTAGTTCCTGGAGCTTTGGTTTGACAAATGCCTTGGAAGCCTTGTAACAACTCAGGGTTGAGTTACTATTCCTGGAAGACTTGGTTGGAAAAATGCTCTAGAGCCCTTGGTGCATTAAGTTACTAGTCCTGGAAGCCTTGGATGGAAAAATTCTCTGGAGCCCGACAAAAATTGTGGGTTGAGTTACTAGTCCTATAAGACTTCGTTGGAACAAATGCTCTAGAGCCCTAGACAACTTGGGTAGAAACCGATCTAGTGATAGTTAGTGATGTCTGAATGTGAGGCGGAATCACTGGTTGAGGGTTGATATGGTTTGGCCTTTGGAATCCATGGTTTGTTTTGTTTGATTTGTTTCTTGAGATCCCACATTCATGCTCGGAATATGACCTAGGGGTGATTGGCTGAAAGAGAGATTTTGTTCAACCCAACCTATGGTTGGGTGGTACATGGAAGTCCCTGACTTGGTTGTATTTTCATATGTTAATAAGAGATCATTTTCCTTTGGTATTTTCATGATTAAATGTGCCTGTCATTATGTGGCTTTAATAGTTGTTTCATCACTAATATATCTCTAGTTATTTGTTGGTTATGTGCATGGTTTACGATAATATTGTTGTATGGCTCTCATCATGTTTTGGTTAGTAGATAAAATAATAATGAATGAATGACCCAATAGAAAACAATTCAAGTATTGGGAGGAGATATCAATCCTCCTTGATGATTCTTAGATAATTATGAAATCCCTATGTTCAGATATGTTGTTATGACCTATAGATTTTATGTTTATGATATGTTTGAAGAAATGCATGTCATGGTTAGTAGGGGTCAGATCAATTCCTTAATAAAATGTTTGCATTAGTAACATTATCACAGTGTTATATTTTCTGGAAGTTTCATGAAGTTATGGGCAGTGGCCTGAGTCATGGCCCTAAAAAAGTGGCACATAATCTGATGTCGCTGGCACAAAACTACCAGAAATAGGCCATAGTCACATGCATGCCTTGTTGTGGGAGCAACTGGAGGGTCTGAGTCACACGCATGGCTTGTCATCAGAGTGACTGGGGGTCTAGATCAACAAAACATTAAGTTGTCTCAGGGGTTGGGCACTTGGAAGGGTTGGTTGCCTCCTGAAGGTTCTATAGCTCCTAAGAAAGGTTAGATTGGTCTTGTCTTGTTGGTCCCACTTCCTTAACTACAATTGGGGAGTTGAATCATATCATAGTAACTTTTTGTTTCATGTTTACCCCAGTGGACCAGTTAGCTTAGCTAAATGTGGGAGGAGAGTGTTAGAGAGTGGTATCAGAGCATGGCTCCATTCTCCTTGGGTGATGTTTGGTTCTCCTTTCTATTTGGATGAATGTGTTGTCATGTGTACATGTTAGTTGCATATATGTTCATTATGCTTGTGGTCTATGTGTTTGTTATGTATTCATGGTACTCGTTATTGTTGCCCATGATGTCATGCATAAGATGATGATGTTGTTGTTAAGATGTGTTTTCATGAATGTATATCTATTTTGTATGTATTGTTATGCATGTGTGTCATCCATATGTTTGTTATGCATAGTACCTAGTTGACGTTATAAGTGTGGCATTATGCATGGTAACCAGATGATGATTAAGATGATGTCTATATATAGTGATGACTCTGATTATACATGTATTGTGCTAATTTTGTTGATCTTGCAAATGAAAGATCCTCCCCTAAACTACAATGAGGTATGTTGGTTTGTTTATAATTTGGTTTATCTAACATGATATACCTTGCAAGAAGAGAAGATAAAATATGACTAGCAAGATGGTATACTACAACTGTCGAGATTCTCCCTATAGATCAGATGAGCAACATGGTGAGGGATATTCTCCTGACATAGCAAACACTCTATGGGTTTGAAGGAAAAGATAAGAAGTTGCAAAGAATATAATGAAAGAATCATTAAATCACAAGAGAGACTTGATAGGGCACATGAGAAATAAACAAAGGTTAATGTAGTTATTCTTCAGAGCTTGTTAGTTGTAGAGATAAGGTCTGCTTAGAATCAGTCATGGGAAAGAGGATAGGAATAATGGAGAATATGGTAGCAGGTCACATGGTGGGCACATGTTGGATAGAGATGACATGGTTAGAGATGGAAGGTTATTGGATACACCTAATAGGAGAGGTAATGGACATCGACTCTACTCTAGTTCTGGTTCAGATAGGTATCATGGTCATCATTGTTATCATCCTTACAAGAGGAGTGATAGGGGATATTTTCTGGATGAGTTAAATAAATCAAAGCCACCTAAATTTGATGGGGAGATGCAAAAGAGTGGTTGCTTGGGATGAATAGGTTCTTCAGATTGCATGATTACTCAGAGAACATGAAGGCTAGAATAAGTACATTCAGTCTTAAAGGTAAATCAGACATATGGTGGGAAGATGTAAAGAATTTAAAAGGTATTCATGAAGAGGACTTGACCTAGAGTGAGATTGAGAGGCTTTTCAGAAAGAAGTATCTATTGGAGAAATACTATGATGATAGATCAAAGGTTTTTATGAGATGAAGATGGGATCTATGATAGATGAGGAGTACACTAGCAAATTCTTGGAGTTATTGAGGTATGTGCCTTATCTTAAAGAGGATA
Organism: Pinus tabuliformis; assembly: GCA_031772625.1. Lineage (NCBI taxonomy): Eukaryota > Viridiplantae > Streptophyta > Pinopsida > Pinales > Pinaceae > Pinus > Pinus tabuliformis. The sequence continues at coordinate 881,476,964 of CM062811.1, read as the reverse complement.
CAACCAATATTCATATTTTCATCAGTCAGTTTCAAGTAGAAGTCAAGGACAAGATTGAGTTTGATGAGCCTAGATCATTGGAGGAATCCATCAAAAAGCTAAAGCATTGTTATGAGCAATCAAAGTGAAAATCTGAGACTATGAAGATTTGGAAGGGTAATGAGAAGAATAAGGGAAAATGAGATAATAAGCGAACAATACCTCAGGACAGGTAATAAAGAGAATGCAACACCTCCTAAGAAGTTCAATGCCTCTGATAGAGGGCATGGATTTCAGTTTGAGGAGCAAAACAAGGGTGATGGTAGGAAGTCCTTGTAGTGTTGGACTTGTGGAGGAGAGCATCGCAGAAGAGATTGTCCACAACATTAGGGTGGTCAACTGCAAATCTATAATGCTCAAGAGGCACAAAAAGTGGGGTATGTTGGATAGAGTATTCCTCGAATTTATGTAGCATTGGATAATAGGCAAGAAAATTACCACACATCTATTATTGATATGGATGGTAAGATTTGTGATCAAGTTGTTTCTATTGTGAGTAGCCTTAGATGTAATTATAGTTATGTTAATCCTGACATAGTGCATAAGTTTGGTTTGAATAAATAGGCACATGCAGGGTCTTGGTTAGTGCAGTTGGCTATAGGTACTACAAAGAGACTTCATCATTGAGTAAAAGCTTGTGCATTTGAGTTGAATGGTATGCCTACATGAGCATATTTGAATGTACTTCCATTGGGAGCATATAATATGATTTTGGGTATGGATTGGCTATATATTCACAGAACTAAGGTGAATTTTTATGAAAAGGCTGTTGAGTTCTTAGATGATGATGGAGAACAAAGAATCTTGTAGGGTAAGAAGAAGGCAACATCAGTTAGAATGGTGACAACTATGCAGGCCAATCATTGTCATAGAAAAGGGTGTGTGTTATTTGCAGTGCATATTTCTAGTGACAAAGGTAAGGAAGTTGAGGGCATGAATGTATTGAGGTGGTATTCGGTTTTACAACAGTTTTAGGATGTGTTCCTAGAAGAGATTTCAGAGTTTCCTCCTCATGGTGAAGTGTAATTTTGTATTGAGTTCGTGCCAAGGGATGCACAAACATCAAAGGCACCATACAGGATAAACACACAAGAGTTAGTGGAATTAAAATTGCAGTTGAAGGAAATTCTTCAAAAAGGATACATCTGGCCAAGTGTATCATATTGGGGTACACCAATGTTGCTTTTGAAGAATAAGGATGGTACTCTCAATTTATGCATTGATTACATGTATTTGAACAAAATGACCATCAAGAACATGTATCCATTGTCAAGGATTGATGACTTGTTCGACCAGCTAAAGGGAGCAACAATGTTCTCGAAGATTGACTTGAGACACCGATATCATCAGGAACACATTAAAGAAGAGGACATCTACAAGACTTCTTTCCAGACTAGGTATGGGGATTATGAGTTTGTTGTGGTTCCATTTGGTTTGAATAATGCTCCTACTTTTATGTGCTTGATGAATAGTGTGTTGTTTCCTTATCTGGACAAGTTTGTTATTGTATTCATTGATGATATATTAGTATATTCGAAGAATGAGGAACAACATGTTGAACAATTAGCAGTAATACTAAGGTTTCTAAGAGAGCATCAGTTGTATGCCAAGCTTAGCAAATACAGTTTCTTCAAACATAGGTACATTACTTGGGACATGTTATTTACAAGGAAGGCATAATAGGGGATCCTGGAAAAGATAAGAGCTATTATGGAATGGAAAACTCCTAGAAATGTGGATGAGGTAAGATCATTAATGGGGTTAGAAGGTTATTGTAGGAGGTTTATCATAAAATTATTTCAGATTTCCTATCCCATAACATAATTGCAAAGGAAAGGTAAGAAATTTGAATGGACAGAGGAATGTGCAACCATTTCTGAGTAGTTGAAGAAGTTGTTGACAAATGCTCCAGTTTTAAAGATTGCAGATCTGATCAAAGAGTTTGTGGTATGTGTAGATGCTTGCAAGAGAGGACTTAGTGGAGTCATGATGTAGGAAGGACATGTAGTGTTTTATGAATCAAGGAAACTGAATGAGCATGAGTAGAATTATCCAACACAAGATCTTGAGTTGGAAACGATCATCTTCTTGGCAGGAGGTTTGTATTGACGAGTAATCATAGTGGATTGAGGTATCTATTCGACCAAACAAACTTGAATTCTAGACAAGGTAAATGGTTGGCCATGATCAGTGAGTTCAATTTTGAGATCAGGTACACTAAAGGTAAAGAGAATAGGGTTTTAGATGCTCTTAGAAGGAGAGTAGAGGTAAATCACATATAAGCTATGAGTTCATATGGGACATATCTACAGGATAATATCTTGCAAGCAGTGTTATCACTCCTTCGCATCTCTAAGGATGAGGAAGAATCCAACTGAGGTAACCACAAACCAACCTTTTGAATTGGTATCTAGCCCTACCAAGCCTGAGAGGGCTCCCTCCACAAAATCACAACCAAGAGGGCTGGATGAATTAGGCTTTTAGGCTAGTTATGATGTGCAGAAGGGTTTGATTGTTTGAAATTAGGTTGCTGGATGAGGATTAGGTCAAAGAGACTAGGTCAGGGCCAAATAAGGGTATGATTGCAGACATCTGATGGAGCAAGGTAGGTAGAAACTCAAACACTTTAAAGTTCTTGAGTGAGATGGATTAGATTGGTGAGGTGCTAGAAAGAGAAAGACAAGCATGTATTCTTTCTAAACTGAAGAAAATGGACAAATTATGAAGATTTCCCCAAAACAGAGAATGTAAGATGTATTATGCTCATCAACTTGAAAATCAACATATAATAGAAGTGAAAAGAAACATGAGAGTAAAAAACGTTCAAAAATATGCAACATAAGAAGAAAATATGTTAAAATTCCATATCACAGGTATTCCATCAAAATAGTTGCAACTCATTAGTGTGATTGGTGCAAAAACTGCCAAAAATGCAAAAAACTCCAAAATTCCTCAAAATTATTCAAAATTTGATCTGTGGAAGGCTGATGAGGCATGTTAAGCAATAAGTTATGCCTCAGTAATTATTTAAAGCTTGTATTCCCTTTTTTTCTTGGCTAGGGTTTCAAGTCTTGTTTTGACCTTTTGGAGCTTGGACCTTGCAATTTGATTTTTCTTGAAGTAATGTTTGGCCATCTTTCTTTGTAAGTCATTGTCCCTCTTTGAATTCTTCAAGAGCTTCTCAAGATGCTCATTTACCCTTTCAAACCAATATTCCTGGTCCTCATTGATCATGATGGCAAACTGCTCATTCAAAGTGAGCTCATTGGCAAGTTCAGCCTCTTTTTGCCTCTCTAGTTCTAGAGCTCTTTTCAGCCCTCTAGTCCTGGGCCTCTTTCTTGGCATTTGGTATTCTTCCTCATCAGAATCACCATATTTCCCATATGATTCATCAAGCATGAACTTTTCTTTATTTTCTTCTCTTTAAGCCTTGATGAGTTTCAAGAAAATAAATGACAAACTTAGCTCTATCTAAGTTAGTCTGAAGATCTCTAATTTCGACATCGTTCTCCTTTACAAGAAAACTAGAAGTTTAATGTTCATATGGCTGATCCAAGTCAACTATGTCAAAACTTGCCTCCTCACTATGAGGATCATCATCTTCTTGCATGGCTTCCTCATGCTAATCTTCTTCTGTGATTTTTTGTTTTCCCTTGTGTACCTACTTTGCTGATGAAGAAGGAAGTGCCCCTTCCACAATCTGTGGGGAAAACACCTGCCTATGCCCTTTGTGATATGTTCTAGTAAATATGCCTATTTCAGCTCCTTTAGGCTTGCCGAGCTCAGCTCTTCTAGGTGACCTTGTATGACCATGCAATGGTGATGATGATGGTGATGGTGGTGAAATAGTATGAACTGATGGAGGAATAGATGTAGTGGTATGAGATGGAGGGGGTATGTACTCAGAATGATGATTAGTGGGATGAGATGAAGAAGGCATATCTTCAACATGTGGAACTTGTGGAGCAGTGAAAATGTCATTGGCAATGAAATTGTCCCATGAATTATGCAATTGGTCAAGGTGATGAAGGACAATGATCTTGATCAATGAGTGATGGAAAAGGCTATTCATCCACTAGTCATAATCTCTCTTTTGTACAATGTAAGCCATTTTTCCTATGCTTCTGAACAGATACTATAGGATATTGAGCATTTTGACCCTTGTGAAGTGCATAAGCAGTCTAATATGGTATGTGTAGCGCCTAGAGAATCTTCCTTCACAAGAGAAGTACTTCATGATTATTTTCATCATGGGGGAATACCTATTAAGAAGGTAGCTGATAGGAAAGACCCTCCTCCTCTCATGTGTGTATAGTTGTTTGATGAATGCTTCATAATACTGATCCTCCAAATATTTTTATTTAAACCACCCTTCACTCCTGTTTGGAATCCCTATGGCAGCAACAATGATAGAAGTAGATAAAGTGAAGGTCACTCCTGTTAGGGTCACTTGATTATCTTTAAGGTTTGATGCAAAAAGTCTGCTCAAAACAGGGTGATGCTAAACTCTTTCAATCATCTTGCAAAAATCAAGGCAACCTACACGCTGAAAACATGAGATTGCCATTGGTGAAGCCATGAGTTCATTTGTGTTAGTGGGCTCTAGCCTTAGGATTTTGCCTCCTTTGTGTGGCCTCCTCTATTCTCTGTCCTCTTCTACTTGTGTATCCTCCTCTTCCACATAGTCTCTGTCTTCCTCCATAGTGTTTGGTTAAGAAACCCTAGGGATAAGGTAGGTGGGAATGGGAAGTGGAAATAGGTCTAGGGAATAGGGATAGGGCTATAAAAATTTTAGGAGATGAGGGGAGGAATTATGGAGCCGTGGGAGGTGATAGGAGGTGAAAATGTCAAGGGAGTTTGGAATGATAATTAAATTACAGGTTTATGGTAGAGGTTGCCTAGGAATTTTGGAAACCTAGGTCTTAGGGTTTTATGGGAAAAGGGTTTAGGGACTAGGAAATGATAGTGTAGGGGTAGGTATGGGTTTAATAGTGATGTAGGAAGGTTTTGTAGGGTATATGGGTAGAAAAGTTGGGATAGGGATGGATTTAGGGTTTCATCACTTGCCCAAGTGCCAATTTTTCTTAGGAACCAAAACACTAAAAAAAAATGTTGTTTAGGAGTGCAAAGAGTGGAAAATTTGTGTGACTTACTTGGGAGAAGATGAAACAATAATTTTTTGAAGTTTTGAGAGAATTCAGAGGCATTTTGGTGCTTTGGGGGCTCACTGGGTAAAAGCGCAGTGCACTGGGAAAAAGTGCAGCGCCTTGCCTAGAAGCATAGTGCCTGTGTTAGAAACGGCAGTGACCACTGCTCTAAGCACAATGCCTCCCTCCTAAGGGTAGCGCTAAGAAATTCTTTTCCTTTAAACTTGAAAAATCAACTTTTTGAACCAAGGGAGTGTGAACTCAACCTTTGAGAGTGAAAATGAATTTGTTTTTTATGTCTTGGTGGCCTTTATACTTCATGAAATTGATGATTTGGGCCTTGGGACCCACTTTCTTATTTTTGTCATTCACTTTACTCTTGAAAACTATACCTTTACACTTGACTTTTTCTTTGACAAATTGATCACTTGATATACATTGAGAATAATTTGACCTTTGACTTTTGGTCTTTTGGAATTTTGGAACTGAGTTGACAGCTTGGGAAAAGTTACTTATTACATATAATGACATAAAATTACATAAATATAAAAATAGGATTACATCTCTGTTTTTGGAATAAAATTACAAACTGGAATGAAATTCTTACTTGAAATCAAAATTTGAACTTTGGAAACCATGGTTACATTCTTGCAAATCCTCTCTAACTGAAAAAGGGATATTATTTTTTTCGCTCTGCTACTTTTGCTGGCCTTATGCAGTGAAATGGTGTTTTATTGGACCTTGGAAAAATGAAACCTAAAGACCTAATGGGACCTTGAATGAGCAGACTCCAAGTGGACTTGACTGACACAAAACATGATGAAATGAGCCTTGATGGTCAATGTATGCTCAGTAAGACACATGAAGGTGGGCCAGCAAATATTGATTTTTTGAGAGAGAGTATGACTTTTGACATAGGGCTACCATCAGTGAGTAAATTTTTAAATGAGGACCTAAGCGGAATGACAAAAATTTCAGAATACTCTAATGTGATATAAAAGAGGGGTTTTGATCACTGATGGCAATATGAAAATACTGACTCTAATAAGAAGGACAACAAGATGACATGTATAAGGAGCTTATGCACAGGTTACATCAAGGTACAGGTGATTGAGATGTGGACTATCATCTCACGGCATATGGTTTGGTCGGATTTAGGGACAAGATAAATGTGTTAGACAATAGTGAGCTCAAGAAGCTTACCTTGAGAGAATTTCAGGCTAATCCATATTTAATTCACTGAAGATATAAGAAGACATTGACAACCATGAAGAAGTTCTATTATTGGCCAAATTTGAAGAAGGAAGTGGCATAGTTTGTGGCTAGATGCTTGGATTTTCAATAGGTAAAGGTAGAATGTAAGCACCCAAGTGGATTACTATAGCCAATTCTGATTCCAGAGTGGAAATGGGAGGTCATTTCCATGGATTTTATTACAATTTTCCAAGGAAATCTAGACAACATGATTCTATCATGGTTGTGGTGTACAAGTTGAAAAATATTGTGCACTTCATTCCAGTGAAGTCTACCTATTTAGCTAATGATGTAGCACAGGTCTTCACTAGAGATATAGTAAGATTGCATGGAGATCTGAAGAAGATTATGTCATACAAGGATGCTAAGTTCACTTCCAAGTTTTGGAAGGAGTTATTTGTAGGTTTGGGTACAAAGTTTTCCTTCATTATAACTTATCATCCGTAGACAGATGGACAGAGAGAGAGGGTCAACAAGATTTTGGAGGACATGTTGAGAATGTATGTCATGCATTAGCATTGAAAGTGGGGAGAGTATCTTCCAATGGTAGAGTTTGCTTACAACAATGGGTATTAATATCCACTGAGGATAAGCCTATTTGAGGCACTCCATGGGTGGAGTTGTAACACTCCCATCAATTGGAGTCATCCAGTGAATGGGGTGTTGATATGATTGGACATGTTGGAAGAGATGGAATAGGAAATATAGGTAATCAAGAAGAATATAAAGGCAGCATAAGATAAACAAAAGAGTTATGCAGATCATAACAAGATGTTTAAGGAGTTTCAGGTTGGGGAACAAGTGTACTTGTGCATCGAGTCCAAGAAGAGCTCCTTGAGGATTAGATCATGTTGCAAGATGGCACCTCAATTTTGTGGGCCTTTCAAAAATTCTTGAGAGGATTGGACCAGTAGCCTATTGAATTGTACTACCTCTGAGAGTGAAAGTCCATGCTGTTTTCGATGTGTCATTGCTTACAAAGTATGTTAAATATGTCGGTCATGCGATTAATTGGTTTGTATTGCAGGTGGAGCCAGAAGGAGAATTCCATCTGAAACCTTAATGCATTTTGTAGTTAAAATTTCTCATGCCCCATAACTGAGAAATCAAGAAGGTTAAAGTGCAATGGAATCACTTTGGACTTGATGAAGCTACATGGGAGGTGGCTGATCAGATGTGGGCTATCTATCCTTCTCTCTTCACTGGTTGACCAGATGTCTTTTGGTATATGTATATATGTATATGGATGTAAATATCACCATAAGCTATGTTTAAAAGCTCCAATAAGAGGTATGGTTTTCATGTCATTATGATTATCATGTTGGTTATGTTGGTTTTCTTTTTAGTAGGTTGATCACTATAAATATTGCAACGAGCTAAGTTATAAAGTTCCATGGGTAATATATTTTTCTTTTCAACAGTCTTTTTGGTTGTAGGTGTAATTGAGCATCGAGGATGGTGTTCCCCAAAGGGGGAGGGTTTTGTAACAACCCTGGTAAAAAATACATGTAATAAAGTTAAAAAAGGAAAAATAATAACCAAGGTCATGGACACGTATTCCAAGATGAATGTTGGGCAAAACATAGTGATGGGGATCACTTGTGATTAATTAATGGCTATGGAAATTGGAAAAGGAAATGGAAAAGGCTTTGGAAAGGAAAAGTGGCATTAATTGGCATTTTATTTATGAAAATAATGGAAAATAGGAGAAAAGCAAGGTGAAAGGTCACATGTTGCAGGTGAGGGGAAGAATGAAGGAAAATAATCGAAAATGAAGAAAATAGAGGCCTCATTAATAAAAAGGCTTCTTAGGATTACTTCACAACCATTTTACAGATTTAGCTTGGAGCTCTTTCTCTATTCTCTCTCTATCATACTCTTGCACACTTAGGGTTTTCTTGGAGCAGAGTGGCATACTTTGGATTTGGAGTAAGAAGGAAAAAGAAGATTAGGAAAGCACAAGAGGACATTGGGATCCACAGTGACATCGGATTTTTCTTGCAGGTACCGAGTTGTATGTATGATTTCCTTGCTAGTTTTGGCATGAATTACACATGCATGTGGTTTATGGTTCGTGATTTGTCATTGACATGGAGGTTTCCCTAGATTAACAGTGGTTTTTCCTAGTCTTTCCATTTCCTGGATAACCATGGTGTTGTGGGTTTATTTCCTTTTTTTTCTGGTTGGTTCTCATGTTCCTTATGGTTGTGGGTTGAGTTACTAGTTCCTAGAGCCTTGATTGGACAAATGCTCTAGAAGCCCTATAACAACTTGGGTTGAGTTACTAGTCTTGGAAGCTTTGGTTGGATAAACTCTTTGGATGCCTTAGTGGGTTGAGTTACTAGTCTTGGAAGCCTTGGTTGGACAAACACTCTGGAGCCTGATAACAACTATGGGTTGAGTTACTAGTCCTCGAAGCCCTGATTGGAACAAATGCTCTGTAGCCCTAAAATGATTAGGTAGAGACCAATCTGATGATGGTTAGTGATGTCCGACCATGAGGTGGAATCACTGGTGGATGGATGAGGTGGTTTGGCCTATGGAAGCCCTGGTTTTATTTGTTTGATTTGTTTCATGAGATCCCACATTCATGCTTGGAATATGTCGCGGGGGTGATTGGATAAAATAGAAATTTGGTTCAGCCCAATCTATGGTTGGGTGGTATGTGGAAGTCCCTGACTTGGTTGGATTTGCATATGTTAATAAGAGCTCCTTTTCCTTTGGTATTTTCATGAGTAAATGTGCTTGTCATTATGTGGATTTAATAATTGTTTCATCATTTATATATCTCTGGCTATTTACTGGTTATGAGCATGTTTTATGATGATATTGATGTATGGCTCTCATCATGTTTTAGTTAGTAGATGAAATAATAATGAATGAATGGCCTAATAGATAAAAATGTAGCTATTGGGAGGAGATACCAATCCTACTTGACAATTATCAGATAAGTATTAGATCCCCATGTTTAGATCTATTGTTATGACCTATAGATTTCATGTTTACGATATGTTTAATGAAATTAATGTCATGGATAGTATGGGTTAGATCAATTATTTGATCAATTTTTTACATTAGTAACCTTATCTCAGTGTTAATTATATTTTCTTTAAGTTTCATTAAGTTATGGGCTGTGGCACTAAATCTAAGGTTAGTGGTACAAAACTATCTAAAAAAGGCCACAGTCACATGCATCCCTTGCTATGGGAGTGATTGGAGGGTCTCATTCGCATGCATTACTTGTCATGGGAGAAACTAGGGTCTAGGTAAAAAAAACATCAAGTTGTCTCAGGGATTAGGCACCTAGAAGGGTTGGTTAACTCCTGAGGTTCGGTAGCTCCTGAGGAAGGTCAGTTTTGTCTTGTCTTGTTGGTTCCATTTCCTTAAATGTACTTGGTGAGTTGAATCATATTATAGTAATCACATTTTTACCCCCATGAACTGGTTAACTTGGGTAAATGTGGGAGGAGGGTGTTACAAGTAAGAAGAAATTTCTAATTCATGACGTTTCATCATTTCTTTAAAGGTACAACAATTGTTACAATATCAATAATGTTCAATCCTTTTGTTAATTTTCACTGCTAATGTTTCTGCACTCATATTATATATATATATTATCTGATTGTGGCATTTTTGCTTAAAATTTGTAGGTTGTAGAACCAAGGTTTAAAATCCTCTTCGCGTGGTCCATGGAGGAACACAACTAAGCTATATTTGACATTTTAACCATGAGTCTTTTAACCAAACTAACTGTTGTGATTTATATAGCATTATTTTCTATTTAGAACTTGTCACTTTACTCATTTGTATAGATTATCTCTATAATCCTTAAAGACGTGAACAAGGTTTTTAGTCCTCAATTTTTGTAACTTTTGGGAGAGGGGTCTTCAATTACTTATTATTTGGTCTTATAAACCTATGTGGATAGTCATCAGAATCCCTTTTAGTCATTTCCCAAAAATTTCAAGGCCATAATTTTAGCTTTTCTGTGATTTCTTTCTAAAATGCAGTTAGGGTTTTAAAATCTGTTATTTATCCTATTTTGATAAGTTGTAATACTCTTCATATTATCTTCTACTTGTTAGGGTATTTTGGCAATGTACTGTTACTAGTCTTGTAGGGTTCTAAAAATTAGTATTTGATTCCTTCCATAATGAAATTATATATATATATATATATATATATATATATATATAGATATATATATATATATATATATATACTTACTTTGAGACTACTTCCTTCTTACAAGAGAGTTATTCACAAAAGAGCATGGAGAACCCTTAGAAGGTATTTTATTTATTTTGTGCATCAGAGTTAAATTCATATTTATATAATTACCATCATATCATATTAATGATTTTCTTCACTGCATAATAAATTATTTTTTTGTTTGTTTTTAGCTATTGCATTATATTATGGTCTGAATCTCTTTTGTTCATAGGAACGTTTGTGCTAGAGAATGGTGTTTGCTTCATTTCACCAAAGCTAATCGAACTATCGCATTTCTCAGGTCGGTAAATCTTAACCATTAACTTGATTATTCCTTATACGAGAATAGGTCTTTCAAACTCAGAAAGCCGATAACAAGTGACATATTCCTATTGTTATAATCTTGGCTCAATAGCCTTATATGGAGTTTTTCCATATTTTATCTTCCTTTTCCAGTTCCAAAGGAACTTGAAACAAAATTCCTGTCATGGATCTAAGCCCATACTATTGTTTAGTTGTATATTTGATTATTGAAATATATCTTTAAATTATAAACCCTACTTTTAGGTTTTTATATTTATATATTTGTTTTCTCCCATTCCATTTCGATTTCTATATTCTGTATATTAAAACATTTTATATAATGATGTGCTTTGAGGTAACTTTTAAATTGAGGTATTTGCATTATGGAGAAGCCTCTTAAAATGATTCTCTCTTTTTTAACTGATGTTATTATCTTTATAATATAAACAATGTTTTAATTAATTTATATCTATTGTTCCATTAATCCCAGCTATTGGTTCTTCTCTGATTTTGAATGAAAATTGTAGCCATGATAGCTATAGAATTTATTAACTTAATTTCGTTATTATTTACCAACTTAATTTCGTTATTATTTACCTCTCTTATTTTTGTAATAAGTGTTGATTTTTCTAATGGCATAAATTCATTATACAAACATGCATTCTTGTTCATATCTATTCACATCCTAGTATGTGGAATATCAAATCCTTTATTTCTTTTAATTCCACCATTGTAACCTGTCCATAGTTATAGTGTCCATAGTTATAGTTTGTTATTCACCTTCGTAAGAATTAGACAGTTACTCTAATCAAGACAATTTGTGTTTAATAAATATTTCTTTACTTCCTAACGCTTTACACAACACTTTTATATTATTTCTGGATGCTAGGAGTTGGAAAATTTTCCTTTAATGTTTCCAATTGTTTTGGCTTATCGAATTTCATATTCATCTTTTTCTATCTATAGAGGAGTTTGCATCATTTCGTATGGCACACACATCTAGTTTACAAAGAACCCATTACCAAGTCCTTTCTCGATTTTATGTCAAGAATTCCTATGTTTAGGAAAGATGAACTTACAAGTTTTCGTGCCTATTGTAAAAAGTTAAATTTCTTTGTAATTGCACTACAAATATTTAGTTTATTTCTTTTGTTTACTTTTCTGCTCACTATTATTATGAGTATAAATATTCAGAAATAATTTTCCATAATTTCCAAAGCAATGCATATAAACTACACGATTTTTTTATAGTAGATTCTTCTCTTTTTTACACAAAATATAATTATTCAAATAAAAGAAAATAGACATACAACATAATTTGTAGGTACTTATGTTAGTACTCTCCTCCGAATTAAATTATGCATTTAGAAAAAAATATCATTTCTCTGTTCCTTAGTTATTTTTTTGTTTGACTACATTCTTGTGCATGGGTTAAATACAAAGAATCATTATAGTTAAAATAGACCTTTCAAAACACACAATAAACTATAAGGTTTCAAAGAAAACAAATGTACTAACAAGAAAATGAGAACAAAGTTAAAGGACACAGACTTGATAATAATGCTGGGAAATATATGGCTAATTACTTGGCTCCTCCCAACCTTGATACAACGACAATGCTTGTCCACCCTAGTAAACAACCCCTATAATTTTATTTATGTCTATTCTCCTTTTCATCTCTTTAGTCTCTTTAATTCTTCTCTTAGAGTAATTGAGACAAAGGTAAGAGAATTCTCATATAATATCCATCTAATACTCTTTGGGTGGTAACTAACTGCCTCCACCTCACCAATAGGTGACAGGTAGCTAATTTCTCATTAATGATCTCTTGTTTCCCATTTCCAAAGATAGCTCACTGTATTTTAGGAAACATTAATTGGCCAATATCATAGTTTCATAAATAAAAGTAATCATCCAAATTATATTCTTAGGACTTGTTGATGGTTAAAATAATAAATTGCAACATTTTTCCTTTTTCATCCTTCTATACTTAACCATTAATTTCCCAAATTTTTTTATTTACTCATAAAATAGACACATAAATACAACTTTACAACAACAATTTTACAACATTTATTATGAACATAATTACTAATTAAATCTTTATCTATCTTTGTAACATACTAAATCAAAATTTAAACTTATGCACATTTTAATTACAATGAAATGCTTAAGTAGAGGGATATCACATGAATATTGATATTCTATTTTTGAAAATGACTCTGAGTGTACCCTCCAAGAGATTTTGCGAAGATGAGTATTTGGTTAAGTCGGGAGTTTTGGCAGCTTCTCTACTTGCAACTCACTTGGACCCCAGACTCCATTTTGCTTTTCACTAGATATTTTGACTCTCAAACTAGGAATATTACTTTTGTTGTAATAGTAATCTCTGAAACTGCATTAAGTAAAATATTAAATTTTCCCACCATTGGTGTAGAAGCTATGGATAAGAAGTTCGACAAAGACTTCATAACTTGGGTAGAAGATGAAAAATTCAAATTCTTTCGAAATTTACTAAAGATTCTAAATGAAAATAGGAGAATAGAGATACCCTTCCTCACCAAATTATTGAAACCCTTTTTTCAGACAATGACACCCTTCTTAACCATGATTTTTGGTCTTGTGGATGAACCTGTACTAGAGGAAACCACGTTCACGACTATCAGGATTATAATGTCAAATCCAAAAGAAATAACCATCAATTTTCCTAGATATTTAGCTAGAAGCACACTTTTAGACCTTAGCACCATCGGTCCTTTCAAAGTATGTAGGCACTGCACCTACTTAGTGTATTTGGTCTTATTTAACTACCCTTCATATTTTTTATCTACACGATTGATAGAAGGGGCCAAAGACAAAGATGGAAACAAAAATAGATTTACATTTCCAATGATATTTTGTATCTTGGGCGAATCCCTAGAAGTTACGTTTAATTCATTGACCATTTCTCTTTCTACCTTCAAGTGCAATTGTTGGAAGAAAACCCAGATAGGATATCAGAGTAGGGAACAAGAATTTTATGGATAAATAAAGAAGATAATATCGATAACTTGTTCCTTTTTCTCTATTGTTCATCCATTATAATCTATTGTTTCAAAAAATAATCTTACTGCCTCCCTAAGTTTATTACTTTGCTAATATTTTCTTATGAAGTACTATGGTAGAGGCTTGTTGTAAATGATTTCCATTTCGTTTCCAAGAATAAAAAGACACTTTTTAGTTTTCCTTATGCAATTTTCTCTTTAATTACTAGACATAAGATAACTATTGTTGTGATTGAAAGATAAATGTCATGTTTTGGTCTAGTACACGATATTTTCTAGAAATATGACCCTCATGGCATCATTTCTAACTTAAATAAATAGGCTAGTCTATATGCTTATGTTCATGAGCCTATATTAGAAGTTGAAAAGATGACTAACATTTTCCCTCTACCTCAGAATAGCAAAGATCAAACATATATGAGGGTGTCCATAGGACATAATGAACAAGAAATGCACAAAGAAGGGGGACAAATAAATTCATTATTCTAGAAACAGTTCAATCTAAAGATGTATAACATGCTCAACATTTGACTATATCACCAATAAATGCTCTGAAAAGAAATTCTAATGCATTGTAGCTAGAAGAAACAGAACAAACAATCAAGGTAAGAGAATATGAAGACAATGAGATTGAATTTTTTTAGAGAGAAAACGAATAGTTATCGAAGGAAATCTAACTAACTGTCCAGGAATCACAACCTAAAGAATCTGGAGGACAAGGATTAGTAGTCAAACATAGTTTTATTAATTAAAAGGCTATGAAAATATAGGGAAAGAATTGATGCCCCTACCACCAGAGGAACATGTGGTAGAGAATATTGTGCTTGGGGAAATGACTCCGAGCACAAGCCTGAGATTTATTTCCTCAACCAATTTTGAAAGAAAAATGTTCAATCTTAATGTGATATAACCATAGGTAGTTGATAATAAAGGATTATTAGGTTTTAGAGCGTCTTCCTTGGCTATTAATCTTGGTAAATTAATTTACTCTGATATGATAAATTGGCATAGACAATTTGGTGAAGTTGTGGCCAAGCGGTTATTATATTAAGCTGCTAGTAACAAGAAGTTTCAAGCCATGCTTGAGAAGGTCACATAATAGCTCTGCAATGCATATTGAGTGGCACTGAGAACTAAAGTGAGTTGAATAAAAGAGTTGGAAGGAAAAATAATAAAACAATTAGGACAACCAAAACATGACAACTCTATTAGGAAGTTATTTAAGAAAAGGATAAATAAATATAGAGCTTGAAGGAAGTTTCCAAAATCCCTGATTATGATGCAGCTAGTTTAATAGAAGTATATGAAAGAAAGGAAGGAATTGAGAAAAAATTTCAGGCAATGCAAAAGGCCCTTGATTTGAAAGAAGTTCATCTCAAAAAGTAAGAAGAAAAGGCAGACAAACTCAAAAAGGAATTTGAAGAAAAAGATAAGAAACATCTTAACATAATTGAAGAATAATAGATGACTATAAATAAGGCAAAACTACAACAGTTGCAATAGATTCAAATAGTTTAAATCTCTCTTATCTTAAAAATTCACAACTGGAACAAAATATCAATGAACTAGATTCCAAGAAAGAATGAATTGTAAGACAGTGGTTGTGACAAGTGGAGATAGAGGTTGAGACAATTGAGGAGATAAAATACACTCTAAAAGAATTTCGAGATGAAATTAAATCTTGGATATAAAACAATAAGAAGGAAAATCAAGATGAAAATAAATCCCTTGAAGAGATCATAAATATTACTTCAGTAAGCAAACATGTCTTAATCAAAGCCAGTGAAGAGATACGAGAATAAATTGACTAGAATATCTCTCAAGTTAGATCATATTCCAAGATCCTATTAGCGTGTGAAAAGGTGATAATGAAAAATGCCAACATTGATGCCAAAAAATTTATCCTTCAATTGGAGTAAATGTTCAAGGATGTTGATCAACTCATTGACTTCTTCAACTCACTTGAAGAAGAGATAGTCAAGGATATGAACTTACTATGAGAGAAAAAATTATTTTTTCCCTCTCCATGGTAAAGGAGAAGCAAAAATTTCTCTTGGCGATGAGGGAAGAATTTTAAAGGGCCACAAAGATTATTGATGAGTTTAGAGCTGAATGGGGTTATTTGGAAATTTTTGGTATTCCTTCTTTCTGGGGAAATGAAAATCGACTAATTTTAGAGGAAGATTTCCAGGATAAGCTAAAGGTTGCTCAACAGGATTTAGGGTGTCTCCCAATGGTAGTTAAAGGGGCTATCGCTGTGCAGATAGTGATAAATTCACCTTGTAGAGACTTCAATATAGAATTAGTAATAAATGAGTTAATGCTAGGTCTTCCTACAATGTGTTATCAACTCAAATATGTGTTAATTCTAGCTGTTTCCAAGTTTAGAAAGGTAATGTGGCTTCCAGTAATAGAATGGGATCAGATTTCCAAAGTTAAAAAGCACTTAAACTTGTAGGTTGCCTTGGAATAAGATAGTATTGCCACACAAATGGTCCCTCCAATGTAATCCCTAGTATAAGATTACAAGGAATAGCTAGAAGCAGACTTTGACATTGTTATAGACATTTTTGTGCCTTACAGCATGAAGCATGAAATGTCCATAATCTAAGGGATCCAAAGTCCCTAAACATGTTGTTCCTACCCCTAGAGGAACAAGGTCAGCAAACCACAGCACTGAATAGCAGTTCTCCACCTGAAAACACTCAAAAACAAGCTAATTCTGGATCATGTCAACTGCTCCACTGAGCATCTGCGCTGAATCTCAAGAGCTCCACTGTCTACCTGCGCTGAATGTCAACTGCAAAGAAGGCTACCTGCGCTGGGCGAGTTGGGACATGTGGCACAGTCATTCCTCAAGGTGTCAATGCCCAGGAAGCTTCCAAAATGACACTTGGATCAGGGAATTCGACTGGTGATGAGTAAGAGGGTCTAGATCTCCAAGTGGAAGCAAGAACCTCCAAGTGGACTCAAGAACTGAAGAATAACTAAAGTGGGAGAGGACACTAGTCAGCTTCATGCCAGCTTCAAGCTGACTCATCCTTTCTCCAAAACTCCTATATATAGAGCTCTCTCATGAGGTCTAGGGAGGCTGGAATCTTGTGAATGTAAGGAAGTGCTGTTGGTTTGAGTTTAGAACTATTGGGTGATTTGCTTTGAAGGAGGTGAAGAGGAGATTTCTTTCTGCTGGGAGGTGATGCTGGATTGGGCCTTATGGTTGTATCACTTCCTGAACTTTACTTCTTCCATTAATAAAGCATTTGAGGTTCTTCTATATGCATGTGTTTCAATGGTGTATTGTTATACTTGTGTATTTGATTTATTCTAATCATTGAATCAATTATGAATGTATGCTTCTTGTAGTTTCCCTCTCTTGCCATTTTGTAGGATCTTGGTGTAGCTGGGCCAGTGAAAGAGCAAGGAGCTAGAAGCAAGCAGCAAGGAGAGAAGATTGGATCAACCATTAGCGAAAGACATCGGTTAGTGGACCTCTTTCTCCCCTATTTTACTTTCATAAAGAAGAAATCTCAGATAGCTTTGCATTGATTGTTGCTGAGGTACTATCACCCTTAGAGTGGGATAGGGTCATTCCGTATTGGATACTTTTCCCAACAACAAATTGGCAACTCCGCTGGGGATCGTATCTTGTTGGTTGTTTGTGTTTTTGCTATTCATTTCCTAAACACAGGGAGTACCGAATCGAACTGCATTTGAATCTTTCAAATGCAAAGTAGAGGGCAGCTACTCTAGCTCAGTTTCTGGGCATGTTTATGATTTGAAGAGCTGATCCACAAGGACTCTTAACAGCTCTTAGTGATAGCTTTTCATCCTCCTAATCATCCTTTAGTGTGTACTTGATTGATAGCTTCTGATTTGGCCAAAAACTGTGAATTTTTGAGCAATCTGTGACCCGGAAACCAAGAGAAACGAGAGTTTCTCTGTTCATTGCAGGCACTGTGAAGGCAGTCTGCATTTCATCGCAGGTCCCGAAGGGGCTACCTGCGTTGAATGTCAAACTGACAGTGTACTACCTGCGCTGAACCAGTTTTGCCTTGTGCAACTGGGGTTCCTTGCTGTTTATTGCCCTGTTTTCATCCTTGTTTTTGCAGCCTGTTATCAGTCAATGTGCTTATCTGAAACAAACTTTCCTTGCCACTATTCCGCCTCGGTTGTATAAAGAAACTGTATTTGTTCTTTGTGTATTTCTTATATCATTTGCAGTTTCCCATAACGAAAAGTGAACTAGTCTTGCTGTGGCCTCTTAGATCTAGACCTGTGATAAGTGTCGTTTTGATCTTAAGAGTTGGTTTGTTTGTTGTTCATAGTTGATTGAGATTTTTCTTTCATCATATGGTTTGAATTTATGTATTTCTAGTGTTGAAACAAGTAAATCTTAAGGTGTCTTTTGATTTTGGACAAAAGCTTGTTTGCTTTCACTTGAAATTGAATTCAAAATTATACAACAGCTTTCTTTTTTGTATTACATCAACATTAAGAAAGAGAAAAGAAATACCTGCATTGTGCATGTGCATTTTGACAGCTTATATGTTGATTTAGGGAAAAGTGCATTAGTGTGTGCTCTATGATCTGTGTGAAAAGATGATGTCTTTCTTTTCCCTCAGTAGTTAAGATTTTCAAAGTTGAAAGATTGAAAAGCTTGCTTATCATCTTAGACTGCATTTAGGAAGTTGTATTATACATCTCGTGGTGATCCATAAAGGCAAACTGCTAAACAAGATCAACCTTAAAATAAATTGAATTTACATAACAACGCATTGAAACATAACGCAAACACATAGAGGTCTAAGCTAGAGACGTGTTCCGGCGTCGTTAAACGTGATATCTTAGCGTTGAGTGGTTGGGTGATTCCTCCACGGTGAAGCGATAAGTATCAATACAGACTTGTGCTCCCACGTACCGTCGCGTATATATTGGGAGACCCCTATAGGAACAAAGCCTTTATCCATAGGAAGCCGTGTCGGCCGCCCTACTGATCGCAATGCAGTGAACACAGCATTCACGAAGATCGACCACCCGTACCGTAAAACGTATTCTGTGGTTTTGCGAAAGGTTTGGCACACCCTCTGCCTAGAACTCCAGAGTAGTTTCTTTTGGCCTTTTTCAAACTCTATAACTGAAAAAGTCCATCCGAGCATTTGTCACTTCGGGCTTGTTAAAACATCGAAGGAGACTAGAGTCATCTTTAGCTTTTTCTCGACTCTTAAAAAGTGAAAAAACAAGTTGTGTCTAAAGCGTCGTTATAAAATGTATTTTAAACGGAACATAATCACCTCCTATTCCTGCGTTGATTAGTAAGTTGAGAACATGGAACGCCCCAACCAAGGAATTCCACATGATGGAAATCCTAGTCCTTTCTCCTCTTGGGGAGAAGTTGGTGCGCTCCACATGGCCACATTGTCGCTTCCAGGACTGACAATCGGCCTGCCAATTTGGCTATTCTCAACCAATGTAGTTCAGAACACCATGATTCCTGAACAGTCGAGTCAACAGTTAGATCAGTCTAGAGCTACCCACCAGCCTTCTACTTCCTATAACTCTTCCTCCAATCCTTCATCTTCGCAAGGTAGAGCCGGCAAAAGCCAAGCTCCCATGGAGAAGAAGGAGAAGAAGAAGAGAGAGAAGAAGAAGAAGGAGCCTAAGGCGACTCGGGGCAAGCAAAAGACATCTGACAAAAATCCACACACAGCACAGACCGGGCCTAAATCACCATGTGTCATATGTAGAGGAGACCACTTCCATAGAGATTGTCCCTGTATTCCCCGGATACTAAGGGACTGGTCCCCTCGTTTGCACAATTCGGGAGCATCAACCTCTGATAGCCATGTTGAATGCTTACCGTCAACCAGCGAAAGTGAAGGTTCAAGACAAAGAGGGGGAGCAAGATCCCCCTGCAGGCTGTGTGAAGGCGATCACGCCATCCACTGTTGTCCCTTCTTAGACGAAGCGAAGAGAGTTTTGGAAGATCGTCCGGTTTCACCGTTGAGACTTCCTCCTGGATACAAAAAACTCATGCCAAGTCCTTCGTTGGTTGAAAATACAGCTGACCCGCTCAAGTGGTCAGCTGAAGTGTCAGTCATTGAAAATGGACCTACTAAATCCAGACCGGACGAAAGTCCAAAGGTCGAAACTGCAGTTGACCCGGTTCTTCCTTTAGAAGTTTCATCTTCAAATGACACCGTCACTGAAGATTCATCTTCAAATGACACCCTCACTGAAGAGAATAAGAATGACACCATCCAGATTCTTTTCATCAACACAGACTCTGACGAGCATCAGGGCAATGCGCCCATTCCTTTATCGCAGGAAGGAACATCGTCAGGGTCATATCCGGCCGTGTATTCGGTCCCACCAACAAGCAACCTGGTTGTGTCCTTTGATTGGAACCAATTAGGCAGACCCCGGTTACCAGCTAGTATACCATTCAGAATTATAGTCCAAATTTACAGAATGGTAATGGCTGGAACTATCATTGATGAAGGGGCATCTGTGAGTATCCTTTCCTCTATTGCTTGGAAAGCACTGGGTTCCCCGGCGCTTTTGCCTGAGATAAGAAATCTCTCGGGTTTCGATAAAGGAACCAGTTGTCCATTAGGGATCCTCCCCAATGTGCCTGTTACATTGAAAGGGAAGACCGTTCAAATGAACGTGATGGTCGTTCAAGGACCCTTGGATTATAACCTACTCCTTGGACGAGACTATATATATTGCATGGGAGCTATAGTCTCCTCACTCTTTAGAGTAATGTGTTTTCCACACGAAGGAAGAATGGTCAAACTCGTAGACCAACTTTCATTTCCGGGATCACGCATCGCAAATAGTCAAATGCCAACCCTGAATGGTCTATTCAATCAAGAAATGTCTCCACCCCCAGTCCTCCTTCCCGATGAGTGCGAGTGATTCGGAAAGATGGGACCGGAACCCAGGGGGCATGCATCCTGGTCTGCTTCGGGTAGAGGAAACCTTGGGTATAAGGTAGAATTTCCGCGAGAGAGTATGACTAGTCCGTACCCCATCTGTGGATGGAAGAGGGGTTGTTCTGGAATAGGATTCTTTTGTCAAGGTTACGCGTTTGACAACAGTCATTCACCCTTGTCTATTTCGGTAGACAGTGCCGAGGAAATGTTTTGTTTGAAAGATTAACGAAACAATCTTTGGGTAACTAGAAAGAGGCAAGCCTCCCTCAATAACATTAATGTTTTGTCTTTGAGTAGTGTTCTTCTCTTGTCGCAAGTAGCTGCTCTCTTGTCGCAAGTAGCTGTTCTCTTGCGATCTTGCAAAGATCTGTTAAAAGTTGGGCTGACGAGAAGACAAGTATCGCGTAAGACCCGTTAAAAATAACGAGAAGACAAGTATCGTTAACATTAGACTGGCAAGACGACAAGTAGCTGTGAACACCCAAAGAAAAACAGAGGTGGGGAAGAGGAGGGGCAGCCTTGAAATTGTATTTTATACCTGGGGGCATGCAAACCTTTTGGAGTGCAAGCAAAGAGCGGTTATTTATCTGCTTTTTGGATTAGTTGTTTCCAAACTTGTATAAAGGAAGGATATGGAGTAAAGCTTAGTGAAGATGAAACTCCTTAAAAAATAGAGATCTCACAGGAGACATTTCTTATCTTATGACTGGTATATAGAGCAATTTTAGCATAAAGTTCATGCTCATTAAAAAATAAACTCAAGATCCGAGCAGTTTTAACACGGTCTTCATGCTCGTTAAAAAATAAATAAAAGCAGTGAGCAATGTTTCCTCCAGAGTTTAAGCTCATTTTTAAATAAAAATGAACCTATCCCGGTAAATAACCTTTGTGATCGTAAATTTATTAGCCATAAAAGCCTTGGTCTTGTTTGCACCTGCCACCTCCACCGTCATTTGGCCGATCGTTCACCTCCATATGATTGTTTACCCATTTTGAGGAACAGCTGCGAAGAGTGATTTCACCTAGCCATCCTTGTGACACTGCCGTGATTGGAAAATTCCAACTTGTACCTGGAATCTGCTGCTATCCCTGTTTATCACTCGTTCCTCAAAAGACGAGTCTTCTTTAAGCTCTTTTCATCTGACTCGTAAAATATGAAAAGTTTGCCGAGTTTTGGCCTTCCAGCTCGTTAAAGCGACCGGAAGAGCTATCCCTCCTCTAGATTTTAATCTTTTTGGACCTGGGGGATTATTGCACAAAAAGGTCGAGCGCTTGTTTTATTCGGCTCGTTAAAGTTATCGAAAATTCATCCCTTCTGTATTGTTTTATACTTTTTCGGACTTAAGGGATTAGATGACAAAAAAGGAATTTTGGAGTTAACTTTCTGTACCTTTTCAGACTCTCTAAAAATGAAAAGAACCGAGTTTTCCTTGTCGTTAGACTCGTTAAAATGATTAAATAGCGACAAACTTGTCTTTAGACGAGAACGAGTTTCCCTATCGCTAGGCTCGTTAAAACATAGCGATGGGCTTGCCCGAAGGGCAGGTTATAGAACAAGCATATGTTATCCTCCTCAAGCTTGACAAAAATAAAGAGGTACTGGTCAGAAATGACTGGGGAAAAATTGGGAGAACCTCAAAGCTTTAATGGTAGCAAGTCGCTCTTGAACATGACACTTTTCCTCCGTACCACATCGGGTTGGGTTGTTTCATTCACCGGTCTCATCACCATGGTCTCACCAAACCATCCACATTTGGGGTAATGCTACCGATCCATCGCATCAGTGTCATTATATGTTCAAGAGATGTTGTTCAGAAAGAGTCAACCGTGTCCCATCCACTGCCATACATTATCCTTCATCCATCCATGATCGCCACCCTGAATCATATGTCACAGATTGTTTTCACCTCCATTAAAATCATTAGCTCCGTTCCGTGTCACTGATGTGGGATTCATTAAGGCCCTCCTTTGACGGATGGCTTCTTGTCGACTTCAGCTCATTATCCAAGAAGTTGATCTAGGAACACCCCCCCTAGTACTTTGAAGCTTGCATGCCTCAATGGCAAGTTTCTCACTTCCGGCGACAGGTATACATCAATGACCTTCGACCGAAAGATTTTGCGTGGTGTTTGACGCCAAGTCCTTTATTCACACCACGTGAATTGTACTGCAGTACCTTGAGGGTCATTATCATTATCGGTGATTCCTCTCGCGCTTGTTAACGGTTCACATCATTGACCGGTAATCAAGCGATGTCTTTCCATGTTCGACTTCAGCGCAATTCTCACATGGATCGACTTGTACTTAGAGTGAAGATCGAACGAGTTTGAAGACCCCGGATCTAGTTTCATCCATCCGGGCTGCGATATATATTCAGGAAATATAAAGAGATTTGACATGTACATCATTGCAGCAAATGATCATCCTACTCAAAGGATGATAATTTCAGCAGAGGATTATCTGTCTACTATCAGACGATCGTCTATTCTATGTACCAAAATGAATTTATAAAGCTGAGCATGGGAATGCCTGCCTCAGCTAGATCATGAAAGCAGAATGAAAAATAATGTATTGTATTGTATTTTATTACAGGTCACCTCTCAACGATTGAATGAACTTCGGATCCTCCTGATAAAGCATTTCACCCGATAAACGACCTCATACTTTAGGGGGCAACTGTTATAGACATTTTTGTGCCTTACAGCATGAAGCATGAAATGTCCATAATCTAAGGGATCCAAAGTCCCTAAACATGTTGTTCCTACCCCTAGAGGAACAAGGTCAGCAAACCACAGCACTGAATAGCAGTTCTCCACCTGAAAACACTCAAAAACAAGCTAATTCTGGATCATGTCAACTGCTCCACTGAGCATCTGCGATGAATGTCAAGAGCTCCACTATCTACCTGCGTTGAATGTCAAATGCAAAGAAGGCTACCTGCGCTGGGCGAGTTGGGACATGTGGCACAGTCATTCCTCAAGGTGTCAATGCCCAGGAAGCTTCCAAAATGACACTTGGATCAGGGAATTCGACTGGTGATGAGTAAGAGGGTCTAGATCTCCAAGTGGAAGCAAGAACCTCCAAGTGGACTCAAGAACTGAAGAATAACAGAAGTGGGAGAGGACACTAGTCAGCTTCATGCCAGCTTCAAGCTGACTCATCCTTTCTCCAAAACTCCTATATATAGAGCTCTCTCATGAGGTCTAGGGAGGCTGGAATCTTGTGAATGTAAGGAAGTGCTGTTGGTTTGAGTTTAGAACTATTGGTTGATTTGCTTTGAAGGAGGTGAAGAGGAGATTTCTTTCTGCTGGGAGGTGATGCTGGATTGGGCCTCTTATGGTTGTATCACTTCCTGAACTTTACTTCTTCCATTAATAAAGCATTTGAGGTTCTTCTATATGCATGTGTTTCAATGGTGTATTGTTATACTTGTGTATTTGATTTATTCTAATCCTTGAATCAATTATGAATGTATGCTTCTTGTAGTTTCCCTCTCTTGCCATTTTGCAGGATCTTGGTGTAGCTGGGCCAGTGAAAGAGCAAGGAGCTGGAAGCAAGCAGCAAGGAGAGAAGATTGGATCAACCATTAGCGAAAGACATCGGTTAGTGGACCTCTTTCTCCCCTATTTTACTTTCATAAAGAAGAAATCTCAGATAGCTTTGCTTTGATTGTTGCTGAGGTACTATCACCCTTAGAGTGGGATAGGGTCATTCCGTATTGGATACTTTTCCCAACAACAGACATGACCATATTTCCTAAATAAAAAATGAGAGGATCTCAGGGTGTATCACTCGCTTCCGCATCAAAGAAGTCGACTAAACAATCTCCCAAAGGAGATAATTTTGTTAGTTTATTTAATTAGACAGTTACTTTTCATTTAAATACATTTATTTTAAGACAACTAAGTTAATTTTCTATAAATGACCATGTTTCCCATTTTGAGGGGGTTTATTTTGGGTAATAGAGACTTATTGTTTCTAGAAAGAAGGTTCAAACCTGATCTCATAGTGTATAAACTTTGATTAATATGGTCGATATAAATTACATATTTTCATTTTTCATATGCTACTCTCTTGTTTACTACTCAAAAAGAGAGAGTTGCTTATTGATATTGACTTGAGAAATTTTTAAGTGACTAACGAATTTTCTGAAACTGAATCTTGCATCCTAAGGTTAGCCCTTCATCCTTCCCTTATCAATCACTATCGACCTCTTTTCCTTCTCCTTCCATCATGAATTCATGGGTTAGTGTTCGCTGCATCCCCTGAATTTGTGTGGTTAGTTATACAACTTACCTGAGAAGTATGATAAAAAATTTCCTAGGTTTGACAATGAAGTAGAACATACGATAGAGGAACACACCGTTAAATTCCAAGATTATTGTTAAAATATCAGGGATGAATATGATGAAATTTGTATGATATTATTTATGCCTAGCTTCGAGGGAGACACACATAAGTGGTTTAGGAATTTACAAGAAAAATCCATTAACACGATGGAATGGTTGGTTGAACTCTTTCTAAAATAATTCTGCATCAAAAAGAGAAATGAGTTTTGGTTAACTAAATTTGGTGCCTTGAAACTCAAATCTGAGGAATATGCCAATGAATTTAAAAAAAGGTTTAATAAATGTTATAACTAATTAATAACACACATAAAACCTTCAAATATTGTTGCTCTAGTGACTTATTCAGCTGCCTTAGATTTTGATTTTTGATTAATGTTGAGAGAATGGGAACCAACTACCTTATCATATGCCCAAGCTAATGCATGCACTTGTGAGGGGAACTTGATAGCAACTGGTAAGCACAACACAAATTAGGGTAAAACTAAAGGAAAGAACAAAGTTATTGACCCCATCCTTGAAACTTCAGGAACTAATGAATTTTAGGAGAAAAAATTTGATGACATGGCTAAGTTAATTAAATAATTATCCAACAAACTCTAGTGACTCGAAGTCGGAAATAGGCCCCAAGGTCCAACACCCCAAAACTCGATCCCTCCTTGGAATTTCCCACAAAATGTGCTGAATAGGAATCCCAACCAATCCTATCGAAATCAACCTCCTTATCGTAGGCCCTTTAACGCACAAATTTTGCAGAATGGGCAAAGAGGAGAAGAGCCTCCCATCCAACCTCCTTTGCGAAATGATGCTAATCTATTTGAAGATTATAATGATGATCTAGCAAGTCAACAAGTAGATCTAGATGACAAATAATACCCTAAAGTTAATTTCTTTAATTATTGTATGGACCTTGGTCAAACATACCTTAAACAAGGTTATATCGAGTAACTTGAAACCAAATTTTGGGCTTCAGAACATGAAATATTTGCTCAACATCTAGAAGCTCAATTCCAACATAAATACTATTTGAGGCCACGAAAAGAAAATATAAAGGTAAACAACCCAAATCATAAAGACAACCTTGAGAAACAACACATTCCTAAAGAAACAAAAATAAATGAGAAGGAAGGTCTAAAAAAGAGGAGAAAGATGAAAACCAACCCCAATATTCATACAATTTTAATTTACAAAATGAATTGAATAAAGTAAAAGTAAACATGCCTCTAACTAAAATCATTAGAATCCTAGCTTATAAAGATGCAATTCATAGGTTTATTCAGAAAGTTAAGGATTTGACCAATGATTTACAAGAAAATGATGTGATTAACATACATGACAATGCCTCTAAAATCACCATTGGATTACATAATGAGAAAGAATCATGACTAGAATATGCAATAAGATCTGACAAAAAACCAAATAACTCTTCTGTATATGACTTTGATGAAAACCTCAAAAATTTTGTTTTAATATTAAACGATGAAGAAAAAGCTTTGGCAACCTAGAAACAAACACTAAAGAAAGCTGCAAATAATACATATTCTATATGGAATATGTTTTGGATGGACATCCATTAGTGGATCAAGAGTAGGCATTGTCCTAATTTCTCCTTCTCAAGAGAGCATTACTTTCCCTTTCAAGCTAAATTTTGAAACTACTAACAATGTGACTTAATATGAAGCCCTAGTCTTAGGCCTAGACGAGGCTCATAAGCTCAATATCCAAAACTTAACTCTTTTTGGTTACTTTGAATTAGTGATCGAACAAGTCACTAAAAAATGTAAAAGTAAACATCCCATGCTTAGGGCTTATGAAAATCAAGTTTGGGACTTGGTCAATTTTTTTCCCAACTATGAATTTTGCCACTATCCCTAGAGAGAAAAACTAGTTGGCTGATGCCATAGTAGTCACTACAACCACTTTTCTTTCTCCAAAACAAACAAATCTTAAATATGAAATTAAAATCTTATATTTTCCCTCTACACCTAACAATTTTAAACACTGGAAAGTATTTGAAGTTGACCAACAAATTAAGAAATTTATTGAATTGGCAGGAGAATTCTCTAATTTATGTATTGAAGGTAATGACAATGAAAATCAACAACACCCTAACCTCTCTAACTTTAAATAGAAAAATGGAAAACATAAGGCAATGTACTTAAAAAATAATTATATCACATGAGGGATGATTCCCATTGAAAATATCTTTGATGAAAAAGGAGCCACTTCGTCCCCTCTATTGAAACTTTTGGATGTATAAATTGAACAAATAAATTTAGGTACAAAAAAAGAGTCTAATCTCATTAACCTTTCTAAAACT
Source organism: Pinus tabuliformis (assembly GCA_031772625.1). Classification (NCBI taxonomy): domain Eukaryota; kingdom Viridiplantae; phylum Streptophyta; class Pinopsida; order Pinales; family Pinaceae; genus Pinus; species Pinus tabuliformis. Next base: position 881,449,364 of record CM062811.1, on the reverse strand, counting down.
CTTACAGACGAAGCCAAAATATTATACGTAAGCCTTTTTAAGTAGTACTCCATTGTGTTCGCTTGGATCTATAAATATCTAAAGACTTATGATAGAAAAATAATTGAATATAGGATACCATTGAAGGAAGGGGTTAAACCTCTTCAGCAAAAGTTGAGATAGACAAATCCTCTTTTACTCCTCTCTATCGAGAAAGAAGTCAAGAAATTAATAGATGAAAAAATCATAGCTCCTCTTAGGTATTCCAACTGAGTTGCTAACCAAGTTCTTGTTCGGAAGAAAAATGGAGAAATTAGACTCTGTGTTATCACCAAAAAATGATCACCTAGCCATTTCTAACTAGGTGGATCGGAATACACCATGTAAATTTAATTTACCATAGTAAAATCACTTTCATCGTGGAACATAATTTAGTAAACCAATTTTATTAAATTATTTTTTGATTTAAATAAAAAAACCCCATGAGAATAATTAGATAAATCATTATTTATTTATTTTTCTCTAGGAATTATTATTAAACCATTATTTCATAATTATTCCTTGTCACATTTGACTAAATCCCATATGAATATTTAAATAAATCATTATTTAGTTGAATTTCCTTATTTCTATTATTAGAATAATTATTAAATCACTATTTAATAATTATTTTGATTTCACACCTTTCTTGTTCTTGTGAAATAATTAATAAATCATTTTATTTGTTAATTATTTCTAAATAAAGGAATTTAACCATTTTAAATTTCTTTTCCCTCTCCAATAACTATAATAAAGTATTCCAAGTAGTTAGATCTAAATTTGGTCAATAATATTTTATTATTCTCCATTTTCAAGATTAACTCCATACTTTGCTATGTAAAGGAGAGTTTTTCATCTATTTTTAACCATGACCATTATCATCGTCAACACTATCGTCATTTTCTTGAGCTCCCATTTGAGTTCTTCATCTTTGTTTGGGTTTTTTTTTTCACATGATTGAGAGAGGGAATTCTATTTCTGAAGAATCAAGGATATCAAAGGACCCATCCTAAGGAGGGAGACTTACAGACCAATTTGTAGATCTCCTTCCCTGGTGTTATCAATAAAGTTTTATTCATTTAAAATTTCCTTTCCAATTAGTCTATTATTTTAGATGCGTTATTTTCTTGCTATTTATTTTGGATCTTGTTTTCTTTTACTGCAGATTTTCCATTTGTATTGCAGATCTAGAACGTCAACAACCATCAAATTGTTGTTAGGGTCACTTTTCATCTAGTGACTTAAGTGAGTATTTTTGGTACACCTTACATGAATTTTCACACTAACACTCTGTGTTGAGTTCTGTAACTTGAATAGGGCCTCTTTAAAGGACATTTATCCCCTACCCAATATGGATTACATTCTGCAAATAATAGTTAGGTCCCATATAATTTCGATGATGGATGACTTTTCTAGGTATAACCAAATAGTTGTGCATAAAGACAATAGATATAAAATTTCCTTTACTACTCCCTAGAGAGCATTCATATATGAGAAAATGCCCTTCGGACTCATGAATGTTGGGACTACTTTCAACAAGTCATGGATATAGGCTTTGACGAGAAGCATTGTTTCATCTTTATATATCTAGATGATATAACAATATATTCTAAGCCTGATTCATAGCATTTGGAACACATCAAAGCTATGTTTCAAAATGTAAAAATAAGGCTTATCCCTCAATCCATGTAATTTTTTTTTCCATGGCTAAGGGAAAGGTTCTAGGACAAATTTTTTTAGAGTAAGGAGTTCAAGTCGACCCAAAGAGAGTTCAAGAAATTGAGAGAATACCTTTCCCTACAACTAAAAAATAAATTCAGCCATATTTTTGGAAAATATTGTTTTTATGTCGTTTCATCCCTAATTTTGTAGAAGTCATTAAAGATATAACTATCATGCTTATGCACACAAAAGAAATTAAATCGACTAATAAGGCCAAATGTGCCTTCCCCAAAATTCAAGAAGCATTAATGGAAGCACCTATCCTCATGAGTCCTGATTATGCAAAATACTTCATGGTCTTCCCTTTCGCTTATGAACACATTGTTGCAGTAGTTATCATCCAAAAAATGATCAAGGTTATAAGAAACCCATTGCATTTTTCAATAAATTGTTACAAAGTTCTGAGCTAAAATACAACATCATCGAAAAAAAAGCTTATTTGCTAGTAAATGCTTTAAAATATTTCAAGGATTATATAATCCAATATAAGATCGTTGTCTATCGACCTAACCCTATCATGAAAGATATCTAATGGGCCTCCTAACAGTATATAAAAAGCCCCATATGGTAATATTTTAGCATAATTTTACCTCTCCCTTTGCATTTCATGACATGTTTTGAGCTATGCGTGTGTTCATTAGGTAGGGAAAATAATATTATCATATCTTGTAGTCTAACATAGTTGAATGTGCAGGAAGAAGTGCATTTAATTTGCCATGATACGTTGGAAACCAACTGTAGGAGATGTAGGAGGTGTTTCCCCTACATTTACTCACCTACAACGTGATTTTCTCCTTGTATTTACTCACCTACAACTCAAGGATCTACTGAACAATTGATGCACTCAAAGACTTTGAGGATCTCAAGGAGCTAGATCCACCTTTATAGGTATTTTGGAGCAAAGAAACCCTCCTTCCAAGGAGGCTTCCCCCTTAACCATATTTTTATAAATAAATAACCCCAAGGACTCAATAGGATTCAAACTTTTAGAGAAGAATAGAGACTACTAGAGATAGGAGCTTGTACTTGTCACTTTCAATTCTCTCATCATGTACTTGAGTATTGTTTGATATCTATGAAAATCATTTTTTAATCTTTAGTATGAGTGCATTTTAGAGGTCTGAGTTCCCTTGGGTTAGGGCCCAACCCAAGAAATCTAGTCTCTGTCCTTTGTATATTGTTATTATGCATTTCCTTTCACGTACTTAGTCTAACAATATTTCCTTGTTTTCTAACAAGATTTGTTTATGAGAAAAGTTGTTTCTATAGGTATTTCAATCATCTCTCTTGTGGTAAGTGCAGTTGTATTAATTGTGTTGGTGAGAGAAAACATAGTTGTTCTCCTTCTGCAATAGTTATATCTTCAATTAGCTTTCCTCTTTGCACCTATATTTTCTGCAATTTATAATTTTTTTAGTAGTATTTTCAAGCAAAAAAAACATAATACTCATTGTGTGTAGGTAAGAATATTGGCTTGTAGGGTTGTGAAATATAATTTTCACTTGTCATCCTATCATAAACACCCTCCTTCCATCCTCAACAACATTTCCAAGAAGACTATTCATCGAGAACTCACTTCAGATTTGTTAGAGGCCACTGTTTGCATTTCTCCATGTGCAATATGGGATCCTGAGGGGCACTAATCTTGGAAAGGACCTCATACACCCTTATTCTACCTTATATCACCTTTTAATCTCACAGAGTGCTCTTATATATAATCCTGTATCAAAACAAGGCAATCCTCTATCACCCTATACCAATCCTGTAGCACTGCCCAAAAACCCTACAAAATCAACCATAATTTCCCTTTAAGTTTTATTTTTGAATACTATCCTTATATAATGACTCTTAGACTTTGAAACAAAGCTTGAGGAAGATCAAATATGACTTAGGACTTTCTTCCCCATCATTGCAATTCATTTTTGCAATTAGGGTTAGTAAACAAGTTCATGAATTGAATGTTACAGGGATGGTTTACATGGTTACCTCGTGAAGAATCTAGTGAACTTTTTCACTAGAGTATAATACCTTTTGAATAAAGACATTTAGAATTTATTTCATGCTCTTTACTTTATACAACTATACTAGGTTTTCTTTTTCTGTCTTTTATTTCCTGCAATACATTAGGGTTTCCATTTCAAGAATTTCATTTCCTACAATTAGGTTTAGAATATATTTTTATGCAACATTTCTATTTATTGTAATTATCTTAGAATCTACTTTTATTATTTCCATTCCTACAAGTAGAATAAAATTTCCTTTTATGCAACATTTTCATTTCAGCAAGTAGATTAGAATTTCCTTTCATGCAACATTTTCATTCCTACGAGTATACTAGAATTTCCTTTTATACAACATTATTTCCTTCTTGCAAAATCTAGATTTAGTATTTAGAATGGTCTCTGTACACCTTGGTTTTATTCACTACCTCAGAGTAGCTTGAGTAAAACTTAGCTTACCATGCATACAACATTGTCACCTCTTGAGTTTGTACGAATCTTAGATTGATAAATTAAAGTGGATAGCCTTGGGAGTGGTAGCATTCTTGTTGCAAAACTAGAGCCCATCACTTTTTCACGTTGTGTCCTAGGAGGTTCCCAAGTATGTGTTTTTTCTTCTTAGAGGTGCTTTCATTTTCCATTTTATCTTCTGATTTTCTTTTTACTTTGCATTAGTTTTTGTTTGTCTAGAAAATAAAAAAACGTATTTATTTCATGCTTCATAGGATTAGGGATAACCTAGGGAAATTTCTGCCAAAAACTCCCAATCCTACAAGAAATCAACCATCACTCTTTTTTGGTGACTATGGACATCCTACTCTGACCATAAAGTAATGGGAGAACCCTTTAGGCATGCAACAAAAGATATTTGAAGAACCCATAGGGGAGGAAGAACCTACATCACCTACCCAAAAGATGGTTGAAAATAGATAGCCTAAGATATTTCCTGTTGGATAAACCAATGGGGAGGCTAGAATGAAGAACATAATCCCCACTACTATCCCACACTTCCATGGTCTAGTTCTGAAGACTCTATTACATTCATGTTCAAATTTTTTGTGGTTTTTAGAACCTATGATTACTTTTATGATGAGAAAAAGTTGAAGTTGTCTCGCCCCCTCTTAAGGATGCAGCCCTTTCCTAGTTCACGGGTTTATAAGGAGACAACATCACCACTTGGGCTTAAATGCAACAAGCCTTGAATGATAAGTACAACAACTATTACAGGTTAAAGAACACCATGCAGTAAGTCTTTAGGATGACCTTAGGGATAGATGAGTCATTAGAAGGCTATGAGGAGATGTTTCAACTCAAATCTATGGGAACCAACTGCACCCTTGACCTAGAATCATTAAATCTTGTATTACTCAAAGGGGTTATAAATGAGCTAATGGAAACCCTTAATACACTATATGGTGGAGACATTTACTAGTTGAATTATGATGACATGAAGATAGTGTTTAATATTGCTCTAGGGTTGTAAGTAAATGAGGTAGATCTAGTTAAGGTCTGGAAAATTATTCTCCCTCTAACTCATCTATCAAACATGAAATGGGGAGTATGTTGGAATATTTCAAGAGTGAAATATTACACACCTTTTTCTTATAGATGGAAACCATAGATATTAGGAAGAAACAAGAGGAGGCAGAAAGGGAACTAGCTATCTTTTGCCCTAAATGTACCAAAAATCATCTTAGGAACGAATGTACATTGAATTTGATAGAGGTTTTCCTAGTATGTGATGAGAACCATGTAAATAATAAGTTTCCATCTCTTCTAGGAATAAAGGTTGTGTATCAAGGGGTTGAGGGAGGTACATAATTTTTTTTTCCATCAACCAAAGGAGGCCAAAAGGTCCTCAGTCATATCAAAAAGACATGCAAGGTGTACACTATCCTTCTTTCAATCCAAACCAGAGTTCACCCTTTCAGCCTTGGTATCCTCCAACCCACTCACCTTGGTCCATGCCTTCTCCTTGGTCCTATTCTCCTCAATATCCTCCTCATCCTGTTAATTCACCCTTCCAGCCATATAAATCTCAACCTCCTCAATGGGGTAACCCTTCACAAGGATGGAGGCCTAAGGAAACCCAACCACCTACTTTAATGTTTCGTCCTCCTCAACCAAAAATACCCCATAATAATCCACCCAAGAAACCTCATATGCCTACCCAACCTAATCTCAACTCGAATAATAAGAAGGCCCAACAAGTCTATAGTGGGGAAGCATCCTATCCTCCCTATGCTATGGAGATCCAGGAAATCAACCTCAGGCCTGGGAAGGTACTTCTAGATGCTCAACCACCTTCTCCATTTGAAGATATTGAATAAGAGAAGGAAGATAGTACTCTTAAAGCTGATATACCTCCCTATCCTAAAATGTTATGAAACTAGCTCACAAAAAGATAGAAAAGATAGATCAATGCCTTAGAAATAAGCCTCTTCGAGGGGGCAACCTCCTTTACATTACAAAAATGAACAATTCTTAGATGATACAAATGGCAAGGCCTCCTTTCTATATATAGTAGTCTAAGGGGCATAATATAATCAGATCCGACATAAAAATAATAATGTAAGGGCACAATAATAACAATAGTGGGCTTCTATGGGGCACAACAATAACAATATGGGGACTACATGGGAACAAAAATATAATAAGGGGGTTGTATTTAATAACAATAAGGGGTTACACTAGTGGTAGAGGGACCTAACATGCCCCTCTCCTTCAAAAAGTGTTGTCCTCAATGCTTGAGTAGTTCTTGATGCTTCTATATAAATTCTTGTCCTCCCATGTGGAATCTTTAGCGGGTAAGTTCTTCCACTTGATGAGATACTCTGAAATTGATCTATTTCATAGCTTTTGATTTCTCGGTTCTACGACTGCTTCAGGTTCCAATATTATTTTTCTTTCCTTGTCAAGTTCTCACAATATTGTTTGAACTAGGATCTTCTGCAACTTTTGAATGAGTTCCCACTCCTTTGGGCATATGGATATATGTAAGGCCTGATGTTTGGAGGAACACTTCATGGAATCAAATGAATAGCATGATCATGATCACAAATAGGTGGGAGGCCTTTGGGAGTCTCAAATACATTGGAATGATTGTCCAAAACGTTTTGGAGATCTGGATAAATACATGATTTCAATGTGGGATCCTCTAGTGAACATAATTGTGCAATTACACCTCGTTGTTCTTTATTTATAAGATTTACCATGATGTTAGAGTTGATTATCTTTCTAGGTTTTCCTTCGATACCCCTCAATTCAACTTCCTTTCCTTCCCAAAAAAATTTCAAGAAAAGTTCTTGAAAATTAAAAGCTATCATACCCAAAGATTGTAGCCATTGGACTCCTAGTAAAACATCAACACCACCCATTGGAATGGAAAGCATTGGGCTATTCAATACATATTCTCCCATGAATAGCTTGATATTATGGCACTTTCCATAGAAATTTATGGTTCCTCCACATGCAACCATCACTTGACACTTCGGTGCTAGATTTAGGAAGCAATTCAATTCCTTGGCTATCTTACAATCAATAAAATTATGGGTACTGCCCAAATCAATCAACACTCTTACCTTTTTCTTCTTGATATGTCCTTCTATCTTGATAGTTTGAGGAGTGGTAATTTCTTCCAATGCATTACAAGATATGGTCGGATTGATTTCTTGAGACTCGATGTGATCTTTCAATTCGTGAACATTTTTCTTCTTGATATGTCCTTCTATATTGATAGTTTGAGGAGTGGTAATTCCGTCCAATGTGTTACAAGATATGGTCGGATTCATTTCTTCTTTCTTGATGTGATCTTTCACTTCTTGAACCTTTTTCTTCTTGATATGTCCTTCTATCTTGAGAGTTTTAGGATTGGTAATTATTTCCAATGCTTTACAAGATATGGTCGGATTCATTTCTTCTTTATCTAGGGTTGGTTCCTGGTGTATATACTTTTCTTTTGAAATTTCTTGATCCTTTTCTTCCTCCTCTCCACAATCAATGTAAAATAATTTCTTCTCAGTACACTTATGACCTTTAATGTATTTGTTATCACAATTGTAACAAAGCCCTTTTTCTATTTTTTCTTCCAATTGTTGTGGCATAACCCTTGTAGGTTGTGGAAGGCTAGGAGAAACAACACTTCCATATTTATAGTTGTGAGGGGTAGAATTCCTTGTTTCTATAATTTTACTTTCCACTTTGTAACAAAGCCCTTTTCCTCTTTTTTCTTCCAATTGTTGTGGTGTTTCTCTAAAGAAGGTGTTGCTCTTTGCATCCTCATAATGTGCTATAATTTCCTCCATTAAAATTGACCACGTAACAAGTTGTTTACGAGAACAAAACCCTTTATACCATACAAATTGATCCGGTTCTAAATATGAAGATGCAATACATACCTTTTGTAACAATGGTACACCATGTAGATCAAAATATTTCTCCAACTGTAGTATTCAATTTATTGGATCCTTTCCATCAAACTTTCTCATATCACATTTTCTTGATTTCAGGAGCTTAATCTTGAAATGGTTGTAACTTTGTACTTTCAGATCTCAAAGTTCTGAAATTGTCTCCTGTAGTATCCCTCTAAGTCTCTTTCTAACCCCGCAAGTCTGATCAGAATTTGATTCTCCAAGAAAGAGTTATGCCCAATCTCCTAAGATGACTTGATTATATAATGTTTCAGTAGAGCGAACTTGTACAATGTGCCACGTGTCATTGTTTTGACCTTCGGATCTGAAAACTATGCACAGAAAACTACACTCCATCCTCTTTCTGAAACTTCTTATGAAATTTCAATTTGTTCTTAGAGTGAAAGTTATGACGATTTTCCCAAGGTCACCTGTTTAGGATGTAATTCGGGAGTCTGCAAAAACCCTAACTTCCTCAGATCATATATCCGAAAATATACCAAGACAAGATCTAAAATTCGGATCTAAGATTCAGAATGGTTTCTTCCCAAATGGGTTTTTTCTTTAGCTTCTGAAACTTTGTAGCGAAAAGGTTATAGGGAAAATACCACGATGACCTATTTTAGATGAAATTATGGATCTTGCAAAAACCCTAACTTTTTCATATTATATCGCCAAAAATATAGCGAGACAAGATCTAAAATTTGGATGCGTCGTTCAGCAATATTTCTCCTCAAATGGATTTTTTTTCTAGCTTCTGAAACATCGCAGAAAAAAGGTATAGTGAAAATACCACAATGACCTATTTGGAGCAGTGAAACCCTAGAATCCGAAGCTCTGATACCAAATGTTATGAAACCAGCTCACAAAAAGATAGAAAAGATAGATCAATGCCTTAGAAATAAGCCTCTTCGAGGGGGAAACCTCCTTTACATTACATAAATGAACAATTCTTAGATGATACAAATAACAAGACCTCCTTTCTATATATAGGAGTCTAAGGGGTCATAATATAATCAGAGTCGACATAACAATAATAATGTAAGGGCACAATAATAACAATAGTGGGCTTCTACGGGGCACAATAATAACAATATGGGAACTACATGGGCACAAAAATATAATAAGGGGGTTGTACTAATAACAATAAGGGGTTACAATAGTAGTAAAGGGACCTAACATAAAATATTGTTCCAACTTAAGAAACACACCCCAAAAGAGGCTAAACTTCTGGGATAATTGAAGAACCTGTGTTAAAATACCCCTCCTCTAGACCATCAAATATGTTCCCATCTATAGCAAGCTTATAGGAAAGAGTTCTTCAAGAGACTTGGAAGAAGGAAAAGAGATGCCCGCACTATCAATGTTGTTGGGAAGTTGGTTGACTTAATTCTTGGGACAGTCATCTCCCTAAAGCATTTGGATCCTTGTAGTTCGGTAATGGATGTACACATTAACGATATTGTATTCCCCAACATATTGATTGACCTAAGGGTTACAATCAATGTCGTGACTAGGAAAACTATGTTGAAGCTCAAGCAACTTGTAGATAGATCCATAGTAGCCCACGAGGGTGTTATTGATGATGTGATGATCTCCATTGATTCCTATAGTACCCTACAAATTTCCTTGTACTCCAAATCAAAACCATGTTTAATGTATATCCTCTCATTTTATGGAGGCCTTGGTTAGCTAACAATGATGCTTACATCAGTTGTAGAGAAGCTTACAAAGAAGCTTGTATTATATCCCCTTGCTCACCCCCTTGTCGAGCATGATTTACCTATGTGGGCAGAGGAAGAAGAAGAGAAAGATTTTTATCAGCCATTCCCCTACCCAATCTGTACATTAGAAACCACTGTAGGAAGCATGCAACTAGATGAGGATGACCTTATTGATAACCTTCTACAGAATTAACCTCATGTTTCCATGCTAATTGATGAGCCTAGTAGAATAATCCTTAGGGAAACTTAAGAACAACCTAGGGGACGAAATTTTCACTGTTAGTTCTAATCAAGATCATGCTAAGATTATTGAAATTAGTCCATATAAAACCCTAAAAATCAACCCTTCCATCTTAGTAGAGTAAGAAGAGAAATTTCCCACTATGATAAGGCAACATCTTGATGATTTTTCTTAGGACTACAAAGAGATAAAGGGGTGCATACCTCAATTTGTACACATCACATTTACAATAAACAATGATGTAAGCTTGTGTGCCAACCCCAAAGGAGAATGAACCCTTCACTTAAAGACATAGTGAAAGAAGAACTATAGAAGTTCTTTGATGCAAGATTCATTTATCCTATTTGAGATAGTGAATGGGTGTATCCTATTGTTATAGTATCCAAGAAGAATGGGAAGTGGAGAATCAATTTTAACTATAGGGAACTTAACAAGGCTACTATAACACCCCCAGGTTAAGTTACCATGTAAATAAAAATAAAACCAAGGTCATGGGACACATATTCCAAGCTGAATGTTGGGGAAAAATCACATTAGGGGTCACTTGTGGTTTAGTAATGGCTAAGGAAATTGGAAAATGCATTGGAAAAGGTAAAGAGGAAATAATTGGAATTTAATTATGAGAAATAAACGAAAGTAGGAGAAAAGGAAGGTGAAGAGACACATATTTGCATGCTAAGGAAATTAGAATGAAAATGAAGGAAAATGGAAAGAAGGGATACATCAATAATAAAAAGACACAAAAGAATTAGTTGACATATTTTGCCTTTCTTTGGAGCTGGTGTAGTAAAGAAAAGAGAACAAGCACTTGGACAAGCAAGCAAAGGAAGGAAAAGGATAAGCAATGTAAAGCAAGGAGAAGGTTGGATCAAGAACTTTAGCAAGTAGATTTTGTAGGTAACAAATTGCATGTGTGAATTCATAGCTGAGGTATGAATGCATGGTACATGCATTTGTATATCTGGTTCATTTCATGTCATTGGTGTGGGTTTTTCTTGGTTTCGCAATGATTTAAACCTTTCCTTGCCATTTCCTAGATAGCCATGGCGTGATGGGATTAATTATTGTTGCGATTTGGATTTCTGAAAGGTTTTGGAATTGGGTGAGGTGGTCTCAGGAAACTTCCCAAGGGTTGGGGGTGGAGATGATTTTCTCTAGGAAGCCCTCGACAGGTGGGTGGGGATAGGAAAATTCCTTAAGTTATGGTGAATGTTGGCTTGATGGGGCCTGACCCAGGTTCAACGTTATCCGTGCCAACCAAAAAAACCCTAATTTCTAGCCCTTTTGGCAACAACTGGCATAGCGCAGGTTGTAGTCTCACCCGAAGCAGTATTGGGGGATGCTAGAACTAGGTTTCTACATCTAGAGGCATGTGTGATGGTTTCCTAAATTTCCTATGGATTAGATCTACCTTCATGTAGCTCTAATCCTTATGAATCAATAATTACTGAAAATATATCTAAAATGACTTCCAAATCTTCGCCAATGTATTTAATTGTACTTATCATGCATAAATATTACAGATCTACCACTTCCATGCAATAACCAAGAATTAATTCATATAAATCATAACACAGAGCGAATATATATAAAATTTGTAGAAGTAAATAATAAGACACATATGCATCAATTTCGGCCCAAACAGTCTTTATTAAGTATAAGTGTTCAATTACAAACTTCTTTCTCTTGCGCACTCAGCTGTAGGGGCTTGTGCACTCAGCCTGTGGACTTACCAAGGTCTCCACGCACTCAGCAGCAGGAGTGTGGTGAAATAAAATTATAAGTGCGGACACGAACAAATTCCTCTAGCCTGATAATGGGTCTAGCCATAACAGATACATTCTATGGAATATTTCCTTAGGTTAGAATCAATCAATAGGTCCTACCTCTTGGTCTCTTATCATGCTTGATGTTGTCCTCGCTTGCTCGCACCAGCAATCTCTTGCTTCCTTCTTCAAGTTCATGAAACAAGTAAACAACAATAGCACACAAACATAATAATAGACAAATTTCAATTCAACCTACTTAATGAGTCAAGAAGCGTCAAGATACGAATATGTAATGTTACAAAACATGTAGGAAATCAATCAATAGTTGCATATATTAATATCAATGAGATATTACAACCATTCATCTTGACGTCATAGTCTTCCTCTGACAAGACTGGGTTCCCACACACTTCTACTAGCATTCCATGATGGCTTCAAACAACAATAGTTTAAAGGCTCTTCCCTTTAGACTTCACTCCAAACCAAACACACTTCTCCCTCATACAACTAGATGGCTACCACTAGCAATAGCTTGCTTGTCTAATCAAAATAGTATACTCACACTTAGCCAACACTCTAATTGTGACTTTCACACTAGTCTGTGCTTAGGAAGAAGGGAGGTTTATATAGGAAAGATGGATGGGATATGGATCCTCTTCTCATGGGAGAAGGACTTATCCCTCGAGGTAGTTCCATCACTATAGGGGAAAGGATCCCAAACTATCATCCTCGACCCCATCCGGCGAAACCATTTACCAGACTTCCGTTACGGAGCTTCTAGAGATGGAAGCTTCGGCTCTAATTTAAAAAAAATTCTATAATAGGACCAACGCAACTGTAACATAGCTCAGTCGCACCGATCAACATAGGGAATAGTGCTAATCTCTTCACATCAGCGCAGGGGAGACAATGTTCATTAGTTCCAGTCTTGTAAACTAGGCAAAACAAAATTTTCAGGGGAAATTGTGCAAAAGGGAAATGATCTGCTCATGAAGAGGGACATAATGGGAGTTTCTTCATGAAGGCAAAGCATTTGGGGTTCATTGTAGAGGTCCTCTAGGATCAAGGAATGGGGAGCACAGGGACAATGGCAAAATGTTGTGTAACCAGGAGCCTTCCCCTTTCGCCTAAGTACTAGAAATAGAACTTTCCTGCCTTAGCACCTTTCCCTTAAAATGATTCTTCTCTATTAGATGCCCTCTAATACTCGCTATGACTCATTTTTATATAGCATTTGCCTTACAATACCATGGTCAGGTCTCAAAACAACTATAAGTTATAACACCTACCAAACTAAGGGACTAAATCCCCTTTGACTTCCACTATCTTCGCGATCTGCTTCCACATTTCATGGAGAATTTAAATTTGCTACAAAATATATTACAAAATTTTCCCAAAACTTAACAAAATTGACCCTAGGGACCCCATCCCAATAGGCCCCCAACACAAATTTGGTGACTCACCCTTGAGTCACTCAGTCGACACATCTATCTTGTTAGAGAGGTCGTTGAACCTCACCTTCAACACATTTATGTTATTGAACCCTGCACCATGGCCTACTACACTTCCTCTTACCAGCTTTTCTATATTCGGGCCTCCTATCACGAGGCACTTCGTCCTTTGTGTTTTTTGGAGTGTCTTCAACTTCTCTTGCACTCACATAGTAAGTTTCCTTACTTCCTCTATCCATGGTTGTATTTTGGCCTTTAAGACGACCTCTTTTCTCTATGACTCTTCAATTTGTGTTTGCAATTGTTTTCCTTCTTACAATCGAGTGAAGCATTGGACTGACGCCCAAGTGTGCGTAGTCACCCTGAGTTCATCAAACTTTTGTTGCATCTCTTGGATATCTATGCCAAGTCTCTACACATTTGGGTCCTTCTGCTGAGTCATTCATAGTTCCATTTATTGCTTAAAGATCAGTGTGTAGCCTATGACTATTGCATCGAAAGTGCCCATTCTCTCCCTCATGGCTACTCTGCGCTACTCCTGGACTTATGGAGGAGTGGTTGGTGTTGGAAAATACTGAGAGGGGGGGTGAATCAATATTCCTTAGCAATGATCACTTTTAAATCTTTTCAGATAATTAGTTAATCTTCAATTATCATTAATGTCTATGCGGTAACAACAGTGAATAAAAGAACACAGGAGGCACAAAAATTTTAGGTGGAAAACCCCCTATAGGTAAAAAAACCACCGAACGCTTATCTAATAATTCTTTAATCTTCAACTCCAATTGAAAATAACGCTCCAACTTCCTAGAATCTATAAAAGCATTCTTCTTGAGCTCCCACTGGATGGACACTCCAATGCCCGAGATTCTTCAGTAGTTAACTGAACAGATGCCCCAACACCCAATGAGCTACAACTCACCCTAGCACCACCCTATCACCCTGAATTTTTCACAGGCTTGAACCTGTTGGTGACTTCATGCACCAGTCTAGCACCACCCTACCACCCTATAGAAGAATAAAAGAAGAATGGACTCCCATACCAAGGAAAATGGTCCACTTTACAATGATATAAAATGATGTAGAAGCAGAAGACAAACTAGACCATAACCCCAACTATGAAACAACCACCTAATGATGATCCTAGACCTCCAGACACTGCCTCTTCAAATCTTGGTAGATAGACACTTGTAAAACTTTTAAAATATGCTTTTACAATGACTTTGTACAATGATACTTTTACAATGTCTGTATGCAGTGCTGCCCACTTGAAGACTTCATGGGGTGAACTTTTTCCTATTATTTTTCACTTTGATTGTTGCTCTTGTCATGCTACCCTTTCTCATTCTTTAGAAAATTATATTATGCATTGAGTCTTCTCTTGATGAATATATAATACCTGCAAAAAGTCTTCAAGGAAATACCCATGACATGATAATAGCAAAACTTACCTCATCCTGCAGAGCATATGTCAGTGCTAAACAAAAACAAAAAATTAGAATACAAAGAACCTAATGCAATTAAGAGATGAACATGCATATACAAAAGATACTTACCTGTAGCTTACCTCTGCTACATCATTTTGTGCACCTTTCTCTTTGCTACCCTAGAAAGTCTGGTCCTTTGCACCCTTTGACAACACTTGATCTAGTTTTTCTTGCCTTCTAGGAGCACGATATTTAATTTGATATATCTCTGTGATTGTTGATCCCAAACCTGTGATATTTGGTCTTTTTGAAGCCCTCTGATTCTTCTTTCCAATGCCACAGGTTTGACTCGATTTTGACTCTTCAAGACAAAGTTATGCCCAATCTCTCACAATGACCTAATTATGGACTAGTTCAGTATAGATAACTTGTACGACGTGCCATGTGTCACTGTTTCCTCCTTAGGCTCTAAAATTAATACACATAAAACAAAAATCTATGCACCATCCGCCACTTTTTACAGAATTCCAATCCTCTTCACAGAGAGAGAGTTATGACGATTTTTCCCAGGTCACTTCTTTGAGATGAAATTCGGTAGCCTGCAAAAACTTTAACTTCCACAGATCATATCTCCAACAATATAGAGAAACAAGATCTAAAAATTGGTCACAATGTTCATCACGATTGTGAATCAAATGTGTTTTAATTTCATAATCTAAGACTTTGTAGAAATGAATTTATAGCTAACAATGCCACGATCACTACATTTGGAGGATATATGAAATTTGTTTTTATAGAGTTGAGAGGGGCTTCTATGGAGAATGTTGTAGGGATTTTAGGAGCTTAAAAAATTATTAATTAATGACTATTCAATGAAAAAAACCAATTATGAGTGCCATGCCACAACCCCATAGGGTTTTAGCCCACTAATTGGGGTTACTAACTTCAAACATGAATATCTCTCAAACTGTGAAGAATTACTTGGCATGCCATATATCAACAGAAACATCTCGACAATTAGAATATATATAGAAGATCCTTGACTCAAAATAGATTAAGTTTTCAAGTCAAAATTCCCTTGCAAGATCAAGGTAGCCCCTGGTGCTGCTTGAATTGACATCAATGACAACCTCAGATCATCTTTAGATCAACAGTTGGATGCAATTTCAACTCCAGCTTTGAGATCTTCATTTGGAACTCAAATGTTACTCGGTCGATCTCATCCTTCGATTCTCTTGACTGTGGCAACCAACTTCTGAATCTTAGCTATTTTTACTGCATCTTTTGGAATGTGGATTTCTGGCAGTGTCTTACATGTCTATGTAATTGTTGCCTCCAAGCTCTAGCTTCGCGCAGCCAGTTATTCCTTTTCCTTCAACGCCTAAGCCTTTTTTGTGAAGATCTGCTCATTTTTCATGTTTACCTTACTGATAACTGATAGCACGCACTACTCCATGATGTTGATCTCATCTGATACACCTTGATGAAGCACGTGGAGGGTTTGAATAGGTAGCATGGCTAAGTTGACACCCACATCCTTGATCTATCCGAGCTGGGTGTTTGCTTCATCTGTGTCGGTGCGCAGTGATCCCTTTGGTAATGGTATGACTCTGAGATCTAGATTCCTATCTGTCTCGAGCACAATTGCGCTCACTTACTACAGGCTCGCTTGAATCCTGCTCACCTGTCCTACACTTGCTTGTAGACATCATGTTTGAATCTACAACTTGCACAGATCCTTTTGCACATTCCTCAGCATCTGTAGGTACTGTTGTTCAAACTATTGCCACGTTCCATTCATTGTATCATAGACCTTATCTCCAATATCATCCAAGTCCCCCTAAGTGAGGACCATTGGATCTACATGTACGTTCTTATTCGATTTCTTCTTTTGCAATTTAAAGGGAGTGTTATGCTCCTCACCACTGCCTCCTTCAACGTTGGAACCCACCTTGTCCTCAGTTTGCTGAGAATCTAACTCCTCAACCTCCACTATGGCCTCCTTCGCGGCACACTTCTTGTCAGTAGCGGTCTTAGCAAGAACTTTCTTCTTTTTCTATGTTGCTTTTTCTCGGGCTGTTGCCTGCTTAGCCTCTTTTTTTCTATGTGGCCATCATCTATGTGGTGGATCTCTCTCCACCCTTACTTGTTCCCATGCCAATGTGAGAAATTTTTGTACACACACAATGTTGATAGTGGTTCTACTGAAATGCGGCACCCATAGCATATTCAACAATCCAACCTTCTCAACCCCCACGACCCACTTCATAGGTTCCAGTCACATGACTCTTGTCTCTTCATAATAGATCTTGGCCAAAGACTTGTTTGGCATCAACTGCAGAAATTTTTCGTGATTAGCTAGATCCCAATATTCTATTTTAAGTGCAGGAATATTCCCTAAGAGCATGCCTTCAAATACCACCATTTATGGCAACAACGGTGCCAGACCATAAACTTTCCAGATTCGGGATCTTTCGGGACCTTCGCTTTGCCTTTCTGCAGAGGGATAGAATTTGGGAGCCTAGTGATAGGCTCTCTCTCCTCCTCAGTGTCCAACTCTTCAACCCCTTCATGAAGCTCCTCTTCATCAAGATCCAGGGATTCATGTGGCTATTTTGATTTTTCCATCTTCCCTTTTTGTTGAATCTTCGTAGGGTTCTTCCTTGGTGACTGCCTCACTAGAACATACCGTGGTTTCTTCTATTTTTCCTTCGTGGTAGATGATTTAAGCCTAGGCGACCTCGGCGCCATAGGCATAGACGGTGTGGCTTCCATCACCGACATGATTTCAGGGGCTGTAACTTTAGAGACAATGGCTTCAGAACTTGTGGCTTCTGTAGTATTAATGGCCATCATTCTCTCCAAGAAGGCCTTGCAGAAGGTGTCAGACATGTTAGCTAGCCTTGGATTTTTAAATAGATATTCCCAATCTTCCTGATTCATAAACTAAAGACAAGAGTGCTCCCAAGTATTTTTCAGAAGTAAAAGTGTTCTACTATAGGCCATCATGCTATATTTATAGGCAATTTCAAATTAAAATCCAAACATTCCCTCGATATTTGGATTATAAATGCATCTTTGGAGGGAAGATTGCCAAATATTTGGCCATAAATGCAGCCTACTCGCTCCTCCTAATGGGATTTTCACCATCCAATTAGCTACAGTGCATCCAACAGCTATTTTTGGACCCCACTACACAACACCATCCTCCTAGCGCAGCTCCTTTTAGCGCACCGCTTGCTTTCATCGCGCAACCCCCTTACTTTGTTTTTCCACTTTTTGGGAAATGTAGTTTATAGTCGCACATCTCCTTGCAGCTACCTGGAGTGCTAAGACTGTCCCACCATCATGTAGTCATTGTGTAGGGGTAGGATCCCCTTGATATAATTTCAATTGACTTCCATTGACTTTTCCCAGAAATAATTCCCCATTCAGCTTCACGAGCTGAACTACACCACCATCTGTAATTTCCTTGACTACATAGGGTCCCAGCCAATGCATTTGAAACTTCCCAAGAAATTTTGTAAATTTTCTATCGTAAAGTAGGACCAAGTCATTCACCTTGAAGGTGCACAACTTAATATGTCGATCATGTGAGGCCTTCTCGTGCTCCTTTTGCACCTGTTCATGAAATCCTGCTAGAAATCAGTCTTCTTCTAATTCCAACAACTACGTGAGGCGTTCCTCCATCGTCATTATAGTCGCCATTAACTATTTTACCAAATGGGCCGGTGTGATGCCAACATTGAATAGCAGTAGTGAAACAGTTGCTCTTTTCTTTTTTAACCTTGTGGTTGCCCGGTTTGGTGTACCACAAGCCATAGTTAAAGATCATGGGTCGCATTTTCACAATCACATGATGGTTGAGTTGACTACTAAGTTAGGATTATCACATGATAGTTCTACCCCTTATTACTCGCAAGAAAATGGACAAGTTGAGGTCATCAACAAAGTCCTGAAGCGGATGTTGCAGGGAATGATAGGGGTTCATAAGAGAAACTGGCACTTAATCCTGTGCTCTACCTTGTGGGCATATCGAACCTCGGTGAGAAATGCAACTGGATTCACACCCTTTCAGTTGGTGTATGGTTTGGAAGCAATCTTACCGATACAATGCGAAATTTCATCGTTCAAACTCACGATTGACTAGTTACCCAACACTTCTGAAGAAGAAGTTCGTTTCTTGGAATTAATCCATCTAGATGAAACCTGTCATGATGCCGCATTGGCTAATGAAGCACATAAGAAACGTATTAAGGCACAATATGATAGAAATGTCAAGCCTCATATCTTCTCAGTAGGAGACCTGGTCTTGCTTTATGATCAGGAAGTCGATAAACTTGGAGCAAGAAAATTCGAACCAATGTGGATGGGTCCTTATATTGTCAAGTGTGTTCTAGCAA
This sequence comes from Pinus tabuliformis, assembly GCA_031772625.1. Taxonomy (NCBI): domain Eukaryota; kingdom Viridiplantae; phylum Streptophyta; class Pinopsida; order Pinales; family Pinaceae; genus Pinus; species Pinus tabuliformis. Next base: position 881,430,200 of record CM062811.1, on the reverse strand, counting down.
AAGGTGCCTAAGAGTTAGTAGATTATGATGGGATTCCATTGCCACAACCACGAAATGGGCTATACCTCAAACGTTACTATGCTTTATTAAGTGTAGTAAAACTCACTGTATATATGCTTTCATTACATGTGTGTGTGTGTATCTTTTAGAGATTTTTATCTGGTTAGTAATCCGCTTTGCATTTGTTGTAGATGTCAGAGTCTTTAGAACCTTTTGTTGGTTACACCGATGGTGTTATTCGTAGTACGTAGAACTTGTCTTCTGCAGCATGGACTATTTTTGCTCCAAGTGGCGAGTTAGTGAGTTTCCAAGGGATTTGTAATGGTCGATCGACAAACAATATCAATGAGTAGAGCACATTGATTAAACTATTCTCTGATGCCATTTCACTTGGCATTCACTGAATCGTCATTAGGCTGGACTCGCAACTCATTGTACTACAACTAACAAACATTTATACTATCCGAAATCCAACAATTTTTCGTATGTTCCATAGAGTTCGTATTTTGGAAAGACATTTTGAACACATTCAATATCAACATATTTCTGGACATCTTAACACATTAACTGATTCTCTGGAAAATTATGTGTTATATAGACATTTGTGACACATGTAAAAGTAATATTTTCAATTCACATCATCAGTTGAATAGGATTGCATATAACCGTAAAAAACTTTGAAAGTAAAATAGATAGGTGTTTTAAAAGTTTTTACAAAATTTGTGTCTAAGACACATTTGGTCATCTGACCCAAAAACTCAAAATGCATGCAAAACATCCTAAGTAGATCTAGTGGTGCTCATGGTAACAGGTCACAACCTGTGCTATCATGCGCAAAAGCCTCACCCAGTGGCTAGGAACACCAATAGTGTGGCGTTGCAGCCTCATAGGTAACTCCTCGATCCAGACATCCAAAATTCCAAGGGTTAAACCCTCTATGTGATCTTGCAAGTTTGCTAAGGTCTTGGCCAAATCCAAGTCCTGGAGAACTGCTCTCCTGATGTTTCTCCATGCTAGCCCACTTGCAACCTGTCCCACAAGTCGAACAATACCCACACTTGCATGCATAAGAATAATTTTAGTTTAGTCTTGGAAACATTAAAAACACAAAAACATGTAGAAACTTGAAAAAAAAAAAAAACACTTTGGTCAAACAACTTACCCATAGCACCCCATTGTGCTCCAACTGGTAGAATCAAATTTGGATCTCCACAGAAATCCTTCCCTGAGTATGGATGCTCCTCAATGACAAGATGTTCTCGCTCGATCCAAGTGAAGAATGCAGTGGAAAAAATGATTGTTGACTGACCCGCATGTCGAGCCATCAATTCAACCCACCTCTGCATACGTGGATCTCTAGGACCAGCTACACCCAGTGATACATGTTGTGGTTGCATCAATGGGATTATCTCTAAGGTAAAAGTGATTAAGAGTGAACCATAGCATAAATTCTTTATCTTACCACTTTTTACCTCAGTCAGTTGTTCTTTCAGTGAAGAAAGCATAGCCTCACACCAGTTGAAAATTTTTGGCTCTAGACACTCCAGTGCATAGTGCATATAAGATCTGTTCACTAGATGTAGTGTCACAATGCTAGCCAATTTTGCGATTGTGAAGAGGATTTTTCTCAAAGGAAAATCACCTACATCCCTGATGTTTATTTTCCCATCCTTGCTAGGTTTTGTACTTGGCCAACAAAACTATCTAATATAATCTCTCACTGATTCACCTCCATGGGAAAATCCAGAAAGTGAGATGGGGGCACCTACCCTCGATAGTTCGGTAAGAAAGTAAATATCATCAATGGTAATAGGGACCATCTTGTCCCTAATGTGAAAAGTCTGATCTATCAGATCCCATGCACAAATAAGGAACTGAAGTAGTTCTATTTGTTGCGTCATTCCAGACAACTTAAAGTATTTGAGTAACCCGCAGTTCTTAAGGGCCTCAACTGTACCCAAATTGTTTAGGGAAACCATGTCTTGTTCTTCATGCTCTGTTTCTCGCCATGTAATCAACATTATAATCCAATGAAAGATTGAAACACATTCATAAGCTTAATTATGATCCTTTCCATGCAAAAAAAAGACAAATTTTAGGGCAAACAACTAAATCAAACTTGGGAAATTCACCCAGCACATCCCATGCACAGAGACAGTCCATTGCAGAGCATGCAACCTTATATCAGGGTGCTCTTCAGCACAGTTTTCGATGTGAAAGCCTGCGCTGATCCCAGGGCAAAAAAAAATGAAACCCCAGGGGTGCCAAAAAACCCTAAAACTTGCATGAAATGAAAAAAGAATGACTTGAAAAGAAAGTAGATAAGTTTAGTTCTTACCTGGTCCAGACAGCTCGAGAAATGGTCTACAAAATCTCTTGCAATCAGTGGGTGAAGATTGAGGTAAAAACTAGCTCAGAGCACAAAACTGAATGGTAAATTCTAAATGGTAAAAATGTCATGGTAAAAACTTGTTTTATGTTTATTTCATGTTGATTAATCGAGTAAACATTAGTATTTACCTATAAAACATATGTTTTTAATCCATTTGGTGGTGTTTTGAGTAGGTTTTGCAACTGACTTACAGAATTCAACGTGCTCGATTGTAAATTGTACCTTTGAAAAGAAAGCACACTTTTATCTATTTTTCGAGATCTATTAGAAATGAAAAAGGAACCCCTTTGGAGTCCTCTTTAAGCTCTTTTTAGAGTCTCTAAACATGAAAATATTGCCGAGCACTTGTCCTTTCCATCTCATTAATAGATTGGAAACGATATCTCTCTTATATTACTTTACTCTTTTTCGGGCTTGATAGATTAATATATGAAAAAGAACTTGTGGATTTTTCTTTTTGTCCTGTTTTAAAATCTCTAAACATGAAAAGTACCGAGTCATCTTTGTCGTTAAACTCGTCAAAACATCAAATAGCGACAAACTTGTCCATCCAGGCAAGACTGAGTTTCACCTTCGCTAGACTCGTTAAAACATGAAATAGTGATGGATTCACCCGAAGAGTGAAATTATACGACAAGCATATGTTATCCTCCTGAAGATTGATACAAATAAAGAGGTGTTGGTTAGAAATGACTGGGGAAAATGGGTAAAAGGGGTAAACCACTTTATGGTGGCAGGTCGCTCTTGAACATGACACTTTCACTCCATCACTGTGACTATCTAGGTTGGGTTATTAACTTGATGGTTATCACGCCATTGGTCTATCATAACATCCATAATTTTGTTTGGGTCAATGCTACCAATTCATTTCAGTGCTGCCAACATGTTTAAGAGAAGTCATTTAGTTAAACTTCATCCTTTGAAATACCATAAATCTTCATTTTTATGACCGCCATTCCTAAACCTTATGTCGTTAGTCAAATTCCATCTCTAAAATCACTCGTTTCATGTCATTGATGTGGGATACATCAAGGCCCTCCTGCGACGAGTCGCTTCTTGTCGACATCAGCTGATTATCCAAGAAGTTGACTTAGAAACACCCTTTCAGTACCTTGGGGCTTGCATGCATCAATGGCAGGTTTCTCGCTTCCGACAATAGGCATACATCAATGGCCTTCGACCGAAAGACTTTGTATGGTGTTCAAAATCAAATCATCTATTCACACCATGCAAAATGTACTGCAGTACCTTCAGGATCATTATCATTATCGGTGATTTCTCTTGCATCTGCTAACAAATTACATCATTTGCTGGTAATCCAATGGTGTCTTCCCATGTTCGACTTCAGATCACATATTCACATGGTTAGACTCGTACTTGAGCGAATGATTGAACGATATAGAAGACCCTGGATCTAGTTTCATCCATCCGAGCTGCGATTTCAGGAGTACTAAATCATATGTACAATGGCTTTACATTGATGGTCATTCTGATCATGGGTCTATATCTGTAGACAACTGTTTATGTACATGTAATGAAAGTTTATAAGCTGAGCATGGTTATGCCTTCCCTCAACAATTCATGTAACATCAAATATCATGATATATGTATTGTAATTGATGCAGGTCACCATCCACTTTGATACCTCCTCATCACATTGTAAATCATTTCATTCGACATTGACATTTTTCTGACTTCATGCTTTAGGGGGTAGCTATTACAAATCCATTTGGGAACATAAATTCCCAACATCCATATCAATGTTTTAGACCTCATCAAACCCTAATTTTAGTTGCTTCATGCCCTAAACAAGTCACCCCTTTGAATTCCTCCTTCCAAAACAGTTTCATGACTTGAAGACATCCATAAATAACCTCTAGTGGGGTCAGTGCAGGTAAGCCCTTGTAAAGGTGTGCTGCAGAGTAATTGAGTCCATTGCCAAGGTGCTTTGTAGAGCACTTAGGCTTCTTTTCAGCTGCACTAGGTGAGAATGAGCAAAATTCACATAGGGTTTGGGGAAAATTCTTATCTTTTGGAGTCATATAGAAGGTTCCCTCACTTATCAACTCCTATGAGCTTGAAAATGGATAAGGAATGAGTTAAGGTGCATCCTATCCGCTCATCCCTTCCTCCATGGAACTAATTCTATGTATGGAAGGCCATTCAATGCCACCATTTATGACAAAACCTCATTCATCTTCCTGTAAATTGACCACTCATCTAAGTGATCAGGGGCTGGATTATGTTGAATTGTAAGGAGATAATGCTGTTATGAGATTTGGCTTTGAAACAAGTATCGTAATACTACAAGTTTGTCATGCTTTTGATGTGATGTGGATGGGATCCAAGCTAGAGGAATGGCTTTGAATCAGACACCAATGGTTGTAATTCCTTCTTCTATCTAATAAAGTGTTTGAACCTTTTTCCCATATGTTTGTATTGTTTCATGAATTCTTATATGTGTGAATTGTATCTGATTCCTTTCGCTTATATTCAATAGATCGTGTGCTTTGATCGGTTCTTTGTTTCTTGTTATGTTTACAGGGTACTTCTCAAGTGTATTAAGTATAGGAAGGAGTGACATGATCGATAGAAGGGAGACGAGAGGAAATCAAAACTACAAGTAGGTCTTCTTATCTTCTCATCTTATCTATTGCTTATAGGAAAAGTCTAAAACACTTTAAACTGTTGTTCTAGATACAACTACTTATCTAGGGAATTAGTATTTATCTGTAGATACCAAATTCTCCAAAACACATAGGACCGTTGGTATGCGGACATCCCAATCCTTCCTCTGTGCATTGAATTTTTTTTATCAACGTGTTCTCCTGTATTTTATTGAATGCTTCAATCGTGCCATTTTCCTGAGGATGATAAGGCGTTCTCTTTTGATGATAAACCTGAAATTATTCAAGCATTGCGACAATCATTTTGTTTAGAAAATGTGTACCCCTATCGCTCATCAGTATCTTAGGACACCCAAACCAAGTCAAGACATATTCAAACAGAAACTTCGTAGCTGTAGCAGTGCTACCATCTTTCACTGGTTGTGCTTCTGCCCATCTTTTCAAATATTGAGTCGTAGTTATAATAGACCGTGTGCCTGCCTTTTTCCATGGTGGTTGTATTGGACCTACAAGGTAAATCACCCATTTTTCAAAGACTTTTAATGAAATATGAGGATTTAAGGGTAGTTCGTCCCTCCACAATGGCTTCCACATCCTTTGACAAGCATCGCATGCCCTACAATATGCCTTATAAACCTTATGCACTATTGGCCACCATAATCCTGCGCACATAATCTTTTGCATAGTTTCTCTGCATGCATATTGTCCTCCCACTACTCCTCCATTTGCTTTGGTGAGGATTCTAGTTCGTTCAAACTCCGGAACATATCGATCTAGTATTTCATCAATGCCCATCTTATACAAGTGTCCTACAATCATAGAAAAGTCAGCCGCGTGGAACATTAATTCCTTTTTCTGTCGGGTAGAATATCGTTCTGGGGCTGTGCCAGTAGTCAAACACTATATTATATCAGTGAAATGTTCATTTTTGACGCACACCGCAGAGAGTTGCGCATCCGGCAACTAGTATTCTAGACTAGTAGGTACTTCTCCTGTCTCGATCCTGGATATATGATCTAGTCTCGCTTTAATCATCAAAGCTTCACAATTACCTCAAAATCATATTCCTGAAAAAGAAACAACCACCTACAGATCTTCCCCCCAACACAAGCTTGTTCACCAGGTACTTTAGAGCAGAGTGATCTATGTACATTTTTAAATGTGTGCCTAACTGGTAATGTCAGAATTTCTGTAGTGCACAGACCATTGCTATTCCTTTGTGCTCTGTAGTTGAATAATTATTCTTAGCCTTTGACAATTCTCTGTTTGTGAAGGCTATAGGATGATCAATTTCACCTTCTCCTGGCTAGGTCAATACCACACCCAACACAATATAGGAGGAATCCACATGTACATGAAATTATTTCTTCCAGTATGGAAACACCAAAATGGGCACAAGCACCATCTCTCCCTTTTACACATCCAAAATGTGCTAACACTCCTCATCCCAACAAAAAATCATGCCCTTCTTTAGTAATTTCTCCATCGGCACAATTATCTATGTATAATATTTGATAGTCTTTTTATAGTAGCCAGTGTGCCCCAGTGTTGCACGCATCTTCTTTACATTCTTTGAAGCTTCTAAATTGACAATCAAAGCTATATTAGTAGGGTTTACCATTAATACTTGCTTGCAGAATACATGGCTGAGCAATATCCCATAAGGCACACAAAATATACGTTTCTTCAGATTTAGGATAATCTGGTATCTGCTACAAGTATCCAATGTAAGGTGTAGACTTGCAACATGGTGCTTTACGAATCCAAAAATAGTCCAGCCATCAAAATAAACTTCTAATAATTTATGGATGAACTCTTGAAATGCTTAAATTACAACCCTTGAGAAGATCGTGGGTAAATTCTTTAGCCTGAATGGCATTACTGTGTACTGGAAGCATCCCGACTCTATCACGAAGGTCATCTTGCTGCAATCTTGTGACACGATCGTAACCTAATGTTACGCTAAGAACCCATCAGTGAACGAATAATATTCTTGCCCTCCAACATTATCCAAAACTTCATCCATAAATGGAGTTGGAAACAGGTCATGAATGCATGCATCGTTACGCTTTCTCAAATCCACGCATATCTTGATTTCACCTTGCTGCTTCTTTTCCTGGGCAACCATAGGGATTACCCAATCAGACTCTTCTACTAGCTCTATGATTCCAACTTCTAGCATTTTGTCCAACTCTTTACACACCTTCTCCTTATACTTAGGATTTAGACGGTAAGGTCTTTGTTTCACGGGCTTTGCATCGGGTTTTTAAGTGATCTTCATCATGCCTATATCCCCTAATATTCCTTTCAGGTCCGATAACTTGGTAGGAAACAAGCCTTGGTATTTGCATAGTAGTTTTACCACTTTATAAACTATATCTTCATCCCAATAGTCACCTATCTTTGTAAACTTAGGCTGTGCATCAGACCCAGTGTTTACTTGTCTAGTCTTCAACGGTTCTCTTATGTTAGGGTTCATTGCTTTGGTTCCTTAAAAATCCCGCTGTCCTTTGGTTTCTAGAATGTTGATCTTCTTAGGATCCTCTTCTTCTTCTTTTGCAATCACATTGTAGCATTCTAGTCATCATCCTCCACATAGTCACAGACCGGTTTAGTGTAGCGTGCTCCCTCCATATGATATAGTGGTACAATAACTCGCAGCACCTTCCTTTCAAATGTAATCCTTCTCTTCTTCAAGTTAATTACAGCAACCATGTCAAAGACACAATCAATCCCTAATAGCACAGGGTAAGGATTGTTGTCATCCACTATTTCGATTACTTCAAAATCGGCCAGAGAACTTGCACCTTCAATGTCTACTATTACCCCACACAGGCGCCCCATAGCAATTATCTTCTATTGATTGGCCATGCATAGTTGTATACATAATTGCATAGGGGACCATTGTAGCATAGATCTCCCCATCCTTTCCCAGGTCTGCTTAGGTAGTACATTTGCATCAGATCCTAGATCAAGGATAACTTGATCCATTTCATACTCTGCAATCTGCACGATCAACCTCATCACTTGTCGTGTCCACTTCTTATGTTTACCCAATTTCCTCATAGTGCACTTCTCGGGAGGAGTCTTGATTTTACCATTATAATTATCAATTAGCTCCTAGAGCCCTTCTACTGCCTTCTTATCTTGCAACAGCTTCATACAAGTTTTAAGAAAGGTAGCCAGTAGCGAGGGATCCATGTCCTATAATTCACTGTTTCCATCCAATTTTTCTTGACTCCTTGATGTAGAAGCTTCAAAAAAATTCTTCTTGGCCTCAATAAAACTTTCTCTAGCCCAATTGAGATCAAATCCAACTTCCTTTTTGACAGCCTTGCGCACCCATCCTTCGGCTTCTATATGCTTTCCCTTATCTTCTCATGTGGCCATATCACTGTGTGTTATGATATTGATGCTATGATCCTCTTCGTGAGGCTCTGTCCTCATCATCTTTATGTTTTTACTAAGTTGTTGCGTCTTTTTCTCCTGCATCTTTGCAATTGGAACTGGGCAATATTTTATCACATGATCAAACTATATGCAATATTGACAATATGGATGTGTTGGGTTCTGACAGTCACGTGCAAAATGTCCTGCTTCACCACATATATCACAAATGATTTGTCCACAGCCTCTTCCATCCCTTCTTCGTATTCCTCTTCCATAACCTTGAAATCATCCATGTGTTACTCATGCCCTGATCTCGAGGCTGATTTTCTGCTTACATTCCATATGTAGGGGTCCGCTCCATCATCAATTCATATCTTCAATAGTTTCGCTCATCATGTCTAGATGGTTTACAGAAAGTACAAAACGATTGTTGTGGTGTCTAAAAAAACGTTTTCAAGAGCTGAAAATTATGAGTCATGTGCATCCTAGCTATTTGATAGATAACGCACCATAATGGTACTCTTGCACTTGGCCCGATAGTGTTATAGGCTTTAGATGCACAGGACCTCCTCCAATCAAGTAATTATGATAAATAGGGTAGTGATCCTTATCATGTCCCTTGTATTTTCATTTTATACACCAGACTTCAGCGCACACCTATGGCTGAGCTTCCTTCCCTGTCGTCAAGCTCTGCAACTCCATGTGCAGGCTTTCAAACTGCAACTAAATCTATTGTACTCCAACGTTTGTATCCTGTACAGGTGAGGCTTCCAACCTCATCACGATCTCTACAACCTCTACTTGCGTTCCTATATTTTGTTGTGATAATGGTAATCTCATATGAGGCAACAACGAAGCAATGTACCAGTCTCTGTGTTGATCATCCGTGATGTTCATATTACCTTGACGGATCAGGCATTTTAGCCTCTGATCGAAATCTTGCGAGGACTCATTTATCTTTTGTTGTATCTCTTTAAACTCTATTACAAACTAAGCTTGAGACTTAGGATTCTTAAACTCATTGTTCAATGCTTGCTGAGTCTTTTCCAATGTTGCACCAGGTCTATCTTGACAGAATTTAATATACCAGTCCAATGCCCTATCCTACAACAATGTGACCAGCTGCACTTTCTTTATATTATCATCAGTAATATGTCATGCTGTTGTTGGGAACAGGTGCCCTGGGGGTCAATTTTGGGGATAAAAACCCAAGTTTTGGGGTAGAAGGCTCGAATTTGTATAACAAAATGTAAAGTCTCCGCATTTTGTGGTCGTAGAGAATGAAGATATCAAGAGTCAAAAAGGGTTTTCCACCTTTAGTCAAGATAGGTTGTGTCAGTTTTAGAGATCCTCCCTTGGTCCGCGAACCATGGGATTGTATAAAAAGGAGGTCTTAGAGGAGTCGAAGGGAGAAGGAAGTGAAGTAGAAGTACTTGATGAGTCTGTAAATAGCTAAGAGCGAGAGTCTTAGCATAGGAAGAGGCTCTATAGCTGAGTGCATAGAAGCCTAGGGTAGAAGTCTGCAGTTGAGTGTGCAGACCCCTACAACTGTGTGCATAGGTCAGATAGAGTCAGTATTGAGAATCCGAATCATCAATAAAGAGAAGTATTCTAAAATTACTCTATATTTTTTTTCTCTGGATCGCATATGATTATGTTATGTTAAGTTCTAGGTTTATGTTATAAATTCTAATTCGATGCATGAATTTATAGGTTTCTGTCCATTATATGACTACAAATAATGATATATGTCTACGTGAAGATAATCTTAACTGCATGGTAACTTTGGCGAAAAATTAAGATAATTCAAGAAATTATACAATAACACAGTGGCAAAGGCGCATAAGTACCTGAGCCACTGGGTAGGGCTATGTGAAGGACAGTTGTATACCTTCGTGAGGGTTCTAAGAGACGGAAGAGAAAGTACATCGATAAGCCTTAAAGGCTTATCGATCTACATGAAGGAAGGGTTTAAGGTATAAAACTGGCATCACAACCATCTCAGGGTGAGAAAACTTGGTTCCTGCATCCCCCCATACTGCTTTGGGTGAGACTTCGGTCTGCACTCCATGGAATGATGTTGAAAGGGTCAACATTGTAGGGATCTTCTTGGTTGACCAACGTTGAACCTGGGTTAGGGCCCATCAAGCCAAAAAATGGTTTCGTTGTTGGGACGAGGATCTGCATAACGAGATGTGTGATGTCGCATCATTGGAATCCAACTAAGAAAGAGATTGAAGATTGGTTGGATAGAAAGATCTATGAATTTGCAGCGCAAGAGAATAGGAATCCACAATTGATGAAAGAATAGTGGTTGGACAAATATTTGTACACAAAAATACATGAAATCTTCTTTTGTTCTTTCTCGATTGGGTTATACGAGTGGATCGCGAAGTTGGCAAATGATCAATGGAGGTGGAGGTTTGATAATCCGATTGTCTAGACCCCAGAGTTAGTGTGAAAATTGGAAGCCTCTGAAGATAACATCATGTATGTTGTTGACCATTGGCTTGACTGCATCATAGGAGGGTTTGTGATACAGTTTGTGGTCGATACTTCTGTCAGTTACAATAAAGTAGAGCGTCACTTATTCAAAGGACTGCGAGGTAAGTATTTGAAGTCACTAAATACTTGGATTAAGATGCTCTTGTGTAAAAAGTGGGTCATGCAGTTACCTTGATGTTTGGAGCTACGCGAAGTGGAAGGTATTTTAGGGACGGAGGGAGAAAAGGTCTTGAGTATAGCCTGTTGATTGAGCCTCCTTTTGAGTGATGACAAAGGAGCAGTGCGGGCTTCTCCACTGAGCGCTATTAAGTTGATAAGACAAGGGTTTCCACGAATACCTACCCTGCCTCTATCTTCATCCCATCCATCCACACCACCTCCATCCTCACCTCCACCACTCACCCCATTGCCCACACAACAACCACCTCCACCACTGCTCATCATGGTGAACTCCGTAAAGATACCTGTATTCGAGGGCATAGGAAATTAAGATCCATACCAGTTTTGGTTCGTCGCGAAGGCTATATGGGAAGCTCAAGGTATCACAAACAACCAAATGAAGAAAGACACACTCGTTAGTGCTTTGCAGGACCAAGCACTAACGTGGTACATTAAGTATAGTACTAAAAGCCCAACGCCTACGTTGGTAGATATCCAGACTACACTAAATAGAGAATTTAGTAGACCTAAGTCTCCAGCACAATCAATTGTGGGATTCAAGGAGATCATGATGAATATTGGGTATACGTCCTGGGATTTGGATCAAATATTGAAGTGTATGATCCGTGAAGCCAACATGAACCTAACTAATGGGTAGCATCGCAAATGGTTTGTGGCCTCGCTCCTACCCCACCTAAGAGTTGCGATATCACAACAGAAGATTGGGACCCAGGAAGAAGCTTTGGAAATCGTGATGAGACTAAATGAGACACCAATGAAATATGCTAATCTAGGGATTTAGCAGATTCACGTGCAGTTGCAGAACCTTTGGCTCAAAATGCAAAGTCTGAAGAAAGACAGAACAACTCGGTCGAAGGCGCACGAAGAAGTCTGGTGTCTAAAATGCAAAGGTCACGGGCAAGACAAGGATCATTGTTCTGTATTTGCGAACTATGTTGCAACAGGGGGACCAATGCCTCTAAGGTTGGAGGCTATGGTAGGGACAAGTATAGGGCCCACGCTATGGTGTGAAATATGCCAAGTAGCTAGGAAACATGTGACCAACAACTGCCATTCTTTGCAAAAATTTGTACAGACATCGCAATAACTCTTCTGCAATTTTTGTCAATCTGTAGGTCATGATAGGTGCAATTTCCATAGTTACAAATTAATGATGGACAGGACACCTACATATAGGGTGCAGGCATAAACGTGACCTCCGAACCAAGGCATTGGGGGAACGCGAGTTGAGTATCAGGGGCACAGCTGATTTGTTACAATTATGGAGGGCCAGGACACTACATGAGAGAGTGTCTGAATCCGATGCAACTGTCATGCCACTACTGTAATCATTTTGACCAATCAACTGAGGATTGCCCTATATTGTTGGCAAAGATTCACAAAAATGGGGTGTAGCTTCCACAACTTATGTGGAACCTCTAGATGATGAGGGCTAAGCCTTGCGAGGGAGACCCTAAGATAAAAATTATGGTGCAAAGCAGAACGACGATTGGGGAGGATAAAGGGAAGAATCCTGCAGAAGGTGAATGGGTCCATAAAGCACCAGAAATGGAGACCGGGTTGGATTTGGAGCATGCAAAAGAATCATTTATGGAACCAAAGAAAAGCTTTGCTGAGGCCTCTACCTCAAGAATTTAGGAGAAACCAGTGGAAGAAATGGACCCATCCATGATTACCACGTTCTTAGAGACCTGCATGAAACTGCTCTACAATAGTAATGCTATGAAGGGACTGCAATCACTGATCAATCGGTGCGCTGGCAAGGACAACACTACAAGTGAACCACGCATAGTGAGAAAGATTGGTAAGCATAAGGCAAGGAGTAGACGTGAGGTGAGACTCACCGCGCAGATAGGGGAATATGAAATGTACCAAGTTATCTTGGATCTGGGGTCTGACATGAATGTTTTGCCAAAAAAACATGGGAAAGAATGGGGATACCTATGATTCAGTGATCCCCGATCCAGTTAAGTATGGCGAATCAATAGAAAATCATCCCAATGGGGATGCTGCTAGGGGTAACCATTAACATTGAAGGCGCGAGTGCACTGGTGGATTTTGAAGTAATATAGATTGTGGATGATAGAAATCCCTACCCTGTGCTACTTGGGATCAATTGGGCCACTGATATGAATGGGGTAATCAGCCTGAAGAAGCGAAAGATGATATTTGAAAAGAAATCACTCCGCGTAGTGGTGCCACTGGATCCTGCAGAAGGACCATGCTATACAGAACTAGTCCGCAATTATAAAAGTGATGATGATTTGGACCATATTTACAAGATAACAATGTGAGACTAGGATTGGGTAAATTAGACAGCAGACAGACGTATTGCATGGGACCATGAGAGCTCCTACACATCAGATTCAGATGAAGAACTAGAGCACTGGCAGAACCGGCTGCATGAAGTATCTACATTGCGTTGTAATATGATGACCAAGTCACTGCATTGTGTATCATCAGAGGTAAGGAATCTGCTTCATTATGATGGGCTAACTGATGTTTACCACTTTTTGGATGCATTTGAAAGGGAAGTGTTTGAGAAGCATCGCTTCCAGGCCTTGGATTTGGCACTGCGTGCTACACCTGCAAGATGGTGGGGTACGCATAAGGATAATTTTGGTGATTGGCGTGAATATAGGAGGATGATGAGAATATGTTTTAGACAGCTGAAAGTACAGATGACTGACAAGTATGATGGAAGGGATGATCCGCGCGAGTGGAGCCCCAGCCTAAATGGGTGCATCTATTTTGTCTTACCTTGGATGTCATACCAATGATTTGTTACTTGGAAACAGAGCTCTGCCATGGAACAAAAGAATGGGACATCTTGCACCAGGGGTTTATAATGACGTTCAACTTTGAGGATGGGTTTGACTGTATTGACGCAACACTTCAAGAGGTTAAAGCAATGATCTTTAGGATACCACGGGATCCTTTGGACCTGATTCAACCTGATTGGACTACCTAGCTAAGCGATGCACTGGAATGCTATAATGTGACGACTAAAGAAGAAGACGAGGATCCCAAAAAGATTACTATTCCAGAAACCGAGGGTCACCGCGAGGTTGAAGGACCACAGATAGAGGATCCAGACATAACCGCGCTGCTGAAAACTAGACAAGTCAACATTGTCACAGGGGCAGAGTCAAAATTTGAAAATATTGGGGACTATTGGGATGACACGACAATAGATAAGGTTGCAAAGCTCCTCCACGAATATCAGGATTTGTTCCCCACAAAGTTTTCTGTTCTAAAGGGAATAATAGGAGACCTGGGTTTCATTAAGATCACCCTAAAACCGAATGCAAAACCTGTGAAACAAATACCTTGCCACCTTAATCTGATGTATAAGGAAAGGGTTTACACTGAGTTAGATAAGATGCTCGCAGTAGGTATTATTGAATTGGTGGAAGAATCTGATTGGGTAAGCCCAATAGTGGTTCAGGAAAAGAAACAAAAAGAAGAAATAAGGATATGCGTAGATCTCTAGAAATTGAATGACACTTATGTGCATGATCCTTTCCTGACCCCATTCACTGATGAGATCTTGGATAATGTAGGTGGCCAAGAAGCATACTCTTTCACTGATGGGTTCTATGAGTACCATCAGATCAAAATCGCACCTGAGGATAGAAACGAGATGACCTTCATGACTAAATGGGGATGTTTTCTGTACACCGTGTTGCCTTTTGGGTTGAAGAATGCACCAACGATATTTTCACGCGTAGTCATTGCGGCATTCAAAGACTTCATTCATAAATTTCTGGAGGTATAGTTTGATGATTGGACAATGTTTGGATTGGTCAAGTTCTATGTGGTGACTCTACGCTTGATGCTAGATAAATGTAGGAGATAACAGATTGCGCTCAATCTGAAGAAGTATCTGTTTTGTGTCCCTTTTTGGATCCTGCTGGTCATGTGGTATGCAGACAAGGATTGATGGTAGATCCCGTGAAGATCGTAGTGATAATCAACTTAGAGGCGCCAAGGAATGTGAAATAGCTGTGCAACTATAGGGCATAATGAATACTATAGGAAGTTCATCAAGAGCTATGTCCAGATCACCACGCCTATGGAGAAATTGTTGAAAAAGGATGCTATGTTATATTGGAATGATGAATTCCAAAATAGCTTGGATGTGCTGAAATAGAAAATGGTCACTGCACCGATCCTAGACTTCCCGAACTAGAAGAAGGAATTCCATGTGCACGTGGACACAGGCCGGTGAGGGAGAACTGGATCAACCTATAGCATTCACAAGTACAAAGTTGTCTGAAGCAGAGAAAAATTATTTCATAATAGAGTGCAAAGGATTAGCTATGGTGTACGCGCTCCAGAAGTTCAGGTACTATTTGTTGGGCGGACACTTTAAGATGTATACGGATCATTTCGTGTTGAAGTACCTAGTCAAAAAACCTGTGTTGGGGGGGGGGGGGGGGAATATGTAGGTGGTTTTTGTTGTTCCAGGAGTACAAACTTCGAAGTTATTGTGAAGTTGGGATGATTGGATGCGAGACTTGATCATCTGTCGCGGATCGAAACTGGAGAACCTATTAATTTGGAGGAAGGACTGCCAGATGCATAGCTCTTTGCAGTGTGTGTCGTGGACAGTCACTTTGAAGATATTATTCACTTCCTACTGGCAAGATCGACTCTAGAAGGTTATACAAGCCAACAAAAGAAGGAACTAGTAGTGCACGTGGTAGAATTTTCTATCATTGCACGGCACTTGTATAAAATGGGGTCAGACAAAATATTGCGAAATTATGTGCCTGACATTGAATGAAGCAGCATCCTTGCTAAGGCTCATGGAGGAGCTACATGAGGACATTATGTAGGGAAATCAACAATGCATAAGATTATACGTGTTGGGTTGTGGTGGCCGACCATGCATAAGGATTTGAAAGCATATTGCAGGGCATGTGACGCATGTCAAAGGACTGGCAGGCCATCACGGAGGGATGAAATGACTCTGATGCCGCAAGTGACGTTGCAACCATTTTAGAAATAGGTGATTGACTTTGTCATTCCAATTCAGCCTGAAGGAAAGAAGATGGGTGTGTGGTACATCATCGCCGTGACTGAGTACTTGACCAGGTGGGCGAAGGTGCAACATGTGAAGCACTGTATAGGCGTGACATCAACACAATTTATTTTTGAATATGTGTTGACAAGATTTGGCTGTCCAAAGATCTTGATGAGTGATTGTGGTACGCACTTTCTTAACGAAACAATCAGCATGTTGACCGAAGAATTTCAAGTGTATCATCAGAAAAGTACACCTTATCATCCGCAGGCTAATGGGATGGTGGAAGCATTCCATAAGATACTGGAGAGTGCGTTGACGAAGGTCTATAATGCTCAAAGAAATGACTAGGCTATACATGTACCCGCGGTGCTATGGGCCTATAGAATGACTTGCAAGAAGCTGACTAGGAAAACGCCTTTCAGACTCGTGTATGGCATAGAAGTTGTGATGCCAATGGAATACATTGTACCTAGTCTATGCATAGCAACACTCATAGGAATGGTGGATCACAGAGCCCTAGAAGAGAGGCTCGCGCAGCTAGCAGAGCTTGAGGAGGATTTATTTCTAGCTGGATTTCATCAACAAGTTCAAAAGGAGTGAGAAAAGGCATGGCACAATTGGCACATCAAACTGCGCACCTTTAAGGTAAATGATCTACTTGTTATATGACAGTAAATTTTATAAATTTCAAGGGAAATTTAGGACGCACTGGCTAGGGCCATATGTCATCAAGGAGATTATCGATGGTGGAGCAATTCAGCTAGTCAAATTGAATGGAGAACCCTTCCTAGGGAAGGTGAATGGCAGAAAATTGAAGCCATACACTGGTGATCTAGCTAGGTGACTATATGAGCGAAGCCTAGTCTTAGTGCTTCAAGTAGCTAAAAGGAAGCGCGGGACTATAAACTACACTACTCGGGTCAGAGAGCTGCGTGATTGGGGAACTACGTGGAATGAAGATATGTCACGGAGTCCACAAAAGTGTGTAGCGAGCTGCACTACCAAAGGAAAAACCATGCAGGATAGTCAGAAAGTGACCATTAAAATCACTTTTCATGATTTCATGATGAAAAACTGGCCAAAGGGAGTGGGGGGTGGAATTTAAGTTAGAATTTATGGACCAGATCTTTGAAATCTACTGCCAATGTAGCATTAGTGAACTAATTTTGGGGGGAACGGTCGGATTTGAACTTGAAAGTTCCTATAAATTATAGGTGGCCTCCCAACGAAAAACACTTGGCATTTTGAGAATTGAGCTGTTGAGCTCTCAAGCGCACATGAATTGTGAAAACTTTGAAGTTTTGCTAGAAATTTCATTATTTGAGACGTTGCCAAAGGAGACACAGGAGTTGTTGCATAGCATCATGTCGACGCCTATAGAAGCTATGAGAACTAAAGTAGTGATAGCCGAGGGAGTTGTTCTAGAGGTAGCTATGGAAACAGAGGGAGATGCCCCATAAGTTGCGCCTGCGGAAGTACCAACAGAAGTGCCTAAATTCCCTAAGACACCTCTGCCAAGGCCTACGCTAACCCAGGAGGGCCCAAAACCGAAGAAGGACAAGTAGAAAATGCATCCACCGATGTGTGCATCACCTAGGAAGCACCCACAGTCAGGAAAATCCACCACACAAGGAAAGGTGAAAATGATTGACCTAGATCCGGAAGAAGAGGCCAAATAAATCCACATGGATGATGAGGATATTGCAATGGAAATAGAGGATGATAAAATTGAGGTGTTGGACCCCATCTGTAAGCTGCCCAAATACATTCCACTACGTAGGGGCAAGATGAAGGTGCCTAAATATATTGATGAGAGTAAGGTCACCCTGCACACACCCCTCCTGCCGAACCAAATTGTCTTTGAGGGTCCGCGCTTGGGGCATGTCCCCCTTTTGAAGTTGGAGGACTGGGACTTAGCTGACACAAAGTGCTTCCCTCATTTGGCAATAGAACAACTTATGCATCGTGTCTTCCACACAAATACTGGAGTGACCGCGTTGGAGTCGAGGAAGTGTCTGAAAGGCGTGGACAAGGTAGGCCTCCTAAACCTACTATGGGTGCCGCATTACAACCGTTCACCTGTCATGATGGTAGTGATCAAGCAACGGATGTGCTTAGTGCACGATGGATGTCTGTGGCTGGAGGAGTCGATACCCATTACGGACATGCTGATCCATAGGATCATGCGGCTGCCATACACAGGAGAAAATCCAGCCATGGAATTTGGTAGAAAGGTAGACGAGCATGCGCTTGCTGAGGCGATGAAGGAAAATTCAAGCTTGTAAAGAAGCTGCGCGGTTATGCCATTTTGATTATCTCTAACCTCGTGGTCAAAGTGGTGACACAAATCTTGGCAGGGAAGTTCATGCAGAGGTGTCATGCAGATGAAGTACCGGCACTAGTGATAGCTTTGGTGGCCCAGTGCACGGAGGAAGTTCAATTTAACTAGGCACGCTACCTCTGCGGTGAGTTCCTCATGAACTGCCACGAGGCACAAGATCATAGTAAGACTTTCCACTATGCATGGCTATTGCTGTCCATAGTGCTGGTTGCATGGGAGCTACCTGAAGATAGCCAGTTTCCTCCAGTTGCACTGGACCTATCAAAGGCAGTGAAGTTCACTTTAATGTGGGTGATGAAGGATCCTCACCAGATAAAGGACAACAAGATCTTCTGGATATTGATATAAATGAGCATCCATATGGCCATCAACCGCAAGCTGTGTCGACACCTACGAATTTTGACAAGTTGCAGGAATACATGGAATTCAAGGTTGACTTCCACCATGTCTCAATACGGGCATGGAAGGACCCTGAGTAGAAATGGCACGAACTTCCATACTTGGCCACAGATGATGCAATTGTAGCAGTCCTTAACTGTTGGCTGGTAGAGTGGCACAATGGCATGGACTCGACAGCGAGATCTAGAAACACTGTCATGCAACAAAAGAAGGAAGAAGCCAAGCTAAATATGGAACAACTGGCTGCAAAGAGGAAAAATGAGGTCAATGCCAAGGTAGAGTGCACTACCGCACAACAGTTGGGTGGAAAAACAAGCAAAGAGGAGCATGACTCTGCTTGGAGTCAGAAGTCGCCTTCCCCAGAGATGGAAGAAGAAGATGATTAGATAGAGCAGGGAGGAGCGGACTTGGAGACGATTCCATTCCACACCAAGTGCACTAGAGATCTAGAGAAAGTAGAGCCACAGAAGAAGTCCAAGGCTAGCAAGACGTCTCTGGACTCAATCACCCTAATAAAGGGGGACTTAAATGACATAGGTGATATGGTGTGGGATGCCACCATAGAACTGTCACAGCAGTTCGAGTAGCAACAACAATAGGCATTGAGTGTTATACATATGGGTATACGCGAGCTATAGATCCATGCATAAGAGATACAGACCGGCATGAAATCAACTAGATTGATGCCTGGCACCTCAGAAGCTGCAAGGATGTTGTGCACAAGGGATCCTTGAGAAATAGTGCTGCCAGATGGAGCACTAAAAATAGATACTGAAGCTGACAGACTAGCTGTCAGCGCCCTCAAAAGAGTTGGAAACCTGGCTGCGATTCCCAATGAGGCGCTTCAACTTTTGTAGGACGATGTGATTGTGGAACTTCAGGCCCATGAACAACATGCGTTATAGGTGATCAACGAACAAAAGGTCAAGAATTCCTAGCTAACCGTGCAGAGAGACTCTGCCCTTAACCTTGTCAAAGATATTACAGACAAGAACCAATGTATTGGCACAGTCATGGCTGAGGCATGTAGGACTATCCTAGAGTTGGGCATTCCCGAGGCTGAGCTGATAGATGTGAGGGTTTGGAAGCTCACTGCTGGAGTGTGCGATGCACAAACTGAATTGGCAAAGGTTTAGCTGGAGCTGAACCTCAAAATTGTAGATTTGCAGTTGAAGGCCCAGCCTTCAACTCTGCCAGAGATCAGAGAGTAGTGTGAGACTGCTGTGAAAGGCATGGTAGCAACAATAGAGAGCGCAGTGAAGGACTGTACCACACTATTCGAGTACTCACTCGAGGTAGTCACCTACCTGTAAGAAGATCCTATTGTACAATGGCTGGAAACAGAAGCACGGGAGATGCAACGGTGCTACGACGAAGTCAAAGCGACAGCACACACTGTTGCCATCACGCAGAGGTTAGCTAAGCTACAAGATGCCAAGGAGTTGAAAGAGCAAGTAGATGCAGCTCAGCATAAGGAAGCTATGGTAAATGCTTTTCTGATGCCTTGGTTGGACAAGCCCTACTTGATCACAGCCACTATTGAAGACAAGATTGCTAGTCTGCAGGAGACTTAGCAGAAGATTAAGTCAAACAGCGTAGGGCTAGCGACAAAGCAGTTGGTCGAGGAGATGAAGCAAGCGGAAACACAATGCACTGCTGAGGTAGTAGTTGTCCAAGTCGAGCTGGGAGGTCTTCACAACAAGATATATGCACAAAGAGAGTGAATCGAGGGCGAGTCACCATGTTTGTGTTGGGGGCCTATTGGGAACGGGTCCCCTAGGGGTCAATTTTGGGGTTTAAAACCCAAGTTTTGGGGTAGAAGGCCTGAAGTTGTATAACGAAATGTAAAGTCTCTGCATTTTGTGGATGCGGAGTGCGAAGATATCAAGAGTCAAAAAGGGTTTTCCGCCCTTAGTTTAGATAGGTTGTGTTGGTTTTAGAGATCTGCCCTTGGTCCATGGACCATGGGATTTTCTAAAAATGATGTCTTAGATGAGTCTAAGGGAGAAAAAAGTGAAGTAGAAGTACTTGATGAGTCTGTAAAGAGCTAAGAGAGACAGTATTAGCATAGGAAGAGGCTTTACAGCTAAGTTCGTAGAGGCCTAGGATAGAAGTCTATCGCTGAGTGCGTAGACCCCTGCAGTTGTGTGTGTAGGGAAGATAGAGTTTGTATTGAGAATCCAAATCATCAATAAAGAGAAGTGTTCTAAAATTACTGTGTATTTTTTCTCTGAGGATCACATATGACTATGTTATGTGAAGTTCTAGGTTTATGTTATAAATTCTAATTTGATTCATGAATGTATATGTTTCTATTTGTTATATGACTGCAAATAATGATATATGTCTACGCGAAGATAATCTTAACTGCATGGTAAATTTGGCGAACAGTTAAGATAATTTACGAAATTATACAATAACGCAATAGCAAAGGTGCGTAAGTACCTAAGCCACTGGGTATGGCTACGCGAAGGACAATTGTATACCTTTGTGAGGGTTCTAAGAGACAGAAGAAAAAGTACATCGATAATCCCTAAAGGCTTATCGATCTATGCAAAGGAAGGGTTTAAGGTATAAAACCGACATCACAACCATCTCAGGGTGCAAAAACTTGGTTCCTACATCCCTCCATACTGCTTTGGGTGAGACTTCGGTCCGTGCTTTATGACTGATGCCGAAAGGGCCAGTAGTGTAGGGATTTTCCTTGCTGACTAACGCTGAACCTGGGTCAAGGCCCATCAAGCCAACATTTGTCCACACATCATTTGCAACAATCCAGAATTGTTCAGAGTCTTCACTTCCCACCCCTTTAAGGATTGGCATCTTCATTGCATTCACCATGTTGAATATTTGATGCGGAGGTGGAGGTGGAGGTGAAGGTGTAGGTGTATGCGGTGGAGGTGGAGTGGATGGAAGAGGTATCCTCAGGATACCTTGACTTACTATTTGTAGTGTGCTTCACAGTGTACTCATAATAGACCCTTTGTCATCACTAAAAGAGGATACTAACATCGGATTGTATTCAAAGCCTAATTCTTCGTTCTTTCTTAAGGGTTTTCCACTTCATGTAGTCCCAAAAACCTTGGTAATGGCGTAACCCATTTTTCACACAACAACATCTTAATCCAATTTTTCAGATATTTTAAGTACTTACCTCACGGTCACTTGAAGATCCTGCACTCTACTTCACTATAGCTGATGTCATATCAATTACAAGTTCAATTTCGAATCCTCCTAATATACAATCGATCCAATGATCAATAGCCCATGCAATGTTATTTTCTAAATCTTCTAGGTGCTTCACCAGCTTTGGTGTCCACACAATAGGGTCGTCAAGCCTCCACGTACCCTAATTGTCCACTAATTTAGATAGCCACTCATGCAGTTTGCAAGGGAAGAAACAGGAAAAGGCTTTAGTTTCATCTATGTACAAGTATTTATTCAACCACTATTCCTTGGATAAATTCGAGTTTCTATTCTCCTAAGCTGTAAATGCGTGAAACACCAATCGAGCTGCTTGATTTCTTTTTTAGTAGGGAACCACTTATTCGACATCACGCATTCCTTAGATAGATCTAGGTCCCAGCAATGGAACCATTTGTTGGCTTGATGGGGCATGACCTAGGTTCAACATTATCTACACCAACCAACAAAATCCTAACTGTTGGCCCTTTCGGCAACAAGCTGCATAGCACAGGATATAGTATCACCTAAAGCAATATTGGGGGATGTTAGAACCATGTTTCTGCATACAGAGGCATGTGTGATTATCATGCATAAAGATTAAAGATCTACCACTTTAGTGCAGTAACCAAGCATTTAATTACAAACTTCTTTCTCATGTGCACTCAACTGCAGGGGCCTATGCACTCAGCTTGCGGACTTACCAAGGTCTCCGCACACTCAGTAGCAAGAGCCTTCCCCTTTCGCCTAAGTACTGGAAACAGACCTTTCCTGGCTTAGCACCTTGCCCTTACAATGATTATCCTCTATTATATGCCCTCTAAAGCTCACTATGACTCATTTATATATAGCATTTTCCTTACAATACCATGGTTCATAGACCATGGGCAGGTCTCAAAACAACTATATCACCTACCCAACTAAGGGAATAAACCCCCTTTGACTTCTACTAGCTACATGATCCACTTCCACATTTAATAGAGACATTACATTTGATACAAAAATATATTACAAAATTTTCAAAAAACTTAACAAAATTGACCCCAATGCTCGATCCCAACAGTGAAGGAATTTTGAGGAATCCAATCTAGGTTTGGTTTTGTGATCTCGGGACTGCTTTAGGTGAGATCATGATAGTTTTAGGTGGAGGTTTTCTAACCTCTAGAGTCCCTGGTTGACTATGTCTTGTTTTATCCCATGAGATCCCATATTCATGCTCAGAATACGACATAGGGGTGATTGGATGAAATAAGATTTGGTTCAGCCCAATCTACGGTTGGATGGTACATGGAAGTCCTTGAATTGGTTGGATTTTGGATATGTTAATAAGAGTTACTTTCTTATTGTTATCTAGGATTACTTGTACTTGTTATTATGTTGATTTGATGGCTTAATTTTCATGGTTAATATTCTGGTTATAAGCATGGTTCTATGATGTGCTCTAGCTATGGCTCGTGTTCATGATTTGATAAGTATTTTAATGGTTTATGAATGCATGGGCTAACAAGTGTTGTTGTAGCTACGTAATAGGGATTTAGATCTTCTTGGTAATTCTAATATGAAGTTTAAATATTTATTGTCAGATATGCATTCATGACCTATAACTCACATGTTTACCATATGCTTGACGAAATGTATAATGTGTACTAGACAATATAGGTCAAGTTCTAGGTTCAATTTTGAATGTTTGGCAATTTATTCAAGTTACAGGTAGTTCTAGGAAGTGGTATGGAGGTTATCCTAGAAACGTGGCTCATATATTGGGATCGCAGGCATTGAGCTAGAGGATTTAGGTCATAACCACATGGAAGCAAGCTTGTGTGTGTGGTTGGGGCCTCATGACCACACTCTTTCCTTGTTGTGTGTTCATTTTGGGTGTTAGGCCAGTGAAAAGGGGTTCTAGCTTAGGGATTGACCACCTAGGGTGGTTTGCAACCTGCCAAGTGGTTTGTGGTCTCTAAGAGTTGTCATTTTTTGGTCGAATTGTAGGCCGCACTTCCATAACTGAAACTTGAAGGTTAGGTCATGTCATAGTAGCACGCAACCTCACATTTACCCTCGGAGCTTGTAAAAGTGGGTAAATGTTGGAAAGGGTTTCTATAGGGTGGTATCACAGTGAGGTTGTTGCACTGGACCTCCGTGTAAAAGTAGATTGTCATATAGGTTTGTATGTTTTGCATGCAGGTATGATGGTTAATGGTTGTTATATGTATCACAGTTATATGCATGCTTGTCATTCTATTTTTTTCATGTACATGCATGATAGATGCTAGTTGATTAGTGCGGTAATATACACATGCATCAGTTATTCATGCGTAATATTAACTTGTTGCTATATATATTTTGGTTATATAAATGGTGATTATCATCATTATAGTTAAGTTATTGATATTATTATGTATTATGCTAATCTGGATTGGCTTGTGAAGATGGTTATGGTTATGATACTCATGTATGAGTTGATATACTTGTGATATTGTGTTGTACTAATTTGGACTAATTGGCGCAAATGTGATATCCTCCCGTGAGATACATTGAGGTATGAGTTTTATTATGTGGTCTATTTTGTTTACCTAACATGGTATATTTGTAGTGAATAGAAGATTAGGGATGAAGAAGAAAAATGGTGGACTACAATTCATGTGACTCCTCTTATAGGCTTGATGTGAATTCAGTGGAATTGGAAAGGTCAGTTGAGCAGCAAGGAGAAGAGTATTCTCCTAATATGGATGATACACTAAGGAGTGTAGTGAAGTAAAATTATAAGTGTGGACACGAATGAATTCCTTTAGCCCGATAATGGGTCTAGCCACAACAGATACATTCTATGGAAGATTTCCTTAGGTTAGAATCAATCAAGAGGGCCTACCTCTTGGTCAATTATCCTTGTTGTGGACGTAAATCCCCTATGCGGACAGAGGCGATCCCTACTAGCCCAGACCGGGTCTAGCAACAATCAAACAATGCTATCACGCAAGTTCCTAATTGAAAATTAAAGGTGGATGATGAGAACCTACTTGGATTCCAACGCTAATATTTGTAGAAGAGACGTCGCTCTCGTTCCTTTGCTTCGGCCGGTCACGATCCCCACGATCTCTGTGGTTGGACACCTGCACATGCAAAGAAAAACACAAATACAAGCATAAAATCCAATAGATGCAATTATATATCAGTCAGAAAAGACATAACTCAACATCAATCATTACAAAAGACAATGAGAGTGGAACCATAATGATAGTCATCTATTATTGATAAACAACAAAGAAGAATACAACCATAGTTCTGACGTCAAATCCTCCTTTGGCTGGGTGATCAGCTACACAAGTCTTGCAAAGCTTGTTGGGATGGGAAACAAGCCTCTCTCTCCTTGGTGACAAGAATCTCCTCACTTAGATTTGGCCTTATGGATACAAAGAAGGCTCTTGCAACTTCAATCTCTTGAACTCCTGGAATTCCTACTATCACTAGCACTATGCTAGAACTAGCTTGCTCAAGGCAAAAGAACAAGCTTTTATAGATAGAGGGGAAGGAGATAAGATCAATCACAATTTCAATGGGATTGGCTTTATCACTTAGAAGCTTCCATGCAAACCACTTCCCTTCTATGGAGATTCGAAGCCAAACCATCCTAACTCAACAAGGATTCAGTTGGTGAATGGGTTAAGGAGAACCTTCGGAAGTTTGTTTGTTAAAAACTTTACCCAACTGGGTTGGCACGAGTGCGACTCTGAGACAGAGCACCAATAGCACGCCCTCTTTAGAGGATTTCCCCCATTGGCACGAGCAGTACACTGTGGAACCACGCCAATGCAAAAAGAGGTCTTTTTATGGGTATTCTGCAGGAGATGTCTTCAGGGCATATGAAGCTCACACTTAGAGGAATATAATGCAAGTGGTTTCAAGTTATGTCACTTCTCACAAGTCCCGGAATGAGTCCTCCAATGTACGGGAGAGGGGTAACAGGGACGGTGACAAACGGTGACAAATTACTGTGTAACAGATGCCCCCTAAAGCATGAGGCCTGAGAGAGAGAGGGGTGAAATGCTTTACAAGAACATGCGTAGCTGAAAACACTGCCGCCGGAGAACCTGCGTAAAGAAGTACAACTGATATCTCAAGTACATGATATATGTGGTATGGGCGCAGCCATCCATAACAGAGCACACAAGAATCTAGATCCAAGGTATGGGTGTAGCCATCCAGTGAGGATCGATAAATGGACTCAGGCATGGTCGCAGCCATCCAGTGAATGAGTCATGTAATGAACATAATAAGCCACAAATTGCAGCCTGGATTCCAACAAACAAAATCCAGGGTCTTGCGCTCCATCTCGACCCGAAACAAAGTACAAGTTCAAGCATGTGAATATGAGGGTTGAAGTCAAACATGCAGGAACATCGTCTGATTACCAGTCAATGATGAAAACTGTTAACAGACACGAGAGGTACCACCAATAATGACAATGGTCCTCAAGGTACTATAGGTACAATCTACGGCCTGTGAATCAATGAGCTGACGTCGAACACCCGCAGAATCATTCGATCGAAGGCCAATGATGAAAACCTCTCGTCGAACACGAAGAACCTGCCATTGACGCATGCAGGCTCCAAGGCACCGGAAGGGAGTCTCTAGATCAGCTTCTTGGATAATGAGCTGAAGTCGATAGGAAGTGACCTTGATCAAAGGTGGGCCATAGTGTTTCCCACATCATTGACACGAGACAGAGGAAGAATGTTGTGGTGAATCAGAATTATGTGAGGTATCAGAGGGAGGTTGTAATTCTGCAGAGGTCAACTTATTTTGAACATATCGGTGGCACGACAGTGGACTTGGCAGTATTTGACATTAAATGATCAAGGGTCATGGTGATAAGGCAATGAGAAGATGAGAGGTCAAACAGGATCACCCAAACCCACGGAGGCAAGTGTAAAAACAAGATGAGATGTCCCCACCCAGACACGAATGCAGACAAGTGCCATGTTCAAGAGCGACATACTACCGACACAACAATAATTGTGGTTCCACTTTCCCCACCATTGCTGGCGAGTACCCCAGTTATTTTTAACAAGCTTGACGGGGATAGCATATGCTTGTGAGGCATCATTACGACAGAATTTGATGTCATTAAGTTTTAACGAGTCTGACAAAGGGAGAACTCGGTGCCTTTTCCTGTTTAGAGAGTCTGAAAAGACAGCAGAAAAGTGAACTCCAGGGGGGTCCTTTTTCGTAAAGTTGTGTCTCGCGAGCCCGAAAAAGTATAAAACAATGCTCGAAAGAACTGCCCAATCATACTGCCGACACGACAATAATTGTGGTTCCATTTTCCCCACCATTGCTGGCGAGTACCCTAGTTATTTTTAACAAGCTTGACGGGGATAGCATATGCTTGTGAGGTGTCATTACGACAGAATCCGATGTCATTAAGTTTTAACAAGTCTGACAAAGGGAGAACTCGATGTCTTTTCCTGTTTAGAGAGTCTGAAAAGACAGCAGAAAAGTGAACTCCAGGGGGGTCCTTCTTTGTAAAGTTGTGTCTCGCGAGCCCGAAAAAGTATAAAACAATGCTTGAAAGAACCGCCCGATCATTACGATCGAGGAGTACTTTTCATATGTAGTGACATCGACCTGAAAAAGTAAAAAAGCGATTGATATCATGTCGTTTCGTAACCATTAACGAACCTGAAATGACAAGGGTCCGACAATATTTTCATTTTTTACATGATCAGAAAAGAGTTTAAAGACGACCGCCTCTTATTTCCATATAACGAGTCAATAGGAAACTCGGCAATCTTTTCATCTTTAAACGGTCGGAAAAGAGCTAAAAGTAGACCTCCATTTTTATTCTCTTTAACGAGTCAAAAATGGAAAATACTCGACAATCTTTTCATATTTTATGAATCAGAAAAGAGCTTAAAGATGACTCATCCTAGAGGAGCGAGTGGTATAAAGGGTAGCAACTGGTTCTGGCAATGGTGGAACTGCTCAAAACATGTAATGGTCAAGAGGCTGGCTAATAAAACCACTCATCGCTGCGGTTCCTCAGGAAAGGAAAAACAACCAAGTGAAAGCATATGATCGGCCAAAGAGATGGCGGCGATGGAATGAAAACAACCAAGGCTCATCTAGCAGAATTCAGCAGATAAAAATGGCAATCACGAGATGTAAATCGGGTATGGGTTCATTTTTGCACAAGCTTGAACCATGGAGAACTTTGCTTGGATTCAGTTTCATGTTTACACAAGCTTGAAATGAAAAACTATGCTTGTTATAAGTTCGCATGCCCCCAGCATAATCACATATGCAAACTATGCTTGGAGATGATTTTATTTTTTATGCAAGCTTAAAAGCACTCACACACATGAAAACTATGCTTGAAAATAAAGGAACGGGCATACCCCCAGCATGGTGTCTCAATTCGAGGTACATGCCCCCCAAGCTTCATTGCATTCAACAAAGTGGATGGAATGAAGCTTCACGAGATCTTAATTGAAAGACGTGATTGGAAAGGGGGAGTTGTTTCATTTTTTAACGAGCTTGACACAAGACAAGGAACTGTGCTCCGGAATCTTTGTTTCATTTTTTAACGAGCTTGAGATAAGACAAGGAACTGTGCTCCGTGACTCTTTGTTTCATTTTTTTAACGAGCTTGACATAAGACAAGGAACTGTGCTCCGACACCTAGTTTCATTGTTTAAGGAGCTTGACACAAGGAAACGAACTATGCTCCACCCGAACTTCATCATAATGAACAGGAAGTCGGGGCTTCCAAGAGTGCCACTCCTGATGGAAGGCCAAAATCTTGGAAATCAGGGCCCAATGCCTCCAGGACACTATGCACGACGGCGGCATCACTGGATCCAGGCACGGGATAGGTGGCCACGTAGTTGATTTGTGATGGGGCAGATGCAACTAGTGGATGAAAACCAAGAGGGGATGACAACTGCACAGGAGGCACCCGGGGACGGACAAACGATAATTGATCTATCGTCATGATTCTTCCATCGTGTGGAAAGCAAACCACCCGGAAAAGTGAAGAGACCAGGGCCCCCATGGCATAAACATAGTCACAGCCAAGGAGAAGACTGAAGTCTAAAGCACCTTGGGTAACCGATACGTCTATATAGATGGTCTTGCCTCCCAAATTAACAGGGAACTGTGGAAGGATCCCTAATGGTTGACTAGTTCCTCCGTCAAAAGCCGTCAGATTCGGTGCGACTGGCGCAAGCTGCGGGGAACCCAAGGCTTGCCAAGTAGTGGCAGGCATAAGACTAACCGATGCTCCCTCATCCAACATAGTGCCGGGTAGCGCCTTATTATAGGCATGTACCGTGACCCAGAAAGGCACATGGGATGGAAGGGGGGAGGTAGTCAAACGACTCCAGTCGAAGGAAATGACTGAACTACTTGGTGGGGGAATCATATGATTGACCCCCTGCTCTAAAGGAACTAAAGTAGGACTCTCGGGAGCAGCTGGGATAGGAGAATCATTTCCAGACTCAGGAGAATCTGAGGAGACGAGAAGAACATGGGAGTGATGCTCTTCCAAAACAGAGTGATCGACGGGTGGTGAACTCGAGTCGACACTCTTTCCGACCAATGGTTGGTCTGGAACAGGCTAGGCACAGCCAAGTTCGGGAAGAGGAGGCTGGACAAGAGAAGAATATGAATCAATCTCTTTGTCAGCAGGGGAACGATCTGCGGCTACAGAAAGACATTGATAACCAACGGGAAGTTGGGGTGAAGGAGCTGTAAGACTTTCCAAGACACCGGAGGCTTTATCCATGAGTGGACAAAGGTGAAGGGGATGATTGCCTTCACAAAGTCTACAGGGGATTTGAATCTTCCCTTTTCCCTTACCATTCCCGACTGATAAGGTAGCATCACCGTGAGCTTCAAAGGACGATGAGGGGCGGGCCGGATCATGAGACCATACTTCTAGTACCCTGGGAATGCTAGGACAATCGCGAAGAAGATGGTCCTCCTTGCATAATCGACAAGTAAACTTGACCTTCAGCGAAGGAGCAGAAGGGGGCCCGACTTCAGGTGTACTAGAGGGGGTAGCTACACTTGTAATCTCTCCCTTAGGAGCCTTCTTCTTCTTCTTCGTCTTCTTCTTCTTCTTCTTAGCCACCCGGTTACTCGAATCTAGACTTTCACCAGGTGAAGTAGAAGATGAGGACGTAGAAGTGGGCGTAGAAGGGGAGAGATCCACCTTAGAATCAACATGATGTTGTTTAGGTGGAGGGACGGATTGACCAGATGGTGAGACGGCAGGGACCAAAGAGGTTGAGAACAAAAAAACTGGCAACCCAACAGTTAACCCTGGGAGGGACAACGTCGCCATATAAGGAGCACCAACATTTCCAAAAGGAGGGAAATGACTAGGGTTCCCTTCAGAGGGGATCCCTGGGTTGGTGAACCACGGAAAAGTTGCCATTGAGAACAAAAAGAAGCCTACTCAAGCTAACGCAAACAAGATCTAACTGGGTAAATGTGAACGCGGTCGAATAAATTTTAAGACAAAGGAACTGAACTTGACCTTTTCATGTTTTAAGAGTCGAGAAAAGGACAAAAAGGTGACTCTAGTTGCCTTCAAATGTTTTGTGAGCCCGAAGTGACAAGAGCTCAAGTGAGCCTTTTCGTTTAAGGAGTCTGAAAAGGATCAAAAGTGACTACTCTGGAGAGCTAGGCAAAAAGTTTTACCAAACAAATCCATAAAACTGCATATACACCTTGGCAGTCATATGAAAACCAAGGACTTCCCGTACGGCAGTCAATCTTCCCGAATGCTGTGTTCGGTGCGTTACGGCTTGAAAGGAGGCAGACACGACTTCCTGTGGATAAAGGATGATAACCTAGTGGGGTCTCCCCATATACTCGACGGTACGTGTGAGCTCAAGTCCGTGCTAGACCACTTGTTGCGTCACGGAAGGAGGAATCAGCCAACCTTAAGTGAAACAAAAGTGACTAGGTTTAACGACGCCGGAGCACGTCTCTAGCCTAGACCTCTAAACAGTGAGCGTTATGTTCCAATGCGTTTTTAAGTTCATTCAGTTCATTTTACGGTTGATCTTGAATTAGGTTTCGGTTTTCAGGCCCTACCGTATGTAATCTCTCACAATTCCCTAAATGCAAGCTATATGCCAAAAAGTATCATTTCGTTCGATGAACACTAACTACGAGAGAGTTGAGAACTTTTCAATCAAACAAAATGACCATAAACAATCAAGAACCACTCTAATGCAACTAATGGCAATAAACGAAACTTTTCTTTAAAGTCACTAATCGCTAATAACAACGAAAAGCTTTATTTTCCATTAACTAATGCAAAGCAAAAGAGATTGTTTGTTTCTTTTTTGATGGCAAAATGCACTAAACAAATTTTGAGAAACAATAACAAAGAGTAAAAAGACAAATTTCGCTCAATGAAAATACAATCAAGTCCCCGAAATACCAAGGCAGTCCTTAAAAACGAAGAAAAACACCAAAGACTTCAATGAGCCATGTGATCTAGGCCCAAACGAAGCCAAGCGAAATCCAAGCGGAAAAGAAGAAAATCACTTGAATAACAATAAAAAGTTTAACAATCACTGAACAAGTGCAAGAGAGTAACCAAAAAGTTGACTGGACCAACAGAGGACCAAAACTCCTAAGGAAGGCTCGATGCACAAAGCCACTAGATGCCCTAGGGCTAAAATGTGAAATCGATGGAAAATGGCAAACACCCAAAGTATGCAAATGTAATCTATGCACACTTTTCATTCATATCCTGAAAATGAGAATTCTAATTGTGCAAGTGTGATCTATGCAAGAGAATTCTTAAACACAAGATGATTCTAATGTAATCTAAGAACCAATCAAGTGCAAATCAAGAAAAACGGGTGTGAGCTCCAAAGATCATAAACTAAAAACACTCAAAGGCGATTAACACTCATACACAAAGCAAAAAGATGCAAAATTGTGAAAAGACTGAGACAAACCTCCAAGTAATGATCAAAGGAAATCAAATTAATAATTTGCCAAAAAAAAACTCAAAACCAGTCAAACAAGACTCTGACACACTCAAGTGATTGAAAAAGGGGTAGCTAGACACAAAACCCAAGCTTGGAAGGCTGCAAACAAGCAAACTGGAAAATTTCACAGGCCTGGCGCAACTGTCAGGCGGAAAACTAGCGCCAATTGAGGATTGGCGCGGGCTATACACTGGCAAGTGGTGCCAATTGGCGTTACTGTCATGCAAAAAAGAGCGCCAGTCAAGTTTGATAGCTTAAAAATAAAAACAAGCAGTCCAAGGCTTGGTCGACAATATCCAGACAAACCAGGCAGCAAGAGACAATAGAGCATCCAACCCAGAAAGCTATCTAAGCAATCAAAACAAGAATAACCAAAGAGACAAGACAAACTCCAAGTTGTTTAGTTCGTAAACCAAACCGGAGATTGACTGAAGTGGCATTGATCTACTTCGCTAATGCAAAGCAATAGCGTTTCGAAGGCTATCTAGCCATACTTCAAGCTCCGTCTAAATTTTACAAATCAAACAACAAGCTAAGTCCCTAGCGGAGTCGCCAAATTTTTGTGGAGGTAAATCCCCTCTGCGGACAGAGGCGATCCCTACTAGCCCAGACCGGGTCTAGCAACAATCAAACAATGCTATCATGCAAGTTCCTAATTGCAAATTAAAGGTGGATGATGAGAACCTACTTGGATTCCAATGCTAATATTCGTAGAAGAGACGTCGCTCTCGTTCCTTTTCTTTGGCCAGTCACGATCCCCACGATCTCCGTGGTTGGACACCTGCACATGCAAAGAACAACACAAATACAAGCATAAAATCCAATAGATGCAATTATATATCAGTCAGAAAAGATATAACTCAACATCAATCATTACAAAAGACAATGAGAGTGGAACCATAATGATAGTCATCTATTATTGATAAACAACAAAGAAGAATACAACCATAGTTCTGACGTCAAATCCTCCTTTGGCTGGGTGATCAGCTACACAAGTCTTGCAAAGCTTGTTGGGATGGGAAACAAGCCTCTCTCTCCTTGGTGACAAGAATCTCCTCACTTAGATTTGGCCTTATGGATGCAAAGAAGGCTCTTGCAACTTCAATCTCTTGAACTCCTGGAATTCCTACTATCACTAGCACTCTGCTGGAACTAGCTTGCTCAAGGCAAAAGAACAAGCTTTTATAGATAGAGGGGAAGGAGATAAGATCAATCACAATTTAAATGGGATTGGCTTTATCACTTAGAAGCTTCCATGCAAACCACTTCCCTTCTATGGAGATTCGAAGCCAAACCATCCTAACTCAACAAGGATTCAGTTGGTGAATGGGTTAAGGAGAACCTTCGGAAGTTTGTTTGTTAAAAACTTTACCCAACTGGGTTGGCGCGAGTGCGACTCTGAGACAAAGCACCAATAGCGCGCCCTCTTTAGAGGATTTCCCCCATTGGCGCGAGCAGTACACTGTGGAACCGCGCCAATGCAAAAAGAGGTCCTTTTATGGGTATTCTGCAGGAGATGTCTTCAGGGCATATGAAGCTCACACTTAGAGGAATATAATGCAAGTGGTTTCAGGTTATGTCACTTCTCACAAGTCCTGGAATGAGTCCTCCAATGTACGGGAGAGGGGTAACAGGGACGGTGACAAACGGTGACAAATTACTGTGTAACAATCCTACTTGATGATGTCCTCGCTTGCTCGCTCCAGGAATCTCTCGCTTCCTTCTTGAAGCTCCTAAAACAAGTAAACAACAACAACATACAAACATAATAATAGACAAATTGCAATTCAACCTACTTAACAAGTCAAGAAACATTAAGCCATGAATGTAATATTACAAAACATGTAGGAAATCAATTAATAGTTACATATATTAATATCAGAGAGAGATTACAACCATTCATCTTGACATTGTAGTCTTCCTCTGACAAGACCAAGTTCCTACACACTTCTGCTAGCATTCCACGATGGCTTCAAACAACAATAGTTTAAAAAATCTTCCATTTAGGCTTTAGTCCAAATCAAAACACACTTCTCCCTCACACAAATAGGTAGCTACAACTAGTAATAGCTTCCTTGTCTACTCCAAAATAGCATTAACACTTTACAATTATAACACTCACACTCAGCCAAAAACTATCAACTGTGACTGGTTTGTGCTTGGAAGGAAGGGAGGTTTATATAGGAAATATGGATGGGAGTGGATCCTCTTCTCATGCGATAAGGACTTATCCCTTGAGGTAGTTCCATCATTATAGGGGAATGGAGCCCAAACTATCATCCTCAACCCCATCTAGCCAAACCATTTAGTAGACTTATGTTACGGAGCTTCTAGAGCTAGAAGGTTCAGCTCTAATTTAAAAGAATTTCCTTAACAGGACAGACGTGACTGAGACACAACCCAGTCACTCTGATCGGCATGACTGAGACACAGCCCAGTCACTCCGGTCGACATGAATGAGACACAACCCAGTCACTCTGGTCAGCACGAGGAGTAGTGCTAATCTCTGCACATCGGTGTAGGGGAGACAAAGGCCATTAGCGTCGGTCTTATAAACTAGGAAAAACATAAGTTTCAGGTGAAATGGTGCAAAAGGGAAATTATCTGCTCATGAAGAGGGACATAATAGGAGTTTCTTCATGAAGGCAAAGCATGTGGGGTTCACTATAGAAGTCCTCTAGGATCAAGGAATGGGGAGCACAGGGATAGTGAAAAAATGTTGTGTAACAAATGCCCCCTAAAGCGTGAAGGTCGAGCTGGAGTGAGGGATGAAATGCTTTATAAATCAGTGTGGGGAACTGGTCTGCCGTCGGAAAACCTGCAAGCAAGTACATATACATATACATAACTGAGACCTCTATTAAATGATACATGAATCATGGAATGGATGCAGCCATCGAGAGAATGGTCATGTAAATGGATCTAGGTATGGGCATAGCCATCCATCAAAGAGGATCATAATGAAACTGAGGTGTGGTCGCAACCACCCAATAATGAGAAGGATCACATATGATAACTCATGGTCTAGTCACAGCCAGCCATCTGAAAGAGACATGCATATCATCGTAACCATGTCACACCACTTTGCAACCTGGACTTTTTGTGATCTACGTCCAGGGTTTTGTGTTCCAACACAACCCGATGAAATTATAGATCCTAGCATGTGAATGGATGTGTTGACGTCAAACACGCTAGAAAGTTTCTTGATTACCAGCCAATGATGTAAAATGTTAACAAGCACGAGAGAAACCACCAATAATGACAATGGTCATCAAGGTACTATCAACACAACTCACAGAATGTGAATACAGGAACTGAAGTCGAACACCCGTGAAATCACTCGATCGAAAGCTAATGATGTGAACTTGTCCTCGAGTGCGAAGAACTTGCCATTAGGGCATGCAAGCTCTAAGGCACTGGAAGGGAGTCCCTCGGTCAACTTCCTGAATAATGAGTTGAAGTCAATGGAAAGAGACCATGTCAAAGGAGGGCCGTAATGAATCCCACATCATCGATGCGAGATGAGAGGATGCAAAATGATTTTGGATGATACAGATAATCAGAGGTAAGTGTAACTGCAGAAGGACAATTCTTGAACATATCAGTGACACAACTAGAAGTTTGGCGGCTTTTGGATCCATGGGATCGATGGTCATGATGACATGGAAGAGATCAAATGGAAAGAAAAAATGAACGGCCCAAACCTAGGAAGGTCAACGATACAGAGGAGGATGACCCAACCCAACACAAAGCAAAGAGTGTCATGTTCAAGAGTGAGTTGTCGACACGACTGATATATTTCCAAATTTTCCCCCCACCATTTCTGGTGAGTACCCCAATTATTTTTTAATCAGAATCTTGAAGGGGATAGCATATGCTTGCACTATAAGTTCATCCTTAGGAAGAATCCAACCTAGTAAATTTAACGAGCCCTAGGAAGGAGAAGCTCATGTTCAGCATGGTGACAAATCTGATGTTGTTTAATATTTTAATGAGTCTAACAAAGGTGTAACTTGGTATCTTTTTCATCTTTAGAGAGTTTGAAAAAGACACGTAAAAGAAAACTCCACATGGTCCCTTTTCGTACATTTGTGTCTCTCGAGCCCAAAAAGGTAGAAAACAATACTTAAGAGAACTGCTTGACCATTTCAGTCAAGGAGTACCTTTTTCATAAATAGTTCCTCCCAGCCCAAAAAAGGGATAAAATTATACTGGACGCACGATGTTTCGCATCCATTAACGAGTCCAAAATGACAAGGGCTTGATCATCTTTTCACTTTTAAAGGGTCAGAAAAGAGCTGAAAGAGGACCCCCCATTTTTATTCTCTTTAACGAGTTAAAAAGGGAAAAAATACTCTGCAATCTTTTCATATGAGTTTAAGGAGTCGAGAAAAGAACGTGACTCATCATCATCGTCGAACATCCATCACCTGTCACTACAGAAGTAAGGTAAAGTGTTATCGAGTCCTTGAGGAAAAATAGGTCAAAAATATTTACAAAACCTAATATTTTCATGAAAAAATGAATAAAAAGGGGGAAAAGTAAATATATTTTTACCATTTACCATTTTAACTTTGTTGTGAAGAAATTTTACCCACTTTTGCCCTAATTGTTCCAGAGAAGATTGCTAGAGAACTGGGAGGTTAATCGACGTGATGTCAGTTCCTGGTAATAGCCGAAGCCCTAAGCTCCATTTTCATACTATTTATTTCTTTTTTTAGCCCTTTTTTTTGGATTTTTAAGGAGGTTTTTGAAAATATTTTTTGCCCTCGATCGGCGTGATTTCTGAACACGGAATTTCACCAGCCGAGGGTGATTTTCAAATCCATCCGTGTCAATCGGTGCAACTATTTTTAAAATAGGTGCACTGACACCATGGATAGGGGAAAACCCTATGTTCTCAAAAACTAACTGTTGAATCTTGAATTTATGTGCCAAGGATGATTATTGATTCAAATTAATGGCTTTTACAGGAGAGAATCCCCAAAAATGGTGGATCGGAAGGAAAGAGAACATGAAGATGTTGACACCCAGGCAATGAATGATCCAAATAACATGGAGGTTTTGAGGGCTTGCGGGCTCCTCAAATTCTTCTTTACACCAGGGATGCGGGCCCAGCCCGAGTTGCTTTGATACTTGATAAGCCTTTGGGCCTGAGTTGCTTTGATACTTAATAAGGCTTTGGGACATTAATTGCGATATTTTTGTCATTAGGGACCAGGAGCTGGAGTTTACAACTTCAGATATCAAATTCATCACTGAAGTGTCTCGCAGAGGTAAGCCAGTGAACTTGTATGGGTCATGTCTGATCAGGGCAAGCATATCTTCCCTACTTGCCAAACACTGCCCTCAGGCCCTAAAATCCAAGAGTGGGAAGATAGAGATTTCTAGTGTGTGGGATTTGACACTGAGGGTGCTTCTGTTGACTATCAACAGAGTGGCAGGGTCCTAGGCAGAACATGAGACTAA
Source organism: Pinus tabuliformis (assembly GCA_031772625.1). Lineage (NCBI taxonomy): Eukaryota > Viridiplantae > Streptophyta > Pinopsida > Pinales > Pinaceae > Pinus > Pinus tabuliformis. The sequence goes on along the minus strand of CM062811.1, from coordinate 881,392,669 downwards.
AAAGTTGAATTTCCTTTATGTTATTGACTGCACAACTCGTACGATCTTCAACTAGGCAGAGGCCATGAAGATGAACATCAAGTGCCAGTTGTCTAAGGCCAATGCAGGGAATCTAAAGAAATTTGGCTTCAGATATGTACTTGTGACCTTCTTCCTAGAATGAGTGCCACTATTCCAATATCAGTTGACTGAGGTAGATCCTCCTGCGCCATGTGATCTGTAGATGGCCCGCTGGAGTCTTTGATGGCCATGATCACTGGGGGTCAGCACATGTCATACCGACCTACATTCTTCTCATGGCTACGATAACAGAAGATCGCTGTGGAGGATTGGCCATATAGTGACACTGATTTCCATGGAGATCTAGATATGCCCTTACCAGATGGAGAGGACTTCGATGATGAAGGTAAAAAATCAAATTTTTAGTTTTGAGATTTTTTAATTGTTTTTGGTATATGCATGCTTATAACATTTCTCTTGTTTATGCAGATGTTGGACCAAAGCAGCCAGCCGAGATGTCCCCGATAGCCAGGCGCATCCCCTCCTCCTATTGATGATGTCGCCCCTTATCAGGAAGGGAGTGACAACGAGGAGGAGATCATGAGGAACCTTGAAGGGTTAACTCATGGTATCTCGGAGTATGCTCGGATAGGAGACATGCCCCGTCAGTACCAGAGGCACACGGTGGGAGTCTCAGATCGGATCGGCTGACTACTGAGTTATATATATATATGTATATATATACATACATATATATATATATATATATATATATATATATATATATATATATATATATAGATATATATATATGTTGTATTTTCCTGTCTATTATGGTACAAATGGATTGTCTTATCTTTTACATGTTTCACAAATGTCTATCCAACACGTAATTAGCTAATGCATCTATCAATGTACTCATGCGTCTAGGAATATGATGATATGTAATATAATAAAAATGTATTTCCATTAGACAGATATAGAGATAAATTCGTAGTATTTGAGGGTTCTTGATGGAATATTTCCTGTTGAGTTGAAGGACAACAAGCTATGAATCCGGGTTGAAAACAAATTCTCTAATGCCCAAAGCGATGGCTTCTGATAACAGTTCAATGACCGCACTGTATTCAGCAATGTTGATGGTTGTACAACCTAGGCAGATACGTTGAAGGTCAATCAACTCACTGTTAGGGTCATAGATAGCCCATGCTACAGATGATAGGTTCCAAGTACTACGACAAGCACCATCGGCGAAACCAATGTGAGGAGTTGCAAACATCTACAAAGCAAGGAAAGCATAGTACATAGGAAAGTTGTTTGAAAACTATCACACAAAACCACACTGTACAAAAATCAATCACACACTATTATACATAAGTAACCATGCGAGATGACCTAAGCATAGTACTTTTTGAGGTAAAGCCCATTTCGGGGCTTATCAAGAGGATTTCCTTCATAATCAATAAGCTTGTAGGATCCTTTCTACAAAAAACGTTTTACAATATAGGGCCCATGTCAAATAGGTTTGAACTTGCTTTCCCCCAGCTTATCGTTAGCTTGGTTGTATAATAGGACCAATTCACCTTTAGAGAATCTGCGAGGAGAGATCGACTGATCAAAATGGGATTTGACCCGTTTCTTTTGTGATTTGATGACCAAGGCAGCGAGATGGCAAGTCTCGTCCAGTCATTCTAAATATAAGAGTCATTCCTCTTGAGGTGATGTTTCGGGGAGGAGTTCAACAGCTAACTTGAGTGAAGGAATATTGCATTCAATCGACAATGTTGCTTCCAGACCATAGACAAGCTGGAATGGTGTGAAACCAGTTGTGTCTTTGGTTGAAGTTCAGTAGGTCCACAGAGCTGAAAAGAGCATGAGATGCCAATTTGACTTGTGCATCCTAGTAGTATGCTGAAGCATTGTGACCAAAACCTTATTCATGGCTTCAACTTGGTCGTTGACTTGAGGGCAATATGGGATCAAGCCATCGTGGTGCAAACCTAATGCAAATGTCAGCTCTGCCATCATGTAATCTCTAAAATGGTAGCTGTTAACACCCAGGTTGTTCCCTATGACTCCCAAGGGAATACGGCCGGGGTAACCACTAACCAGTCTTTGGATCACTGTTTCTAGCCTAACAGTGATCAGAGAGGGCTCTCTCTTTATGATATGTAGCTGTTTGTTGTAGGGTTTTAGGCTAGCTATTATGCACTGTGTTTGTTTGTGTTTGGTTGGTGAAAATTCCTTTTAGGTTCTGGTGAAGTAGTTTTCTGAGAAGTTGAGTACCATTGGGCAATGGAGTCTGCAGCTGTATGTATTTGAAGTTTTGGGATGAAAGATGGGACTTACAGGGCCACTTGGGTGTTTAATAAGACAGATTTTGGTTAAAAGACTGGAAACAGCTAGCATGAACAGTGAAAGCATTAAAGAATTTTCACTATTTACTTATATGTTCCCAACAGATAGATTTAAGAGGAGAAAACAGATGTCTTAGGGGCAGAGTTGAATCCCTGAGAATGACTGTTATAATAAATACACAGTTCTGAATTGCAGCATTTAAGAATTACAATTCTGTTACTGTATAAGAGGAAAACATTTATAGTAGCTCAGTTTGAGTCCAGGGTAAACATGTTTAAATCCTGGTACTAATCATTCACCTTGCTATCAAGTGTAAACATAAGAACAGTAAAGAGAACAAAAGACTCAAAGCAGACACGACAAAGAGATTTGAGAATACTTATAGTCTTATGCAACACCCATGGAATCCTGTAACATGCATCCTTCACCACAAGACATCAGATAACACTCAGCCTTGGAAATTCCATGCTTTCTTTGTATTAGTTTCTCTGAAAAATTACAATCATCCAGAGCTCTTCTAGGAGAATTATAAATATCGACCAACCAACCAACCCTTTTCACTGCTGTGAAGGGTGAATATATACTAGTCATTCTTTACAAAATATCTGAGTCCTCGGTTATCTCAGATTTACTTCTTTACCAACTATCTAAGATATTATGGGCAGAATTTAATACAGCATTTAATACATAGTACAGGCATTTTAATGCTCTGTCAGAAGATATTTCAGATTACTGGGAATAGCTAAGTCGGTCTGAATATTTGGAGTTAATGCATGGAGAACCCGACTGTAGGCTGGTACACTGTATCTCGGACCTGTCCATTATGACTTTGACTGCTGCAGGTGGTGAGTCATTGGTCTGGCTGAGTTGGCTCAGCCTCTGTCCTTTCCTGTGGGTATTAATTCCCAAAATTGTCGCTGTATGTACCTGTTTCTTTCCTTCTGCGCTATTGGTTCTGTCCTGTCAAAATTGTCTGAGTCAAATGCCTCCAGACATCCTGTGTGGGCAGTTGATGTGCCAAAATTGCCCCTAGAGTTTCATCTGCCTCTGTGAACTTAAAGAAATTGGGAGGTGTATCAAACAGGTGATCTATCTCATTCATGAGAAAAAACAGGTTCTCCACTCTATCATACATCATTTGTCCCGTGGCTGGCCCTGTGTCCTTTGAACTGCTGGGAGCTTTTGCAATCTCTGCCACAGCATGGGCATCAATTCTCTTATTATAGTTGTCCAAAGTGAGCAGTCTACCCACACTGCTCAAAATGTTGGGGAGGCCTCTGTTCTGCAGTGTTACAAACTTCTCCAGGAACCTGTTGATTTCTGTCTGCATATCTTGTGTCCTTCTTTCCAGGGTTCCAATCAAGTTTCTCAGAGTAACAACTCTCTTGGCTATGGCAATTGTTTCTGTTCTGTTGTTGATTCCCATGGTGGCCAATTGAGTGCTGGTCTTGTAATTCAGGATATTGATCATCCTGGTAGCTGCTTCTGGCATGTGCCCAAGGCTTGCCCTTGCTCTTTGTATCTCTTTGTTAGCTTTGGTGATGAGCACCATTTGTTCATCCATGGTTTCAATGTATTGCCACTGTTTGGCAATGGATCTCCCAATGTTGCTCCACAACACTGCTTTCATGTCAGCTGTCACCCTTTCCAGTGCAAGCTCCTTTTCCAGCTCAGCAATCCTTCTCTTAAGGGTTTTCACCTCCCTTTCCTTGGCTGCCTCATTTTGTTTGCTTTTATCAAATCTCTCATGAACATTAGCCAAGTTCTGTTTGAGCTCATCCAGCTCTTTCATTCGAGCTTCCATAGCTCGGATCTCTGCTTGTAGCTTCTGCATATCTAGGGTAGCAGCTTGCTCTGATGTTGTTGTGGGGGCTGTGGATGATGCTGTAGCTCCTGTTTGCTGAGGAGGAGGAGTGATGATCGGAGGTGTTTCCTCGAGATTTATTATTATTGGAGGAGGCTGGGAGGATTGACCTTCCCCTTTCTGCTTCATGGCTTCTTGTAGCGCTGCCTTTGCAGCTTCAGTTTGCCCTAGCTGGTCTTGAGTCCTAACCAGCTCCTTGTATAAGGATACCAGCAAGTCTGTGGTATCTTTTTCTTGCCTCTGCTGGGCAACTTCATCTGTTTGTGGATGGATGGTGGCCGGGAGCTTGATTTTCTTTCTTAGGGCTGCCATGTCAGCATCCCTTATTTTCAGCAGTTCTTGGATGCCCTTGACATCCTTGGGATCATGTCCAATCTCTATGATTACCTCCTCCAAGGATTTGATTCTGTTGTCCTTGGCCTGTGAGGATGCTCTTTCCAATTCCAGCTGGGATGATGTATTGTCTAGGCTGCTCTTTAACTTGTAATTTTCCAGTGTCTCATCTGCCAGGGAGGCGTACACCATTTCACCCGTTTGCTTGTGTAACTCTATCTTATCCATGGGGTGAATATCTTTAGCCAGAACCTCCATGTTGGTTCTTAAATAGTCTGAGGTGGACTGAGGATGTAGAGTTGTGGGCATGAAATGGCTCATTATCATTTTTCCCTCACTCACATCAAAAGCAGACATTAGTCTCTGCTGGTTGCTGGGAGCTAGTTTTAACAAGTGATCATAGAGTTGCACTTTTATGGGATCACTCCTTCTCTTGATTTCTATGAACTGCTGCTTTATGCTTGAGTGCCCCTCTCTATGCTGGCCAGAAGAGCTGACCTCTCCTCCCATTGTCATATCTGGTCCTCTTTGAGATGAGCTGGCCGAGAGTTCTCCACTGGGTGGGCCCATGCCCATGGCCTGCCTTACTGCCATGTCCTCCTCTTGGGAGTCATTCAATCTTTGTCTCTTCTCTCCTCTGATAAAGGATGAAGTCTGGGGAGTCTCTCTCTCTCTCTTTCTGGTTAAGTCCTCCTTCTGGGGTGTTTGGAGGACTGAGCTGTCCACATTGATGTCTGTTCTTGGAGACAACTCTGTTTGGGGCTGCTGTTCTGTAGATCCGGGCAAATCTGTCTCTTTATTTTGCTGTAATGGCTGCTGCTCACTAGTTTGTGATTTATCTTGTTGCTGCCCCAACTCCCGTTCTTCCATTTCTTCTTGCTGCTGTAGCAAGGTGTCAACCTGTTCTTTTGTTAATATAGGTGGTTGTTCCACCTGTTTGCCTTTGTCCTTGCTTGCTGCTTGGGTTGTCTGCTCGGCAGTTCGCTGTTGTGTTGCTGGTGTTGTGGTGGCTGCCCCAATTTGCCTCCTGTAGGAAGTAGGCACCTGTCCACAAGTTTCCAAGTCAGCTTGTTTTTGGACATTTCTAGCCTCTTGCTCAAATATTTCTTCACTAGTCATTTGCTCTATTAATGTGCCCTCTTCCCAGTCTGGTGCATTTGCATATTTCTCAATTTCAGGTAGTCTTGCATGTGCATAGTTGCCTAACTTATACCTGATCCTCCTGAGAGAAATAGAGTGGTTAGGGTCATATGGAATCCACTCAAAACTGGTTTTCAATTGGAGTCCTTCCAGGATCCTGTCTGCCTCCTTCCAGCCTTCTTCCTTTCTGTTGTATAAGAAGGGACCTAGCTGATTTCTCACTTTCAACTGTGATTTCTTGTTTTTACTCTGAAAGTGTAGGTAATCTGAGTTCCCAAATTGCCTGAAGTATTCTAAGGCAAACAGTCTCATGGGAACGTACCTCGGCAGTCTAAATGGATTTAATTCACATCCATACACCCTAATGACTGTGTGATTCTGGTAGAAGTACCAGTTGCCAATGTTGTAAAGCTTGTTCAAATGAAGAATTCTTTTCATCTCCTCTGTCAGTCTAGGAGGAGGGGCACCTTGCAGCACTGTCAGGGCTGGATGGACAAATAAGTCAATAAACTCACAGTATGTATAAGGTGATACTGAGGTACGATGGAACACTGGGGTCCAAAAGACAACTGATCTTGGGGTTCCTTGGGCGTTGAGTGGCCTCAAAGGGACAGAGAAGGTAGCTGGCTGGTTGAACAAGAACAGATGGTATATGTAGGAGGTGTATTTGAACAGCCTCTCCCTCTTCAAGTTCATGAACTGGTCATGAATCTTCTCAGCTATATAAGTAGCATAATCATAGTGGATAGCTGGAGGCTTACCAGGGGCAAATATGGACAGCATTGCCAATATGCACTCATCTACATCTTCTAGTCCTCTGAATCCTAGGACATAGCTAATCAAGTCCACCATCATCTTGCCCAACTCATTCAGGTATTGGTAACCAATGGGAGGGGTTCTGACTGCTTCAGAGCTAGGTGCAACAAATAGCTGGTTGATCTTCACAATCTGGTCATTAGGCAGGCTGCTTCCTCTCTTTATCAAATCTTGCATGGAAAGAGGGGTCAACTTCTTGGCTGTATGGAAATGCAGCATCTGATTTATACTCTCTGGAGTGATCTGAAACAGTACTAGGCCTGTGGGGCTAATGACTGCCCTTTGGCTGGGGTCATAGCGCTCTTGGCAACTGTAGATAAGCTCTGGCATGGGATTAACTTGGGGAAGGTTGTATATGGGCAAATTTGATTCCCAAATTCCCAGGATATCTGCTCCACTCATGTGCTGGGCTCTCAGTTCATTTAACATTTGGATATTATACTTAGTTCCCATAGGAAACCAGTCCAACATCTGGTAATCCATGTCTCCCAGGGCTTGCCATGCTAATTCTTGGTGGGGGGCATTGATAGGCTTAATATTGAGAGCAATGGGAGTCTCCATAGCTTGTGAAAGGATAAACAGTTGCAATTGGACAATTGAGTGGCAAAACAGACTGCAGATTGCCCTCTGTGGTAAAACTTGATTTTCTGAACTGTCAGAAGGGAATTTACCAGCTAGAAATTGAAATACTGCTGGTAATTGGTTACAGAGGCTCTTTTTGGTGTTCAATTTTGGCTCCTGGTAGTATTTCAGAGGTGTTCAGAGGGGCATTGACCGAGAACACGGAGGACGAGGGGTTTTCAACTGAATTGCGGTTTGTTAGCACTCTGCAGGGAAGTTTGGGACTTCACAGGGACAATGGTGGAGGTATAATTTGGTTCCAGCGGTGAAAAATTTGTTTTACGGTCCTATTGTGCCTGTGAGTAGCTTAGAGAAGAATGCAGGTCGTATGGAGGGCAGAGCAGGGTAAATACCTGTAATTCGACGTGCAGAGGTCGTGGTTAGGTGTGGCGCAGGTACTGGAGCGGTCGCCTTGGTCGAATTTCACAGGTTGGCGAAAATTCGGGCAGCAACGGTTAAGCAGAGCATTCAGCAGACACAACAGTAAAATGACGAAAAACACGGGTAAAATTGGTAAATATGGGTTTTTTACCAACTTGGCGCTTTTTATGATGACGTCAGCATGACGTCATTGGTGGGTCATGGTGACGTGACGTCGGCTGACGTCATCGGGGAAGACGTGGCAGCAGACGACTGGTCAACGGGGCGGTGAGGTGGCAGCCCAGTCAGCAGTGAGGTGGACCAATAAGAAAGGCGGGTACGAGCGGAGAAAGACGTGGCGCTGGGTCAGCGGCGAACCGGTGGTGGTCAAACCGTAGCGGTCACGGTTATAGCCTTAACCGCCGCGGTTTCTCGGGGCGGTTTGAGTACGGCGCGGAGGGTGTCAGACGGAGCTCCGAGATGGGTGAGCGCTTGACGCGTGGCGGAAGCATGACAAGGCGCAACGTCATCTTCTCGGGACATAACGTGCGGCCATCGGATGTGCTCCGATATTGATGAGGACCGTCGGATGTGATGGGCTTGATCCGACGGCTGACGGAGGAGGAAGGTGTACGTTCGATAATATGGGCGGAAAATATTAAAATTTATGGGTTTTGTATGGTTTTTTCAAATGTTTTTATTCAAATCACCTGCGCTCGCATTTGGGAGTGTGCCGAAGGCGGATTTTGATTTTTGTAAGGTTTGCAAAGGATTTTATAGGCCAAAGGGGTTTGGAGAGGGGTTTTACCAATGCAGAGGTGATTTGAGGGTAAATTGACTTGCAGCAAAAGGGGAAAGGGGTGGAATAGGTTCACCAAAGTGGCCAGATGCCATTATGGTCCCTTTTTGAAGAATGCTCGGCTATTATGCCTAGGGGAGGGAATATACATAAGGTTTGGGGCTTTATACACCTTAGTGTTAGTATTATTAGGGGTAGGGGTAAAATAGGGGAGCTAAATAGTAGAATTAGGAGTTAGTATAAGTGAAGGTGGGGGGTTTAGAAAGGGGGTGTTAGTGATGGAGTAGAGGGGGAAAAGAGAAGTTAGTGATGCTCTTTGCTGTGAGTCCATGGAATTCACCACCTTGTTTGCTGATATATCTATTGCCTTGGCAAAACATCTTGTGACAACTGTGTAATGGTGAACATATCCCTTCTGCAACCACAACTGCCTACCCAACTATTTCACCTAACATTTTTTGTTTCTTCTTGGAGGGGCACTTAGACTTGCAACCCTCAATTGCCTTTTCTTTTCTTTGGCTTTTTCCTTTTTTATCTATCTACTTCTACCCTTATCTCCTCCAAGGTCCCAGATTAGACTTTTGGGAACCTTTGTTTCTCTACCTGAACTACTTGTCTGCCAAGATTAGGCTGTTTGGACAGACTTCTTCATCTATTCTACAACTCAAAATTGAAACATGGCATGATCCAGTTTAGACTGTTGAATCATCCACAAAATGAAATAAGGTCCTCCATATCTGAAGTAATTTCACACACCTCTGATTACCTGGAAATATGTGATCTTTGTGCTAACAATGCAGAGCATATTTGGAAAATTAATAATCAATCATGAAATATGAAACCTATTACTATAGGCATCCAACAGTAGCCACGGTCTGTGACAATGGCTTGGTGTACATCGAGCCTGGAGATAACATGGTTAAAAATAAATTGAGTTGTCATCTTACCATCTTCAGAATATGTAGGCATTGCTTCAGCCCATTTGGTGAAATAATCCACAGTGACAATAATATAACCATGCCCCCTGGCTGAACGAGGGTTACATGTCATATAATTGATGCCCCATTTAGCAAAGGGACCAATGGTAATGATGGGGTGTAGGTGAGCGGGTGGGGCGTGCATCTTTCATTAGTAAATTTGGCATTCGTGGCACTTACGGACAACAAGAATGCAGTCTTTGAATATAGACGACCATAAATAACCAGCACAAAGGATTTTTTGAGTTGTAGCATAACTAGACATATGACCACCACACACCCCGAAGTGGCAATAATTGAGAGCTCTTTCAGCTTCTTCGATCGTGAGGCATAAGCGAAGAACAAAATCGACACCAACACGGTATAAAGTATTGCCAATAATACGGTAGGGTTGGGAATGATGTCGAATCCTTCAACGATCATCCTTGGTTAACACAGACTGAAATGTGGAGGTTTGGAGATACACAATGATATCACCGTACCATGGATCAAGGGTGTTAATCAGGAAAAGGGTCTCATTTGGAAGTTGTTCATCTACACCAGCAGGGAGAGCCTTGGAGGGGAGGGAACAAATCAATTCAGCGAAAACAAGTGACTTCTTAGATTTGGTCGTAGTGAATACCAAATCGAATTCTTGCAGGATAATGATCCATTTAGAATACTTGCCCCCCAACAATTGACGAGTTAGGATATAGTTCATAGGGTTGCATTCATAAATCACTGTAGTCGTACGTAAAAGGATATAGTGCCGAAAATGTTGAACAACTTGAATGACAGCCAAAGCCAACTTCTTGACATGTGCATAATGCATTTCAGTGTCGACGAGATTCTGACTAAGGTAGTAGATTACATGTTCGCTGCCTTCGTCATTGTCTTGGATCAAAACCATAGCGATGGTGCTAGGGGCCGCATATAGGTAAAGGAAGTAATCTCGATAATAGTCTAGTGGATGCAACAGAGGAGCATTTATGAACAGGCCTTAAGATCATCAAAAGATTTTTCGGCCACCTTGTCCCATGCAAATGGAATTCCTTGTTTGAGTAACCAGGTAAATCCTGTGGCTAGCCCAACATAGTTGGGTATAAAACGGCAGAGAAAGTTGGCCTTTCCTTGGAGGCTCTGGAGTTGGTGTAGTGAAGAAGAAGTAGCTAAATTTACAATGTCCTCGAATTTTAGTGGATCTAGGTGAATACCATCCTTAGACACAATGAAGCTGAGGAGTCGTCCGGATTCCACGAAGAAAACACATTTGTGTGGATTTAACCGAATGTTATAGTGTCTGCAGCATAGAAAAATCTGTTGGAGATGGTCTGGGTGGTCTTGGCGCTTACGAGAATGGGTAGGAAGGTCATCCAAGTAAGGTTGGACAATGTTGCGAATATCATGAAACGCGTAGGACATTGCTCGTTGAAACGTGGCCCCAACATTTTTGAGGCTAAAAGGGAGCTTCTTGTACATGAATGTACCCCATGGGAAGATAAAGGATGTTTTTTCTTGATTAGCTGGTGTGATGTTAATCTGGTTAATCTGGATTGTGCCTTGTTTTTTAGTCACTGGGACAATATTGGACACCCAGTCTATAAGGGGGATGGGATAAATGAACCCAGCCTTGAGAAGATTTTTGACTTCAACCTTAATAGCAGTGGCCTTCCTAGGGTGCACCGGGCAAAGCTGTTGGTGAACCATCTTCATGTGCGAATACATTGGTATTTCATGCAGCACAATGCTAGGATTGATGCTAGGCATTTCTTTGTAATACCATGCAAACACATCATGGAATTCCTAAAATAGACTAGTATATGTCTTGATCTCATCCGAAGAACAAGATACCCCAATGTGAACATGTTCAATGACACTGGGTTTGATAGAAATGTCAATCAACATCATTTGGGTAATATTACCCAAATTTCCTTCCAACCATACTTCACGAGTAACATTCGGAGGCGGAAAAGGAGAAGAGGACTCTTCGAAAGTGGTAGACATGACCGTCGAGCGAGGCAGGAAGGAGGAGTGATGATGAGTATCGATCCATGGTGGTTCCTCCAGAGACATGATTTCCATGATACCTTCATCAGCAAGGAAGGTCTTGGCTAAGGGATCAGATGATTCCAAAGTGCCAAGCCAAGGGGATTGAGAGTACATATCAAGAGAGGCCTTCGACATATGAGAATCAGAGGATGCAGAGTTCGAAGCCGAAACAATTTCCACGTAATTGACTTCAGCGGGACTAAGTGACATAACCTCATCCCAAGTATCAACAATATCTGGTGCAGGTATGAACCAGGGATCGGATTTGACCGAGATCATGCTGACAGAGGCAACATGAGGAGGTGGGGGTGAAAAAATTCCCATTAGGGTAGAATCATTGAAGAGACCTGCCCCCACAATCTCATAGGGAGCACCAGAGAGCTTAACGTACGAAACATTTCCATCCGAGGAGGAAGAGGCAAAGAAATACAACTGATCGATAGTGAAAATTTTCCCTTGATGAGGAAAATAGATCACTCGGAACAAGGAGGAGGCCACGGCATGCATGGCATGAGTCCAACTTCAGATGAGTAGAATATTATAATTTAGATTGGCGTGACCAATTTCTACTTCGACCAGCACTGTCTTGCCATCCAAGGTGATGGAAAGGTTAGGTAAGACACTGGAGGGTCACGAATCGCACCCATCGAAAGCTTCCAAAGTGTTTGGAGATTGGTTCAATGCAGGGGAACCAATAGCCTTCCAACATGTAGTTGACATGATGCAGGTGGAAGCACCTTCATCGATGACAGTGTGGTGGATGGTCTTCTCATTAATGACTACCTAAATAAGAAAGGCAATCTAATGAGGGAGTCATGGAACATGGTTCTCTAGATCGAAACATATAAAATTAGAATCGATGGGATCGATGTCCCCGATAGCTGACAAAAAATATTTCCACTGCGATGGGCAGCTTTGGAGTACCTCGAGAGCTGACATGGCTGAAGGCGCCTCAGCCAAGTCCTCAACAATATTATAGTGCTGAGCAGCTCAGGCATTGGGATTAGCACACCTCAAGAGGGTCGCAGCATAGCAGAATCAGGGTTAGGGCGCTCAATTTGTAGAGGGCCAAAACTCGGGGTAGAAGAAGAAGGTGCAACTTCCTTTTCTTTCCCAGTTGGCAGAGCTGGAGTTTGATAATATTTCGATCAGGTAGCCAAATTAATAAGTGTGCTCATCATGAACACTTGAGATCTAGAGGAAGCAGATAAGGGTTGGTCTACCATTTGGGTCTGCTGAGACGGAAATGGCTCTTTAAGGACAACAGGGGTCCCTTTAAGTAGGTGACTAACTTTGGATCATCAAGGAAAATACTTAGTGTAGTGATCCTCCTCGCAAATGAGGCAGGGATATTTAGGTTTCCGTTGCGAAGATTCACCAGCAGACAATTTGGAAGGACCCTGTTTTGGGGCATCGGTTTTAGCTTTTCCTTTGCCTTTCATTTTTCCTTCTGAGGATTTGTTCACTGCGGTAGACTGGATAGCATGGACCTCTGAGGTTTTACCAAGGGCAGATGGATTTTGAGATGAAATATTAGGGGCAACATTCGAGACCAACTTCTGTTTGGAAGAAGTTTTAGCAGGGGTCTGGGAAACTAAACCAATAACTCCATCAACAGGAGGAACAACTGGTGACTTTGACGCTGCGAGATCAAGTGATGGCCGCAGAGCATTGGGTAACAACTCATATAAAGTTTCAAACTGGGAGTAAACTAGATCCAAGTACTGGGCACGAGCGATGGCTTGCTCTGCAGTGACAGATCCACCCATAGATATATTGCAAGAAATTGGGGCTACGAATGATTTGGTAAACCATTCAATGAGTAACTGATCAGCTATCTTGAATTTGATCAAGCGACGTGTACGTCTGCATTCATGGATGTGATTAGAGATGTGTGTCACAGTATCTTTCTTAAGCGATGTGAGCAAATAGGTGCTAGTTTCATAGCGAATCGACAAATAAAAATGCGTGAGGAAAGCCATGGCTAACGAATTAAAGTCATGGTAAGTACTTTGAGTAACTCGATGTACCATTTCGTTGCAGCACCTATGAGGGTTTGTTGGAAAAGATGAAGATGAATGGAATCTTCCACGTACGAGTTCAATGAGCACCGAAGGTGATATGTCATCACATCGGCATGAGGATCTTCTTTAGCTTTTCCATCAAACTTTGGGCAATCACTTGGTATCTTGGATGACACCGGAGGCCAGTATGGTGAATGAAGAATCAGATCATTCATAAGGTGCGATACATCTGACAACTCAAGTGTAGCCAAGAAAGGTAATTGAGTGTTAAAAGGCATGGGAGGCCGATAAGCAAGCCCAAAGGGAGGAGCCCATCCTTGCTGGTAAAGATTTTGGCCCCACAATGGGGGATTTTGGCCATATGGCATCTGAGGCTGCCCCCATTGCGCATTACCTTTACCATAGGGAGGATTTTGGCCTTGAATACCTTGAAACTGTTCAGTCATAGGTTGCTGATAGGCAACGTATGGGTTAAAAGGTTGTTGAGCCTGTTGACCTTAGACATATGGATATGAGACCTGTTGTCTTGGAACATAGGGCTAATGAACCCATTGTCCTTGAACAAGAGGATTCTGGACCTACAACCCTTGGGCATAAGGTTGATACACTTTTTTCCCTTGGATGTAGGGATTTTGTACCTGTTGCCCTTGGCTAACAGGATTCTGAACCTATTGACCTAGGACAAGAGGGTTTTGGGCCTACTGCTGCAGGACTTGACCTTGACCCTGCCCCTAGAAGGGTTGACCTTGTTGGTATGTATACAAGGGTTGCTACTGCCCTGGTTGGTTTTGTTGTTGCAAGGGTTGACCTTGTGGTTGCAAAATTTGTCCCTGGGGTTGTAAAGGTTGGCCCTACGAGGATATGGGTTGAGAGGTGTGCAGAGCATATTACATCTGCTGTTGCGCGGCTTGATGCAACTGTTGTAAGGATTGACCTTGCGGTCGTTGCAGGTGACCTTTTTGCGGGATAATTTTCCCTTGCTGTTGCACGAAGATCCCTTGCTGCAACAAAGGTTTCCTTTGCGGTAACAAAGGTTGTCCTGGTTTTTGTAAAGGACGTCCTTGCTATCGCAAGGGTACTTGAATAGTGCCCGGGAAATTGCCGAACTGAATCTAGCTGTAGCCAGGCTGGATGTACTGCCCAGATTAGAGGGTGTAAGGTTGATTAACCAATGTTGGGCCACTAGTTTATCATTATTATTATCACTTTTTAACACCTATTTCATCCATTTCTACCCTTCTTTATCACATCATTTATCGTGATTTATCATATAATTCCATTTTATAATTATTTATGCTCTTATGGATAAATATTATTTCTTCTCCTTTATTTTTAACAAATTGATGATTATTATGAATGATTTTACCAATGACGGTTTATTAATAAATTTGTTGTAACATCACTCACCATTTTAGCCTCAAAGATATTTTCCAGATTGCAGATTTGATCTCTAGGTCATCATTAAATATGCCAACTCATAAATTCGTTGGAATAAGAAGTGGCAGCTTTTCACTAGACATTTTGGGCAAATGGAGAAGAATCTAGAAAATCCGAAACATGGGGTTTGTTCAGAATGGACCGAATTAGTTTTGTGATGGGTAGTTTTCCCAAGTTTGGTCCATATTAAGAGAAATAGAAGGTTATCTGAAGATGTTTTTCTCAGTTTCGCTATTGCGGCCGGTTTCCAAATTATCTCAGTTGAAATATCAAATTTGACCTGTTCCTGTTGAATGCTGATGGAAACATATTTCAGATATGATCTTGTTGATCAATTTGTTGTGAAAAATCCAATTTTGTAATGGGAATCATATTGTAATCATCTCGATTGTAACTTCTCTTTTCTCTCTGTGTATTTAAATTAAAACAGAGAGCAAAGAGGGGGATAGATTATTATAGAGATCATTAGAGATAGGATAGGATAGGATAGGAGGATAGGGGATAATGGAGAGATTTTGATATATACATGTAATCACTATTGAATTACAGGCAAACTATGTTATATTATTTTCATTCAATGAAAGAGTGTTGATTTCCCTTGACACGTGTAGATTGAATCAAATGAGATGTGTTGATTAAGCCTGAGTGGTTTTTAATTCTCCGGTTACTGTAAGTTCTTTCCTCCCAGAAGTGGCAAGGGCCCACCACAACTGGGAGATCTAAATAGATTAGCACAAACGTTGTAGATTTCCATTATCGGTTGCATTTCAGTTCTGTTAATTCTATAGGTTGTGAGTGTTAATTTCATTGCAGAGCGTGTGTTGATTTCATTATAGAGTGTTTAATTTCTAGCATAAGCGTGAGTTATTTTTACATAGATAGGCATGGATAAGGCATTTATTATAAATTTAGGAGAATTTCATGAAAATCCATTGAGCATTATTTATCATCATTCATTCCACATCTTTACCACTTCCCATTTTTCAAAGACATAGATTCTTTCAGTTTGGGGGAGTGTTCCTTTCATTTATTTATTTATTATGACCATTCCATTAATATTTTTTATCATCCATTGATCTTCTTATTCATTCTCAACACCTCCCTTATTCCATGTTGTTTTACACCAAGCATAGATTTCAACAGATGGTAGCAACCACCTCAATTTGTTTTCTAGCATTGCATGAGGGCATGCTAATTCTCCAGTTTGGGGGAGGAATTGCTACACATGATGAATATTTTCTACTTTATTTCTCATTTAAGGCATACAATTTCATTTTTATACAGTGCAGAAATTGATTGGCGTATATTTTTAAAACTATGAACTGAATTCTTGTGATTTTTGGATAACAAAGAGGTATCATTAAAATACACAAACCCAAAAAAATTCAAGTTAAATTAGTTTGTCAAATTTCAGATATCATGCACTATCACCTACAACCATTTTTCTTATATCTCATGATCCCTGCATCAAAACGATCTGATTTTTGGATTAGAGAAGTATTAATATAATAGGAATCTACTTGCAAAATTTCAGCAAAATCTAGTTTGTAGTTTTTGAGGAAATGGTTAATGAAATTTGTTGTTACTTATATCATATTTTGCTGCAACTTCATATACATATAGTTTAACGTGAATGTGAAAATTTTTATGCCTTCATCAACATTGTTAAAATTGAATATTCATTATTTGAGGAAAAAGTCATTTGTTCCATCAATTTCATGACTTTGGATGAACATTTTTTTATACAGTTTGGTTAATACAGAGGCTTTGGGTTGCATGAGAACATGCAATATATTCAGTTTGGGGGTATGTTGGGCCGCTAGTTTGTCATTATTATCATCACTTTTTAACACCTATTTCATCCATTTATACCCTTCTTTATCACTTCATTATCATGATTTATCATATAATTCCATTTTATAATTATTTATGCTCTTATGGATAAATATTATTTCTTCTCCTTTATTTTTAATAAATTGATGACTATTATGCATGATTTTACCAATGATGGTTTATTAATAAATTTTTTGTAACATCACTCACCATTTTAGCCTCCAAGATATTTTCCAAATTGTAGATTTGATCTCCAGCTCATCATTAAATATGCCAACTCAGAAATTTGTTGGAATAAAAAGTGATGGTTTTGCATTGGATGTTTCGGGAAAACGGAGAAGAAGTTGGAAAATCCGAAACATGGGTTATGTTCAGAACAGACCGAATTAGTTTTGTAATGTGTATTTTTCCCAAATTCAGTCTGTATTAAGAGAAACAAAAGGTTCTCTGAAGACATTTTTCTCAGATTCGCTGTTGCGCCCAGTTTCCAAATTATCTCAGTTGAAATACCAAATTCGACCTGTTCCTATTGAATGTTGATGGAAAGATATTTTAGATATGATCTTGCTAATAAATTTGTTGTGAACAATCCAATTTTGTAATGGGAATCATATTTTAATCATCTCGGTTGTATCTTCTCTTTTCTCTATGTGTATTTAAATTAGAATAGAGATCAAAGAGGGGGATAGATTATTATAGAGATCATTAGAGATATGATAGGATAGGATAGGAGGAGAGGGGATAATGGATAGATTTAGATATATACATGTAATCACTATTGAATTACAAGCATACTATGTTATATTATTTTCATTCAATGAAAGAGGGTTGATTTCCGTTGACGCATGCAGATCGAATCGAATGAGACGTGTTGATTAAGCTTTAGTGGTTTTTAATTCTTCAATTACTATAAGTTATTTTCTCCTAGAAGTGGCAAGGGCCCACCACAACTGGGAAATCTAGCTAGATTAGCACCAACTCTGTAGAATTCCATTACCGGTTGCATTTCAATTTTGTCAATTATGTAGGTTGTGAGTGTTAATTTCATTGCAGAGCGTGTGTTAATTTCATTACAGAGTGTTTAATTTCTAGCATAAGCGTGAGTTATTTTTACACAGGCAAGCATGGATAAGGCATGGATTAGAGCATTGATTTCATCTTCTTTCATTTACAACATTGTAGAATAGGGCATATATAAGAATGTGGTTATTATAGAATCAACTGAAAGAGATTGGTTAAAGCTACTGAACTCTCGGTTGACATCATTTCAATTTGAATTGCTTAATTGAGATTGAGTGTGATTTAGATAGAATCAGCTAGAAGAGATTGGTTAATGCTACTATGCTCTCGGTTGATGCTACTTTCAATTGAATTGCTTGCTTTAGATTTGATTATGGTTTTCCTTGAGATTAAGTCTTGATGCTTAGCACCCAACAACCAATCCTGGAGAACCATATGGAACTTAAGGATTTTGGCATTGGAACTGAGCCCCATAGGGTTGCTGATACTAAACAGTGCTCGATCTAGACGGACTAATGAGATTCTGAACCTGTTGGTATTGGACATTGCTTGATCCAGTGGGATCAGCGGGGTTAATAATACCAGAAGAGGGCTAGTTTATACCAATCATGTGAGCTTCTGAGACACTCACATTAGTGGCACTTGACACCATAGAAACATTCAAGTTTTGCCCCCCAGGTAGTGGCACAATTTGGCCACTAACTAATGGGATAGAGGAACTGACAGAGACAATCTTTGAAACTACCAGTTGTGACAGACGTGTAACTGGGATCGATGATACAAGAGTATTCGGAATGGTGGGTTGCACCGAGACTGAAGTAACATCCTATTGGGAAGTCATGTTTGTAACAAACAGACCTGATGTAGGCCTGACGCCTAACACCCATACAGGATTATGGTAGAGTGATGAGGCACTAGGTGTGCCTAAAACTAGGTGCCCCAAAGACACATATTTGGGTGGCAAGCCGGCAGGAATACCTTCTGAAAAAGGGAAACCCTTGGGAGAAAACTAAAATTGCAATTCTTCCCCCTCAATAGTGTGTGGATTAGAGACTTTAGACTCATCTGGAGATGTGACTGGGGCAGCGCCTTCAGGTTCCATGTTTGAAAACAAACGACGATGAATGGTTTAACGTGTATTGGGGGATAGTTCCAAAGGAACACCCGGCTGGTTGTACGGACTATAAGGATGCTGTAGTGATATCCCAAAATGTCAGACAGAGGGTTCGAAGGATAGATAACCAGTCCAGGCTGACCGTCAGTGGTCAGTGAGTTCTCTAGAGTTCGAACAGGATTGTCCGGAGATTCCGGGCCAAGATCAGCAGATGACCTTGTATTGAATGTAGGTGGAGGATGAGATGACAATGGTTGAACACTCAAAACAATTTCGAGTTCAAAATTTTGGTCCTCGAGTGACTGTAATAACTCAGGAAACAACTTCTCAGACAATATTTCAGACATAGGAGAGGAAGAGGAATTGGGTGAAACAAATGGTTCGGCCACGATGACCTTGTCTTAGTCGACAGAACAAATAAATTCAAGGATTTAAAATGTCCTTTTAAGGGAACTCACTGTTAACACCCAGGTTGTTCCCTATGACTCCCAAGGGAATACGGCCGGGGTAACCACTAACCAATCTTTGGGTTACAGTTCCTAGCCCAACTGCAACCAGAGAGGGCTCTCTCTTTATGATTTATCTTTGTTATAGTTGTGTTTTAGGCTAGCTATGATGCTCAGGTTTTGTTTATGTTTTGGTTGAAGGATCTCTTTCAGGTCTTATGATGTAATACTTTGATGGTGAGTTTCCATTGGGCAATGGAGTCTAGATGCTATGAGATGATCTTAAATGTTGATTATTGTTCTAACTGCAAGGCCTGATGTGTATCTAACAGACAAATTTAAACTTGAGTGATGATATGTGTCAACCAGCAGAAATCTGTTTAAGAATTTTCTGTTATGTTGGTGAAATGAAAATGAACGCAGAGCACAGGAGCAAAGTTTGAATTCCTGTGACAGTGGCCAATATGAAAGATGTATTCTGAAAGTGCAGCAGCTTAAGAATCACACTTTATGTAGATTACACCTGAAGAAAACATTTATAAACAACACAGACTGAACTCAGGGTGCTCAGTGAGCAAATCCTGGGAGTTATTCTTTTTCTCTGTTGCTTAATATCGGAAATCAGATAGCGTATATGGATTTACAATAAAACAAACTAAACATGGAAAAGGTTACAGAGACTTATTGCATGGTAAGATACGCAGGGATCCAGCAGTCATGAACAGGAACAGAACATCTTCAACACATCAAACATCCATGAAATTCCATTGCTTTCCTTTATTGACTTTCAGAAAACAATTACAGCATAAGAGCCTCTTCAGGAGAAATTCACAACAACCCTTGCTATCTCATCCGAAGGGGTTTATATAGAAATATGTATACAAAATATCTCAGGTATTGAGTCATCTGAGAGAGAAAAAATATCTTCAGTAGTGTTCAGAAAGTAGGCAAGAAGTTATTACAATGTTAAATGCAGCGTAAATGCCCTTTATGTCTGTCAGAGGATTGTCTTGACTTTTAAGAGACACTGAGTCGGTTGCATTACTCTGTATTAATTCTGGAGATACGCATTTACTTTTGCCTGCGCAGTGCATTCTCGGGTTTGCCAGCTGTGGTTCCCTTTTTTGCTTTGTTGGCCGCTACATCTGCTGAGTTGGCTCAGCTTTGATTTTATGATGCCTGCTGACTTTGTTGACTTTTCTTTTCATCAAAATTTGTAGGAAAAATAGAAGTTGGTGCATGAGTTACTGTTTACAAAATTCTCTGAATTGCATCTGTCCACCATTCCTGTGTAGGGAGCTGATGCTTGAGGATGGCCTCCATTGTCTCTTCAGCTTCTGTGTATTTGAAAAAAGTTGGGGCTACATCAAACAAGTGATTAATTTCATTCATTATAAAAAGTAGATTTTCTATCTTACTATAGAAAATCTGTCCTGTAATAGGCCCTGTGTCTTCTGAAGTGCTGGCCTTCTCATTGACCTGTGCTGAGGCAAAAACATTTACTCTTTTAGCATACTGTTCATGGGTGAATAATTTCCCTCCGCTGTTCAGTAAGCTAGGGAGTCCTCTACTCTGCAACACCTGAAACTTCTCCATGAACTTATTTACCTCTGTCTGCATATCCTGGGTTCTCCTGTCCAATGTCTGCACTAGACTTCTGAGAGTAAGAACCCTCTTGATCATTTGAATAGTCTCAGTTCTGTTTGTGATTCCAATGGTGGCTAACTGAGAACTTGTTTTGTGATTGAGCACATTGATCATTCTTGTAGCAACTTCAGGCATATTTCCCAATAAGGCCCTTGATGTTCGGATTTCCCTCTGTGCCTTTGGAATGAGCTCTAGTTGTTCATGGATTGTCTCGATGTATGGCCATTGGTTGTTGATGGATTTACCAATATTGGACCATATCATTGCTCTGATCTCAGCTATGATTTTATCTAGCTTGAGCTCATTCTCAAGCTCCTTGATTCTGTCTTTAAGAGCTTTGATTTCCTTGGCCTTTTCTCCCACTTCTCTCTTTGTCTTATCATGCCTTTCATTTACCTTGGCCAGCTTTTCCTTAGTTTCATTCAGCTCTGTCATCTGGGCTTCCAAAATTTGTATTTCATTCTTTAGCTTCTGCATATCTAGGCTCTGATCTGTGCTGATGGGTGCTGCTGAAGTAGATGTGGCCGTTTGTTCAGCCTGCTGAGGTGGAGGCACAGTAGTAGGAACAGTCTCCTCAAGATTGATGACTTGAGGAGGGGGCTGAGATGTCTGCCCTTCTTGTGCTTGTTTTGATGATGCTTGTAGAGGTGCTTGTGCAGCTTCATATTGCCCCAATTTTTCTTGTGCCTTCACAAGCTCTTTGTAAATGGAAATTAGCAGGTCAGTAGAATCCTGCTCATACCTTTGCTTAGCTACCTCATCAGTCTGTGGATGGATAGTGGCTGGAATTTTGATCTTCTTTCTCAGTGCAGCCATGTCAGCATCTCTGAGTTTCAGGATCTCTTGTATCCCTTTGATGTCATTGGGATTGTGCCCAATTTCTACAATGATTTCCTCCAGGGCTCTTATCCTGTTGTCTTTGGCCTGAGAAGAGGCCCTCTCCAGTTCTAGCTGGGAAGCTGTGGCATTCAGACTGCTGGTTAGTTTGTAATTATCCAAAGTCTTGTCGGCCAATGAAGCATACACCATTTCTCCAGTTTGCTTATGCAGCTCAATTTTGTCCATAGGGTGTATGTCTTTGGCAAGTACCTCTAGGTTGGTCCTAAGGTAGTCAGCAGTGGATTGTGGCCGGAGTGCTGTAGGCATAAAGTGACTCATTGTCAATTTGCCTTCACTTACATCAAAAGCAGACATAAGTCTCTGCTGATTGGAAGGAGCCATGTTTAGCAGGTGATTGTACAATTGTACCTTGATAGGGTCACTCCTCCTCTTGATGTCTATAAACTGCTGCTTGATGCTTACTTGTCCCTCTTTCTGCTGGCTGGAGGAGCTGACCTCCCCTCCCATGGTCCTGTCTTGTTCCTGCTGGAAGGAACTTGCTGAAGTTTCTCTGCTGGGTGGGCCCATGCCCAATGCCTCTCTTATTGCTATATCCTCCTCTGGAAAATCATTGAGTCTCTGCCTTTTCTCTCCCTGGTCTACAAAGGATGTCAGGGGAGTCTCTCTGTCTCTTTTTCTAAAGACAAATGTATCCTCTTTTTGAGGGGTTTGGAGGACCGAGGCATCAAAGGTAGTGTCTTGTCTTGTAGGCCCCGTTTTTTCAGTGGTCTGAGGAGTCTCCACTGTTTCCTTTTGCTGGGCAGACTGCTCCTGCCTTTGTTCTTCTTGATGTTGTTGCTCTTGCTGTTCTGGTTCTTCTTGCTGCCCTTGCTGCAGCCCTTCTGCTTGCTGCTGTTGTTTTTGTTGTTGTTCCTGCTGTTCCTGCTGTTCCTGCTCCATCTCTTTGCCTTTGCCCTTTTCTGAGATATTTTCACCAGTTCTTGTAGCTTGATGTTGGGCAGTTGAGGAAGACGCTGCTGCTCCAATTTGTGTGCCTGGCAGTGAGGTGACCTGTGAATAAAACTCAAGGTCAGCCATTTTCTTGAGGTTTCTTAGAGCTCTTTGATTAAGCTCTTCTTGAGTCACATCTTCTTCTAAAGTTCCTCTTCTCCACTTGCTTTGGTTGGCATATTTTTCTAAGTTAGGAAGGCTATAATGACCATAAGCAGATAATTTGTATTTGAGCCTCCTCATTTTAATGAAGTTATTGGGGTCATAGGGTTTCCATACGAAGCTGTATTTGAGACCAAGGCACCCAAGTATTCTATCTGCCTCTCTCCACCCTTCATCCCTTTCATTGAGAAGTAAATGGCCAAGTTGATTTCTGATTTTTAACTGTGCCTTCTTACCTTTTCCTGAAAAGTGGAGCATATCCACATAACCAAACTGCCTGAAGTATTACAAGGCAAGTAACCTCATAGGCACAAATCTAGGTAGTTTAAATGGGGGCAACTCACACCCATATAGTCTGATAACGGTGTGGTGTTGGTAGAAATACCAATCCCCAATACTGTATGCTTTTGATAAATGCAGGAGTCTTTGCATTTCATCTGTCAATCTGGGAGGTGGTGAACCCAACAGTAGAGTCAAGGCTGGATGGATGAAAAGATCAATAAATTCGCAGTAGGTGTATGGGGAACAGCTCACTATGTGAAAAACGGATGTCCAATACACAACTGATCTCAGATTGCCCTGTGCATCTACTCTCTTCTTTGGGAAGGAGAACTTATCATGCTGGAAGTAAAGGAGCAGATGATATAGGTACGAGGTGTATCTAAATACCCTTTCTCTTGATAAATTCATCAATTGATCATGCATCTTATCTGATATGTATGTGGCATAATCATAGTGGATTGGCTTCTTTCCTGGGGAAAACATAAGCATCATTTGTAGAACAGTTTCATCCACATACTCCACTGAATCATATCCCAGGATGGGACTGATCATGTCAACAAGGTCTAAGCCCAACTGGTTGAGGTAGAGATAATGGATGGGAGGAATTTGCACAGTATCAGCTTTGATGAAAATCTGATTAAGCTTTGTGATTTGTGCCTCTGTTATCCTGGCTCCCTGTACTATTAAATCAGCTAATGATAGAGGAACCAACTTTTGATCTGTCTGGAACTGCAACATCTCCCTGATGGCTTCAGGGGTAATGAGGAACAGAATTGAGCCTGAAGAGTCCAGCACTGCCCTCTGGGATGCATCATAGTGGTCAGCAACTAAGTGTACAAGCTCAGGGAATTGATTAACCTGAGGAAGCTTGAATATTGGAAGGAATGAATCCCAAATTCCCAGGATGTCTGTCCCCCTCTCATGTTTGATCTTTATCTCATTTAGGATTTGCAAATGGAACCTGCTTCTGCTCAACATCTCCTCTGATATCTTGTAGTCCAAGTCTGCTAATGCCCTGGTGTCCAATGTTCTATTAGGGACATTCAGGGGAGCCACATTGAGGGCTATAGGAGCTACAGGGGGGTCCATGGCTCTCCTTTAGGATTTCTGTTCACCCAAGGACTGTGTTACTATGCAGAGTAACACCAACAAGGTTTCTTTGCAGAGAATGTTGGTTTTGTAAGTGAAAGGTGGAAGTAAGGCTGCAGCAGTTGAAATACTGCCTCTGTGTGATTAGGTGGGTGGCGGAAATGTTCAGAGGATGCTCTTTTGTGGTGTATTTATCTCCTGCCGGTGACGGGTTCACGATTGCGCGAACCAGTGACAGTTTTGTTTCGAATTGCCTACAATTGGCTTGACATTAGCTTAGTGACGGCTCTGGTTCAATTTAAATGTCAACTTGATGGTATTTAACGGTGAAATTGGAGTCTTACGGTCTGTTACTCATTGACATGCGAAATGCAGTGAAAATGGAGTTTCAGAGCTCAAATGAGGAATACCTGTAGATTTGGGTCGGTCAGAGCTTGTTGGCGCTGAGGAAATTGACGTTCCGGTGGTTAGGAAACTCTTTTCCGTGGCTGGTGCAGGTTTAAACGTAGTTTTGCATGCAGAACACAACAACGACGAATGCACAAAAATGGTAAAAAACACGAATTTTTGGCTAAAATAGACCTTTTGGTGCTTTTGGCGCGAATCGGTGCTGACGTCAGCATGACGTCATTGGTGGGGTCAAGGTCGGATGACGTCATGCTGACGTCATCGGGTGACGTGGCGGGGTCTGGTTGGTCCACAGGGGCAGTGAGATGGCAGGACAGGTGGACCAATGGCAGGGCAAGAGGCTGACGGGACAGCGTACCTGGGTGACGGAGCGATGACATGTTGCTGACGCGGCGAGGATGTAAGCGAGCGGGATGAGGAAACCGGAAACCGGCAGTGGTTTCGTATCGCACCGCTTCCGGTACGGGGGCGGTATTTGCAGTTGTACCTCCGACGCATTATGGTGGGGGCGGTATTTGCAGTTGTACCTCCGACGCATTGTGGTGAGGGCGCGTGGCAGCGGAGTGACGTACTCAAAATACGGACGTCGGGAGATAAGTTTCGGGCAACGGATGAGCTCCGACGTCATGGTGACCGTTAGATCTGCAGAGGTTAATCGGACGGTGGTCGGATGACTGACGTGACAGGGGGATAGTACATATAACTGTCGGACGTCGGAAGGACTCCGACGCATTCAGGGCCGTCGGATCTGGAGGGCCTGATCTAACGGTCATCGGGGAGGTGACATGGGCAGTGCATACGGAAGCGGGCGGAGGCAATAAAACATGTTTTTGAACGATTTTCCAATGTATTTCCAAAAAACAAATTATGTGCGCCAACCTTGGTTATAGAGCGGAAAGAGGGTTTTATAGTTTTTTGCTCTTTGAAGCGGGTAAAGGTGGAATTTAAGCCCTTTAGGGGTTTTTTATGTGCAAAAGGGGTAAAAATAGAGGAATCAGCTCATGAAGGGGAAGGGGTAGTTGGCATAGGTTCATCAACATGACCTGGTGTCATTTGATCCCTGACTCGAGACTTTATTGGCTATAATGCCAAGGGGGTGGGTATTTATAAGATTTTGGGGTTTATACACCTTGGTGTTAGTAATATTAGGGAAAAAGGTGATATAAGGGATTTATATAATAGGGTTAGTGTTAGCATGGAGTAGGGGGTAAGTGGAGGAGGAAACCATTAAGTTTATGTGAAACAAACTTGGTTTTAAGAGTAGATCAAAATGAAAAGATTTTTAGACAAGAAATGTGGCTTCTAAAGATTAAGAACCACCATGAAACCTTAGTCTTTTCCATGAATCTAAGCTGATGGGGGAATGTTAGAAATGAAATTGGAGGGGAAATGAGGGAAATTAGTCATGCTTCCTGCTGTAACCTTTTGCTTTGATGCCCACCATCACTGTTCTTGCAATGATGGGGATAACCTTTCTGCAACCCCAACTACCTACCCAGCTACTTACCTAGCATTTTTATTTCTTCTTGGAGGGTGCACTTGGACTTGCAGACCCTTATTTGCCTTTTCTTTTCTTTGGCTTTTTCTTTTGCTTTCTCTATCTACTTCTACCCTTATCTCTTCCAAGGTCCCAGATTAAGCTGTTGGGAACCTTTTCTTCTCTACCTAAACTAGCTTGTCTGCCAAGATTCAGCTGTTTGGACAGACTTCTTTCTCTATTCTATAGCATAAAATTGAACACATGGCATGATCCAGATTAAACTGTTGGATCATCCATCAAAAATTTGAAAATAAGGTCATCAACATTGAAACACTTTACACACTTTCTTGTTCTCTCGGAAATATGGGATCTTTGTGAACTCAAAGCAGAGCATATTTGGACTTTCTCTTGCCAATCATGAGATATGAAACCTATTGGTATAGGTATCCAACAGTGGCTCCACATGGGGATGGTTTTTCCTTTGAAAGACCAAGAACAGCAGGTCAGATTGCCTTGCTCTTTAGCTGCCCATACCAATCTTTGAAATTTGCTGCATTAATGTGTCAAAATTGTGTGCTTCTTTCTTGGAAGACCTCTGATTCTATTTGCCTTATTGCTGGTTGGTGAATTACTTAGAAAACTGCATTTTACAATCTAAAACAGGAAACAATATGTACATCTGCATATATACAAGGAATCCTTAGATTCCACTCATGGGGAATAGTCAAAATAGTGCTTCAGCATCCTGCCATTGACAGGACCTTCATCCAAGTCAGTTTCAGTCAGACCTTTAAGGAAGTATGTGTTGTTACCTTGTACTGCTTGGACAGCAAATGGTCCTCTCCATAGAGAATCAAATTTTCCATGTTTTCCTTTCTCTTCTCTTCTTGCATCCCATTTTAAGACTTTGTCCCCTACATTGAAATCTTCTGCTTTGGTTCTTCTATCAAAGGCCTTTTTCAATTTTCCTTGTAATATCTGCACTCTGCTGAAAACTTGTTCTCTAGTTTGCTGTAAACAGATTATCTGATTGATCCTCCTTTGCATATCATTGGGCTCTGCTTGACTCTCTTGCAGAAGCTTCATAACAGGCACTCCTAGTGATGAAGGAAATTTAGCTTCTAATCCATAGACTAACTCATATGGGCTGGTCCCAATTGATCTTTTTGTTGTTAGTCTGTCTGCCCATAAAGCATTGACTAGTTTCTTATGCCAGTTCTTTTTGTTCTCTTCCAGCACCTTCTTTATGATATTGATTAAACTTTTGTTTGATGATTCAGCAAGGCCATTTCCTTGAGGATAGTAAGCAGTAGAATGGCCCAAAGTAATGTGAAATTTATGGCAGAAGTTCACCATTTTCTTGGATCTGAAGGCAGCAGCATTGTCTGTTATTATCTTGTCTGGACAGCCAAATCTAGCCAGTATATTGTTTTCCAAAAACTGAATGATTACTGAGTCATTTGCTTGTCTGCATGGGGCAGCTTCAATCCACTTGGTGAAGTAGTCTGTTGCTGTTAAAATCCATCTGTGTTGGCCTGAAGATGAGGGATGAATTTCCCCAATGAAATCC
Source organism: Pinus tabuliformis (assembly GCA_031772625.1). Classification (NCBI taxonomy): domain Eukaryota; kingdom Viridiplantae; phylum Streptophyta; class Pinopsida; order Pinales; family Pinaceae; genus Pinus; species Pinus tabuliformis. The sequence goes on along the minus strand of CM062811.1, from coordinate 881,365,031 downwards.
AAGCCCCATTGTTGGAAAGGTCTCTCTGTTGCAATGGGTCTTAAGGGAAGTGGCAGCAACTGTCTTTTGCCCTCAAAGAGTTGGCATTTGTGGCATGAGGCTGTGAATTTCTTCACATCAGAGAACATGGTGGGCCAGTAGTACCCTGCCCTTAGTATTTTATCCACAGTGGACTTCCAATATAAGTGTCCACCACAGTCTCCTGCATGAAACTCCTGCATGATATTGTTAGTTTCATTCTCCATTAGACAGTGCAGCAATATCCCTTCATGGTTTTTCCAAAGTAAATTTCCGTCCATCACACAAAATCTAGATGTTTTCATTTTTAGGAACCTACACTTAGTTCTGGACAGTCCTGGGGGAGCACACAGGTTTTGTAACACATAACAGATATCAGAGTACCAAGGAGATTGTTCAAAGGCTACATTGATCTTTGGAGTCGCCAGCTCTGTTTCACTGTCCAGTTGATTGATATCTAAGGCTTGGAAATTTGCTTCTGTCATTAATTTGGCCAAACCTTGCCCTTTTATTAGCTTTGTAGGTTTTATTTCAATGTCAAATTCTAGTATGTTTGCAATCCATTTTCCTCTTCTGCCCTCTAAGTTTTCTTGGGTGAGGATGTCTTTGACAATAGGACTTGGTACATAAGCCACAACATGGGAGTAAAGGATGTAAATCCTAAAGTCTTTAATAGCTTTGATCAAAGCATAGGCTTGTTTCTCCATAATTTGATACTTTAGAGGGGCATCTCTAAGAGCCCTGCTGAAGAAGGCAATAGGCTTCTCATTCCCTTGGTCATCTTTCTGTAATAAAACAGCAGCAATAGTATGCTGGGAGGCAAAAGAGAAAATGATAAAGTCTCTGTCAAACTGAGGATTGGTTAACACTGGGGTTTGGGTAAGGGCCAGTTTTATACCTTCAAAGGCTTGCTTGGCTTCAACTGTCCATTTTACTTTTGAATCCTTTTTTAACATGTTGTTCAATGATCTGATTAGTTCTGCTAAATTCGGGATAAACCTTCTTAAAAAGTTAATTTTTCCTAAGAATCCTTGCAACTCTTTGACATTTCTTGGGTGAGGCATTTGTAGGATAGCTTGTATCCTATCTGGATCAATTCTTATGCCATCTTTTGAAATAATGTGCCCTAAGAGTTTCCCTTCTTCCAAGCCAAATAATGATTTCTTGGGATTTAAAGAAATACCATATTTCCTGCATGTTAGGAAAATCTGTCTCAAATGTTTCAGATGTTCTTGGTCGGATTTTGAAAAGGGTGTAAGATCATCTAAGTAAATGACTAGGAAGTCATGAATCTCTTTTGCAAAAGCAATGTCCATTGCTCTTTGAAAAGTTGCCCCTGCGTTTTTCAATCCAAAGGGCATTTTTACATACTTGAAAGTTCCCCATGGGGTTGTAAATGCAGTTTTGTCTTGATCATCAGGGTGTACTAGGATTTGATTAAAGCCTGAGAATCCATCAAGCAATGACATTCTTGAAGCCCCCACCACTCTTTGGAGAATGTGATCCATTTTGGGTAAAGGGTAGTTATCTTTGAGTGATACTTGATTCAGATTCCTTAAGTCTACACAAAGTCTAATCTCACCAGTCTTTTTCCTTGTAGGGACTAAGTTGGAAATCCATTCAGAGAATCTGATTGGTGCTATGATGCCAGCTTTGAACATTTTTTGCAATTCCTTTTCAATGGAAGGAAGGAGTACAGGATTGATCCTTCTCAATTTCTGTTTGAATGGTTTTTGATTAGGCTTGAGGGGAATGGTATGCTGGATGACAGAGGTATCATAGGACTTTAGATCCTCATAACCCCATGCAAAAACATCTTGAAACTCTTTAAAGAGGTCAATGTATTTGGGTTTTTGATCAGGGGGCAAAGAAGCAGATAGCTTTATTATTTTAGGCTTGTCAATAGTACCAATGTTGCATTCTTCAACTGCTGCATCTAATGGTTGCATCTTTGGTTTCCTGGGGACATCATTTGAATCAAAAATGTCCTCTAGTGGGGTAAGGCCTACTGGAAGGAAGTTGTCTTTGAGTTGTATGATTTCAGCTTCAGCATTGCTCACCTCTTCACAGTCAATTTGGTGAATTTGCTGAATGTTTTGATTATTGAAAATGGTTGGATTCAGTAATTGTTTTGCTGTTCTAGGTGATATTGGCTGAGCAGTCTGTTGGAACTGTATTTGTGATTGACTTGCTTCCTCAAGTATTTGTGATTGATTTGCTGATTCAGTGTCAATATTTAATCCTGCAAACTCTTGTTGTGAGGTTAGAAAATTGTTTATTTGCATATCATTCTCAAATACTTGCCATTCTTTGACATTGTTTGGAATAGAGGGTCTGTATCTGACCTCGGCTGTGAAACAGTTATTGGGTTCTAGTGGGAATTTGAAAGTGCTGGCAAATGTTGCCAAACTGTGTGCGTGGAGATTGTGGCCCCTTGAAATTTTTGTGATAAAGAACTCAGAGAAAGTCTCCAACATTTCAATTACAGCAGACCTGTAAGATCTCAACCTTTTGTCATTGGTGACAAAACTTCCTTTCACTTGTTGAATTACTAGATCAGAATCTCCCATGATGGAAAGCCTAGGAGCTTGTAATGACTTTGCTAGTTTGAGACCTAGTAACAGAGCTTCATATTCTGCCATGTTATTAGTGCATCTAAAATTTAATCTATAAGCCCTGCCTTCTGCATGGTCTTTCCCTTTGTTATGTATCCAAACTCCAGCTCCAGCCCCTAACTTGTTAACCGAGCCATCAAATTCTAGGACCCACAGGATATCTTGTTGAAAAGGAGGTTTAAAAATCTGTTCATGGGATGGCCATGTAAGTAGGAGTTGGGGTTTCTTTTCCCGCTTGTTTTCTAGGACAGTTTCATCACTTGTTTGACAATCTTTGACAACTAGAGGAGGGATAATGTCTATTGTTGGACTGATTGATGTTTTATGGGTGCTACTTGCTTGATTAGTGTTTTGTTCTTGCAAGAGTTTCTTAGTTCCAATATCATTGTTTGAGAGGCTTGCACTGTCATTGAAGAGAATGAAGGAGTCTATGTCTGAATGGACAGCATATATTGGAAAATTTTGAGGCTTTTCTTCACTGCTGACCATGTACTTCATGAGTGTCTCCCTGTAAAGTCTTTTTGGTTGTCCAAAGACAGAGATGGTGGCATATGACATATCTAATTGCAGGGAGCCTTGGAGTTTGGCTCCCCATGATCTTGATAACAGCATCCCATATTTAGGTGGGATATCAGCGACTACAACATCCATTAGAATGGTTTTATTAGGGTATTGAACCAGGGATACACATAAATCTTTTATTAGGCCCAAACATTTGACTTGGCTAGAATCAAAGGAAAACAGGTCTTTGTATGGTCTTGTTATATCCAAGTTCAATCTTTCCATGACTGCTTTTGGCATAAGGTTGTGAGAGGCGCCTGAGTCGAACATTGCATTATGTAGTATTTTATCATGAACATGCAAGCTGACATAAAAAGGTAATATCCCTGTGACCATTGTTTTTCCATCTACCTCTGGGCCAAACAGTAATTCCGGAGTGTCATCTAGCACATTTACATCATCTTTGCTATTAGTGAATTGAAGAGATTTCTTGATCTGTTGCTTATAGATGTCATGCTTGGCTAGCTCTGAGAGGGGAATTGCTATCTTTAGTTTGCCAATCTCTGTGCCTAGGTCAAAAGGTTTATCAGCTTGGGTTTTGGAGTTATGAATAGCAGCCCTTTCTTTGCTCATTTCATCTTCTTGTTGGTTTCCATCTTGACTTTGAGACCTGCCCCTTTTGCTCATGTCTGGAGGGGTGATATCTAAGTCAGGGTGAGAGGACGAGGTTGCCATAGGCCGTTGTAGTGGTGACAAAAGTGTGGTGACCTCTTCAACCACCACTTCTTCTGTAGGCAAGTTTGTTTTGTCATTAGGTTCCGTGACTATGGTTCCTTTAGACTGCTGTCTATCTTTTATCTTTTCAGGCTGATTTACATTTACAGTCCTACTCCTTAGCTTGTATTGTTTGTGAACTTCATAGACAGCACTATCATATCCTTGTTTAAAATCAAAGGATTCTCCTGATTTAGTTTGGAATATTTTGATTTCATCATCCTCATGGTCCTCTTGTGTTAAGAAAACCTGGCTTTTACCATCTAGACCCATTAGATTAATCTCAGGGTCTTCATTAGGTTCAGTTGATGTTGAAGTTTCTGCATAATTTTCTTGGAAAGGGGGTCTAATGTCTTGGTCAGCACTTGTTCTACCAATGTTTTGGTTTTGGGTTCTCCTAAAATTCGGATTTCTAGGAGGGTTGTTTTGTGGTGCTTCCCATGATGACTTTCTTTCAACTGATTCCACTCTTTCACCCAATCTCTTCATGCTATTTAGTATTACATCCAGCTTTTGATCAAAGCCCGAAGGTTCTTCTTTAAAGGCAGTCCTTTTCTCCAATTTTGCCCTGTTTCTTTTAGCAATTAGGTTAGCTTCCACTGTGACAGCAACCCTTTGAGCTTCTTCAAGGGTTGGAGGATCTCTTTCCTTCAACTGATAGGCCATATCAGGGTCAAAACCATCAGGGAATTTATACAGGGCTAAATCAGGGGGAGGCCTTAAGTTCTGTGGAATAGCATTATATACATTGTTAAACCTAGCACAATATTCCAAAACTGTCTCCTGGGGACCTCTCTTAATAGTGTCATATTCACCAAGTACGTGGAGAGGATCTTTCTTCTTCTCCCATCTCTCAGTAAAAGCTTCGTAAAGCTGATCAGGTGTTGTAATGGAGTTTGCATTGAGGGATCTGAACCAAGTTCTAACATCCCCAGTTAAACTTTGAACAAAAATTCTCATTCTGACAGTGTCATCATCTATTTCATAGGTCTCAAAGTGGTCTTGCATCTTCTTGGCATGCTGGATAGCTGTTAGAGAGCCATTTGAGTCAAAATATGAGATTTTACTTTGATAATCTTGAGGTAAAGCCGCAGCATTAGCTGGTATCTGCAGAGGTGCATACCTGTTAGCCATATTTATGAGGTTTAGGGGGTTAATAGGAACAAATGGGACAGCAGCTAGTGGGAGACTGGTCAAAGGAGTATGTGCAGTGGATGCAGATGTGAGAGGAGGACTTTGCGATGTTGATGGTGAACTAGGGGAACCAGGGGTGGACCGGAAAAGAACTTTGCAAGGAGTGGGAATGAGGCTGGGATGATCCGAACTTATATTTGCATCAGCAGGCTCTTCCTGCTTTTGCTGTCTCCGGATGTTTCTTTGGATGGTATTTGGATTATCAACAATGATGGGTGGTTTAGGGTCAGGATTTGCCCTAGTATGCCGAGGATTTTTCTTAGGAGCCAGCTTCCAACCTGTTTTTGGGATTTTGTAGGAAGTTTTTATACCTGCAAGGACTGGATAAAGATTTTGGAATGGCTATATACTCTCAAAGCTAAGACGAAGATTTCCCAAACAAGCTCCTCCCTAAAGCTGTTAATGTGATGCAGAAACAGTTCTAAGGCCTCTTGGCTGATTTCAGGTTTGATGGTAACTTTGGAAAACAGATAGTAATTGAAAAATCCTAAGAAGATCCCCAGTGGAGTCGCCAATTATGTTAACTCCCAGGTTGTTCCCTATGACTCCCAAGGGAATACGGCCGGGGTAACCACTAACCAATCTTTGGGTTACAGTTCCTAGCCCAACTGCAACCAGAGAGGGCTCTCTCTTTATGATTTATCTTTGTTATAGTTGTGTTTTAGGCTAGCTATGATGCTCAGGTTTTGTTTATGTTTTGGTTGAAGGATCTCTTTCAGGTCTTATGATGTAATACTTTGATGGTGAGTTTCCATTGGGCAATGGAGTCTAGATGCTGTGAGATGATCTTAAATGTTGAGTACTGTTCTAACTGCAAGGCCTGATGTGTATCTAACAGACAAATTTAAACTTGAGTGATGATATGTGTCAACCAGCAGAAATCTGTTAAGAATTTTCTGTTATGTTGGTGAAATGAAAATGAACGCAGAGCACAGGAGCAAAGTTTGAATTCCTGTGACAGTGGCCAATATGAAAGATGTATTCTGAAAGTGCAGCAGCTTAAGAATCACACTTTATATAGATTACACCTGAAGAAAACATTTATAAACAACACAGACTGAACTCAGGGTGCTCAGTGAGCAAATCCTGGGAGTTATTCTTTTTCTCTGTTGCTTAATATCGGAAATCAGATAGCGTATATGGATTTATAATAAAACAAACTAAACATGGAAAAGGTTACAGAGACTTATTGCATGGTAAGATACGCAGGGATCCAGCAGTCATGAACAGGAACAGAACATCTTCAACACATCAAACATCCATGAAATTCCATTGCTTTCCTTTATTGACTTTCAGAAAACAATTACAGCATAAGAGCCTCTTCAGGAGAAATTCACAACAACCCTTGCTATCTCATGCGAAGGGGTTTATATAGAAATATGTATACAAAATATCTCAGGTATTGAGTCATCTGAGAGAGAGAAAATATCTTCAGTAGTGTTCAGAAAGTAGGCAAGAAGTTATTACAATGTTAAATGCAGCGTAAATGCCCTTTATGTCTGTCAGAGGATTGTCTTGACTTTTAAGAGTCACTGAGTCGGTTGCATTACTCTGTATTAATTCTGGAGATACGCATTTACTTTTGCCTGCGCAGTGCATTCTCTGGTTTGCCAGCTGTGGTTCCCTTTTTTGCTTTGTTGGCCGCTACATCTGCTGAGTTGGCTCAGCTTTGATTTTATGATGCCTGCTGACTTTGTTGACTTTTCTTTTCATCAAAATTTGTAGGAAAAACAGAAGTTGGTGCATGAGTTACTGTTTACAAAATTCTCTGAATTGCATCTGTCCACCATTCCTGTGTAGGGAGCTGATGCTTGAGGATGGCCTCCATTGTCTCTTCAGCTTTTGTGTATTTGAAAAAAGTTGGGGCTACATCAAACAAGTGATTAATTTCATTCATTATAAAAAGTAGATTTTCTATCTTACTATAGAAAATCTGTCCTGTAATAGGCCCTGTGTCTTCTGAAGTGCTGGCCTTCTCATTGACCTGTGCTGAGGCAAAAACATTTACTCTTTTAGCATACTGTTCATGGGTGAATAATTTCCCTCCGCTGTTCAGTAAGCTAGGGAGTCCTCTACTCTGCAACACCTGAAACTTCTCCATGAACTTATTTACCTCTGTCTGCATATCCTGGGTTCTCCTGTCCAATGTCTGCACTAGACTTCTGAGAGTAAGAACCCTCTTGATCATTTGAATAGTCTCAGTTCTGTTTGTGATTCCAATGGTGGCTAACTGAGAACTTGTTTTTTGATTGAGCACATTGATCATTCTTGTAGCAACTTCAGGCATATTTCCCAATAAGGCCCTTGATGTTCGGATTTCCCTCTGTGCCTTTGGAATGAGCTCTAGTTGTTCATGGATTGTCTCGATGTATGGCCATTGGTTGTTGATGGATTTACCAATATTGGACCATATCATTGCTCTGATCTCAGCTATGATTTTATCTAGCTTGAGCTCATTCTCAAGCTCCTTGATTCTGTCTTTAAGAGCTTTGATTTCCTTGGCCTTTTCTCCCACTTCTCTCTTTGTCTTATCATGCCTTTCATTTACCTTGGCCAGCTTTTCCTTAGTTTCATTCAGCTCTGTCATCTGGGCTTCCAAAATTTGTATTTCATTCTTTAGCTTCTGCATATCTAGGCTCTGATCTGTGCTGATGGGTGCTGCTGAAGTAGATGTGGCCGTTTGTTCAGCCTGCTGAGGTGGAGGCACAGTAGTAGGAACAGTCTCCTCAAGATTGATGACTTGAGGAGGGGGCTGAGATGTCTGCCCTTCTTGTGCTTGTTTTGATGATGCTTGTAGAGGTGCTTGTGCAGCTTCATATTGCCCCAATTTTTCTTGTGCCTTCACAAGCTCTTTGTAAATGGAAATTAGCAGGTCAGTAGAATCCTGCTCATACCTTTGCTTAGCTACCTCATCAGTCTGTGGATGGATAGTGGCTGGAATTTTGATCTTCTTTCTCAGTGCAGCCATGTCAGCATCTCTGAGTTTCAGGATCTCTTGTATCCCTTTGATGTCATTGGGATTGTGCCCAATTTCTACAATGATTTCCTCCAGGGCTCTTATCCTGTTGTCTTTGGCCTGAGAAGAGGCCCTCTCCAGTTCTAGCTGGGAAGCTGTGGCATTCAGACTGCTGGTTAGTTTGTAATTATCCAAAGTCTTGTCGGCCAATGAAGCATACACCATTTCTCCAGTTTGCTTATGCAGCTCAATTTTGTCCATAGGGTGTATGTCTTTGGCAAGTACCTCTAGGTTGGTCCTAAGGTAGTCAGCAGTGGATTGTGGCCGGAGTGCTGTAGGCATAAAGTGACTCATTGTCAATTTGCCTTCACTTACATCAAAAGCAGACATAAGTCTCTGCTGATTGGAAGGAGCCATGTTTAGCAGGTGATTGTACAATTGTACCTTGATAGGGTCACTCCTCCTCTTGATGTCTATAAACTGCTGCTTGATGCTTACTTGTCCCTCTTTCTGCTGGCTGGAGGAGCTGACCTCCCCTCCCATGGTCCTGTCTTGTTCCTGCTGGAAGGAACTTGCTGAAGTTTCTCTGCTGGGTGGGCCCATGCCCAATGCCTCTCTTATTGCTATATCCTCCTCTGGAAAATCATTGAGTCTCTGCCTTTTCTCTCCCTGGTCTACAGAGGATGTCAGGGGAGTCTCTCTGTCTCTTTTTCTAAAGACAAATGTATCCTCTTTTTGAGGGGTTTGGAGGACCGAGGCATCAAAGGTAGTGTCTTGTCTTGTAGGCCCCGTTTTTTCAGTGGTCTGAGGAGTCTCCACTGTTTCCTTTTGCTGGGCAGACTGCTCCTGCCTTTGTTCTTCTTGATGTTGTTGCTCTTGCTGTTCTGGTTCTTCTTGCTGCCCTTGCTGCAGCCCTTCTGCTTGCTGCTGTTGTTTTTGTTGCTGTTCCTGCTCCATCTCTTTGCCTTTGCCCTTTTCTGAGATATTTTCACCAGTTCTTGTAGCTTGATGTTGGGCAGTTGAGGAAGACGCTGCTGCTCCAATTTGTGTGCCTGGCAGTGAGGTGACCTGTGAATAAAACTCAAGGTCAACCATTTTCTTGAGGTTTCTTAGAGCTCTTTGATTAAGCTCTTCTTGAGTCACATCTTCTTCTAAAGTTCCTCTTCTCCACTTGCTTTGGTTGGCATATTTTTCTAAGTTAGGAAGGCTATAATGACCATAAGCAGATAATTTGTATTTGAGCCTCCTCATTGTAATGAAGTTATTGGGGTCATAGGGTTTCCATACGAAGCTGTATTTGAGACCAAGGCACCCAAGTATTCTATCTGCCTCTCTCCACCCTTCATCCCTTTCATTGAGAAGTAAATGGCCAAGTTGATTTCTGATTTTTAACTGTGCCTTCTTACCTTTTCCTGAAAAGTGGAGCATATCCACATAACCAAACTACCTGAAGTATTCCAAGGCAAGTAACCTCATAGGCACAAATCTAGGTAGTTTAAATGGGGGCAACTCACACCCATATAGTCTGATAACGGTGTGGTGTTGGTAGAAATACCAATCCCCAATACTGTATGCTTTTGATAAATGCAGGAGTCTTTGCATTTCATCTGTCAATCTGGGAGGTGGTGAACCCAACAGTAGAGTCAAGGCTGGATGGATGAAAAGATCAATAAATTCGCAGTAGGTGTATGGGGAACAGCTCACTATGTGAAAAACGGATGTCCAATACACAACTGATCTCAGATTGCCCTGTGCATCTACTCTCTTCTTTGGGAAGGAGAACTTATCATGCTGGAAGTAAAGGAGCAGATGATATAGGTACGAGGTGTATCTAAATACCCTTTCTCTTGATAAATTCATCAATTGATCATGCATCTTATCTGATATGTATGTGGCATAATCATAGTGGATTGGCTTCTTTCCTGGGGAAAACATAAGCATCATTTGTAGAACAGTTTCATCCACATACTCCACTGAATCATATCCCAGGATGGGACTGATCATGTCAACAAGGTCTAAGCCCAACTGGTTGAGGTAGAGATAATGGATGGGAGGAATTTGCACAGTATCAGCTTTGATGAAAATCTGATTAAGCTTTGTGATTTGTGCCTCTGTTATCCTGGCTCCCTGTACTATTAAATCAGCTAATGATAGAGGAACCAACTTTTGATCTGTCTGGAACTGCAACATCTCCCTGATGGCTTCAGGGGTAATGAGGAACAGAATTGAGCCTGAAGAGTCCAGCACTGCCCTCTGGGATGCATCATAGTGGTCAGCAACTAAGTGTACAAGCTCAGGGAATTGATTAACCTGAGGAAGCTTGAATATTGGAAGGAATGAATCCCAAATTCCCAGGATGTCTGTCCCCCTCTCATGTTTGATCTTTATCTCATTTAGGATTTGCAAATGGAACCTGCTTCTGCTCAACATCTCCTCTGATATCTTGTAGTCCAAGTCTGCTAATGCCCTGGTGTCCAATGTTCTATTAGGGACATTCAGGGGAGCCACATTGAGGGCTATAGGAGCTACAGGGGGGTCCATGGCTCTCCTTTAGGATTTCTGTTCACCCAAGGACTGTGTTACTATGCAGAGTAACACCAACAAGGTTTCTTTGCAGAGAATGTTGGTTTTGTAAGTGAAAGGTGGAAGTAAGGCTGCAGCAGTTGAAATACTGCCTCTGTGTGATTAGGTGGGTGGCGGAAATGTTCAGAGGATGCTCTTTTGTGGTGTATTTATCTCCTGCCGGTGACGGGTTCACGATTGCGCGAACCAGTGACAGTTTTGTTTCGAATTGCCTACAATTGGCTTGACATTAGCTTAGTGACGGCTCTGGTTCAATTTAAATGTCAACTTGATGGTATTTAACGGTGAAATTGGAGTCTTACGGTCTGTTACTCATTGACATGCGAAATGCAGTGAAAATGGAGTTTCAGAGCTCAAATGAGGAATACCTGTAGATTTGGGTCGGTCAGAGCTTGTTGGCGCTGAGGAAATTGACGTTCCGGTGGTTAGGAAACTCTTTTCCGTGGCTGGTGCAGGTTTAAACGTAGTTTTGCATGCAGAACACAACAACGACGAATGCACAAAAATGGTAAAAAACACGAATTTTTGGCTAAAATAGACCTTTTGGTGCTTTTGGCGCGAATCGGTGCTGACGTCAGCATGACGTCATTGGTGGGGTCAAGGTCGGATGACGTCATGCTGACGTCATCGGGTGACGTGGCGGGGTCTGGTTGGTCCACAGGGGCAGTGAGATGGCAGGACAGGTGGACCAATGGCAGGGCAAGAGGCTGACGGGACAGCGTACCTGGGTGACGGAGCGATGACATGTTGCTGACGCGACGAGGATGTAAGCGAGCGGGATGAGGAAACCGGAAACCGGCAGTGGTTTCGTATCGCACCGCTTCCGGTACGGGGGCGGTATTTGCAGTTGTACCTCCGACGCATTATGGTGGGGGCGGTATTTGCAGTTGTACCTCCGACGCATTGTGGTGAGGGCGCGTGGCAGCGGAGTGACGTACTCAAAATACGGACGTCGGGAGATAAGTTTCGGGCAACGGATGAGCTCCGACGTCATGGTGACCGTTAGATCTGCAGAGGTTAATCAGACGGTGGTCGGATGACTGACGTGACAGGGGGATAGTACATATAACTGTCGGACGTCGGAAGGACTCCGACGCATTCAGGGCCGTCGGATCTGGAGGGCCTGATCTAACGGTCATCGGGGAGGTGACATGGGCAGTGCATACGGAAGCGGGCGGAGGCAATAAAACATGTTTTTGAACGATTTTCCAATGTATTTCCAAAAAACAAATTATGTGCGCCAACCTTGGTTATAGAGCGGAAAGAGGGTTTTATAGTTTTTTGCTCTTTGAAGCGGGTAAAGGTGGAATTTAAGCCCTTTAGGGGTTTTTTATGTTCAAAAGGGGTAAAAATAGAGGAATCAGCTCATGAAGGGGAAGGGGTAGTTGGCATAGGTTCATCAACATGACCTGGTGTCATTTGATCCCTGACTCGAGACTTTATTGGCTATAATGCCAAGGGGGTGGGTATTTATAAGATTTTGGGGTTTATACACCTTGGTGTTAGTAATATTAGGGAAAAAGGTGATATAAGGGATTTATATAATAGGGTTAGTGTTAGCATGGAGTAGGGGGTAAGTGGAGGAGGAAACCATTAAGTTTATGTGAAACAAACTTGGTTTTAAGAGTAGATCAAAATGAAAAGATTTTTAGACAAGAAATGTGGCTTCTAAAGATTAAGAACCACCATGAAACCTTAGTCTTTTCCATGAATCTAAGCTGATGGGGGAATGTTAGAAATGAAATTGGAGGGGAAATGAGGGAAATTAGTCATGCTTCCTGCTGTAACCTTTTGCTTTGATGCCCACCATCACTGTTCTTGCAATGATGGGGATAACCTTTCTGCAACCCCAACTACCTACCCAGCTACTTACCTAGCATTTTTATTTCTTCTTGGAGGGTGCACTTGGACTTGCAGACCCTTATTTGCCTTTTCTTTTCTTTGGCTTTTTCTTTTGCTTTCTCTATCTACTTCTACCCTTATCTCTTCCAAGGTCCCAGATTAAGCTGTTGGGAACCTTTTCTTCTCTACCTAAACTAGCTTGTCTGCCAAGATTCAGCTGTTTGGACAGACTTCTTTCTCTATTCTATAGCATAAAATTGAACACATGGCATGATCCAGATTAAACTGTTGGATCATCCATCAAAAATTTGAAAATAAGGTCATCAACATTGAAACACTTTACACACTTTCTTGTTCTCTCGGAAATATGGGATCTTTGTGAACTCAAAGCAGAGCATATTTGGACTTTCTCTTGCCAATCATGAGATATGAAACCTATTGGTATAGGTATCCAACACTCACAATTTGGTCAAAAAGACGAATAGGATGTTTTGGATCATGGGCAATCAATTGTTAAGACACATAAAATATTGGTGTTCTTTCATTTTTTAAGAGTCAAGAAATAAAAAAATATGACTCTATCGCTTTCGATTGGAAACGAGCTTGAAAGGACAAGTGCTCAAATGATATTTTAAATTTAATGAGTCAAAAGGATCAAATGACTGCTCTAGATGATCTAGGCAAATAGGATTACCAGGCAACCGTGAACTGTAGAATACCTCCTGGTGAACCAAGAAGTATGAGCAAGCAATCTCCCCAAATGTTATGTTCAATGTATCATGTTTGCAAGGTGGCTGACACAACTTCCTAAGTATAAAAGGCTTGCAGTCTAGTGGGGTCTCCCGTTATAAACTCAATGATACAGGGAGCACAAATTCGTGCTAGTGCTTCCTAATGTCGAAGCTAATGACAACTGCTAGGTTTAAAGATACCAGAACACATCTCTAGCCTAGAGCTTCTAGATATGATTGTTAATGTCAAATGTGCCTTAGGTTAATTGAATTCATTTTAGAGTTGATCTTGAGTTAAGTTTCAGTTTTCAAATCTTAGCGATGCTACTCAAAAAACCTCAAATCCCACTAAATGAGACAAGACCCTTTCAATTCAATGAAATTCCTACACTAGAGAGGGTAGAAACTACTCAATCAAATGCAAACAATCAAGAAATTGAAAACAAAATGATCTTTCACTACCTTACTTTCTCAAAAAATAAACTAATGAAAAATGCATTCCAATTCCTAATTCCCTGACAATCACTTATCTATTAGTCCTTTCAAAACAAAAAATTATCTTCCTTTTTCAAATGTTGCAATTTTAGTATTTAAAAAGATGCAAATTATTGTAACATAATGATGCAACAAGATAGAATTTCATACTTTCTCATGAAACAATGAAACAAACTTTTCGCATACAATCTTTCAATGAAAAACCTTTCGAGACAATGAGTTCTTCAAGCAAATGAAAACATGAAAAGAGAAGTTCATTCAGATCGATGAAACACTGACTTTACCAAACACAAGGCCAACAATGTAATCTATGTCGAAAAGAGACGTTCAAGCTAGTAAACAAAACTTTTTCGAACTTGTGAAAAAAGAGGTCAAAGTTGTAAAAAGGACCAAAAAAAAATGCAAGGAGTAAACACACCTACAACCCGACTTAGTGAGTTCACAAACTGTTGAATGGGTGACCAACTAGATGCCATAGTGTCGTTGGCCACTCAATGACTTAATCAATCAAATAGAAAGATGACAAGCCAACAAGCAAGAAAAACCAAATGAAAAGTAACTTTCTAATCAGGGAAAAAATAGTCCAAAAATCTTACAGGGTAAAAAACACAATAGCAGAACACACTGGCCAAGATTGGGGTCAAGCCCTAATCTTCACTTATAGGCATCGGTGCGACTACCTAATTGAAAACACGCACCAAAGTCTGGTCGACAAAACTGTTCCTCAGTAATTCATGCTGGTTGGTGCAATTGTCAGCAAATTAAGCGCGCTGGCTAAGGTAACTAAGGAAAAATAATAATAAAAAGTCAAAACAGGGACCAGATCTGCTACTATGAATTTTAGACTTAGGCCAGTAAGAAGGAGAAAAGAAATAGAACCAAAGGGAAAATGTGAAACTATAAAAGTTCTCACAAAATCATGAAATCCAAAACAAACAAAAGGATTGGGTTCCCCAGTGGAGTCGCCAATTTGTGGTGAAGTAAAATTATAAGTGCGGACACGAACAAATTCCTCTAGCCCTATAATGGGTCTAGCCACAACAAATACAGTCTATGGAAGATTTCCTTAGGTTAGAATCAATCAAGAGGGCCTACCTCTTGGTCGCTTATCCTTCTTGATGATGTCTCGACTTGCTGACTCCAACAATCTCTCACTTCCTTCTTCAAGCTCCTGAACAAGTAAACAACAACAACATACAAACATAATAATAGACAAATTGAAATTAAACCTACTTAACAAGTCAAGAAACATTAATCCACGAATATGTAATACTACAAAACATGTAGGAAATCAATAGATAGTTGCATATATTAATATCAAAGAGATATTACAACCATTCGTCTTGACATTGCAATCTTCCTCTGACAAGACAAGGTTCCCACACACTCCTGCTAGCATTTCACGATGGATTTAGCCAACAATACTTTAAAAGCTATACCCTTTAGGCTTCACTCCAAATCAAAACAAACTTCTCCCTCACACAACTAGTAATAGCTTGCTTGTCTACTCCAAAGTAGCATTAACACTTTGCAACTATAATACTCACACTCGGCCAAAAACTATCAACTGTGACTAGTTTGTGCTTGGGAAGAAGGGAGGTTTATATAGGAAATATGGATGGGAGATGGATCCTCTTCTCATGGGAGAAGGACTTATCCCTTGAGGTAGTTCCATCATTATAGGGGAAAGGAGCCCAAAATATCATCCTCGACCCCATTCGGCCAAACCATTTACCAGACTTCCGTTATGGAGCTTCTAGAGATGGAAGCTTCAGCTCTAATTTAAAAAAAATTCCCATAACAAGACCGGCGCAACTGAGACACAACCTAGTCGCTCTGGTTGGCACGAGGAGTAGCTCTAATCTCTGCACATCGACGTAGGGGAGATAAAGGCCATTAGTGTCGGTCTTGTAAACTGGGAAAAATAGAAGTTTCAGGTGAAATGGTGCAAAAGGGAAATGATCTGCTCATGAAGGGGGACATAGCGGGAGTTTCTTCATGAAGGAAAAGAATGCGGGGTTCATTGTAGAGGTCCTCTAGGATCAAGGAACATGTAGTATATGGAAAATTACAAAATTTTGTTTAACAAGGAGTCTAAGGGTAGAGACAAAATGTTGCAAGGAAAACAATGACAAGTTGATTGAGACAGAGGAAAGACTTGTAAGAGCTCAAGAAAAGCAAGCAAAATTTAATGCAGTCATCCTTCAAAGTCTTTTAGATAAACATAAGCAGGGATATATGGGGATCAATCATGGAAAATAGGATACTAATGGGGCATATGGAAGTAGTTCTCTTAGAAGGCACAGGTTGGATAGAGATGATACAGTTAGAGGTGGTATATATTGGATACACTTGGTATGAGGGCTAGTGCTTATGGATTTCATTCTAGTGATGGTTCTGAGAGACGTCATCACAATTACCACTAGCATCCTTATAAGAGGAGTGAGAGGTAGTAGTTTCTAGAATATTTCAAGAAAGGCAAGATAGCTACCTTCAGTATCAAAGGAAAAATAGAAATTTGGTGGGAAGCTGTTAAGCGTGTCAGGGGAATCAGAGATGAGGAGATGATTTGGGATGATTTTGATGTCAGAAGATGCAGAGCCATTGTAGTGTTAAACCTATGATGGAGATCGTCATAGGAAGGATTTCCCTTTATATCAGAGTGCTCATTTGATGTGTTGTAGGCCTCAAATCTCTAATGCGTAGGAGGCATGAAGAGTTGGGGATGTAGGTCAGAGCATTCCCCGAATCTATGCAACTGTAGTTGATAATAGGAAGGTAAATCATTAGGAATCCATTCCCAAGATGGTATGGATGTGTTTAGTTGTAGAGAATAATTCTTGGTACAACAGATATGGTAGCTGGTATATTATTATATTTATTATGCACCGGCAACTGTGTGTTTATGGTAGTATGATGAAGGATATTTCATGGAAAAAGAGACTACCATGAAACATTGAAGAAGGCTCCAGTTGATATTTCCTTTGGAAGCATTGGGAACCATGGGGTTGAATCATGGTATTTTTTGATAATCTTGGGTCTTAGTATTTTGTGATTTTTTTGCACTTGATTTTTGGTTTTGACTATGTCTGGTGCATGGACATGCCACTTTGTTTGTGGTGTCATTGTTATTTGGTTATCCTTGTTTCCTTTATCTTTCCTTTTGTTCTTTCATTTTATGTTTTGAGAGTATTGGGAATTGGTTGGGGAAAGGGGAAATTTAATGGATCACAAGGAGAGCTGAGTATAACCCAATAGGTAATGTAAGACCTAGATGAATCACGGTGCATAAGTAAAGGGAAGCTAAAGGCAAGAATATGATAGTTAGTTGGGTTGGTTTGGCCCATTAGGGTAAATGGATAGTGGCAGGACAATCACAAGAAAGGTAATAGGAAAGGTAAGGTGAATGGATTTGAGGCCAAAAATTCCTTGGTTGTGTTGGGAATTGTTGTGCATGGATAAAGGGATTTCCCTTAACCTTGATCTTATGAACACTAGTAATTATGTTTTGGTCATGATTATATCTATATATATATATATATATATATATATATATATATATATATATATATATATATATATATCTATATATATATATATATATATTCCATTGTCTGAAAGGGTCATTAGGGATCAATCTTGTGGAATAATGATGATTTTATTCATGTGAATAACATGAAAAGGTTCCTGGTTCAGAAAGGAATCAAGTGGGAAAAGTATCCCAGAAAGATGTATGAGGTTAGTATCATGTGGATATGATTTTGATATTATATTCTTATAACTATAACTATGCCTATGTTTATGTTACCGACATGCTATGCTAAAGGATACATTAGTGGAATGAAATCATTGTGAACTGCGTCATGATGGGATAATCATGGATCCTAGAAAGACCCACTGACCTAAGATTTGGGTTGTGGATGCACACAATAAGGCATGGGAAAGACACCAAAGGAAAGGTTTCCTGGTAGAGATAGTGTGGTCTCTAGATGTGTAGTACTATTGTTGTGTGTATGTTGTACTTGTTGTGTTGTGTACATGTGGCACTATGTCATGAGTATTGTGTAGCTGTTTGATCATGACATGTGTATTCAATGTATTATACTACGTTTACATATGTGTTTTGTATTGTACACCGGGTGTATGTGTACGTGTGGTGTTGTACACTAGGTGTAGGTGTATGTGTTGTCTTGTACACTAGGTGTAGGTGTATGTGTTGTGTTGTACATTATGTGTGTGTATGTGTTGTGAAGGGGATTGGTTCCTGGGTTCCCTATGGCTATGGGTTGGAACAAATACTCTAGAAGCCCTAGAACAACTTGGGTTGAGATACTAGTTCCTCAAGCTGTAGGTTGGGACAAATGCCTTGGATCCCTTAGTGGGTTGAGTTACTAGTTCTTGGAGCCACAATTGGAACAAATGCTCTGGAGATCTAGAAAGTTGTGGGTTGTGGGTTGAGTTACTAGTTCCTAGAGTCCTAGATAGCTTGGGATGAGACCAATCTTGAGTTGTTGTATTGAGGGTAGAGGAATTTTAGTCTCTGGATGCTCTTGTTGTTGATGTTGAGGGTAGAGGTGGTTTAGTCTCTGGATGCCCTTGTTGCTAATATTGAGGGTGGAGGTGACATAGTCTCCATATTCCCTTGTTTCTTTGAAGAGAAGAGAAGGCACTGGGTGCTTCGTGGGTTTATTAGCCAATCTAGTGTGTGTATGTGATTCAAGAGAAGAGAAGGCATTGGGTTCTTTCCAGTTTTGGAAACCAATCTAGTGTGTGTACGTGATTGAAGAGAAGAGAAGGCACTGGGTGTTATCTGGTTTGGCAAATGATTAAGTGTGTGTATGGAGACAACAAAGAATAAAGGAAAAATCAAAAGAAACATTTGAAAGGTAAGTATCAGAATTTTATTTCAATTTTTAATTATGCACATAATCTATGATTTTTATTTATGATGGTTTCATTTTGAGCTAAATTGATGTGACATGTTTATACATAATGATTTGATCAAAGATCTAGTTTGACTTGTTGTGATAAGAAGTAAATAGAATTGTAAGTGTACCTTAATGATGAGCCACCAATGAGGTATGATTTAGATTTACTTCAATTTCGTTTTAGTTTAATGGAAATTATGTGCCTGTTAAAAGAAAGCGGGGAAATGCCTAGTTTGGGTGGTTGAAACTAACTGTAAGAATTAATAATACCAGTAGCAAAAGGAATTGGAACAAGAAAAAATATGTTGGGAAATCATTCAGGAGCAAGGCCATTGTGGGACACTGGTACCCAATAGTGTCCATTTATTTCCATGAACATGTTATGACTGTTATGATGGTTTTGAGGCAGGAATATGCCTTGTTTTCAGACCTTTCAATGTGAGGAAACTTTTCCAAGGGATAGATTGCCCGAGGGAATGTGTAATAGAGAAGGGGATGCTGGGGAACTTGGAAGGTGAGTTAATTCATGGAAGGGGGTGACTGGATTTCTTGAGGGATTTTGTACTAGAGAAAGGAAGGTCAAGGAATGAATTTGTTTTCGTCATTAGAATTTCCAGATGGAATTTGAAGCACATTGGGAGTGTGCCCTGGAGAAATGAGTTGGTAACTGTTCACTAAGGCAACAAGTAGCACAAGGATCATAACATTGTACATTGGATGCATGTTTGACTTTGGTAGTGGATTGTGGACTTCCAGGGAAGGAGGTGAATCTTGGTATTAATTTGAAGGTGGAGGTGTGAGCCTTCGAATTCCATTGTTGCTAATGTGGGCATCGAATCATTTTATTTGTTGGTTAGAAAACATGTGCACATGTGTATATGTGTATATTACTGTAAATACTATATTGAGATAGATTTATAAATGTCAATGGAAAGTATGTTTATTTGTTGATTGAAGAAAATGTGTATAATTATATGTATGTGTATATCATTGTAAATACTACATCAAGCTATGTTAGAAAGCTCCATAGGAAGTATGTTTTACTTTCAGTAGTTTCTTGGTCATAGGTGTCACTGAACATCAAGAATGGTATTCCCGCAAGGCTGTGGGGTTTGTAACAACCTTGGTTTAAGTTCCCATGTAAATAAAAATAATACCAAGGTCATGGGACACATATTCCAAGCTGAATGGTGGGGAAATCATCACATTGGAGGTCACTTTTGATACATTATTAATGGCTAAGGAAATTGGCAAAGGCAATGGCAAAGAAAAAGAGGCAATAATTAGAATTTAATTATGATAAATAAAGGAAAATAGGAAAAAAGGAAGGTAAAGAGACACAAATTTTCATGCTAAGGAAATTAGAAGGAAAATAAAGGAAAATGGAAAAGAAGGGAGACATTAATAATGAAAAGGAACCTGAGAATCAATTAAAAACTTTTTCCCTTCCTTCGATTAGGTGTAGCAAAGGAAAGAGAACAAGTACTTGGACAAGGAAGAAAAGGAAGGAAAAGGACAAGTGGGGAAAGCAAGGAGAAGGTTGGATCAAGAACATCAGCAAGAGGAATTTGTAGGTAACATGTTGAATGTGTGATTTCCTAGCTGAGGTGTGAATGCATGGTACATGCATTTGTATATTTGTTTCATTTGCTATCATTGACCTTGGGTTTCCTGGTTTGACAATGGTTTCAACCTTGCCTTTCCATTTACTAGATAACCATGGTGTGATGAGATTCATTCTTGGTTAAGCTTTTGATTTCTAAAAGGTTTTGGAACCAGGTGAGGTGGTCTAAGGAAAATTACCAAAGGTTAGGGGTGGATATGGTTTTCTTTGGGAAGCCCTCGATGGAAAGATGGAGATAGGAAAATTACTCAAGGTATGGTGAAGAAATTTTGAGGCATCCAAGCTCGATTTGGTTTTGTGATCTCGGGACTAGTTTAGGTGAGATCATGGCAGTTTGAGGGTGGAAGTGGTTTAACCTCTAAAGTCCTTGATTGACTATGTCTTGGTTTATCCCATGATATCCCACATTCATGTTTGGAATATGGCATGGCGGTGATTGGATGAAAGAAATATTTGGTTCAACCCAATCTGTGGTCGGGTGGTACATGGGAGTCCGTAATTTAGTCGGATTTATCATATGTTAATAAGAGTTATTTTCCTATTGCTATCTAAAAGCATGTGTACTTATTATTTTGATTTTATGGCTGATTTGTCATGGTTAATATTATCATTATATGATGGTTATAAGCATGGCTCAATGATGTTCTCTAGCTATGGATCTTGTTCATGATTTGGTAAATATTTGAATGGTTGATGAATGCATGGGTTAACAAGTGTTGTTGAAACTACTTGAGAGGGTTTAGACCTTCTTGGTGATTCTTAGATGAGTTCAAAGATTTATGATTATATATGCATTCATGACCTATAACTTACATGTTTACCATGTTTTTGATGAAATGTATAATGTGTACTAGGAAATATAGGTCAAGTTTTGGGTTCAGTTTTGAATGTTTGTAATTTTCTTCATGTTAATTATGATTCTAAAAAATTATAGGAAAATATGGCATTGGTTTGCAGACTATCCTATAAAAGTGGCTTAGATCTTGGGACTGCAAGCACTAAACTGGAGGATTTAGGTCATAACTACATGGAAGCATTCTTATGCGTGTGGTTGGGGCCTCATAACTAAACGCATGCCTTGTCGTGTGTGTGGTTGGGGTGTTAGGTCAGTGAAAAAGGGTTCCAACTCAGGGAATGACCACCTGGGATGGTTAAATGATCCTGAGTGGTTTGTGGTCTCTGAGGGATGTTAGTTTGTGGTTGGATTCTAGGTCCCACTTCCATAACTAGAACTTGGAGGTCGGGTCTTTTCATAGTAGCACTCAACCTTAAATTTACCCTGGGATCTTGTAAAAGTGGGTAAATAATGGGAGGAGTGGTTACAACTAAAAAGAAAGATAATTTTCCTATGCCTTTCGTTGATCAAGTTTTGGATGATCTTGCAGGGAAGAAGTTATTTTCATTCTTGGATGGTTTTAGAGGGTATAATTAGAACCAGATCAGCCCTAAGGATTAGTATAAGACCACCTTCACATGTCCACGGGGGATATTTTCGTATAGGGTCCTTCCCTTTTGTTTGTGCAACGTCCCTACTACCTTCCAAAGGGCAATGTTGAGTATTTTTTCTGATATTGTGCATGATACAGTTGAAATTTATATGGATGACTTCAATCCTTATGGGAATTATTTCTAGGAATCTCTCTCCAACCCATGTAAAGTTTTAAATAAGTGCATTGGAATGTATTTCTCACTAAGTCCATAAAAGTGTGATTTTTTTATGAATTCAAGGATTGTCCTAGGTCACTTCCTCTCCAAGGAAGGGATCCAAGTTGACCCTAACAAGATTTATATTATCAAAAGGGTACCTGTCTATCAAAAACAGAGGCATGTTATGATTTTCCTTGCACCAGTTGGATGTTATATGAGGTTTATTAATGATTTTAGTAATATGTCCTCACCTTTATTTAAACTTTTAACTAAGGATTCAAAATTTTGTTGGAAAAATAAATGTCAAGAGGCATTTGAAGAGTTGAAGGAGAAATTAAACACTACACCAATTCTTAGGGGTCCCAATTGGGACTTTCCTTTCCACGTCCACATGGATGCATCTCAAAAGGCTGTAGGAGTAGCCTTCGGAGAAGTGAAAGGTAAGTTTCCATATGCCATATTTTTTATCAGTAAGAATCTATCCAAATCTGAACTCAACTAAATGTTATTGAAAATAGATTTTATATGTTATGCACTCCTTGAACAAGTTTAGGCATTATATCACAGGGTACCAAGTGTTTGTACATACTGATCATGCAACCATTAAATATTTAATGAACAAACTTGATGTAAATTCTAGGATAATTAGATGGTTATTGTTGTTGTAACAATTTGATCTAACTATTGTTGAAAAGCTAGGTAAGGAAAATTTGGTTACGAAGTTTTTATCTATACTAATAGTGCTTGCAAAAAATGAAGAGATGATACATGATCAGATCCTAGATGAGCACCTATTTGATATTTCATTCTTGTCTCCTTGATTTTTTGACATAGAAAATTTCTTGGTTGCTGGTAGATTCCCTCCTAATATATCCTCTAAGGACAAGAGAGTAATTATTAGAAAAGGGCCCCTTTCATATGAATTAGGGGATATATTTTCGGATTGGGACGATATCAGATCTTGAGGAGGTGTGTAAGGGGGCATGAGGTTTTTTACATCCTCTCAACATTCCATCATGGACCCTATGGGGGTCATTTTTCTTCCAAGAGGACAACCTTCAAAATTCTCCAAGAAATATACTATTGGCCTACTCTACACCAATATTCTAGGAGATACACTACTAGATGTGATGAGTGCTAAAGGAGGGGAAAGCCTACACCAAAGCATGAAATTACCCTACAACCTCAAGTGACTCTTGAGTCATTTGAGAAGTGGGACATGTATTTCATTGGGACATGTTAAAATTGGAAACTAGGGCCAAACTCCATGTGGGTCATCTTATTCATAGCTAATAATGTTTTTATTAGATTCCTCTCGTTGAGAGGTGCAGGATTGATCTAAAGATCATCCAATTCCGATAAGTATTTATGGAGATATGAATTTATTTTGATTATGGAATAATTATCAAGCCAACCAGCGATTCATGTAGGCTCAAAAGCCCAACAATCGCATCTATTCAAACATGAACAGTTGTGCATAAATACAGGAGGAATTTTCCTCATTTACACTCACTCATCTCATCACATCTCTCTCTCTCTTCTGCATAGAAAAGAGGCTCTTCTCTACTGTGCAGAAAAGAGAATGTCTCTCACACATGTGGAAGGAAGGACACAGTTTTAGGGCAGCAACTGCAGAACCAAAGTTTGACCAGTGTTGACCAGAAGACTCCCTCCTCAGAACTATACTATAGGTGCTTCTGGATCTCCTCTTAAGGCCACATTTTTTGGTGGTGGAATCAAGCCGATCTAACAGTCGGTTTGTGAGATATTGTTTGCCCTAGTTTGGGACTGATCTAGGGTTCACTGCTACTGATGTAAATTATATTTATGTACTATTTCTCTCTGCTGGATTATTGAAGATAAAAGACGATTTGATCAAAGGGTTTCCCCACATTGGGGTTTGTCCCTGGCTAGCTACCACATCTTGTGTCTCTTGTCTTCGCTATTTTTATATCGATTAGTTAATGTTCAATCTGCACTTTACTTTATGTACATGTGATTGCTAATCTGTGGATAATAATAAAGAAAGATAAGCATAGAACATACCATAACTTAACATGGTATCAGAGCTGAGGTGAAGACAAAGCCTGAGCAAGAGCAAGAGCAATCACTGAAGAGAAGATTGGCAAGGCTATCCTAAAGGAACTATGGGGTCCTCATCACTCTTTCCTGCCGAGGACAAGCTTCGCTAGAAAGCTGACTATCACGGATGGAAGATGTCTATCGATCTAACCCTAGAAGATCAAGGAGTGTTGGACCATGTGAGAGGTAATATTGTTGAGCCTCCATCAAATGCATTCTTTGCTGCCAGGAAAAAATGGAAAACCAGAGAAGTCAAAGAAAAGAAGATCATCCGGGACTCTATTGATAAGCGCTTGGTGGCCTACATCTCTAACCTAAACACCTCCAAGGAAATCTACGATAGATTGGTGAGTCTATTTAAAGTTAATGATGTAAATCAAGTTTTGTTTCTTAGAAATAAGTTGAAGGAAATTAAGAAGGGTAAAGATGAGAGTATGCAAGCATACTTCTTAAGGATCACCGAAATCAGGAACAATCTCCTATCTATTGGGGAAACTATTACTGATAGGGAAATGGCACTCATGACTCTTGGAGGATTACCATCCGAATGGTATTTGTTCAAGACTACTCTTCTGAGCAATAATGTAATTCCTGGTTTCGAGGAATTAATGGCTAGATGCATTCAAGAAGAAACAAGGGTAGAAGAGCAAGAAATTACCATGCTTAAAGATCCTCCTACTGCCTTTTCTTCTCATGCTAAGAAAAGAAATAATTCTGGGTCTAAATCAAAAAGAAAGGCTAGACCTAAAGGTGGAAGAAAATGATGATGTTACATTTAAGATAAAGCAGGTCACTATGCAAGGGAGTGCCCTGATAGAAAGGACTCACACCGGGACGATGATCAAAATACTTCTCATGGCAATCAAAGGAATGGAAAATTCAATAGCAGAGGTAAAAGGAGTGATGGAAATCAAGGAAGAGGACAACCATTCAAGAAGGCTAGAAATTCTAGGTATGAATCCAACATTGTTGAAAATAAGCATGATGAATATTATCTACCAGCTTCTCTATCTACCTCTGCTCCTTCGGACTCGATGGGAATTTGGCTCATTGATAGTGGTGCCTCAAGGCACTTCATTGGTTACAAAGAAGTTCTCCATAATCTGATAGAGAAAGAAACTAACCTGAAAATTGTCCTTGGAGATAACATGAAATATCCCATGAAAGGTGTAGGCAATGTCTCTCTCAAATTGAATCAAGGTAATAAGATCCACTTACAGGATGTATTATATGTACTTGACCTAAAAAAGAACCTGGTGTCCACATCGGCAATGGGAGACAAGGGCTACAAGGTAACCTTCAATAATGGCAAGGTACGTATATGGAAAAATAATGTTAAAGATGCCTTCACTCTTGGATTTCGAGTTCATTCATTATATCAGGTCGGTGGAAGTCTACTAGGTGTCATGTATTGTGACACATCTCAAGCCTTGATCGAGAAAACCGAAAAGAATATCAAGATCTTAAGGATTGATAATGGGACTGAATATGAATCTAATGAGTTTCATGACTTTTGTAAAGAAGCTGGCATTAAGAGGGAGACTACTACACCATATACTCCTGAATAGAATGGTGTGGCGGAAAGGAAGAACCATACGATTATGGAAATTGTTCATGCCATGCTCCATGATCAAAGACTTCTTAAGTTTCTATGGGCAGATGATGTAACAATGCTCGACATGGATGAAACCATGGATCCTATTGATCCACTTGAGCCTTCCTCTTCTAGAAAGAGGCCCTCTTAGCTTAGGAGGTTACTCAATGATGTTGAAGGACACACTACACCTCAAGGAACCTTCCGTGAAAATAAGAAACCTAATAGGTATCAGGGATACCTGACCATCATGAGCCTGATCATACAAAATGAGCCTTCATCATTCTCAAATGACGTCAAGCATCAAGTATGGAAGGATGCTATGACCGAAGAATATGAGTCTATTATGAAGAATGATGTCTAGGAAATAGTTCCCAGACCCCATGACAAGACAGTTGTCACTTCTAAATGGCTTTACAAGATAAAGCATGCAGCAGATGGAAGTATGAAAAAGTATAAGGCTTGTTTTGTCACTCGTGGCTTCTCCCAGAAGGAAGGTATATACTATGACGAGATATTTGCACCTATTACCTGCTATACCACCATCCGCTCGATCATAGTCCTTGTGGCTTCACAAGGATGGAACCTACATCAGAAGGATGTCAAGATGGCGTTCTTACATGGTTCGATCAAAGAAGAGGTCTATGTGGAGCAACATGAAGAATTTGAGATGTATGATTGAAAATATCATGTATGCAGGTTGAAGAAGGCTCTCTATGGGCTAAAGAAAACACCCCAGCCATGGTATCAGACGATCAATAGCTACTTGATGAAGCAGGGATTCACTAGGAGTGAAGCTGATCCTAACCTTTACTTTAAGGTTGAAGATGACAAGCCTCTCATACTAGTGCTGTATGTGGATGACCTCTTTCTAACAAGTGCAGACCCTCTCATTCACAGATGTAAGAGGGAGTTGGCTTCTGAATTTGAAATGAAGGACCTAGGACTGATGCACTATTTCCTTAGACTTGAAGTGTGGCAGAAACCAGGGGAAATTTTCATATCTCAAGGAAAATATGTGGTGATGATATTGGAAAGATTCGGTATGGTTGTCTGCAAGCCTGTTACTACCCCGATGGAGCTTGACTTTAAGAAGTTAAGTGGTAGCGCTGTTGGGCTTGTTTTATGAAATGCCACCACGTATCATCAACTCGTCAGAGAATTAATGTTCTTAGCGAACTCTCATCCAGATATATGCTTAGCAGTCAACACGTTGAGTCAACATATGGTTGAACCTCACCACATAGATTGGATTGGTGCCAAGAATCTGTTGAGATATCTTCATGGCACAATTACTTATGGGTTAAGATACACTACCAGAGATGTGAGACTACTTAGATACACTAACGCTAATTGGGCAGGCAATGTGGAGGACTGTGAGAGCACTTCTGGGTGTTGTTTCTCCTTGGGATCTGCTTCGATATGCTGGATGGCAGGAAGCAAAAGTCGGTGGCTTTGAGCACTACAGAAGAAGAGTATATTGTTGCTAGCATGGCCTCCTATGAGGCAGTCTGGTTGCGAAAGCTCTTTAGTGAGCTGTTTGGACTTACACTGGATACCACCATGATCTTATGTGACAGCTAGAGTGGGACTTGTTTGTGATAGAATCCCGTATTTCATGATCGCTCCAAGCATATCGATATTAGGTACCATTATATTCAAGATATGGTGTAGTGGGGAGCTATAAGGTGCCAACATATCGGTACAGATGAATAGGTCGCCGACATTCTGACAAAGCCCCTAGGAAAGGTCAAATTTTTGACTTTCCAAGAACGACTTGGTGTCATTCAAAAACCCTTTGATGAGGGTCTTGTATGATGTATTAAGCTCTAGGAGCTCTGTGGGGGTGTGGGGTACTTCTTGGAGAAACATATGACCACAAGGTGACTCGCTATCCCCTGGTGGTGTATGTGTACAGGGTAAAAGAATCAAAACTTTCCCTATGACACCCCATGGTGACTATGTAGCAGGATGATTAGCTCTCCTATGAATTCTGGATGATGTGTTCTCCATGAGGACTATGTAGCAGGATGATTAGTTCTCCTATGAGGTCTAGATGATGTGTTCTCCATGACGATTGTGTAGCAGGATGATTAGTTCTCTAGTGAGGCCTGGATGATGGGTTCTCCATGGCGATTGTGGACAAGATGATTCACTCTCCTGTGGACAACATGATTCGCTCTCCTGTGGACAAGATGATTCGCTCTCTTGTGGGACAAGATGATTCGCTCTCTTGTGGGACATGATGATTCGCTCTCCTGTGGACAGGATTGATTAGTTCTCCTATCAAGGCATCCTACCCATGCAGTCTGGGACTCATGGGAAGTACCTCTCATCTAATTAATGAGCAAGGAAATGAGGATAGGGACCATAGTAGTATCGATGGACACATCGTTGTATCTACCATACTCCCTATGCTAGGATGACCTTCATTGATCTGGGATCAATGATACTAGTCTGGGACCAGTCGTATGAGTTGTACCGATTATGATGCTGAATTTGGGTTGGTTGAGATTGATCTGGGACCAGTGGTACATACTCTAACACTGACTTTGAGTCAGTGATACTGGTCTAGGACCAGTGGTAGGAGTGGTACATACTATGACGCTAACTCTGAGTCGGTTGAGACTGGTCTGGGACTAGTGGTATGCACTCTGAGACTGAATTTGAGTCAGTGGAGTATGATACTGGTCTGGGACCAGTGGTAGGAGTTGTACCCACTATGATGCTGACTTTGAGTGAGTTGAGACTAGTCTAGGACCAGTGGTACATACTCTAAGACTGACTTTGAGTCAGTATGATAAATCCTCGATCATTTCTTCCTCTTTGTAATTCAGACAAAGTAGAGCAGAGCATAATAGAGAAGAGTAGATTAGATCAGAACAGGGCAGAACAAAACATAGCAGAACAAGTAGGATAGAGTAGAATAGAGCAGGGGCCAAGCTATACAGGGAAGTGCATTTGATGGATGAATAGTAGCGACCAATAGACTGATTGCAGATGGAATTCTCCCTAGTTGAGATGGAGTGTTAAGATTGGAAACTAGGGCCAAAATCCACGTGGGTTATATTATTCATGGCTGATAATATTTTTATTAGATTCCTCTCATCAAGAGGTGTAGGATTGATCTAAAGATCATCCCATTCCGATAAGTATTTATGGAGATATGAATTTATTTTGATTATGGATAATTATTGAGCCAACCAGCAACTCATGTAGGCTCAGATTCCCAACAGTTGCATCTATTCAAACATCAACAGTTGTGTATAAATACAGGTGGAATTTTCCTCATTTTCACTCACTCATCTCATCACATCTCTCTCTCTCTCTCCTGCGTAGAAAAGAGGTTCTTCTCTACTGCGCAGAAAAGAGACTCTCTCTCACACATGTGGAAGGAAGGACGTAGTTTTGGGGCAGCAACTGCAAAACCAAAGTTTGACTAGCATTAACCAGAAGACTCCCTCCTCAGAACTGCGTTGTAGGTCCATCTGGATCTCCTTTGAAGGCCACATTTTTTGGTGGTGGGATCAAGCTGATCCGATAGTCGGTTTGTGAGATATTGTTTGCCCTAGTTTGGGACTAATCTAGGGTTTGTTGATATTTATGTAAATCAGATTTATGTATTATTTCTCTGTGCTATATTATTGAAGATAAAGGAAGATTTGATCAAAGGGTTTCCCCACATCCGCCACATCTTGTGTCTCTTGTCTTGGCTTGTTTTCTGTCGATCATTTAATGTTCTATTTGCACTTTACTTTATGTACATGTGATTGCTAATCTGTGGATAATAATAAAGAAAGATAAGTAAACTGTTATAAGCATAGAACATACCATAACTTAACAGGACAATTGGCCTAGCATTTGAGAAAGAAATAAAGTGAAGGCAGTTAAAGCAACAACAAAGAAAAATGTTGTAGAGTTTCGAAAGAAAAACATCTTTTATAAGTATGGATTCCTAAGGGATCTAGTCATTGATCAAGGGGTTTAATTCACTTCAAATTTGATTGAGGGAATCATGGAGTAGTATCACATAGTTCACACAAAATCCACTCCCTATCACCTTCAATGTAATGTACCCAACCCGTCAAGTCTTGTTAGAGGAATGAGGTAAAAACTTTCTTTTTTCTTAGGCAATTTTTGCTTTGCTTCAGCTTCTCGACTCATTATAAGAGCCTCACAACTTGGATCTTGTAGCATATGTTCTATATATATATATATATATATATATATATATATATATATATATATATTGATATATGTGTGCATGTTGGGATAGGGTCCCCTGGGTTAGTTTTGCGGCAAAATCCCAAGTTTTGATGTAAAAATATGTAAACTATCCACAAATTGTGGTCGCCGAGGATGTAGCTAGTTAAGAGTCAAAAAGGGTTTTACCCTTATTTTATGTAACTAGAGTCAGCTTTTGAAGATCTACCCATGGTCCGCGGACCATCGGATCGTATAAATAGGCATGTCTTAGGGATGTATAAGTGAAGAAAATCAAATTTGTCTATCAGTATGATGGAAAGAATCTAGAGAGTTAGCACAAGAGAGTAAGAAGGAAGGCTCTGCTTCTAAGTGCACAGAGGCCTAGATTAGTGTTTTGTCAATAAAGAAGATTGTTGCAAAAATTCCTGTGTTTTATCTATTAACTTTTGTTATGTGTAAATGCACTTTATGTTGTGATGAATAATGTTTTTATGAAATAAGGACGTACTGATGCACGACTTTACTTGATATACATTTTTATCTGAACACAACTAATCTTAAGTGATTATGAGAAGATTATAGTGCTTTCTATTAAAGTTATCAAAAAAATAAAATAGATCTGAGTAAATAATGGTTTAAGAGTAATCTACAGTGCGCGTAAGTAGATAATTCGCCTGTTCAGGGTTCGAAAATGCCAGTCATAGACCTTAGCGAAGGTCTAGAGGCTAGTTAAAGGAATTTCATTGATAAGCCATAAAGGCTTATCGATCTGCACGAAGGAAAACCTGAGTCACAAAAGGACATTGCACTGATATTTGGGTGTGGAAACTTGGTTTGAGGATCCCCCCATACTGCTTCGGGTGAGACGTCAGTCTGCGCACTGCATATTGATGCCGAAAGGGCTAGTAGTCTAGGGATTTATTTGGCACAACTAACTCTGAACCTGGGAAAGACCCACTAAGCCAATAAATGGTTTCGTTGCTAGCACCAAGATCTACATAAAGAGATATGTGATGTCACATCACTAGAATCCCAACAAGAAGGAAATTGAGAAGTGGTTGGATAGAAAGATCTACGAATTTGCAGCACAAGAAAACAGGAATCCACGCTTGACAAAAGAACAGTGGTCGAAAGATATTTGTACACAAACATACATGAAAACTTATTTTTCACCTTCCCGATTGAACTATATGAGTGGATCGCTAAATTGGCAGACGACCAAGGAAGGTGGAGGCTTGACAGTCCAATAGTATGGACCTCGGAGCTCGAACATAGGTTGGAATGTTCTAAAGATAAGATCACGTGCGCAGTTGATCACTGGTTTGATCAAGTCATCAAAGGATTTGTTACAGAGTTCACGGTTGATACCTCAGTCAGTTACAGCAAAGCAGAGTGACGCTTCTTCAAGGGACCGCGAGGTAAGTATTTGAGATCTTTGAATACTTGGATTAAGATGATCTTGTGTGAAAAATGGGTTATGCCATTACCTTGATGTTTGGATCTACATGAAGTGGATGAAGCTTTAGAAATCAAGGAAAAATAGGTCTTGAATATAGTCCATTGATTGGACCTCCTTCAAGTGACGATGAGGGAGAAACACATGCTTCATCGCAGAGTGTTGTCCAGTTGATAAGGCAGGGTTTTCCATGGATACCTCATCCGTCCAAACCACCTCCACCTTCACCTCCACAACATGCACCTTCACCCACACCACCACCACCACCACCACCACTGGTCAACATGTTGAATACAATGAAGTTTCCAGTTTTCAAATGCTGAGGAAGTGAGGATCTAAATCAGTTTTGGTTTGTCACGAAGGTTGTGTGGAGAGTACAACAAATTACGGATGATAATATAAATAAGGTGTAGTTAGTCACCACTCTGTAGGACTACACACTAACATGGTATGTTAAGTATTGCACAGATAATCTGTTGGCATCGTTTGCAGATACTCAGACCGCTTTGAACAAGGAATTCAGTAAGCCTAAATCTGCCTCACGGTCGGTAATTCGAGTTAAGGAAATCATGATGAGGCCTGGTGAAATTCGGTGGGAGATAGATCAAAGAATAAAGTGTAGGATCCATGAAGCTAATATGAATATCACAAATAGCCAACACCACGATTTGTTTATAGTTATGCTCCTACCCCACTTAAGGATTGCTTTATCACAATAAAAGATAAGAACTCAGACAGTAGCCCTGGAAATCACAATGAGATTGCATGAGACACCTATCTGGGATGCTTCTTTGGGAGTTCAACAGATTCATGTAGAGTTGCAGAACCTTTGATTGGAGTTGCAAACCTTGAAAAAGGAAAAACAGGCTCGGCCAGAGGTGCACGAAGAAGTTTGGTGTCTCAAGTGTAAAAACCAGGGGCATGATAAAGATCACTACCCTGTCTTCGTGAATTACATCATAGTAGGGGGGCCTATGCCCCTAAGGCAGGAAGCTCCAGCAGGACCAAGTGCGGAGCTCGTGCTATTTTTCAAGTAGTCGGAAAACATGTAAGAGATATTTGTCATTTTCTGCAAAAGTTTGTATAGACACCATAACAATTATTCTGTGATTTCTGCAAATTGGTGGGCCACGATGAGCGTCACTTTCAGAGCTATCAATTAATGATGGAGAGAATACCTACGTATTGAATGCAAGCAGAAACTCGGCCTCCAGATCAGGGTGCTGGGGGAATGAGAGGAGGATATCAGGGGCACGGACGAGGCCGAGGAGGAGGAGGACCTGGTAGGGCTCATTGGCATGTCATTTGTTACAATTGTAGAATGAATGACACTACGAGTGGGAGTGTATGAATCAAACACACCCGTCATGCCAATATTTCACTCAATTTGACCACACAATCAAAGAATGTCCTGTGCTAATGACCAAGATGCAGGAAAAGAAGGCACAGCCTCAGCATCCTACCCAAAACTTACAGTTGATGAGGGCTGAGCCCCATGAAGTGGACCTGAATGTGAATATCATACTGTGATGCAGGATCACGATTGGTGAAAATAAGGGAAAGTAGCCTAAAGAAGGTGGATGGGTCCATAAGGACCCAGAAAAGGAGGTCGGGTTTGATTTGGAGCATGCGAAGGAAACATTCATGGAAGAAAAGAAAAGCTTCGTTGAGGCCTCTACCTCAGGAAGTCAGGAGAAATTGCCTACAGAGGTTGACCCCTCTGTGCTTACCACCTTCTTGGAGACTTGTATGAAACTATTGCACAATAGCAAGGTTGTAAAAGGGCTATATGAGTTGATAAACAAATGTGTTAGTAAGGATAATACTTCCGATGGACCCTACATAGTCAGAAACATTGGTAAGAAAAAGGAAAGAATAGGGCGTGAGATGAGGCTTACCGCACAAATAGGAGACTATGAGATGGACCAAGTTATTTAGGATTTGGAGTCCGACGTGAACGTACTGCCTAAATAGACGCGAGAGAGAATGGGGAGACCTACGCTGCAGTGGTATCTGATTCAACTAAGGATGGTGAACCACTAGAAGATTATCCCTATGGGATGATTTCAGGGAGTTATTGTAGATATAGAAGGTGTGAGTGCGCTGGCTGATTTTGATGTAATAGAGATTTTTGATGATAGAAATCCATACCCTGCACTCCTGGAAATTGATTGGGATATTGTTATAGACATTTTTGGGCCCTGCAACCCCAAGCATAAAATGTCCATAAACCAAGGGCTCCTAAGTCCCTAAAAGTGTTTTTCTAACCCCTAAAAGAACAAGGTCAACTGATTATAGCTTCTCCCAGAAGTTCTCCATGAAAAACTGCTCAGAACTGGTCAAAACAGGATCATTTCACCTGCTCCATAGGCAAAGTGCATTGCATCCCACCTCAGTACACTCTGTGGGTGCATTGCATTTCAAAAAGCCCTTCTATGGGGTGCGATGGGCGAGAAGTGACAAATGGCAGTGTCATTCCGCGAGGTGGAGAGGCATGGAATCTTCCAGAAACTTCTCCTGTGACACTTGCCTCTTTGAATTCGACCAAGGATGAGTAAGAGATCATCAATCTCCAAGTGGAAGAAAGAACTATCAGAGGGAAAACACTAATCAAATCACAAGCTGACTCCTCTCCCTTACAGATATCTATATATGGATCCCTCATCCCAGAGATCCAGAGGCTGGAATTTTGCATCTTGTAAGGAATTGTTGTTGGTTTCTTGAGACAACATCATAGTGTTGGGTGATCTAAGATTTGTATGAGGTGAAGAAGGGCTTACTTGCTGAGAGGATGATGCTGGGTCAGAACAACTAGTTGTAACTCCCTTGGCTCTTTCTTGATTATCAATAAAAGCTATTCAAGTTTTCCTCCATACTCTTGTGTCATTTATGTTTTATGCATTTGTATGGTCAATTTACATCTGATCCTAGATTGTTTATGATTATAGATCTATGTTCTTGTATAGTGTTATGCTACTCTAATTCTACAGGTACTCCGTGAAGCTGGGCGTACAAGGAAGCAAGTAGCGAAGGACTATCAGAAGAGAGAGGAATCAAACTATGAGATAAGCGCAAGATAGAGTTTGGTCTCCTTTGTTCTTCTCTCATCTATATTTCATAAAGGAAAAACGAAAGTAGCTTTACTTTTTTTGTTTCTAAGGTAGCTACCACACCTTAGTGGGATAAGCAGTTCTGTGTAGACACTTCTCCCTGTAACAAAATGGCGACTCCGCTGGGGAGTGATTAGGTTGTTTGTTTATCTTCCTTGTTGTTTATTTTATAAACTTACAGACGGAGCCTGAAGTCAAGTCAGGTAGCTTTCGAACTACATTTGCTATGCAAATGCAAAGTAGATAAATGCCACTTCAGTCAATCTCTGGGTTTTGTTTATGAATTAAACAACTGATTTACAAACTCTCTGATTGCCCTTGTGGTAGCTCTAGTAACCTCCTTAGATCTACCCCTGATTGTTGATTTATTGATTACCATTTGCTCGGCCAAAACCCCTAAACTGAACTGCAAACTGTGACTCGGAACCCAAGCAAAGTCTCGTCTTTGGCTCAGCATAGGCTCTGTTCCGTGAATCTGAAATTTAGTGCACTTCCCGAGTGTAGTAGGTGCACTGCATTTCAAGTTCACTGTGTTACAGGTGCACTGATCAGACTAGGCATTGTTCCTCAGTTTTTGTTTCTGTGTTCATTCTTTTCAGTTCTATTCATGAATTTTGCTGCCTGTAGTCAATATATCTCTGTTTGAAACCCTTTTCCTTGCTGTTATTCCACCTCCATTGTGCAAAGAACTGTAAATGTTTTTGTGTATTTGTCGAGTCATTTTCAGTTATCCTTTGCAAAAAGTAACATAGTTGTACTGTCGTTTCTCGATTTGAAAGTGTCGCAAGTGTCGTTTTCAGTCGTAGAAGAGAGTCTGATTTCTCTTGATATTTGATTACCCTATTACTATTGTATTTGATCTGAATTTGTAGTTTTTCTAGTGTCAAAAGCAAGTATTCATTTCCAAATCATAAATTGTTGTGATTGTCTTCATTTTTTATTTTGAAAAGAAACTTGTTAGTAATTGTCGCTTGAAAAGTAATTCAGATTTGCGCATTAGCTTTCTTTTTATCATTCACATACTAAGAAAGCCAGAAACAAATACATGCATGTGCATTTGCATTTAGATTGTTTGATTGGTTAGATTTAGGACAATGCATATAGTGTGTGCTCTTTGCTCTTTGTGAAAGAATATTGTCTCTCTTTCCTTAGTAGCTAGGATTTTCATTGCACAAAGAAGATAAAAGACTGTTTATCATCTTAGATTGCATTTTAGGAATTATACATCTACATCACGCGGTGAACATCAAAGGCAAATTTCTTAAGCAAGATCAACTATAAAATAAATTTAATGAATCTAACAACGCTTTGGAACCTAACGCACAACATCTAGAAGTCTAGGCTAGAGACGTATTCCGGCGTCGTAAAGCCTGGTAATTGTTGTTCTCACTGATGGTTGGGTGATTCCTCCACTTTGAGAGGATAAGTGCCAGTACAGACTTGTGCTCCCACGTACCGTCGAGTATATTTTGGGAGACCACAATAGGCTTAATCCTTTATCCATAGGAAGCCATGTCTGCCGCCCTATCGATCGCAATGCACTGAACATAGCATTCGCGAAGATTGACTGTCGTACCGTAAAAAGTATTATGCAGTTTTGCGATTGGTTTGGTAATCCCTCTACCTAGATTTCTAGAGCAGTCCCTTTCGTTCCTTTTTAGACTCCTTAATGGAAAAGGTCCATCTAAGCACTTGTCACTTCAGGCTCATTAAAAATCGAAGGCGACTAGAGTCATCTTTTGCTTTTTCTCGACTCTTTAAAATTGAAAAAACAATTTGTGTCAAAGCGTCTAAAATTTATTTTAAACGGAATAATCATCACCCTTTCCTACGTTGATCTTAGGTTGAGAAAATGGAATCCACCAACCAAGGAATTCCCCTTGGAGGAAATCCTATTCCCTTCTCCTCTTGGGGAGATGTTGGTGCACCCCATATGGCCACATTGTCGCTTCCAGGATTGACAATCGGCTTGCCCGTATGGCTCTTCTCAACCTCTGTCGTTCAGAACACCGCGACTCCTGAACAATCGAGTCAGAAACTAGACGAATCCAAAGTTACCCCCCAACTCTCTACTTCTTCCAATTCTTCCTCTCCTCCTTCCTCTTCTCTTGATGGGGCTGGTAAAGCCAAAAATCAAGTATCTGAGAAGAAGAAGGAAAAGAAGAAGAAAGAGAAGAAGAAGAAGGAGCCAAAAGCGAAAGGGGGCAACCAAGCATCGTCTAGCGAAAATCCACATACTATACTGACCAGGCCTAAATCGCCATGTGTCATTTGCAAAGGAGACCACTACCATAGAGATTGTCCCTGCATCCCTCGGATCTTAAGGGACTGGTCCCCTAGTTTGCACAACCCGGTGTCGTCAACCTCTGATGATCATGTTGAAAACACACCGTCAACTAGTGAAAGTGAAGCCCCGGGACAAAAAGGAAAATATAGATTTCCTTGTAAACTGTGCGAAGGCGATCATGCCGTCCACTATTGTCCCTTCTTAGACGAGGCTAAAAGAGTTTTGGACAATCGTCCGGTTTCACCGTTACGACTTCCTCCTGGATATAAAAAACTCTTGCCGAGTCTGTCACTAGTTGAAAATCCGGCTGACCCACCCAGGTGGTCGGCCGAAGCATCTATCATTGAAGATGAACCATCTGAACCCGTACCAGACGAAAGTCAAAAGGTCGAGGCGGCAATTGACCCGGTCTTGCCTTCAGAGGTTCCATCTTCAGATGATACAGTCACCGAAGAGAACAAGGATCACACCGTCCAAATTCTTTTCGTAAGCACAGACTCCGATGAACATGGGGGCAATTTACCCATTCCTTTACCGCAGGAAGGAAGTTCGTCAGAGTCGTACCCGGCCATCTATTCGATCCCACCTCCAAGCAACCTAGTTATCTCCTTTGACTGGAATCAACTAGGCAGACCCCGTTTACCGGCTAGTGTACCATTCCGAATCATTGCTCAAATATATAGAATGGTTATGGACGGTACCATCATAGATGAAGGGGCTTCTGTGAGTATCCTTTCCTCGACTGCTTGGAAAGCGCTTGGTTCGCCATCGCTTTTGCCTGAGATGAGAAATCTAACAGGCTTTGACAAAGGAACCAGCCGACCGTTAGGGATCCTTCCCAATGTGCCCATAATGTTGAGAGGGAAAATCATTCATATGAATGTAATGGTAGTCCAAGGACCCCTGGATTATAATCTACTCCTTGGACGAGACTATATTTATTGCATGGGAGCCATTGTCTCATCACTCTTTAGAGTAAGGTGTTTTCCACACAAAGGAAGAGTGGTCAAGCTCGTAGACCAGCTTTCATTTCCCGGATCATGCATGCCAAATAGTCATATACCATCCCTAAATGGTCTTTTCACACAAGGAATGTCTCATCAATCTCCAGTCCATCCACCTGATGAGCGCGAGTGATTTGGGGGACATGACTAAAACCCAGGGGGCATGCACCCTGGTTTGCTTCGGCAGGAAAACTTCAGGTATAGGGTAAGTTTCCGCGAGAGATATATGACTAGTCTGTACTGCCGTCCGTGATTGGAAAAGGGGGTTAGATTGGAATAAGATTCCCTCGTCAAAGTTATGTGAGTGGATTGTCTCACCTTTGTCTATTTCGGTAGACATCGCCGAAGAAGTGTTTTGTTTGTGGTGTGAATAGAACAATCTTTGGTAACCTAAAAGAGGTAGACCTTTCCTGATAAAACAAATGTTTTGTTGGTAGAATGAAAGGTGAACTTGAAGCTTTATTTTATACCCGGGGGCATGCAAACCTTTTGGCGTGCAAGCGAAGAGCGACCATTTATTTTTTTAAATTTGTAGGTCCTCTAACCCTTTAAACTCGTAGGATTGGTTGTTTCCTAACTTGCATAAAGAAAGGATGTGGGGAAAAACTCAAAAAATTGCCATTTTCATATATGATACATTCTTATTTTATGGCTAGATTTATCGAGAAGTTTTAGCACATAGTTCAAGCTCGTTAAAAAATAAACATAAGTCATGAGCAAATGTTTCTCCCCGCATTTAAGCTCATTAAAAAATGAACTATTTCCCGGTAAATAACCATTGTGAATGTAGCACTTCAGCCTTTAAAGCCTTGGTCATGTTCTCATCATCACCTCCACTCTGTATTGGCCGATCATTCACCTCCATTTGATTGTTTACCCCTTTTGAGGAACAGCTGCGAAAAGTGATCCCACTAGCCATCCTGGTAACACTGCCGTGATTGGAAAATTCCAAACCTTACCTAGAATCAGCTGCTACCCAATTTTATCACTCGTTCCTCAAAAAACGAGTCTTCTTTAAGCTCTTTTCAACTGACTAGTAAAATATGAAAAGGTTGTTGAGCCATTGGCCTCTCCAGCTCGTTAAAGGGACAGGAAGTGCTATCCCTCATTTAGATTTTAATATTTTTGGACCTGAGGGATTATTACACAAAAAGATCGAGCGCTTGTTTTGTTCGGCTCGTTAAAAGTATCGAAAATTCATCCCTTCTGTATTGTTTTATACTTTTTCGGACTTAAGGGATTAGGTGACGAAAAAGGAATTTTGGAGTTTCCTTTACGTCCCTTTTCAGACTCTCTAAAATTGAAAAGGACCGACTTATCTTTTTCGTTAAACTCGTTAAAACCTAATAGCGACAAACTTGTCCATAGCAGACAAGAACAAGTTTCACTATCGCTAGGCTCGTTAAAACATAGCAATGGGTTTGCCCGAAGAGAAAATTATAGAATAAGCATATGTTATCCTCCTCAAGCTTGACAAAAATAAAGAGGTACTGGTCAGCAATGACTGGGGAAAATTGGGAAGAAAACTTGAAGAAACTTTGTTGGTAGCAAGTCGCTCTTGAACATGACACTTTCACTCCGCATCCAAGTCGGGTTGGGTTGTTTCATTCACCGGTCACATCACCATGGTCCCATCACACCATCCACATTTGGGGTTAATGCTACCAATCCATCACGTTAGTGTCGCCGATATGTTCAAGAGAAGTCATTCAGAGAATTCACCTGTGTCTCACCCACTGCAATACATTTACGCTCCATTCTTTCATGACCGCCACCCTGGACCTTATATCACCAGATCGTTTTCAACTCCATTAAAATCATTTGCTCCGTTCCGTGTCATTGATGTGGGATTCATTAAGGCCCTCCTATGACGGATCACTTCTTGTCGACATCAGCTCATTATCCAAGGAGTTGATCTAGGGACACCCCGTTCAGTACTTTGAAGCTTGCATGCCTCAATGGCAAGTTTCTCACTTCCGGCGACAGGTTTACATCAATGGACTTCGACCGAAAGATTTTGCATGGTGTTTGATGCCAAGTCCTTTATTCACACCACGTGAATTGTACTACAGTACCTTGAGGGTCATTATCATTATCGATGATTCCTCTCGCGCCTGTTAATAGCTTACATCATTGGCTGGTAATCAGGCGATGTCTTTCCATGTTCCACTCCATAACATCTCTCACATGGATGGACTTGTACTTTGAGTGAAGATCAAACGAGATTGAAGACCCCGGATCTAGTTTCATCCATCCGGGCTGCGATATATGTTCAGAGAAATAAAGACATCAAATGTACATCGTTGCTGCACAGATAATCATCCAATCAAAGGGATGATGGCTCTACCAGAATCATCAGTCTACACTCAGATGATTGTCTCTCCTATGTACATGAAAATGAATTTATAAAGTTGAGCATGGGAATGCCCGCCTCAGCTAGATCATGAAAAAATTATGAAGATAATGTATTGTATTGTATCTTATTTCAGGTATCCTCCCAGCTTGAAAGAAATTCGGATCCTCATAATAAAGC
This sequence comes from Pinus tabuliformis, assembly GCA_031772625.1. Lineage (NCBI taxonomy): Eukaryota > Viridiplantae > Streptophyta > Pinopsida > Pinales > Pinaceae > Pinus > Pinus tabuliformis. The sequence continues at coordinate 881,324,851 of CM062811.1, read as the reverse complement.
ATTTCACCCGACATCAAAAAGATTAACGACCTCATGCTTTAGGGGGCAACTGTTATAGAAATTCTTGGGCCCTGCAACCCCAAGCATAAAATGTCCATAAACCAAGGGCTCCTAAGTCCCTAAAAGTGTTGTTCTAACCCCTAAAGGAACAAGGTCAACTGATTACAGCTTCTCCCAGAAGTTCTCCATGAAAAACTGCTCAGAACTAGTCAAAACAGGATCATTTCACCTGCTCCATAGGCAAAGTGCGTTGCATCCCACCTAAGTACACTCTGTGGGTGCGTTTCATTTCAAAAAGCCCTTCTATGGGATGTGATGGGCGAGAAGTGACAAATGGCAGTGTCATTCCGCGAGGTGGAAAGGCATGGAATCTTCCAGAAACTTCTCCTGTGACACTTGCCTCTTTGAATTCGACCAAGGATGAGTAAGAGATCATCAATCTCCAAGTGGAAGCAAGAACTATCATAGGGAAGATACTAATCAAATCACAAGCTGACTCATCTCCCTTACAGATATCTATATATGGATCCCTCATCCCAGAGATCCAGAGGCTGGAATTTTGCATCTTGTAAGGAATTGTTGTTGGTTTCTTGAGACAACATCATAGTGTTGGGTGATCTAAGCTTTGTATGAGGTGAAGAAGGGATTACTTGCTGAGAGGATGATTCTGGGTCAGAACAACTGGTTATAACTCCCTTGGCTCTTTCTTGATTATCAATAAAAGCTATTCAAGTTTTCCTCCATACTCTTGTGTCATTTATGTTTTATGCATTTGTATGGTCAATTTACATCTGATCCTAGATTGTTTATGATTATAGATCCGTGTTCTTGTATAGTGTTATGCTACTCTAATTCTACAGGTACTCCGTGAAGCTGGGCGTATAAGGAAGCAAGTAGCGAAGGACTATCAGAAGAGAGAGGAATCGAACTAGGAGATAAGCGCAAGACAGAGGTTGGTCTCCTTTGTTCTTCTCTCATCTATATTTCATAAAGGAAAAATGAAAGTAGCTTTACTTTGTTTGTTTCTAAGGTAGCTACCACACCTTAGTGGGATAAGCAGTTCTGTGTAGACACTTTTCCCTGTAGCAGCTATCGACATGAATGGGCTCATCAATTTGAAGAAGTAGAGAATGTCATTTGAAAGGAAATCGCTCTGCGTTGTATTACCATTGGACCCTATAGAAAGACAATGTTATACTGAACTGATCTATGACTATGAGCAGAGTGATGATGATTTGGATTAGATCTATAAAATCACAGTGCGAGACCAAGACTGGGTTAATCCAATAGCTGATGGATGAATTTCATGGGACCGTGAAAGTTCCTGTACCTCACATTCGGACGAAGAGTTGGAACATTGGCAAAACAGGCTACATGAAGTATCCACATTGTGCTGCAACATTATGACCAAATCGATGCACTGTGTGTCATCAAAGGTAAGAAATTTACCTTATTACGATGGTTTAACTATCGTAGATAAATTTTTGAATTCTTTTGAAAGAGAAGTTCCAAAGGATTACCGCTTTCAGCTGTTGGACTAGGCATTGTGTGCTACGCCCGCTCGGTGGTGGGGTATGCACACAGACAACTTGATGAGTGGCACGATTATAGAAGGATGATTAGAATGAAATTTTGTCGTCCTAAAGTACAAGTAACTGAGAAGTATGATGGGAGGAATGATCTGCGTGATCATTTTGACAAATTTACTAAGGTATATGGAATGGAGCCACAACCAAAATGGGTGCATTTATTCTATCACACTCTGGACATAATCTCTATGAATTGGTATTTGGAAACGAAGCTCTGCCATGGCACCATGGAGTGGGATGTCTTAAAGGAATGGTTCATGAGGAAATTCAGCTTTGAAGATGGGTTTGAAATCATTGATGAAGTGTTGCAAGAGGTTAAGGTAGCGATCTTCCAAATCCTGCAGGATCCTTTGGACTTGATTCAATCAGATTGGAGCACCCAGCTACGCCATGCATTGGAATGCTATAATATGACTCTAGAAGTGGAGGATGAGGATCCAAGGAATATAAATATCCTAGAAGCGGAAGGCCACCGTGAGGTTGAAGGTCCGTAGATAGAGAACTTGGATATCACTGCACCACTAAAGACTAGGAAGGTAAACATTGGTACTGAAATGGAACCTAAATTCACAAAGATCAAATATTATTGGGATGATGCCACAATGGATAAAGTTGTTGAGTTACTCTGTGAGTACCAGGATCTTTTTCCTATAAAACTTTTGGACTTGAAAGGCATCATAGGCAATTTGGGAGTGATGAAAATAACTCTGAAACCAGACACGAAGCCCGTTAAGCAGAGGCCATATCACCTTAATCCAAAATACAAGGAAAAGGTCTTATTGGAGTTGGATAAGATTCTTGAGGCAGGAATTATTGAACCTGTGGAGGAATCTGATTACGTGAGCCCAATGGTAGTCCAAGAAAAGAAACAAAAAGAGAGATACGAATTTGCATAGATCTTAGAAAGGTTAACGATGCGTGTGTCCATGATCCCTTACCGACACCGTTCACAAATGAGGTACTAGATAATGTTGGAGGATAGGAAGCTTATTCATTCACTGATGGGTTCTCTGGTTACCATTAGATTAAGATCGCACAAGAGGATAGGAGTAAGATAACCTTCACGATGGAATGGGGTTGTTTCCAATATATAGTAATGCTATTTGGACTCAAGAATGCACCGATAATATTCTCACGTGTAGTTATTGCGATGTTAAAAGAATTTATTCACAAATTCTTGGAAGTGTATTTTGATGTTTGGATAGTGTTTGGGTTAGTCAAGCACCATGTTGCCAGCCTACGCTTAAGGTTGGATATGTGTCAAAGGTATCATATTGTGATGACCCTGAAGAAGTGCTTGTTTTGTGTCCCTTTCATAATTTTGCAGGGTCATGTGGTGTGCAAGCAAGGACTAATGGTGAACCCTACCAAGATAGCGGTAATAATCAATTTGGAAGCACCAAGGAGTGTCAAACAGTTGCATGCAACGTTGGACCATACTCGGTATTATCGAAAGTTCATCAAGGCTTATGCTCATATTACCACGCCCATTGAGAAGTTGCTAAAGAAGGATGCTACATTCTGTTGGGATGAAGAATGTCAGTGTAGTTTGGATGTCTTGAAGGAAAAAATGGTCACCGCACCGATATTGGTCTTCCCAGATTGGAAGAAGGAATTCCATGTGCACGTTGATGCCTCGTGTATTGCATTGGGAGCAGTACTAACACAGGCTGGTGAAGGGGAGATGGATTATCCTATGGCATTTGCGAATAAAGTTGTCAAAGGCTGAAAATAATTATTCGACAACATAACATGAAGGATTGGATATGGTGTACGTGCTCCAAAAATTCAGACACTACCTTGTGGGCAGACATTTCAAGATGTACATAGACCATTCTGCATTGAAGTATCTAGTCAATAAGCCTGTGTTGGGGGGGGGGGGGGGGTGGGAAATATGCAGATGGTTTTTCTTGTTCCAAGAATATGATTTTGAGGTAATTGTGAAACCAAGAAGGTTGAATGTAGGACCTGGCCATCTATCGCACATTGAGACAGGAGAGGAGCCTACTAATTTGGCGGAAGGGCTGCCCGATGTGCAGCTCTAAGACAAGCCAGGCTAAAAGAAAAAGAATAAATCCTATTTCTGAACAAGAATATACAAAGGATACAGCTAAGGTTACCAGCAAAGAAACAGATGGGAGCAGGCATGCCACTCCATCTGGAGGCATCCTAGAACCTTCCACATCACACACTCAAATGTTGGAAAGAGAGAAAAGTGTTGAGGTATCCTCTTTTAGAATGCCAATAGATAAAGACCAAGACATCAAAGAAAGATACAAAGAGATAAAGGCCAGAAATGAGAGGCTGGAAGCCCGGACCTATGCATAGTACCTAAAAATTACCCCTACTAATCAAACAAGGCTCATGTCAGCCTATGATGTCAAAGAGGGGAAGATGCAAATGACCTTCATCAAGCCGACCACTCAGCAGCCAAGGATAGCAACAGATTTTAAAAGAGTGGATTTTGAAGTACTGGCAAGAGATATTCATCCCATTGACCAGATTGAGCTACATAAATAAACAGGTGAGATGATTTATTCTACATTCATAGGGAAATCCATAACATCCCACCAACTGTAGAACTCTTTAAATAATAATTCAACTCAGTTTCAATTGGAGAAGGCCTCTTCACAAGCTAAAGTTACAAGAATCAAGTCCTTAGAGGACTTAGTGATAGGATTGCGACATGATCCCAAGGATGTGAAAGCAACAGAGTAGCTAATTAAAAAGAAGAATGATGGCATTATCACCCTGAAGAAGCAGCTTAAAATTCCTCAGTTGCATCACCCTCAAACAATGGAAGTCTTAGAAGCACAAGAAGGACATGAAGAGCTTATGGACCTAGTCCTAAAGCTAAATGATCAGCTTAAAGAAACAGAGAAGGAGTTGGACATTTTGATTTAGTCCAAGAAAAGTGACCTAGCCACAACTTCCACAACTACCATCCCTACAGTGACAACAATAGTTCCTTCCACATTGGCAGCATCATTGGCACCTATAGCTCCACCTGCCACAACACTGCCAATTACCACTGAATCTACTATAGTAGCATGTACTTGAACTGAAAAAACAACATAACTAGTAAAATCTATGGAGGAGATGTCCATCCAAGCTACAGAGCTCAAAAGATTAAAGGAGAAAGTGGCAAGTTTAGAAACTGACTGTAAACTTGCCCAAATTCAGCAAAGAGATGAAACACAGAAAGCCCTAAGGATGGGTGAAAAAATCAAAGCCCTAGAGAAAGATTTGAAACTACAGAAGCCACTAGGATAGACTAAAGAGATGCTTTGGGCCAATATCATTGACTCTACTAATGATATTTGGCCATCAATTCAATTTATATTTGAGAAACCTGAATTGGTGAAGGTAGCCACTGAGGCCATCCAGAAAGTAAGGGAAGAATTAGGAAACCAACCTGAGGATGCAAATCGACTCATCCACCTCCTAAAGTGTAATAACGGATATGAACTCCATGAGCTTGGTGTAGAGGATAGGACTGAAGCCATCCTAGAGATTAAAGAGTTTCTTTCAAAAAGAAACCTCATGCTCAACTTAGAAGAAAAGTTCCACAACATGTAGGTGGCCATTGACAGGTTTATGGCCAAATTTCAAATTTTGAGGGACAGAGGCCTTCCCAGTCCTGTGGTCATCAATGATAAACTCATGACCCAATTGGACTATAGTGATAGACTCAAGAGGTTGGCCAAGGAACAAGCTAGCTCTTTAGGCATTAAATATTTACCCACTGGCAAAGTATTATATGATTCATTGGAAAACATGTTTTCCCTAGAACATGAGGTGAAGCATTTACTTCTCACCAAGCCTAATTTTGCAAAATAGATAGAGGCAAATGAAATTTATAGAAGAATATTAAAGGTGAGATTGCTTGAGGCAGAATGGTGGGTAAAAATGACAGATTTACTATGAAAAAGTTTCACATCAGAAAGTTACCACAGTAAATCTAAAGGCAACCAGGTGAAACAGGTGAAGGACAGATAAGCAGGGTCAAAGAGTAGCAGAGTGAAAGAGTATCAGTTAAAAATCAAGGTAAAGAAGATTCCAATGCAGAAAACACCACAACTACCAGCCAGCTTAAAGGGATTAAGACAACAGAAACAACCAGCAACACCACAATAAAAGGGACAGCAAGAAACAGTTTTACATCTGTCTCTATCTTCATGCATGAAGATATTTTATTCCCTAGATTAAATCTCAAACTGTTATGAGATATTTTGTAATTATTTTTTGTATAAATACTTCACATTTCGAAGTATATAGTGTGGATTCCAAGACATTTCTATAAGCTTTTTATATCAAATCAAAATTATATTGTATCAATGACTGGATTGGCTTACTGGATCAAGGAATAAAGATCAGATATTTTATAGGATTCTTTTGTAAAGAGAAATACAAATAAGTATTCTCTCATGTTTACTGTTGTTTCTCTTATGTTTCTTCATAATCTTGTTTGTTTCTCTAAAATCTAAATGTATAACATGGAATGATATTTTATAAATTGCTTGAATGCACTCTGTCTTGACTGTTTTACATTCTAAATGTTTTTTGCTCAATTATCTTAGATATGGAATTCTTAATTTCCCCTTAGCTTCCATAGTTTCTCCCCTGGTCTATAGCAAAGGATTCTTAATTTCCCTTTGTTCATGATCACCCTCTTTTCTTCATTCTGATCCTCTTCCAAGGATTCTTAGCTGCCCTTTCACCCTAGTTAGAATAATTTCATCCATTAGACCTGAAGATTTTCCTTTTGCTTTGCTAGCATGCCTTGTGAACATTCCCTTTAATGATCTGGTCCAGTTGTGCTATCCATTGATTGACTCCATAGCCCAATGGTTTGAAGACCTAGCTCTATCCATCTTCTCCAAGAATTCCACCACCCAACTTTTAATCCAAAAATCAAAACCCCATGAACATTAAGAACTAGCCTAAAATCTAATAAAAACAAAGCTAACTCATAAAGAGAGAGCCCTCTCTGGACTTAGGTTGGATAGAACCTAAGCCTAAAAGATTGGTTTTTGGTTAGCTCGAATGATTCCTTCTTTTGATAACTTCTAGGGAAAACTTCTGAGTGATAACATAGTGGCGACCACATTGGGGACTCAAATCCTCAGTGCTAATAAACCTTTGAGAAAATTTCAAATCTTTATTTCAAGCCTCTTGAAGGGTTTATTAGAAGTTATTTACAAAATTTTACAAAAAGAAAGTAACTAGAAAAGTTTGAAACTATGACTTCAATGAGAACTCACTATACTAGGGCCAATCTAGATCGAAACCCTGCCCCAATAGTGGATAATCCCAACCTGATTTCAAGAAGATCCAAAAGACAAGAAAGTTCAGTAAGTCCAACACCTTATATCAAAGCAAATTCATGCCCTGATGAGTGGTTGTTTTTAGAAGACCTCCCCTTTCATGATTCATTTGACCTTTCCCTATTTAGAACCAGGTCTGAAAGTGCACTTGATGACATAGTTCTAGATCCAGAGTTTATTGTAGATCTTGAAGTCCAAAAGGAAAACTAGTCAATTAATGAGTATATTCTAAATTCCCCTCAGTCATCCCTTACTATTGCTAAGATCCCTGAGCTTTCTGAACCAGTGTCAACTACCCTTAGTTCACCATTATTCCCTTCCACCTCTGAAGTTCATTCCTCACCTCCATTTATACCTTCAATTCCCTACTAACCTATCATTACACATCAATCACCTATTATTCCTAGTTCTCCACCAACCACTGTATCATCTCTTGGTACCTCAACCCCACTTCTTAGCCCTGCCCAACTTAGAGCCATGGAAAATAGATATGCTCCTCTTGTGTTACCTGCCCCACTTGGTGCCATGCCACAAGATTACCAAAACAAAATTGTCCAATTTGATGGCATAAGACCTTATACAACACAACATAATGTAAACAAAATGATAGATTACTTTGAATTACATGAAATTGATATTGGAGATGTTCAAATGAGAATTTTTTCTCAGACTCTAGCTAGTGATGTTAGGAAATGGTTTAGAGCTTTACCTGCTAATAGCATAGATAGTTTAGATATATTTTATCAACAATTTTTAAATATATGGGAAAAGAAAAAAAACCCTCTACAGATCCTTTCAAAATACGAAAACATTAGAAGAGGACCAAATGAAATAGTCCAAGATTACTGTACTAGATTTAACAATATATACAATGCAATACCAGTCAATCTTAGACCCCCACCTGACTTAGTTCTAATAAATTTTCCTGATGGATTTGATACTGATATGGCCTTCCAACTTAGAGAGAGAAATCCTCCAACTTTAGAAGACATGCAAAGTGTAGCAGTTAGTGTAGAAGCTAACTTGCTAGAAAAAAGTGCTAGGGTTAGGAATGAAAGGAGAGGATCTGCCAAAGTTGAAGCCTCACCCTTTGACCTTAAAATATGTGTTCTAACCAAGGGTATGGAAAAAATGATGGATAGGGTAGAGAACATTGAGAGGAAGCCTCACTGTGATAATCAACAGACACCTCCACTGAGAAACCCAAACTTTAGAAAGAATCAAAATCAAAATACTGGAAAGAATGGACCTAATCAGAATATTAGGCCTCCTTTTCAAGAAAACTATGCTGAAACATCCCATTCAGAAAACCTTGAACAAGACCCACAAATTAACTTAATGGGATTAGATGATCAGGAAACTGTATTCTTGCCCTAAGATGACCAAGAATTGCATATGCTGCAGCAATTGTAGACCCAATCCGGAGAATCATTTGATTATAAACAAGGGTATTATTCTGCTATTTTGAATTACACAAACAATACAATTTAAGGAGTAAAAAGAATTCTGATACTCCTAACCAAAACAAGAAAATAGTACCAAATCAACCTAAGAAAATCAAAATAGCTCCAGTTTCTAAGACTCTCCAAATCCTCCCCAGACCAAATCAGAACCCTTCTGGCCCCACCATTGTAGATATAACCCATAACCAACCCCTTAATGATCAACCATCCACTTCAATCCCCTCCAAGGAGAAATTGGAGAAATCTTGAAACACCATATTAGAAAATATACAGAGAAAGACTTCAAATGCAGAAAAAGAAGAGCAACCTCCTCCAAATCCTAGTATGAAAATTCTGAACACTCAAATAGGAAAAGCCCCTTTGCCTTTCAATTTGGGAGCAGAGGTAGCTAAAAAGAAAATTTTGGTTCCCTTAACAGAGCTGATTAAAAATGAAACTTATAAGTCTCAAATAAGAGAAACCTTAAACTTTGTTGAGAATGAAGACTCTGTCAACTTGTTTGATGATCAACCTGAGCTTATATTCGGTCCTGATGTTAATGGAAAGCCACTAGAAGGAGGGATACCACCCTTTTATATTAGCCTTAGCATTCATGATAAAATCTTACACAATGCAATGTTAGGTGTAGGGGCTTCACACAATTTAATGCCTAAATCAGTTATGGAAAAGTTAAACTTGGACATCACTAGACCTTACAAGGACTTGTTTTCATTTGATTCAAGTCAAGTAAAGTGTCTAGGAGTAATTAAAGACCTTTCTGTTTCTCATGGATATAATAGTTGTTGATATCCCACCTAAATATGGCATGCTATTGTCTAGATCATGGGGAGCTAAACTCCAAGGATCTTTGCAACTTGACATGTCATATGCCACAATCTTAGTCTTTAGACAACCTAAAAAGCTTTACAGAGAGACCCTCATGAAATATTTGGTGAGTAGTCGAGATAGACCTCAAAACTTTCCTATCTACACCACGCATTTTGACATTGATTCTTTCATTTTGTATAATGCTGAACAAACACAACAAACCACTTCAAATAGTATTATTTTAGAACCAAAAGAAATTGTAGTTACAGCTAAAAAAGAAACTGTCCAAACTCAAGAGATTTCCAATAAACAAGATGATCAAAACACCTCAAACAAGGAAAATTTTCTTCCCCTTGACAGTGAAAATTATGAACATGAGATATTATGGCACCTTGAATTTGATGGATCAATGAATAAGTTAGGAGCAAGAGCAGGAGTGTGGATATATAATCTGGAGAATGATCACTCAGAGGGCCATGCTTACAGACTGAATTTCAAATGCACTAACAACATGGCTGAGTATGAAGCACTTCTTTTAGGTCTTAAATTAGTTAGAAAGTTAGGAGCTATAAGAGTTTCTATTATGGGAGACTCTGAATTAGTGATAAATCATATTAAAGATGTATATATTATGAAACAACCTAGATTAAGTTGTTACAAAGGAACTATTATAGAGATACTAAACACTTTCCTAGAAACCAAAGTTGTTGTAATTCCTAGGAAGCATAATATGCAGGCTCATAGTTCAGCAATGTTTGCAAGCACTTGTAAGTTACCATTTCAACCTAACCATGAGTACACTACTAAGGTTAGGCAAAGACCTGCTGTCCTAGATAACTTGAAAAACTGGCAAGTATTTGCTAATGACAAACAGATAAGCAATTTTTAACCTTAGCGGAAGAATTTGTAAATAGTAATATAGACACTGACATAACATTAGATCATGATTTTAAAGATAAAATAGAAATTAATGAAATAGAATATGAAAATATAGATAGATTTCATCCCACTAAATTTACAAAATTAGATGTAGAAAACCTAAAGCAAGTTGAAATTGATGAGATAATTAACGAAGACTCTGAAATCATTAATCTTAAAGACAACTTTTTTCCCAAAGGATTGACCCCTTTGGAAGACTTGTTTGATTCAAATGATGTCCCTAGGAAACCAAATATGGAACCCTTAAAATATGATATAGAGGAGTGTAATATAGGCACTAAGGAAAATCCAAAATTGATCAAACCTTCAAATACCTTACCTCCTACTGAAAAGTGAAATACATTGAACTATTAAAGGAATTCCAAGATGTCTTTGCCTAGAGTTATGAGGACCTCAAGTCCTATAAAACCAACATCATACAACATACTATCCCCATAAAATAAAACCAAAAACCTTTCAGGAGGAAGCTTAAGAGGATCAATCCCACCCTATTGCCTTCTATTAAAAAGGAAATCTGAAGGATATATGAGGCCAAGATAATAGCGCCAATTAGATTCTCTGATTGGGTTTCAAATTTGGTTCCAATGTGGAAGAAAACTGGTGAGATCAGACTTTGTGTTGATCTCAGGAATCTTAATAAATTTTCACTCAAAGGCAATTACCCTCTCCCTAAAATGGATCATATATTACAAAGGGTAGTAGGGTCAACTAGAATCTCATTATTGGATGGGTTTTCTGGTTACAATTAGATTTTAGTTCACATAGATGACCAACCTAAAACTACATTTACTGCTCCTTAGGGCACATTCATGTATGTGAAGATGCCTTTTGGATTAAAGAATGCAGGGGCCACTTTCCAAAGAGCCATGGACATAGCTTTTGCTAAGGAAATTCATGACTTCCTAGTAATATACTTAGATGATATCACTGTATTCTCAAAATCTGATAAACAACATTTAGATCATCTAAGGCAAGTCTTCATCAAATGTAGGAAGTATGGAATTTCTTTGAATCCAAAATTTTTTTTATTTGGGTTAGAAGAGGGAAAGTTATTAGGCCATATAATCTCTAAAGATGGTATGCAAATAGATCCTGCAAGAATTGAAGCCATCTTACAGATACAACACCCAAGGAACATTAGGGAATTACAAGCTTTTGTAGAAATTTTGAATAATATGACACTTATTCACAGAGATTATCCCGATTATACACTATTGCGGAATACATGCACAATACATAATCTCCTCTGCGTTGATCATCAATTTAGCAACATTAAAAACCATGAAACATCAATCACATGCACACATTAACACAATATGTAACCCGGGGAAAGCATACAGCGGAAATCCCCACACTATCTGTATATTATAATGATAGATAACATGTAACAATACATAGTACAATACTCCTCACAAGTACACAGTACTATCTCCACCTGTTACACACAAACTAGCTCAGATCTGATGCCTCAAATCTCCTCCACTGTTTGCCTGCCTCCATTGCACAATCCCGCAAGAGAATCAATCACTATGTGAATTCGAATTCATTTGGTTATAATACGCAAGCCTCATGGGCAATCTCCATCCATGCATGTGCAAATCTCATGCACAACTATAGTCACAATTGATAGCAATCTCAACCTCTAACACCTGTCTCCACTGAACTGTACATGCACTGAGTTAACTGATGTATTCTTTAGTTGCTTTATGAGTTAATAATTAGTGAATTAATTAATATTTAATTCACACAACTCATCACTAGTGTATTCTTTAGTTAGACTAAAATACAACTAGTTCAACCAAGTCAAACTGAACACAACTCCATCAACTCCATAATCAACTCCACCAAAACTCAACCACATGAGTTCTAACTGAAGTCTTGCATGCAATAGCTCAACTGACCCACAAGAAAAGTGTATTTCCTTCTGATAGTTGCATGTGCCACATCTGTAGCTCAAATTGAAGTGCTCCAAGAGGATAAGATAATGTTTATAGTCCAAATATTATTATGAGACAATAATATTCGATTGTTCTATTTTTAGCCTGGCAGTCTAGAAATAGAAACTGCCCATATGTCTAAAAATAGAAGTCCATCTATTTTTACCAACATTACCAATCATCCACAAATAGCATCCTGCAACTCATAGACCATGATCCATATGTCTAAAAATAGACATAGTCTAAAAATAGACTTTGCGCCAAAAATAGCCTACGGGCCCACTTGATGAAGGCGACTTCTTTCCACTAAGCTCCATCATCTTGTTGCATTCTCAATAGATTTTTTAGGAAAAATTAACTTTCTTAGGAGATTTATTTCTAACTTAGCAAAATTAATTAGGGCATTAAACAATATGTTAAAAAAAGATTCGACCATAAAATGGACCATTGAGGCTCAGAAATCCTTTGAAGATATCAAGCTAGCCTTAACAAAAACACCAGTTTTGATCAGTACAAAGTTTGATAGAGATTTCATTATATTTTCCTTTGCTTCATAACACATAATTACTGCAGTTCTACTGCAGAAAAATGATGAGGGTTATGAACAACCTATTGCCTTTTTTAGCAAAGCCCTGAGAGATGCCCCTTTAAAATACAATATAATGGAAAGGCGAGCCTTTGCTTTGGTCAAAGCTATCGAAGAGTTTAGAGTTTAGATTTTATATTCTCATGTAATAGCCTATGTCCCCAATTCAGTAGTCAAGGATATCCTAACTTAGGATGGTCCAAATGGAAGGAGAGGGAAATGGATTGCTACTATATTAGAATATGACCTAGAAATCAAACCAACAAATTTAATCAAAGGCCAAGGTTTAGCCAAGCTCATTGTTGAATCGAACTGTCAGGCCTTAGATATAAATTTTATTGTGGAAATGGATAATGGAGAGGAGATGGCGACTCCACCAATCAACCAGGCCTTTATTGAATCACCATGGTATGCTGACATCATATATGTTTTACAAAATCTACAAGCTCCTCCTGAATTATCCAGGACCAAAAGCAAATTTTTAAAAATGAAATCTTTAAAATTTTGCATAATTGACAATGCTTTATTTTGGAGGAATCATGCAGGTATCCTTCTTAACTGTTTATTGAAAGAAGAATCTGACAAGGTGTTACAAGAGTTTCATGCAAGTGAATGTTGAGGAGATCTTTACTAGAAAACCATTGTTGACAAGATTCTTAGAGCCGCTTTCTATTGGCCTGCTTTGTTTTCTGATGTAAAGAAATTTGTAACCTCCTATCATAAATGTCACATTTTTGAAGGAAAGAAAAAAAATTTACCCCTACCCCTAAAACCAATCTCTATAGAAGCACCTTTTCAACAATGGGGTCTTGACTTCATTGGTGAAATCCACCCACCTTCCTCTGCCCAACACAGATGGATCCTCACTGCTACAGATTATTTTACCAAATGGATAGAAGCCATACCATCAAGGCAAGCCACTGACACTGTTATAATAACCTTCCTTGAGTCCAACATCCTATCTAGATTTGGGTGCCCAACCAAGATCATCACTGATAATGTAGCAGCTTTCAAATCCAGAAGAATGATTGATTTTTGTAATAAGTATCATATAACCCTGGGCCATTCCACAGCTTATTACCCCCAAGGAAATGGACTAGCAGAGTCCTCAAACAAAAGTTTGGTAAATATCATCAAAAAATTGTTGGAGGATAACAAGAAAACATGGAACAAGAAACTAGTAAATTCCTTATGGGCAGACAGGCTAACCACAAAGAAATCCATTGGTACTAGTCCTTATCAACTAGTTTATGGAATGGAAGTTGTTTTCCCATCTTCCTTGGGAACACCAGTGATGAAGCTACTCCAAGAGTTGCAAGTTGAACCAAATGACATCCAAAGAAGAATCAACCAAACAATTCACTTACAGCAAACTAGGGAAGAAGTGTACATCAGATCTCAAGTTGTGCAGGAAAGGATCAAGAAGACTTTTGATAAAAGGACTAAGGCAGAAGATTTTTACCTAGGGGACAAAGTTCTAAAATGGGATTCAAGGAGAGAAGATAAAGGTAAACATGAGAAATTTGATTTCCTATGGAAAGGCCCACATATTATTTATGCTTTTAGAGGTAATAATGATTTCTTCCTCAGAGAAATGGATGGCACAGAAGTAGAAGGAGGACCTGTGAATGGTCAAATGCTCAAACACTATATTGAGCCTAGTTACTAATTTCACTAATCATCTATATATACTTTACTTTCAAAGTCTGGAGTTGATTGGATGATAATGTTTGAAGTTGAAGCCCGAAGAGAACGCCCTAAGCTTTAAAAGTTTTACTGTCATAAAAAGCAATAACGCGGAAATATGAAAAGGGAAAGTTACAGGGTAACATCAAAATAATTAAGAAGGCCATTGGTCTACAAAGTTCCTAACATTTCACCAGGAAATGTCATCCCCAAGTGGAGCCATTATTAGGTTCCTATACCAATGGGAGTCATAATTTTGAATGTCTAAGATTAAACCTGTAATATGTACATACCTTTGCTTTCTACAAATGTTTTCCATATTCAAAAAATTTAAAAATTGTAAAGATGGTATGTACTAAAAGAATAATCAAAGGACAAAAAGAATAAAAAGGTAAAAAAATATGAAAATTATGAACCCCAAGAAAAGAAAAAGTCCATGAAAGTGTGAAAGTCAAAATGCCACTACTATTTACTTTTTCTGCATAATAGATGATTGTGTGCAGTTTGTAATCTTTTCCACAATCCATGATAGTCAAAATGTTTAAACTTGGCTATTTCATGTTTCAATTTCGTGTCTATAGACAGAGAATAAAAATCTGACCAAACTGTTTAATCTTGACAGATAATTAGATAGGTAGAGTAAATAAAAGGAGCTCAACTATTTAATTTGAGCCCTTGGATATAATAAGGTTAGATTTAGTTAGTTTACTATTGTAAAGAGAAAGATAAAATTTTGATAAGGGTTTGCTAGCTCAAATGCACCTTAATAAAGAGAAGTAAAAATGGTAGGATGAGTAGATGGGTAAGTAGAAGAAAGGTTGCAGAAGTATGATGATTGATTAGACAAAAGCACATTTATCATCTTTCAACATGTATTTCAAATGTGAATGGGCAATCAAGCATGCAAATGGATATCAAAGTCAATTAATTAACCTCCCTCATTCATTTCACCTTTACTTAACTAATTTTCCACAATAAAGTTCAAAGTGCTTAAAAAACCCTAAGTCAATGAGGCTCAAAGCATTTCTTTGACTTTTGGAGGGACCGAACCCTCGACTCAATGACTTATAGGCAACAAGTACTAAAACCCCTTCATAAACATTCATTCTCCCCTTCAGTTCATTCATTTTCCCTAATAATACTCTTTTCCTAAGGTTAAATTACTTTTACCTAGGAAAAGTATTTATTCCCCCACATAAATCATTTTCATATCAAAACCCACAAAAACATTATATCCTAAGATTCTATGTTATTACCGGAAAATCATTAAAACATGAAATATCATATACTTAGGGTATTGTGCCCATTTCTGCTCATTTTACTAATTACTAATGTATTTATTAAATCCCAAACAAAAATCCTTTTCCCGTATATAAGTAACTCCCACAATATTAATTAACCCTACCCTAGTTTAATTATGTAAACTATGATTTTCTACCCAAACCCACTAACTAATCGATCCATGATTAAGTTAGTCAAAAAACCCAATTAAACCCTCTGCTAATGACCCCGACACCTTAACCCCGCCTTAATCCCTCATTAACTAAAAATTGTCACATTTAATCACCTGTCGTGCCCCCCCACTACCCTCCATGCAACTCTATTGCCCGATCACCTCACAATCACTCCCCTCCACATATGATGGCCCTTATTCTTTTCGAGCAAGCCCTGACGTCCAAATATTCCCTACACAAAAGGAGTTGTTTTCCGCTAGGCCCTCGAGGCTATGTGTCGCTCAATGTATGGAATCGGGTGGCCTCCCCCCAATACCACCGAATGCCCAAAAGTGATGCGATGGAAACCACTTAACACCTACCTACTACATGCCAAAAAGCCACTGTTCACCCTGCTACACAACAAATGACCATTGTTCACCCGTACCCGCCAAAATTGACTTTTGCGCATAAAGCCAAAAAAGCCCCAAATCATTTGTTTTATTGTTTTTTCAACTGAAAAGCTCCATGCAGGCACCTGCGAACGTCGAAGTTGTCAACCTATGTCCAATTGCACCATAAAGATGCCACAGAGCACCCAGTTTGCTCTCCAACCTACTCAGAACCTTTTCAACCATTTGCAGTTGCCAGTTTCCTTGTTTAGAGCCAGTTCTCCTTAATTCCAGGTATTTAAGCCATAATTCACTAGAAAACCTCTCAATTTCAGAAACAATTACTGAGTTTACTAGTTAAAGTAAAAAATTAATTAAAGAAACTCAAGTGACTTAAGCTTGCTCTGACTGAACCACCATTTCCCTAAAAAAATAAAAATCACCTCCCCCATTCTCAAATCCACAAGAAATGAGAATGGCTGCCCCAATTTCCATGGATGTGAGACCTATTTCCACTCCTCATCTAGACTTAGACCATCTCCCCCTAGCAGACACGGATTTCCAGATAAAGGACACCTTTGTCCATGAATCCCCTCTCAAACTCTACTGCCGATACAAAGACCAATACATGAACAATGCTGATAAAATTGGTTTTTGGGAATCCAATTTTCCCAAGTACCAATTCCCTGAAGTTCACATTTTCCCAGAAATTGTCCATTACTGCCATGCAAAGTATATCCCCAGCCAAAAAGCAGTGATGTCCCCTAACCAGAATATACTTTTCACCATCACTGCTGAATCAATAAATGTGATGCTACAACTTCAACCTGGCCAAAACTTGACTCCCCTCTCCATTGGAGATCTATTGGACTTATTTCCCAAGCTTAGCCTGGCAAGATTGGCCCAAATAATCCAAACCTACATTGTAGAAGAGAAGTATATCACCAAAGATCCTCCTCCATATGTGTATACCATATTTTCTCCATTTGGCCAAGACATTGTAGCAATGATATCTAGTGTCCTAGGTTATACCACCAATGAGTATATAGATGAGATCATCCTGGCTTTCATGTCCATGTACACTCCAGGACAGCCTCCTGCGGTTATTTATGATTATGCCAAGTTTATAGTTGACAGGATGAATGACCAATTCCTTAGGATGAGTAATGAGCGAGTCTTCAAGTACTCCTCTATTTTGTATCACCTCTTTCTATACTACCAAGCTAATAAGTTCACATTTACTCTTCAAAATCTTGACACAAAAGGTCACCCTAGGTCAGTAATTTTCTGGACTCCATTGATCCATAAATATGAATCCCCATATTCATATACAAACTTCATAGACCTATTTGTACATCCCATTGTGACAATGCTAATAGGCAGCCCTCCTCGAAGAATTAGTTTAGATATAAGGAGGATCCTAGAACTCTCAAAACAATCCAAAGTGGGGGATTGATACTTGTACCAGAACCACACTGAGATTAGAATTTATGGCTATGAGTTGGCCCCATATAAACTACCCAAATACCTCCCAATGAGGTTATTTGCTCTGGAGTGGCACAGGCAGATAATCAATTCAGATGAAGTACACTTTGTCAAAGCCAAAAAGAAGGCTCAACTCAGGATCAAAGACTAATTAGGTCCCTTCATTTGTAATAGCTGAGAAGCTGGAAAGGAGGCATACCAAATCCGTCAAAGCTTAAATCTAAAATAGAGCTTCATATGGAGATATGATCCCTTGGATTTCATGTGCAACAGAAGACAGAAAAACAAGATGACTCCTTATATTCATCACCGAATCCCTAAAATAGAAAAGTATGCCAATCAATTGGAATGGGTGGAAAACACTTTAGAGGATAGGGATAGTACTGAAGTTGTTGTGGAAAACACACTAATTGATCTAGAGAAATAGCTTGATGAGGGTTCTTTCCTACAGGTGCCAGAAGAATCACAGGTCTAGGATGGATTACAGGTCCAAGAAGAATCACAGGTACAGGAACGATTAGAAGTACTAGAAGAATTAGAAGCACCACAGAAATCAAACATTCCAGAGCAATCAGAGAAAATAGATAGACTAGAGGCCACCATGAGTACCCCCCTAGTCTTACAGACTCCTCTAAATGAGGAGAAAAGCCTCAAGAGAAATAGGGAAGGGGTCACTCCTTCAAAAAGAACAACATCACAAGCCTATACAGAGACAAGCTAGGCTAAAAGACAAAGAATAAATCTTGTTTCTGAACAAGAATATACAGAGGAGACAGCTGAGGTTACCAACATAGAAAGAGATGGGAGCAGGCATGCCACTCCATCTAGAGGCATCCTAGAACCTTCCACATCACATACTCAGATGTTTGAAAGACAGAAAAGTGTCAAGGTATCCTCTTTCAGAATGCCAACAGACAAAGACCAAGACATCAAAGAGAGATACAAAGAGATAAAGGCCAGAAATGAGAGGCTGAAAGCCCAGACCTATGCACAGTACTTGAAAATGACCCCTACCAATCAAACAAGGCTCATGTCAGCCTATGATGTCAAAGAGGGGAAGATGCAAATGACCTTCATCAAGCCGACCACTCAGCAGCCAAGGATAGCAACAGATTTTAAAAGAGTGGATTTTGAAGTACTGGCAAGGGATATTCATCCCATTGACCAGATTGAGCTACATAAACAAACAGGTGAGATGATTTATTCTACATCCACAGGGAAATCCATAACATCCCACCAACTGTAGAACTCTTTAAATAATATGTCAGCTCAGTTTCAATTGGAGAAGGCCTCTTCACAGGCCAAAGTTACAAGAATCAAGTCCTTAGAGGACTTAGTGATAGGATTGGAACATGATCCCAAGGATGTGAAAGCAACAGAGCAGCTAATTAAAAAGAAGAATGATGACATTGCCACCTTGAAGAACCAACTCAAAATTCCTCAGCTGCATCACTCACAAACAATGGAAGTCCTAGAAGCACAAAAAGGACATGAAGAGATTATGGACCTAGTCTTAAAGCTAAATGATCAGCTTAAAGAAACAGAGAAGGAGTTGGACATTTTGATTCAGTCCAAGCAAAGTGACCTGGCCACAAATTCCACAACTGTCATCCCTATAGTGACAATAGCAGTTCCTTCCACAATGGCAGCATCACTGGCACCTACAACTCCACCTGCCATAGCACTGCCAATTACCACTGAATCGACTACAACAGCAAGTACTTCCACTGAAAATTAGAAGAACTAGTAAAAGCTATCGAGGAGATGTCCATCCAAGCTGCAAAGCTCAAAAGATTAGAGGAGAAAGTGGCAAGTTTAGAAACTGACAGTAAACTTGCCCAAATTCAGCAAAGAGAAGAAACACAGAAAGCCCTAAGGATGGGTGAGAAAATCAAAGTCCTAGAGAAAGATTTGACACTGCAGAAGCCACTAGGACAGAATAAAGAGATGCTCTGGGCCAATATCATTGACTCCGTCAATGATATTTGGCTATCAATTCAAATTATATTTGAGCAAACTGAATTGGTGAAGGTAGCTATTGAGGCTATCTAGAAAGTAAGGGAAGAATTAGGAGACCAACCTAAGGATGCAAATCGACTCATCCACCTCCTAAATAGTAAGAATAATTATGAACTCCATGAGCTTGGTGTAGAGGATAGGGTTGAAGCCATCCTAGAGATTAAAAATGTTCTTTCCAAAAGAAACCTGATGCTCAACTTAGAATAAAAGTGCGACAACATGCAGGTGGCCATTGACAGGTTTATGGCCAAATTTCAAATTTTGAGGGACAAAGGCCTTCCCAATCCTATGGTCATCAATGATAAACTCATGACCCAATTGGACTATAGTGATAGACTCAGGAGGTTGGCCAAGGAACAAGCCAGCTCTTCAGGCATTAAAGCTTTGCCCACTGGCAAAGTATTATATGATTCATTGGAAAACCTATTTTTCCTAGAACATGAGGTGAAGCATTTGTTTCTCACCAAGCCTAATTTTGCAAAATACATAGAGGCAGAAAAAATTTATAGAATAATGTTAAAGGTGAGATTGCCTGAGGTATAATGGTGGAAAAAAATGACAGATTTACTATGAAAAAGTTTCACATCAGAAAGTTACCACAATAAATCTGAGGGCAACCAAGTGAAACAGGTGAAAGACAGATAAGAAGGGTTAAAGAGTAATAGAGTCAAAGAGTATCAGTGAAAAAACAAGGTAAAGAAGATTCCAGCATAGAAAATACAACAACTACCAGCCAACGTAAAGGGCTTAAGACTCAACAGAAACGACCAACAATACCACAATAAAAGGGACAACAAGAAACAGTTTTACATCTGTCTCTATCTTCATGCATGAAGATATTTTATTCCCTAGATTAAATCTCAAACTGTTATGAGATATTTTGTAATTATTTTTTGTATAAATACTTCACATTTTGAAGTATGTAGTGTGGATTCCAAGACATTTCTATAGGCTTTTTCTCTCAAATCAAAATTCTATTGTATCAATGACTGGATTGGCTTGCTGGATCAAGGAATAAAGATAAGATATTTTACAAGATTCTTATGTAAAGTGAAATATAAATAAGTATTCTCTCATGTTTATTGTTGTTTCTCTTATGTTTCTTCATAATCTTGTTTGTTTCTCTAAAATCTAAATGTATAACATGGAATGATATTTCAGAAATTGCTTGAATGCACTCTGTCTTGATTGTTTTACATTCTAAATGTTTTCTGCTCAACTATCTTAGCTAGGGAATTCTTAATTGCTCCTTAGCTTCCGTAGTTTCTCCCCTGGTCTATAGTAAATGATTATTAATTGCCATTTTTTCATGATCACCCTCTTTTCTTCATTCTGATCCCGGTCCAAGGATTCTTAGCTGCCCTTTCACCTAGTTAGAATCATTTCATCCATTAGACTTGAAGATTTTCCTTTTGCTTTGCTAGCCCGCCCTGTGAACATTCCCTTTAATGATCTGGTCCAGTTATTCTATCCATTGATTGACTCCATCGCCCAATGGCTTCAAGACCTAGCTCTATCCATTTGCTCCAAGAATTCCACCACCAAACTTTCAATCCAAAAATCAAAATCCCATGAACACTAAGAACTAGCCTAAAATCTAATAAAAACAAAGCTAAATCATAAAGAGAGAGCCCTCTTTGGACTTAGGTTGGCTAGAACCTAAGCCTAAAAGATTGGTTTGTGGTTACCTCGGATGATTCCTTCTTTATATAACTTTTAAGGAAACTTCTGAGTGATAATAGTGCGCACGGCCTTTCTCAGTCATTGCCGGCCATTTTTGGTCTCAAGCTCTGGGTTGTTCACAAATTTGGTCGCAAGCTCTATGTTTGATACTTTACCTAAGGAAACCTAGCATTTTATTTTCAACCCTATGTCCGGACCAGGTGAGACTACAAGCATCGGAGGAATTGTTCCCTCCAAAGGAGCGGCTCCAGAAGTTGTTAGCATGGAGGCTCTGGCTCCTATGCCTACGGTGCCAAGGTTGCCTAAGTTGAAGCCTACACCAATGCATGAAAATCCCAAGCCCAAGAAAGACAAGAAGAAGAGGCCAATGCCTATACGTGAGTCATCAAGGAAGAACTCTACTACCCAGGCCCAAAATAAAGATAAACAACTCGTGAAGGATAAGGAGAAAGTTGTAGATTTGGAGTCCGAAGAGGGCATGGAGGATATAGATGCCAAGGGCATGTAGCCCATATCCAAATTTATGGATTACATCCCTCTATGTAAGGGAAAGGTGAAGGTCACTAAGGACCTAAATGTGGTGAAATTCCTCATAAATACACCCTTACTCCTAGAAAGCATCACCTTTGAAGGCCCGCGCTTGGCGTGGATTCCCCATTTAAAAATGGAAGAGTCAGATTTGGTGGACCATGAAAGGTTCCCCCACCTCGCAATGGAGAACTACATGAAGCGGGTGTACTATAAAGAATCCAGTGTCACTGCATTGGAGCCAGTTGAGTGGATTCATAGAGTGAATTGGTTGGGGATACTGAAATTGCTGTGGGTGCCCCACTACCACCGCTCCAACATCAATATCATCTGTATCAATCAATTGCTAACCCTGGTACATGATGGATGTTTGTGGTTGAGTGAAATGATCCCAATTACAGACAAGCTGATCCATTGAATCATGCTCCTGCCACATTCAGGCTTGAATTTGGCCAAGGAGTTTGGCGGAAAAGCCAATGAGCACGACCTGGCATAAAAGATGAAGAAGAAGTTTGATCAAGTTAAGAAGCTATGTGGGTACTCTATCACATCTATCACTAACCTCGCGGTGCAAATTCCCACACAAATTCTCACCGGTAAGGTCATGAGGAAATGCCACGCAAATGAGGTTCTAACGATGGTAATCTCATTAGCTGCAAATTGCGTGGAAGGCGTGCAGTTTCACTGGTTGCACTACCTCTATAGCGAGTTCCTTGCAGATTGTCGTGAGGATCAAGACAAGAGAAAAACCTTCCACTATGTGTGGTTGTTGCTCTCCATTGTGTTAGTAGCCTGGGAACTGCTGAAGGATAGCCAGTTTCCTCCCTTGGAGAAAGGATTGCCTAGGCTACAAAATTTGCCTCCCTTTGGGAAACAAAGGATTCCATGCAGGTCACAGAGACAAACATTTTTTGTGTTAATGGAGGCGAGCCTTTGCACGACCATCAACCAGAAGCCACTGTTGTCCCCGACTATGTTTGAGCAGTTATCAGAGTACGCGAAGTTTAAGGTGGACTTCAACTGCGTGTAGATCAGGGCGAAAAAGGATCTGATGCAGAAGTGGTTTGATATGCCTTATCTTGCCACAGATGATTCCATTCAGGAGGTTATCAAGTGTTGGCCAGCCAATTTTCATTCTCCATCCGATCTAGCTGCACGCTCTAGCAAAGGTGCGAGAATTTTTGCGAAGAAAAAGAAGAAGGAGGCAACAAATCAGGCATTCCACCAGTTGGCCAAGAAGAGAACGAAGAAGGCCGAGGAGAAGGCCAGATTGGAAAAGGAGCACATTGCAAAGCAACAAGCTAAATAAGAATAGTGTGATTCTCAATGGAGCGGTAAATCCCCTTCACCCCAGATCGAGGAAGAGGAGAAGTTAGAGCAGGGAGGGGGCGGAGATGAAGAACAAAGAACTCCATTCTGGGTGAAGAGGTATACGGAACAACAGAAGGAGGGGCCCCAGAAAAAGCCAAAAGTGACCAAGCCAACGCTCGATCCCATTACTTTCACGGAAGGTGATCCCAATGAGATCGGAGATAAAGTGTGTGACACCACAATAGAACTATTACAGTAGTTCGAACAAAAGCACCTATAGTCGTTAGGTACTCTTTAGAAGGATTTGTGTGAGCTGCAGATCCATACTAGTAGGATACATGTGGCCACAGGGCAGGTGAGCACCGCACAGATGAGCTTGGTACCAGGGACTAGTTAGACTGCAGAGATGGTTAGATCAGTCAATCTATGACTAGTCACACTACCCTAAGGGTCTTTGAGCATGGAATCGACCAATGAAAAGGTCATCGTGAGTACTCTGAAGAAAATTGACCTCAACCTCACAGTGCTCCCCAATGAGTATCTTCATACGTTGTAGACAAGTGTGAGAGTGAAGCTAAGAGTGTGGGAGCGGCGCGCTCTTAAGTTAATCAGCGAATATCGGGTGAATAATGAGCAAATGTTCACTGAGAAGACAGAGGCCTTGGAGGCAAAGGAAACAATAACGGTGTAGAGCACTCAACTTGCGGTCGTGCTGGTAGAGGCTTACATGACAGTGCTGGAGGTGCACATACCTGAGGAGGAATGATCAGGAAACTTGCAATGGGTGTCCGCGATGGTAAGGCAGAGGTGGTCCGAGTTCAGTTCGAGCTCAACATGAAAATCACAGAACTAGAGCTCAAGTTAGAGCCTTCGACCCCAACAGAAGTTAGTGAACAACGCGAAGCTGCTGTTAACGATGCAATAGCCACTGTGGATGCTACGGTTGTGGACTACACAACATTGTTTGAGTAGGCCATGGAAGTAGTTATGACCTTACAGGAAGATCCTAACATCTAGAAATTAAAAACAGAGGCCCGCGAGCTTCAGCAGGAGTACGACATAGTGCAAACGACAACACGCATAGTGGCTACAGTACAATGCCTCGCCAAGTTGTAGGAGGGGAAGCAACTCCTCACACAAGTGGAATCCACACAGAAAAAAGAGGCAATCATTAAGGCATGGTTGGATCCTTGGTTGGAAGAAGCCTACCAAGTCTCCTCCAACATACAAGAAAAGTTGGCGAACCTACAGCTTACATAGCAGAAGATCCAGTAGGACAATGAAGGACCAGCCATAGAAGAGTTGGTTGAAGAGGTGAAGCAGGCAACCACGCAAAGCATGACTAAAGTAACAATGGTGCAAGTGGAGCTAGGGGATCTTTGCAGCAAGATCTTCATGCCACTTGAGTGACTCGAGGGAGAGTCATGATCTTTGTGTTGGGGGCCTGTGAGGATGAGGTCCCCTGTGTTAGTTTTGGGGAAAAAGACCAAGATTTGATGTAAAAGGATGTAAAGTCTCCAAAAATTGTGGTCGTGGAGTGCGTAGCTAGTTAAGAGCCAAAAAGGGTTTTACCCTTCTTTTATGTAACTAGAGTCATCTTTTGAAGATCTACCCATGGTTTGCAAACCATGGGATTGTATAAATAGGTGTGTCTTAGGGATTTCTAAGGGAAGAAAATGGAAGTTGTCCATGGGTACGATGGAAAGATTCTAGAGAATTAGCGCATGAGAGTAAGAAGGAAGGCTCTCCAGCTGAGTGCGCAAAGCCCTAGAGTAGTGTCTGCAACTGATTGCATGGACCCCTGCAACTAAGTGCGCAGGGAAGTCTTGAGTCTATAAGCTTAATTGAATATCAATAAAGAAGATTGTTGCAGAAATTCCTGTGTTTTATCTATTAAATTTGTTATGTATAAATGCTCTTTATTATGTGATGAACAATGGTTTTATGAAATAAGTACGTATTGATGCGCGACTTTACTTGATCTACATTGTTATCTGAACACAATTAATGTTAAGTGATTATGCAAAGATTATAACACTTTCTTTTAAAGTTATCAAACACTTAAATAGATTTAAGAAAATAATGGTCTATGAGTAATCTATGGTGCATAAGTAGTTAATTCGCATGTTCAGGGTCCACAAAAGCCAATCATAGACCTTATCGGAGGTCTAGAGTCTAGTTAAAGGAAGTTCATCGATAAGACATAAAGGATTATCGATCTGTTTGAAGGCAAACCTAGGTCACAATAGGACATCGCACTAATCTCTCAGTGCGGAAACTTGGTTCCAGCATCCCCCCATACTGCTTTGGGTGAGACTTTAGTCTGCGAACCATGGATTGATGCCGAAAGGGTCAATAGTGTATGGATTTGTTTGGTGCAACTAACTCTGAACCTGGGTCAGGACCCACTAAGCCAACAATGCATGTATAATTATATTTGCAATCATCAACACTACCGAATGCAACAACCTTCACTCTCCGATGTGGCCCAATGCCTTGAAACACAACAAATTTATGCCTTCTAGGTGGGTGCCACTAAACACTACACCCCACTTACCTTTCCATTAGTGATTCTCCCAAGCACGCACTTTAGCTACTGTTGGGGCCTTTGATCTGGGCTTGCGAGGATGGTGGGGTCATGCCTCGCCTCCTCATTACACTACCCTTTTACTCATGATGAAGCCCATCTAGTCCAAGAGTTGAACCCAGATGCTCATTCACCACTTTGTAATGTACCCAACACCTAAAGTCCTGTTAGAGGAATTGGGTAAACATGTTTTTTTGTTAGGAAATATGTGCATTTCCTCGTTTTCTCAAATCATCATAAGGGCCTCAGAAATTAGGGCTTGTAATATGTGTGCTTGTGTGTGTGTGTGTGTGTGTGTGTGTGTGTGTGTGTGTGTGTGTGTGTGTGTGTGTGTGGGTGTGTGTGTGTTTGTGTGCTGAATGCAACAACCTTCACTCTCTATTGCATCCTAGCGCCTTGAAACATAATGCCTTTATGTATTCTAGGTGGGTGCCACTAGACACTCCAGCCCTCTTAGTGCACCCGTCTATATTTTTTGGGGTCACAACAAAAAATGACCTAGCTAGTGGGAACCTTCTCCATTAATTAGGTATGTTCTCTACCATCATGGTATGACTTACGTCATCCTGCTTGTCTCCTCCTCATGCTTACTATAGACTCCTTGCTTTATTCTTCTCGGGTGAACTCATCAGGATGACTCAACAAGTGGGCCAATTTATAACCAATTGCGCCATGGCAATGGTGCTGAACCTACCACCTACACACCTTACGTCATCCTACAAGGCCTTTCCCAGTGCAATCAATTCTTGCACTCTAACATTCCTCCATGGTAAGACTTCTAGGCCACATGGCGAGTGGGACACCCTTCTGGCCAATGGATTTACTGTTGGGTGCATGTAATCCTTCCCAAGTCATCCTGGCATGTTAAACCTCCATTCTCCCTTGCTTGTGCCCTTAAAATTGTTCCAAGGCAAACTTGAATTGGTCGATCTATCATGAGGTTCCACCTCTGAACAATCACAGAACTTTCGGGCTAGAATTTCTACCATCTCATCCCAATTGTTCCCCATTACTTCCCTTAATAATCTCCCAATATAACCCTTCTGGCTTCCACCTCCAGGCCACGTCAATACACTCACAACTAACCGCATAAGAGAAAATATGATTGTGTCAATGGGGGCCTCCACGTCTAGGGTTACCTTCCAAAGGGACGATGAGGTTTAGCCAAAATTTTGTATAAGTTTATGGCATTCTTCTCTACACCGCATTGAAATAACACCCGATCTATGCCATGGCTCGACAAAGGGATATTGACCCTTCTATAGTGGTTTGTTCGTGTCTATGGAGTATCGTTGGGAGGCGGTCCCTTGGGTCAATTTTGGGGCAAAAGCCCAAAATTTTATGTAAAAATATGTAAAGTCTCCACAAATTGTGGACGCAGAGCATGGAGTTAGTTAGGAGTCAAAAAGGGTCTTTACCCTTGTTCATGTAAATATGAATTAGTTTTTGAGACCTACCCATGGTCCGTAGACCATGGGATTGTATAAATATGAGTGTCTTAGAAAGTATAAGGAATAATCTATAATGATGAATGTAATGGGTCGATAGAAGGAAGATTGAGATAGGAGTCTTAGAGGAGGAAAAGGCTCTGCAGTTGAGTGCGCAGAGGCCTAGAGTTGTGCCTGCAGCTAAGTGCACGGACCCCTGTAGCTGAGTGCGCAGGGAAGTTTCAAGAGCCTATAAGCCATTACTGAAGATCAATAAAGAGGACTATTGCAGAAATTCCTGTGTTTTATCTCTTTACTTCTGTCATGTATGAATGTGATATATGTTGTGATGAATAATGTCTTTATGAAATAATGATGTATTGATGTGTGAATTTACTTGATCCATCTTATTATTTGAACGCAATTAATGTTAAGTGATTACGTGGAGATCATAACACTTTCTGTTAAAGTTATTGAACACTTAGGTAAATCTGAGTAAATACTGATCTAAGGAGAAACTATGGTGTGCATAAGTAGATAATTGGCCTGTTCAAGGTCCACAAAATCTAGTCATAGACCTTCGCGAAGGTCTAGAGGCCGATTAAGGGAAGTTACATTGATAAGCCATAAGGGATTATAGATCTGCACGAAGGCAGATCTAGGATAGAAAAGGGACATCACATCGATCTATAGGTGTGGAAACGTGGTTCCAACATCCCCCCATTCTGCTTTAGGTGAGACTTCAATATGAATAGTGCAGATTGATGCCAAAAGGGCCAGTGGTGTAGGGATTTGTTTATTGCAACTAACTCTGAACCTCAGTCAGGACCCCATTAGCCAATAAATGGTTCCGTTGTGGGGACCAAGTTCTGCATAAAGAGATGTGTGATGTCGCATCACTATAATCTGGCCAAGAAGGAAATTGAGAAGTGGTTGGATAGAAACATCCACAAATTCACGGCACAGGAAAATAGGAATCTGCACCTAACAAAATAATAGTGGTTGGAAATATATTTGTACATAGAGATATGAGAGATTTTCTTCTGCACCTTCCCAATTGAACTATACGAGTATGATAGCTAAATTGGCAGACGACCAAGGAAGGTGGAGGCTTAACAGTCCAATAGTGTGGACTTCGAAACTAGTGTGGAGGTTGGAAGCCTCTAAAGATATGATAACACACGTTGTTGACCATTGGCTTGATCAGGTTATAGGAGGATTTGTTACAGAATTCACAGTTGACAACTCAGTCAGTTACAGTGAAGCAGAGCGACACTTCTTGAAGGGACCGTGAGTAAGTATCTAAGATCTTTGAATACTTGGATTAAGACATTGTTGTGTGAGAAGTGCGCTATGCCACTGCCTTGATGTTTTAGGCTATGCAAAGTGGGAAGCTACTCAGAGATAGGGGAAGAACAGGCCCTGAATATAGCCCGTTGTTTGGACCTCTTGTGAATGACGAAAAGAGAGCAACACAAGCTTCACCGCAGAGAGTTGTCTAGTTGATAAGACAGGGTTTTCCTCGAATACCGTCCACGCCACCTCCACCTTCAACCACACAACATACACTGTCACCCACACCACCACCACCATTGCCACCATTCAACATGTCGAATACCATGAATTTTCCAGTTTTCAAGGGCTTAGGAAGTGAGGATCTAGATCAGTTTTGGTTTGTTGCGAAGGCTGTGTGGATAGCACAACGGATTACAG
The DNA here is from genome assembly GCA_031772625.1 of Pinus tabuliformis. NCBI lineage: Eukaryota > Viridiplantae > Streptophyta > Pinopsida > Pinales > Pinaceae > Pinus > Pinus tabuliformis. The sequence continues at coordinate 881,295,939 of CM062811.1, read as the reverse complement.
ATGACAACATAAAGAAGGCGCAGTTGGTTACCTCTCTGCAGGATCACGTGCTGACATGGTATGTTAAGTACTACACTAATAATCCATTGGCATCGTTAGCAGATACTCAGACTGCTTTAAACAAAGAATTCAGTAAGCCTAAGTTTTCCCCGTAATCGGTTTAAGGAAATCACGATGAGGCCCAATGAAATGCCCTAGGAGCTAGATCAGAGATTGAAGTGCGGGATTGACGAAGCTAATATGAATCTCACAAATAGTCAGCATCGCGATTGGTTTATAACTGTGCTCTTGCCCCAACTAAGGATTTCTTTATTGTAGTAGAAGATAGGAATGTAGGTGGAAGCTCTGGAAATCACAATGAGATTGCATGAAACTCCTATTCATGATGCTTCTTAGGGATTTCAACGTATTCACACGGAGTTGTAGAACCTTTGCCTGGAATTGTAGAGCTTGAAAAAAGAAAAGGCAACTCGATCAGAGGTGCGCGAGAGAGTCTGGTGCCTCAAGTGTAAGAGCTAGGGGCATGATAAATATCACTGTCATGTCTTCACAAATTATATCACAGGGCGGTGGGAGGGGGGGGGGGGCAATGCCCCTAAGGTAGGAAGCTCCAATAGGACCAAGTACGGGCTCGCGCTATGGTGTGCTATTTGTTAGGTGGCTAGAAAACATGTAACAAATAATTGTCACTTGCTGCAAAAATTCATGCAGACACCACAAAAATTGTTCTGTGGTTTCTACAAATCAGTGGGCCATGATGAGAGCCACTGCCGAAGCTATGAATTAATGATGGAAAGGATGCCTATGTATCGAATGCAAGAAGAAACTTGGCCTCTGGATTAGGGCGCTGGGGGAGTGCACAGAGGATATCAGGGGCATAGAGGAGGAGGAGGAGGAGGAGGAGGACCTGGTAGAGGTCATGGACAGGTCATTTTCTACAATTGCAGAATGACAGGACACTATGCGCGAGAGTGTACGAATCAAACATGCCCGTCATGTCAATAATGCACTTAGTTTGACCACACAATCGAAGAATGTCCTATGCTGATGGCTAAGATGCAGGAGAAGAAGGCGCAACCTTAGCATCCTACCTAGAACTTACAGATGATGAGGGCCGAGCCCCGTGAAGAGGATCCAAATGTGAATATCGTGCTACAAAATGGGATCACGACTGGTGAAGATAAGGGAAAACAACCTGAAGAAGGTGGATGGGTTAGCAAGGCCCCAGAAAAGGAGACTAGTTTTGATTTGGAGCACGCGAGGGAAACATTTATGGAGGAGAAGAAAAGTGTCATTGAGGCCTCTACCTGAGGAAGTCAGGACAAACTGCCACAATCAGCGCGCCTACAGAGGTTGACCCCTCTATGCTTGCCACCTTCTTGGAGACTAGTATGAAACTAGTGTGCGATAGAAAGGCTGTGAAACGACTACAGGAATTGATCAATAAGTGCATTGGGAAGGAAAATGCTCCTAAAGGACACCGCGTAGTCAAAAAGATTGGAAAACATAAGACAAGGACAAGGCGTGAGATAAGGCTCACCATGCAAATAGGAGACTGTGAGATGGACCAAGTTATTTTGGATCTGGGATTTGATGCAGTCGTTTTTCCTAAACAAACATGGGAAAGAATGGGGAGACCAGTGCTGCAGTGGTCTCTAATTCAATTGAGATAGCAAACAAGCAGAAGAAATGGAAAATTTTAGGGGCTAATATCCGCAAGTGGGCTAATTTTCCATGATTTTTCCAAAAAAAATGATTCTCCAATTTCCATTTTTTATAAAATTTATTCGCCTAAATTTTACAATATAAAATTATTTTACCTTAAAAATTTCCAACGTTATATAGAGAGTATATATAAAATCATTATAAATTTGAATAATTTTACAAATATATCAATAAATTTTTTATAGTTTGAATATTAGGGACTAGTGATATTCACCGATGTTTTTAAACTTCAAGATAATTTTCCATCCTTAAAATTTTCCCTGGCAAAAGATTATCCCTATGGGACGTCTGCACGGAGTTACCGTAGATATAGAAGGTGCGAGCGCGTTGGCTGACTTTGAAGTGATAGAGATTGTTGATTACAAAAATCCATATCCCACACTCCTTAGTATTGATTGGGCTATTGACATGAATGGGGTCATCAATTTGAAGAAGCGTACAATGTCATTTGAAAGGAAATCATTCCGTATTATAGTACCATTGGACCCTACCGAAGGACCGCATTATACTAAACCAGTATGCGACTATAAGGAAAGTGATGATGATGATTTGGATTAGATCTATAAAATAACAGCACGAGACCAAGACTGGGTTTATCCAACAGCTGATGGATGGATTTCATGGGACCGCGAAAGCTCTTTTACCTCAGATTCAGATGAAGAATTGGAGCATTGGCAGAATAGGCTACATGAAGTATCTACGCTGCACTGCAATATGATGTCTAAATCACTACATTATGTGTCCTTAGAAGTAAGAAATTTACCTTATTATGATGGTTTAATTGATTTAGATAAGTTCTTGGATGCTTCTGAAAGAGAAGTCCCAAAGGATCATCATTTTTAGGCACTAGATTTGGCACTGCGTGCTACGTTTGCTCAATGGTGGGGTACACACAAGGAAAACTTTGATGAATGGTGCGATTACACGACGATGATGAGGATGCGATTTGGTTGTCCTAAATTATGGTTAACTGAGAAATATGATGGGAGGAATGATCCGCATGATCATTTAGCAAAGTGGACTAAAGTCTATGGAATAGAGCCGCATCCAAAGTGGGTGCACTTATCTTGTCACACTCTAGATATAATCCCTATGAATTGGTACCTGGAAACAGAGCTTTGTCACAGCACCACGGACTGGGATGTCTTAAGGGAAGGATTTTTTATGACCTTTAGTTTTGAAGACGAATTCAAAAGCATTGATGAGGAATTGCAGGAGGTTAAGGCAATTGATCCAGGTGGCTCCAAACATAGATAGAAGTCCCAAAGGACTCATAAAGGTGAAAAATTCAAAGTGTCCATACTGATCCCAAACTATCACCAGATCGAAATGCTCATCACTCTGATTCCAACAGTGTGAATGGCACTCAAATCCAAGCTCGTATGAGGGAGATAGAGGCAGTCAAAGTTTAGGGTTGACTTCAAGTGGTAGGGGTAATGGACCTACAAATTGCATCGACAGCAGTCACTTGAATCCGGCTACTAGGTAGCCCAAATTGTGGCCTACTTAGTTTTCCCAATAACCCTTATTTTCCAATGAATTTAAAATGGTCATTTATTTTAAAAATAACAAAAAAAAAATCAAAAGGTGGTGGGCGACCACCCCCGCCACCCCACTTCACCATATATTAAATATATATGTTTAACGTATGGTATGAGACCAGTGGGAGTTGAACCCATGGCGAGGTCCACCAACCCCACCCATGGCAGTCCCACATTAATACAGCCAAAATGTTAATACAATTTCACCATAACCATGTAGAACACGCCACCTAAAAGCCTCTACACAGTTACAACGACACGCTTGTTTTGTAATAAAACAAAATAAAATCAAACGACGTATATTTTTAGGGAGGTTGGGATTTGATCCCTCAACCTCTGCATTACTAATTCCGCCAACTTACCAACAGCCCAAATGCGCCCTCCTTGTTAACTCTACCCATAAATTTTTATATAAACCTTCGAAATCATTTGCAGGAATGGACGATGGAATGGAAAATTGAGGACCAAACGAAGTCAAAATAGAGTTGGGGCAGTGCATAGGGGGTCCGCCCTAGGCATGGAAATCGAGGCAGATTCCTAGAATATTTTAGGGAATATTCTCATGCAGATTATTTAAGGAATCTTAAGATTCCTTGTGAGGTAAAATTTCTTTTTATCAAAATGTAACCAAGTTTACAGTCAATTTTTTCATATTTTCACAGGGAACGCTATGGTGAGGTCGGATTTTCCTTTTGAGCAACAGATTTATAGATTCCAAGCAAATAATAATCTGCACGAATCTTGAGGGAATCTTCTAGATTTGTTGGAGGCTAAAATTTGCCAGAGTCACAATGCAACCAACTTCATACTCGTTTTTTGAGAATTTCACAAGGAACCTGACCAAACAGACAGAATTTTGATCTGAGTAGTAGATATTCAGATGACTCGGAGGAGATCTTTGAAGGATCTAGGGGGAATCTAAAAGATTCTTGTAGCCCCAGATTTTCACTTTCTCAGAATTCAGAAATTTGATAGTTGATTTTACACTATTTGACGCCACAAATCTGATGGTGTAATCAAATTTTCTATTTGATCATTTTGTTTTTCGGCCACTTTTCAAAGTGGAGTGCAGGTGTCAGCATTCAATGTGCGAGCTGTCATTTTCATGATATTCGACGCCGCATGATCGATGGTACAGCTAGATTCAACAGTTTATCATCCTCTTCTTTAGATAACTCCTTGACGTGAGGTATATGCAATGTGATCATGTACTTCTTTATCTCTTTGCTTGAGATGCATTGTGCTATATAGATCCCTGTTTGATGTTTGATGTGGGATCTTGTTTTGTTCTTGATGTGGGATGTACTTATTGTCATGATTTGATTGAGATCCCTTTGTCACCATGTTGACAGGATACTCATGTGTCGCCATGTGTGTTTGAACTGAGATCCATTTGATGCCATTTTGGTGGGAAGCTCATTATTAACATACATGAAATTATGTCATGCTAATAGGAGTCCTTTTTTGAATGAGAGTTCCTATAGTGGAACACTCTTGGAGCCACTCCTACATGAGGGTGTATTCCTTGTATGATAGAGAAAAAACATGCATGTACATCATCACTCTTTCCAGCACTCAATGTAGCAGCCTATAGCATCTTGACACCAGGGCTCAGAGACGTAGTCCCTCTTGGATGAACTTCGTTATCAACGTCTTGTGTTTATGTTGCTAATTCTTGTCATGTTCCTTCTTCTTTACAACATGAATATATGTTCCTTTATTCTATTTGAAATTCAATTCTAATCACATCACGAAAGTAAAAGATCTTGGTTAAATCCGATAGTTGAATCAACTCAGATCAAGTTTGGTATTAGAGTTTGCGTGGATGTGAATTGTAAGTGTGAACAATGGAACGTGCAAAGATGGAGGATGACAAAGCGATGTACGAGACCATGCTCATAATTTCCCAAAAGGTGGAATAATGTATGAAGCTCTACAAAAAGAGACAAAGGAAAATGAGTGATTGCAGCTTCAGTTGTGAGCCACAGAAAAGGCCCTGGAAGAACTGAAGCACAACAACGAGAGTCTTCAAGCACATAATGCTGAATTGAAGATGCTTCTACAAGAAGAGAAAGAGGAGAAACATATTTTTCTATGACATCTGCAAGCTAAGGACGATGCCTTGGAAAAGCTGCAGCATGACCCATGTGACGTAAAATGTAATTCTCCGAATTCATGTATGTTTCTTGATGATGATTTCATTGTTTTTGAAAATCATACCACAGGAATTGGCTCCAAATTGTTGAAGAAAATGGGGTATGAAGGAAAAGGCTTGGGAATTAATGGCCAAGGCATTGTCAACCCCATCAAAGTATCGGAATTACCCCGTTAGGCAGGACTTGGGTATGTCAGGAAAGAAGTTGGGGAATCTACCAAAACAGACATTGAACCACCAAAAACAGATGATAAGCAACCCTCATTGGATCTTTCCAACTTTAAAATGGAGGAAAAATATGTTGATTTTCCTTCAGCTTCATCTTCACATAGTATGATTTTTGTGGGAAATGTGGAAATACCAATTAGAGGGACAAACCTGAGGCTCCTTACCAAGAAGAGGTACAAGGAGGAAGGACTTGGTGTTAATAGCCAAGGCATAACTAAACCATTGGAGGTTGAGCAAGGACCTTGATTTGTAGGCTTGGGATACACCAAAGGAGAATGCTCGAAGGTGTCATATGCTTCCGAGACATCATTGAAATCATCAAGGAAAGAGAATTATGGGAACACATCAGCATCATCCCATGGAAGTGCCCATTGCAAGGAAAGAGCTGAGGCAAGCTCTCGTCGCCATACTGACACCACAGATGTCAAGGAAAGGTATAACCAGTCTCAATATTCAAATGTTAATTTCGATTATAATCATGTTGTTAATGATGAATGTAAAACATGGCATCGAAAAACATGTACCTTTTGTGGATTACATAACCATACATTTTCTAAGTGTTGGAAAAGAAAAACAGCACACAAAAGGAGGAGGCATGAAAGACCCTCTCAACATAAGGTAAAGAAACATGTTAAGAGGATCCGGAGGAAGAAGATGTACTATAGGCATTCCAATAGATGTGGCCATCAAAGAGCCACTTGTTGGAGGATCCATCCAGAGCAGCGCCTTAAAGACAAAGAGTCAGTGCATGAACTAGATGAAACAGTTGTTCGACCAACAAATGTACCACAAGGAGATGACCCATTCACATTGATAAGTGAAAAATGGTTTCTAGATATGTTATCTTGTCATGGTCGTGCTTTTGTAAATCATTTGTTGCATTTTAAGATGTAAAAGTGATGATGTATTTTCCATCACTTGTTAAGCAACAATGATGTCTAGTCTTATTTTGTGTTGCATTTTACACTCTGAAAGTGAGGTTGTATTTCCATCACTTGTCAAAGAAAAAATAGTGCTTGGCCTTATTTCTATAGATCATGTGTTGCAGTGATGATGTGTTTTCCATCACTTATTGAAGCAATAATGATATGTTGACCATGTTTTTGGTAGCTGGGGTAATGTTTCCATCATGATAAAAACTTGACCACCGAGTATGCGTTATAAACTCATGGCAAGTATGGGATGCTTGGGTCATTAGTTGGTCATGTAAGTCAAGCATGTAATTTGAAAAAACAATGTACTATAGGTTTGCAGAGGTTACAGGTGTTGGCTCATCACTTATGGCACCGAAGGACAAAGTTAAAGGAGAAGGAAGGGCGACTTATCAGATACTTGTAAGTGCAGACAGGGCATAAAGAAGTGGTAGATTATTTTAATGCTTTTGGAGGATCAAACGCTCCTCAGTGGGGAGGATTGATCCAGGTGTCTCCAGACACACATAGAAGTCCCAGAGGACTCAGAAAGGGGCAAAATTCAAAATGGTCGGATTGTTCCCAAACTAGTACTAGATCGAAGTGCTCGTCACTGTTATTCCAATGGTGCAAAAGACACTCAAATCCGAGCTCGTATGAGGGAGATAGAGTCAGTCAAAGTTTAGGGTTGACTTTACCAAGTGGCAAGGTTAACGGACCTACAAATTGCACTGGTATCAGTCACCAGAATCTGGCCACCAGGTGGGTGAAATCGTGGCCTACTTAGTTTGTCGAATAACCCTTATTTTACACCGAGTATGTGTTATAAACTCGTGGCAAGTATGGGATGCTTGGGTCATTAGTTGGTCATGTAAGTCAAGCATGTAATTTGAAAAAAGAATGTACTACAGGTTACAAAGGTTATAGGTGTCGGCTCATCGCTTATGGCTCCGAAGGACAAAGGTGAAGGAGAAGGAAGTGTGACTTATTAGATACTTATAAGTGCAGACAAGGTATAAAGAAGTGGAAAATTATTTTAATGCTTTTGGAGGACCAAAAGCTCCTCAGTGGGGAGGATTGATCTAGGTGTCTCCAGAAACAGACAGAAGTCCCAGAGGACATAGAAAGGGGAAAAATTCAAAATGGTTAGATTTCTCCCAAACCAGCACCAGATCGAAGTGCTCGTCATCGTGATTCCAACAGTAAGAATGACAAATCTGAGCTCGTATGAGGGAGATAGAGTTAATCAAAGTTCAGGGTTGACTTTGCCAAGTGGTAGGGTTAATGGACCTACGAATTGCACTGGTAGCGGTCACCGATATCCAGCCACTAGGTGGGCAAAATTGTGGCTTACCTAGTTTTCCTAATAACCCTTATTTTCCACCAAATTTAAAATGGTCATTTATTTTAAAAATAACAAAATTAAAAGGTGGTGGACCACCACCCCCGCCACCCCACTTCACCATATATTAAACATATATGTTTAACATATGGTATGAGACTAGTGGGAGTTGAACCCATGGCCGGGTCTACCAGCCCCGCCCACGCGGAAGTCCCACGTTAATACAACTTCACCATAACCATGTACAACACACCACCTAAAAACCTCTGCACAGTTACAGTGACACTACCATTTTGTAATAAAACAAAATCAAATCAAATGACATATATTTATGGAGAGGTCAGGTTTTGATCCCTTGACCTCCACGTTACTAATTCCACCAACTTACCAACAACCCAAATGAGCTCTCCCTATTAACTCTGCGCAGAAAGTTTTATATAAACCTTCGAAATCATTTTTGGGAACAGACGGTTGAATGGAGGATTGAGGACCGAACGAAGTTGAAACAGAGTTGGGGCAGCGCAGAGGGGGTCCACCCTGGGCACGGAAATCAAGGCATATTCCCAGAATATTTAAGGGAATATTCTCATGCAGATTCTTTAAGGAATCTTAAGATTCCCTGTGAGGTAAAAATTCTTTTTATCAAAATGTAACCAAGTTTACAGTCAATTTTCTTAGGTTTTCATAGGGAATGGTATGGCGAGGTAGGATTTTCCTTTTGAGCAGTAGATTTGCAAATTCCCAGTGGAGGAGAATCTTGAGGGAATCTTTTGGATTCCTTGGAGGCTAAATTTTCCAGAGTGAGAATGCAACCAAATTTATACTCAATTTTCTCAGAATTTTGCAAGGAACCTAACAGCGCAGATAGAATTTTGATTTGACCAGCAAACCTTCAAATGACCCAGAGGAGGGAACCTTTAAGGAATCTAGGGGGAATCTAAAAGATTCCTATAGCCCTAGATTTTCACTTTCTCAGAATTCAGAAATTTGACAGTGGATTTTACACTATTCAACGCCACAAATCTGATGGTGTAATTAGATTTTCCATTTGATCATTCTATTTTCTGGCCACTTTTCAAAGTGGGGTGTAGGTGTCAGCATTCAATGTCTGAGTAGTCATTTCCATGATATTCGATGCGCATGATCAATGGTACAACCAGATTCAATGGTTTATCATCCTCTTCTTCAGATAACTCCTTGATGTGAGGTATATGCAGTGTGATCATGTACTTCTTTATCTCTTTGCTTGAGATGCATTGTGCTGTATAGATCCCTACTTGATGTTTGATGTGGGATCTTGTTTCATTCTTGATGTGAGATGTACTTATTGTCATGATTTGATGGAGATCTTTTTGTCGCCATGTTGGCGGGATACTCATGTGTTGCTATGCATGCTTGAACTGAGATCCCTTTGATGCCATGTTGGTGGGATGCTCATTATTAACATACATGAAATTATGTCATGTTGATAGGAGTCCTTTTTTGAATGAGAGAACCTGTAGCAGAACATCTCTTAGAGCCACTCCTGCATGAGGGCGTATTCCTTGTATGATAGATAAAACACATGCATGTACATCATCACTCTTTCCATCACTTAATGGAGTGACCTACACCATCTTGACACCAGGGCTCAGAGACGTAGTCCCTCCTGGATGAACTCAGTTATCAACGTCTTGTGTTTATGTTGTTGATTCTTGTCATGTTCCTTCTTTTTCACAGCATGCATATATGTTCCTTTATGCTATTTTAAATGCAATTCTAATCACATCATGAAAGTAAAAGATCTTGGTTAAATCCAGGAGTTGAGTCAACTTGGATCAAGTTTGGTATCAGAGCGGTCTTTGCATGGATGTGAATTACGAGTGTGAACCATGGAATGTGCAATGATGGAGGACGACAAAGTGATGTATGAGACCATGCTCATAATTTCCCAAAAGGTGGAAATAATGTATGAAGCTCTACAAAAAGAGACAGAGGAAAATGAGCGATTGCAGCTTCAATTGCGAGCCACGGAAGAGCCCCTGGAATAACTGAAGCACAAAAACTATAGTCTTCAAGCAAATAACGCTGAATTGAAGATGCTTCTACAAGAAGAGAAAGAGGAGAGACATAGTTTTCTACGACGGCTACAAGGTAAGGACGAGGCCTTGGAAAAGTTGTAGCCTGACCCATGTGAGGTAAAATGTAATTCTCTAAATTCATATATGTTTCTTGATGATGATTTTGCTATTTTTGAAAATCATACCACAGGAATTGGCTCCAAATTATTGAAGAAAATGGGGTATGAAGGAAAAGGCTTGGGAATTAATGTCCAAGGCATTGTCAACCCCATCAAAGTAGTGGAATTACCCCGTCAGGCAGGACTTGGGTATGTCAAGAGAGAATTTGGAGAATCCTTAAAGACAGACAATGAACCACCAACAACAGATGATGAGCAGCGCTCATCGGATCTTTCCAACTTGACAGTGGAGGTAAAAGATGTCGATTTCCCTTCAATTTCATCTTCACATAGTATGATTTCTGTGGGAAATGTGGAAATACCAATTACATGGACAAACCTAAGGCTACTTACCAAGAAGAGGTACAAGGAAGAAGAAGGACTTGGTGTTAATAGCCAAGGGATAAATCAAAAAATTGGAGGTTGAGAAAGGACCTTGATTTGTAGCCTTGGGATACACCGAAGGAGAATGCTAAAAGGTGTCATATGCTTCCGAGACATCATTGAAATCGTCAAGGAAAGAGATTGATGGGAACACATCACCATCATCCCATGGAAGTGCCCATTACAGGGAAAGAGCTTAGGAAAGATCTCATCACCATACTAACACCACAGATGGCAAGGAAAGGTATAACAAGTCTCGATATTCAAATGTTCATTTTGATTATAATCATGTTGTTAATGATGAATGTAAAACATGGCATCAAAAAACATGTATCTTTTGTGGATTACATAACCATACATTTTCTAAGTGTTGGAAAGGAAAACAACACATAAAAGGAGGAGGTGTGAAAGACCCTCTCAACAGAGGGTAAAGAAATATGTTAAAAGGATATGGAGGAAGAAGATGTACCGCAGTCATTGCAACAAAGGTGGCCATCAAAGAGCCACTTGTTGGAGGCTCCATCTAGGGCAACGCCTTAAAGACAAAGTGTCGGTGCATGAACCAGATGAAACAGTTGTTCGACCAATGAATGCGCCACAAGGAGATGACGCATTCAGATTGATAAGTGAAAAATGGTTTCTAGATATGTTATATTGTCATGATCGTGCTTTTGTAAATCATTTATTGCATTTAAGATGTAAAAGTGATGATGTGTTTTCCATCCCTTGTTAAGAAACAACGATGTCTAGTCTTATTTTGTGTTGCATTTTACACTCTGAAAGTGATGTTGTGTTTCCATCACTTGTCAAAGAAAAAATAGTGCTTGGACTTATTTCTATAAATCATGTGTTGCAGTGATGATGTGTTTTCCATCACTTGTTGAAGCAATAATGATATGTTGGCCTTGTTTTTGGTAGCCAGGGTATTGTTTCCATCGTGATGTAAACTTGACCACTGAGTATGTGTTATGAAACCAGCTCAAGAAAAAGATAGAAAAGATAGATCAACGCCTTAGAATTCAGCCTCTTCGAGGGGGAAACCTCATTTACATTGCATAAATGAACAATTCTTGGATGATTCAAATGACAAAACCTCCTTTCTATATATAGGAGTCTAAGGAGTCACAATATAACCCAGCTAACCTAACAATAATAATATAAAGCCACAAAAATAACAATAGAGGGATTCTATGGGGCATAGTGATAACAATATGGAGATAATAGGGGCACAACAATATTAATAAGGGGTACAACTACAATAGTAATGGGGTAATCACTAGTATTATAGGGACCCAACATACTCCTCTCCCTCAAAAAAGTGTTGTCCTCAATGCTTGAGAAGTTATGGATGCTTTTGTATAAAATTCTCATCCTCCCATGTGGAATCTTCAGTGGATAAGTTCTTCCACTTGATAAGATACTCTGAAATTGATCGATTTTGTAGTTGTCGAGTTCTTGTTTCTGTGACTGCTTCCAGTTCCAATATAATTTTTCCTTCCTCTTCAAGTTCTAGCAATATTATTTGAACTGGGAGCTTGTCGCCTATAACCTTCTTTAAACATGAAACATGGAAAACTGGGTGCAATTGAGAAGTTGCAGGAAGCTCCAATTTGTATGCCATAATACCAATCTTTTGCAACACCTTGTATGGACCATAATATTTTGGTGATAATTTATTATCCTTCTTATCTTGCTTGAGGTACATTTGCTTATATGGTTGTAGCCGTAGGAATACCCAATCACCTACATCAAAACTTCTTTCGCTACGATATTGATCTGCCTGTTGTTTCATTCTATTCTATGCCAACACGAGGTTATCCTTTAAGAGTTGGAGGACTTGATATTGATGTTCAATGTGATGTTCCACTGCTTGAACCTTAGAATTTTCTCTTAAATATGATGTGATGGATGGTTGTTGATACCCATAAAGTGCCATAAATGGGGTCATTTTTGTTGTTGTATGGAAGGAAGTGTTATACCACCATTCAGCTAGAGGCAACCATTTGACCCATTGTGTTTGTTTATCAGATACAAAGCAACGAAGATATCCTTCCAAACATTTGTTTACTATCTCAGTTTTCCCATCAGATTGAGGATGATAAGATGAGCTATGAGCTAACTGAGTACCAAGACAAGAAAATAATTATGTCCAAAAATTTCCAGTGAAAATGGGATCTCTGTCACTTACAATAATCTTTGGGTTTCCATGTAGCTTTTGAATTGTTTCCATAAATGCAGTAGAAACTGTACTGGCTTTAAATGGATGTGATAATGCACAAAAGTGTGCATACTTGGTAAGTCTGTCAACTACCACCATGATGACAATCTTTCCCTCAGACTTGGGTAAACCTGTGATAAAATCCATTGAAACCTCCTCCCAACGTTGGCTTGGAATGGATAAAGGTTGTAATAGACCCGATGTCTTAATTGTTTCAACTTTATTTTGTTGGAAAACCAAACATTCCACCACAAACTTTTGAATATCTGATTTAAGGCCATCCCAAAAAAATTCCTTCTTAACCCTGTGGTAAATTTTTAAAAATCCTTAGTGCCCTCCTAAGGGAGAAGTGTGCAATTCCATAAGAATCTTTTGTTTTAGTTGGGAATTCTTACAGAGGTATAAGCGATCTTTGTACCATAACGAATCATTTTGCCAGCTAAATGTATCAGACATACTGGAATCTTGTTGTAACTTTCAAATAAGTGCCCACACTTCTTCGTCATTCTTCCATTCCTCCCTTGCTTCGTTTATCCAATCCGGTTGGATAATAGAAATGGCACACAACAATGCTTCCACATCCTCATCCTTTCTTGAGAGTGCATCTGCCACCACATTTTGCTTCCCTTTTTTGTAGATGATTTCAAAGTCATAACCCAACATCTTTGTGACCCACTTTTGTTGCTCTTCAGAGGATAATCTTTGTTCTAAAAAGTATTTAAGGCTATCATGATCCGTTTTTACCTTGAAGTGTCTTCCCATTAGGTAGGGTCGCCATTTCTTAAGTGCATGGAGTATTGCCAACATTTCCTTCTCATAAATAGCTTTGTGTAAAAACTTTCCCTTGATTGGACGACTTTCAAAAGCAATGGGTCTTTCATCTTGCATTAAAACAACACCAATTCCATTTCCTGAAGCATCACATTCCACAATAAAGGTTTTTGTGAAGTCTAGTGTAGCTAAGACCAGTGCTTGGCACATTGCCTCTTTAAGATGTTCGAATGCCTTTGTTGCTTCTGGAGTCCATGAAAATGCATCTTTCTTCAATAATGTTGTTAGAGGTGCTGCTACTCTCCCATTAACAAACTTGCGATAATACCTTATCAACCCGAGAAATCCTCGCAGATGCTTTATGGATGTGGGAATTTTTCATTCCTTAATGGCTTTAATTTTGCTAGGGTCTACCTTAACTCCTTCATGAGATACAATATGACCCAGATATTCCACCTCTTGTACTCCAAAGAAACATTTGGATCTTTTTGCATATAATTGTTTCTCCTCCAATAGTTGTAGCACCCTGTCAACATGTCCAACATGATCCTTCCAAGACTTGTTGTAGATTAGTATATCATCAAAAAATACTAACACAAATTTTCTAAGGAATGGTTTGAAAATTGAATTCATCAAACCTTGAAATGTTGAAGGTGCATTGGTAAGGCCAAAAGGCATGACCAAAAATTCATAATGACCCTCATGAGTTCTAAATGTTGTTTTTGGAATGTCTTCAATCTTCATTCTGATTTGATGATATCCTGAACAAAGATCCAACTTGGTGAAGTAAATTGATCCATGCAATTCATCCAGTAATTCATCAATGGCAGGAATGGGAAACTTATCTTTAATAGTGAGCTTGTTGAGCTCCCTATAATCCGGACACATGCGCCATGATCCATCCTTCTTGTGCACCAATACTACTGGAGCAGAGAAAGAACTTTGACTTGGTTGAATTATACCAGCCTCTAGCATTTCTGCAACCATACGTTCAATTTCACTCTTTTGGGCATATGGATATCTGTACGGCCTGATGTTTGGAGGAACACTTCCTGGAATCAGATGAATAGCATGATCATGATCACGAATAGGTGGGAGACCTTTGGGAGTCTCAAATACCTTGGAATGATTGTCCAAGACTTTTTGGAGATCTGGAGAAATAGATGATTCCACTGTGGACACATCTAGCAAACATAATTGTGCAATTACACCTTTTTGTTCCTTTTTTAGAAGCTTTGTCATACCGTTAGAGCTAATTATCTTTCCCGGTTTCCCTGCAATACCCCTTAATTCAACTTCCTTTCCTTCCATAGAAAATTTCATGAAAAGTTCTTGAAAATTAAAAGCTATTGTACCCAAGGATTGTAGCCATTGGACTCCTAGTACAACATCAGCACCTCCCATTGGAATGGAAAGCATTGGGCTAGTCAATACATATTCTCCCATGGATAGCTTGATATTATGGCACTTTCCCGAGAAATTTATTGTTCCTCCATTTGCAACCATCACTTGAAACTCTGGCGCTGGATATAAGAAGCAATTCAATTCTCTTGCTACCTTACAATGAATAAAATTGTGGGTACTTCCTGAATAAATCAACACTATTACCTTTTTCTTCTTGACTTGTCCTTCTATCTTGATGGTTTGAGGAGTGGTAATTCCCGCCAATGCACTACAAGATATGGTCGGATTCATTTCTTCTTTATCTAGGCTTTGTTCCTGGAGTATATCCTCTTCTTTTGACCTTTCTTGCTCCTTTTCTTCTTCCTCTTCACAATCTATGTAGAATAATTTCTTCTCAGCACACTTATGACCTTTAGTGTATTTGCTATCACAATTGTAACAAAGCCCTTTTGCTCTTTTTTCTTCCAATTGTTGTGGTGTCAAACTTATAGGTTGTGGAAGACTAGCGGCAACAACACTTCCATCTTTATAGTTGTGAGTGGTATGCTTCCTGGTTGCCATAATTTTGCTTTCCATTTTTCTTGCTAACCTGAATGCCTTCTCTAATGAATCAGGTTCCCAAAGGCGAACATCATGTTGGATATTATCCTTTAAAGACCCTATGAACACATCAATCCTATGCTCCTATGGAATATCTTTTACCCTTATGTTCAATTTTTGGAACTCCTCAATGTGCTCCATTATCGAACCCTTTTGTTTGAGACTTATCAATTGGCTAAAAAAAGTGTTGCTTTTTGTATCCTCATAATGTGCTATCAATTCTTCCGTAAAAATTGCCCAAGTGATAAATTGTTTACGAGAGCAAAGCCATTGATACCATACAAACTGATTTGGTTCCAAATATAAAGTTGCAATACGTACCTTTTGTGTGTTTTTCACATTATTAAGATCGAAAAATTTCTCCATCTGTAATATCCATGTTGCGGGATCCTTGCCATCAAACTTCCTCATATCAATTTTTGGAATATGGTGGGTCTTTGATCCAACATTAGAGTCTATGGAATCATGATTAACATTTCTTTTGTTCTCATCATGAGTTTCCTTTACTACCCTTTCACCATTAGTGACCCTTTCTTGTAGCAACTTATTCATATTTATCTTCAATTCTTCCATGTCTGTCTTCAAATCTATCTTCAAATCATCCATCTTAGCTTCCACGTCATTTATCTTAGCTTCTACACCTTTCTTTAAACAATCCATATTAGCTTCTACGCCTTTCTTTAAACCATCCATCTTAGATTCTGTTCCTTTTTGTGCAAGGCACAGTTGTTGCACTTGGTCTTGTAATTTTGATATATCATGTTGCATTTCTTCCTCTTCTTCATGAGTCAGGCTAGAGCTTTCAGGTTCCTTACTAGGTGTTTGCATTTTCTTTCCTCGGAGCATCAGTTACCGATAATAATGCTTTACTATGCCCTTTGAATTCCTTCAAAATAAATTTTCAAACCAAGCTTAAGCAAAAATTTAAGAAAATCTACATACCTTTTTTCACTTTGTAGGAGCTCGATATTGCCTCTGATGTATCTATGTACTTTCCAATCATCTAGATCTGAATTTGTGACTTGCAGTAGCCCTCTGTGTCCTCTTTCCAATGCCACAAGTCTGACCTGAATTGGATTCTCCAAGGAATATTTATGTGAAATCTCCCACAGTGACTTGATTATAGACTAGTTCAGTAGAGCGAACTTGTACGACGTGCCACGAGTCACTATTTCGACCTTTGGATCTAAAAAATGCATACAAGAAACTAAAGTTCGTCCTCTTTCTGTACCTTCGTACAAAATTTCAATCTGATCCCCAGAGAGAAAGTTATGATGCTTTCCCCAGGTCACTGTTTGGAATGTAATTCAGGAGTCTGCAAAAAGACCAACTTCCTCAGATCATATCTCCGCAAATATAACACGAACAGCTCTGAGATTTAGACCCAAGGTTCAGCGCGATTTCTTCTCAAATGGGTTTTTTTTTTAAATTCTGAAACATCACAAAAAAAAGTTATAGCGAAAATGCCATGATGACCTGTTTGGAGTAGCGAAACCCTAGAATCCAAAGCTCTGATACCAAATGTTATGATACCAGCTCAAGAAAAAGATAGAAAAGATAGATCAACACCTTATAATTCAACCTATTTGAGGGGGAAACCTCCTTTACATTACATAAATGAACAATTCTTGGATGATTCAAATGAAAAAACCTCCTTTCTATAAATAGGAGTCTAAGGAGTCACAATATAACCCAACCGACCTAACAATAATAATATAAAGCCACAAAAATAACAATAGAGGGATTCTATGGGGCACAGTAATAAAAATATGGGGATAATAGGGGCACAACAATATTAATAAGGGGTACAACTACAATAGTAATGGGGTAATCACTAGTATTATAGGGACCCAACAGTATGTGTTATAAACTCATGGAAAGTATGGGATGCTTGGATCATTAGTTGGTCATGTAAGTCAAGCATGTAATTTGCAAAAACAGTGTACTACAAGTTTGCAGAGGTTACAGGTGTCGGCTCATTGCTTATGGCACCGAATAACAAAGTTGAAGGAGAAGGAAGGGTGACTTATTAGATACCTGTAAGTGTAGACAGGGTACAAAGAAGTGGCAGATTATTTTCATGCTTTTGGAGGACCAAAATCGCCTCAGTGGGGAGGATTGATCCAAGTGGCTCCAGACACACACAGAAGTTCTAGAGGACCTAGAAAGGGGGAAAATTCAAAATGGTCAGATTGCTCCCAAAATAGCACCAGATCGAAGTGCTCGTCACCATGATTCCAACGGTGTGAACGACACTCAAATCTGAGCTCGTATGAGGGAGATAGAGCCAGTCAAAGTTTAGGGTTGACATTGTCAAATGGCAGGGTTAATGGACCTACAAATTGCACTGGTAGCGGTCACCAAAATCCAACAAGTAGGTGGGTGAAATTGTGGCATACTTAGTTTTCCCAATAACCCTTATTTTCTAGTGAATTTAAAATGGTGATTTATTTTAAAAATAACAAAAATTAAAATTAAAATTAAAAGGTGGCAGGCCACCACCCCCGCCACCCCACTTCACCATATATTAAATATATATATTTAACATATGGTACGAGAGCAGTGGGAATTGAACCCATGACCAGGTCCACCGGCCTTGCCCACGTGGTGATCCCACGTTAATATAGCCCAAAATGTTAATACAACTTCACCATAACCGTGTACAACATGCCACCTAAAAACCTTCGCACGGTTACAATGACACACCCTTTTCGTAATAAAAAAAATAAAACAAAGTGATGTATATTTTTGGAGAGGTCAGGAATTGATCCCTTGACCTCCGAATTAATAATTCCACCAACTTACAAACAACCTAAATGGGCTCTCCTTGTTAACTATGCCCGTATTTTTTTATATAAACCTTCAAAATCATTTGCGGGAACGGACGGTGGAACAGAGGACTGAGGATCGAAGGGAGTCGAAACAGAGTTGGGGCAGCATAGAGGAGGTCCACCTTGGGCACAAAAATCGAGGAAGATTCCCAGAATATTTTAGGGAATATTCTCATGCAGATTCTTTAAGGAATCTTAAGATTCCTTATGAGCTAAAAATTGTTTTTATCAAAATGTAACCAAGTTTATAGTCAATTTTCTCAGATTTTCACATGGAATGCTATGGCAAGGTCGGATTTACCTTTTGAGCAGCAGATTTGTAGATTCCCAGTAGAGGAGAATCTTCAAGAATCTTGAGGGAATCTTCCAAATTCCTTGGAGGCTGAAATTTGCCAGAGTCAAAATGTAGCCAACTTCATAATCATTTTTCTTAGAATTTATCAAGGAACCCGACTGCACAGACAGAATTTTGATATGAGTAGCAGATGTTCAGATGAACCAAAGGAGGGAATCTTAGAGGAATCTAAAAGATTCTTGTAGCCCCAGATTTTCACTTTCTCAGAATTCAGAAATTTGATAGTCGATTTTACACTATTCAACGCCACAAATTTGATGGTGTAATCAAAATTTCCATTTGATCATTCTATTTTTCGGCCACTTTTCAAAGTGGAGTGCAGGGGTCAGCATTTAATGTGCGAGCAATCATTTCCATGATATTCGACGCCGCATGATTGATGGTACAGTCAGATTAAACAATTTATCATCCTCTTCTTCAGATAACTCCCTGATGTGAGGTATATGCAATGTGATCATGTACTTGTTTATCTCTTTGCTTGAGATGCATTGTGTTGTATAGATCCCTGTTTGATGTTTGATGTGGGATCTTGTTTCATTCTTGATGTGAGATGTACTTATTGTCATGATTTGATTGAGATCCCTTTGTCGCCATGTTGATGGGATACTCATGTGTTGCCATGTATGTTTGAACTAAGATCCCTTTCATGCCATGTTGGTGGGATGCTCATTATTAACATACATGAAATTATGTCATGCTAATAGGAGTCCTTTTTTGAACAAGAGTTCTTATAGCAGAACATATCTTGGAGCCAGTCTAGAATGAGGGTGTATTCCTTGTATGATAGAGAAAACACATTCATGTACATCATCACTCTTTCCAGCACTTAATGCAATGGCCTACACCATCTTGACACCAGGGCCCGGAGACGTAGTCCCTCGTGGATGAACTTCGTTATCAATGTCTTTTGTTTATGTTGCTAATTCTTGTCATGTTCCTTCTTCTTTACAGCATGCATATATGTTCCTTTATGTTATTTTAAATGAAATTCTAATCACATCACGAAAGTAAAAGATCTTGGTTAAATTCGAGACTTGAGTCAACTTGGATTAGCAGTGATCTTCAGAATTCTGTAGGATCCTTGGGAATTGGTTCAACTAGATTGGAGCACCCAGTTGCTCCATGTGATGGAATGCTATAATGTGACTACTGAAGGGGAGGATGAGGATCCAAGGAATATCAATATCCCAGAAATGGAAGGCCATCGCGAGGTCGTAGTTCCGTAGATAGAAAACCTAGATATCACCACACCATTGAAGACAAGGAAAGTAAACATTGGTACTGAATCAGAGACAAAATTTGCAAAGATTGGGGATTACTAGGATGATGCCACAATGGATAAAGTTTTTGAGTTACTCTGCGAGTACCAAGATCTTTTTCCTACAAGATTTTTGGACTTGAAAGGCATCATAGGCGATTTGGGTTTGATGAAAACAACTTTGAAACCCGACGCGAAGCCCATTAAGCAGAGGCCATATCAACTTAATCCCAAATATAATGACAAGGTCTGCTTGGAATTGTACAAGATGCTTGAACTGGGCATTATCGAACCAATGAAGGAATCTGATTGGGTGAGCCCAATGGTAGCTCAGAAAAAGAAACTGAAGGGAGAGATATGGATTTGCATAGATCTAAGAAAGCTTAATGATGCCTACATCCATGATCCTTTCCTGACGTTGTTTACTGATGAGGTAATGGACAATGTTGGAGTGCACGAGGCCTCTTCATTCACTGATGGGTTCTCTGGGTACCATCAGATTAAGATCGCTCAAGACGACATGAGTAAGACAACCTTTGTGACGAAATGGGGTTGTTTTCAGTATAGAGTGATGTTGTTTGGACTCAAGAACGTGCGAACGATATTCTCCCCCATATTCATTCCAACATTCAAAGAGTTCATTCACAAATTATTGGAGGTATACTTTGATGACTCGACAGTGTTTGGGTTAGTAAAGCTCCATGTAGTCAGTCTACACTTAATGTTGGATATGTGCCAAAGATATCAGATCATGTTGAACCTGAAGAAATACTTATTCTGTGCCCCCTTTGGAATTTTTTTGGGTCATGTGGTGTGCAAGCAAGGAGTAATGGTGGATCCTGCCAAGATCGTGGTGATAGTCAATTTGGAGGCCCCAAGGAGTGTCAAATAGCTACGCGCAACGTTGGGCCATAAAGGGTATTATCGAAATTTCATTGAGGCTTATGCCCAGATTACCACACCTATGGAGAAGCCACTAAAGAAGGACGCTACATTTTGTTGGGATGAAGAATGTCAGTGCAGTTTGGATGTATTGAAAGAAAACATGGTCATCGCACCAATCTTGGTCTTCTTAGATTTGAAGAAGGAATTCCATATGCAAATTGATGCCTCATGTATTGCATTGGGAGCAGTGCTAACACAGACTGGCGAAGGAGAGATGGATCACCCTATAGCCTTTGCGAGTAGGAAATTATCAAAGGATGAGAAGAGCTACTCGAAAACAGAGCACGAGGGATTGGCTATGGTATATGCACTCCAAAAATTTAGACACTATTTGTTGGGAAGACATTTCAAGATGTACAAAGACCATTCTGCATTGAAGTATCTAGTCAATAAGCCTGTGTTGGGGGTGGGAATATGTAGATGGTTGTTGCTATTTCAAGAATATGATTTTGAGGTAACTGTGAAACCAGGAAGGTTGAATACAGGACCTGACCATTTGTCGCGCATTGAGACAGGGGAAGAGTCTACTAATTTTGAGGAAGGGTTGCCCGACACACAGCTCTTTGTGGTGTGCATAGTGGATAACCACTTTGCAGTTAATCCACTTCTTGACGACATGGACGACTCCAGAAGGATACACTAGTCAGCAGAAGAAAGAGTTGGTAGTGCACGTGTAAAATTTCTCAGTCATTTCTGGACATTTGTATAAGGTGGGATCGGACGAGATACTTTGATGATATGTGCCCGATTTTGAATGAAATCATTCTCCCTGAAGCTCATGGAGGATATGCAGGAGGAAATTATGTAGGAAAGGCAAAAATGCAGAAGATTCTGCGTGCCGAGTTGTGGTGGCCTTCATTTCGCAGGGATGCCAAAGCATATTATAGGGCTTGTGATGCATATCAAAGAATGGCCAGGGCATCGCAAAGGGATGAAATCCTTCTGAATCCTCAAGTGTCATTACATCCATTTGAGAAATGAGCTATTGACTTTGTAGGGCCAATTTAGCCCCCAGGAAAGAAACAAGTGTGCGCTATATCATCACCGTGACAGAGTATCTGACCAGATGGGCAGAGGCACAGCCTATGAAGGATTGTACAGGGGCCACAACAGCTAAGTTCTTATTTGAATATGTGTTAACTAGGTTCGGTTGCTCGAAGGTATTGATGAGTGATAGCCGTATGTGCTTCCTCAATGAAATCACAGATGGAGGAGTGGTTCAGCTCGCAAAACGGAATGGAGAACCTTTTTTGGGAAGGGTGAATGGAAGTCTGTTGAAACCATATGCAGGGGATGCAGATCAATGACTACATGATGGCAAAACAGTCTTAGTGCTCCGGGTAGCTGTAAGGGAGCTCGGGACTGTAAACTACACTGCCCGGTTTTGGGGACTCTGCGACAGGGTGACTACGCAAAAAAAGGGTGATGTCACAGTACCAAAAGTGATGAGAAGGGAGCTGCACTATGGAGGGAGATACCACATAGCACAACTAGAAAATAACCATTAGGGTCACTGTTCACAATTTTACAGCCAGGAGACATTAAGAGGAGTGGGGGGGCGAAATTTAAGACTGAAATATTTGGAGATTTGCCACCAAATCAGCATTAATGGATGGATTTTGGGGGGAATGGTTGGATTTGAATTTGAATTCTCTTATAAATTAAGTGTGCTAGTCTAGCAGAGAACACTTTTCACCCTTATGTTTTTGTATTTGTG
Source organism: Pinus tabuliformis (assembly GCA_031772625.1). Lineage (NCBI taxonomy): Eukaryota > Viridiplantae > Streptophyta > Pinopsida > Pinales > Pinaceae > Pinus > Pinus tabuliformis. The sequence continues at coordinate 881,273,336 of CM062811.1, read as the reverse complement.
TGGTCCGCAGCTTATGAATCATAAGTTTTTCGATGATTTGGTCACAAGCTCTATGTTTGATACTCTACCCAAGGAAACCTGACAGATCATTTGTAGCACTATGTCGGGACCAGGTGAGATTGCAAGCACTGGAGGAATTGTTGCCTTTGAAGGAGCGGCCTCAGAAGTGGTGAGCATGGAGGCTCCGGCTCTTGTGCCTACGGCGCCAAGGTCACCTAGGCCGAAACCTACACCAGTACGCAAGACCCAAAATCCAAATAAATAAAGCAGAAGAGGCCAATGCCAGTGTTCGAGTCGCTTAGAAAGCACTCAGATACCCACGCACAGAAGAAGGAAAAAAAGCCTGAGAAGGTTGTAGATTTGGAGGCTGAGGAGGGTGCTAAAGATATAGATGATGAGGGCATGAAGCCCATTTCTAAGTTTCCGGAGTATAGCTTTGAAGAAACAAGTCTAAGTCTTGGGTTGTAGCATAGGTAGAGGCTCTGCAGTTGAGTGCCCGGACCCCTGCGGCTGTGTGCACAGGGTGGACAGAGTTTGTAAACACTTGGAAGATATTAATAAAGAGATATATTCTACAATTTCTATGTCTTTTTTCTGTTGATGTATCTTGATATGTTATGTATAAATTTCCTTTATTATGCTTATGTGATGTGTGAATGAATGCATTTACATTTAATAATTGAATGCAATTACGATTATCTATTTACGCGTTGTTAACTATAATTATTTGATAAGGTAAACAAGTCACTTAAATTAATTGGGGAATTGGCACAACACGCTGGGATAGTAGCGCAAAAGTACCTAAGCAGTAGGCTAGGGCTACGCGAAGGTCGATCATACCCTTTCGTGGAGGTATTGAAGAACAAAATAAAGGGCTTGTCTTGTAAGCCCTAGAGAAAACAAATTTGCACGAAGGCAGGGATAGAGGGAATCAAATGACATCAGAACCATCACAGGGTGCGGAAACTTGGTTCTAGCATCCCCCCATACTGCTTCAGGTGAGACTTCGGTCTGTGCTTTCCGATCTGATGCCGAAAGGGCCAGTAGTGTAGGGATTTGTTTGGATAATTAATGCTGAACCTGGGTCAGGCCCCCTCAAGCCAACAGAAGTTAATACTTAACTTAACCTTTCCCTAACTATTGTGTTACCTTGAAAATATACAAAAATACAATAACGAATAAACTAGAAAGACTCACTTGAAAACATATGTTATTTGGAATGAAGACAGAATCCATGGAAGAACTTGTTAATGGTGTATATATCATTTCACCTTCTTGTTTGTGGAGATCAATTTGATCTATAGGATGTATATGTTTAGTATCAAAGGAAAATACATAAGTTTTGTAATCATTAACACTCTTAGGGACAAGGACCTTTGGTTCCATAAATGCTAGCTGGAACTATCTTCTTTCACTATCTAAGGAAAATAACAATCTAGTCTGGGTTGTGGAAGATTGCTTCTAGAACTCTACATATGTTGAAGTCTTCAATGCCTCATTTTTATTTTTCATCTCTATGAATTTTGCAAAAATACTCTGTTGTCCTGAAGAAGAAGGAGAAGAAGGAGAATCCATAATGGTTTCTTCTACTTGTTGTAATGAGAATACAAGCTCTCCTAAAAGTGTGATCATGGTAGGCTCTTCAGAAGTTTGGAGTTCTGATGACTCTTGTTCAACATTAATGGACTTTCTTCTCTTAAACACTTTGAATGCCATTTTCTGCAACTCTAAACATGCTAGGGACATGCTTTCTCTTGGCCTTTTCAGTTCCTTTTCTTTCATCCTAGGAGTTTCCAATGTTGTCCAACTAGAAACTTGTTCTTCAACCTCCTACAGTGTGTTCTCTTCCCATTCTTTTAAGTTAGCATACTATTATAGTTGAGGCTTTGCAACGTGTACATATGGTGCAGAATTTTGTTCAACTCTCATGGATGATATTACTCTGAATGGGTCATATGGCTAGCTGAAACTTAATTTAAATTTCATCTTCTTAAATAATTAACTTCCTTTTCTACAGCTCTGATATTGAATATGAATGAGCCAACTTGTGATTTTATTTTAAAGTGAGCTTTCTTCTTTCAGGAAACAAAATGAGTACAAAAATCCTCATGGGGAGGAAAATTGGTAGTTTGCAAGGTGGTAGCTCATAACCATAGATTATAATATCTGAAAAGTTCTGGTATAGATACCAGTATCCAACTTTGTACTGCTCACTTAGGTGTAGAATCATTTTAATCCTTGTAGAAATACTAGGAACTACATCATTTCTTAACAAACAAAGTGCCATATGCAAGAATTGGTTGATAAGGTCACTGAAAGAGAAATATTCATAATTTTTCCTTGCTAATTAGGTCCAATTAATTACTAACTGTAGCTTTCTTTCAACATTTAATATTTGTAGAGGAAACTTAAGTCTTTCTAATTGATGGTATAAAAATAATTAGAGAAAAATTGATTGGTGCTTCAATGATCCTTTGGTACTGAACTTTAGAAATTGATCGCGAATTAATGATCTGACAAGAATTAAATGTAATTAAACATAATTTAGGGTTTCTTGCCTGATGAGAACACTAATAAAAATCCTACGATTACTTCATCTACCCACGGATCATTTGGATATATTAACAGACGAGAAACTATGAAAATTACCTTCCTAGAAATCTCAGAAAATATTGCAGAGGAATAAGGTGGATTTGTCCTAGGTAATTTAGAATTATCAAGTAGGGATGACTCAAAATTATGAGCTTTCTATGAGAAACAAAGCTTCTAGTAAATATCCATAAGTGCATCAATAGAAAAAGGGTGAAGGGAGTCCTAAAGTTTTAATAGTAGGTCTTGACAAATTGATTCAGAGGTTATGGAGAAAAGAGTCTCATTATTTTGAGCAACTAAAGCTATTTGACTTGGGAGGTATCGAGATGCACACCATATGAAAAATTATGGGAAATGGTGGGTCTGAGGGAAACAAAATTGAGGGATCAAGGATTCCCAAAAAAGATAATTCGTCATTGGTGTCCTCATACTTTTGGAATTCCCAATTTTGAATCTCATAGAAATCAAATTCACAATGGGTTTCTGTGATTTTTAATTGGGTATCAATGATAGATAGTTTATTTAGATTAATCACAGGAGGTTGAAGGGGATTCTCTACAAATATTTTGGATTTTCCCTTATGGCTGGCCATTTTAGAAAGAATCAAAATCATAGGGAAAAATTGAGAATTTTACCTGAGATTGGTGGTGATCGATAGTTGATGGTCACTGGAATTTTCTCATATCACATTCTGAACGCTCTAGTTTCAGGTGGAAAGTGAAATAATTTGGTCTAATGGGGATAATGGCTTTTTGTGATGCTCATAACGGTTTTCTTTCAATTTAATTATTAATGGAGTGGAGGCTTAAATGATTTGAATGTTGGTAGGAGTGATTAATGCAACAACATTCATCTAGTTAATTTGGCGGGAGATATGGTTACGACTAGAAATGGAGAAATTGGTAGAGGCTAGAAATAGCGTGAATAATGGTGGAGGAGGAAAGCCATTTGCTAGGGGTTAGTGGTAGTATGTGGTTTTAGGTGAGAAGGTTCTTACAATCGATAAGATATTAACAGGTATACAAAGGTGGGATTAGAGAAATTTCTTTGCGGATCCCCCCCCCCCCCCCCCCCCCCCCCCTCCCCCAACTCTCCATTAATTGTCGAGAGTGCAGGGGGTCCTTCAATTCATCTGCGACTATTGATCTGGGTGCATGGCATCATGACTGTTGAGAGCTACATAAAGGTTATGTCTTCAGGGACAAGTCAAATCAACCTTTATTTAAAATATTTTATTTGAAAAATAATATTATAATTACAAAATAAAAAGAATACCATGATCGACATTTCAATTTTCTCACTTATTCTTGAATATAATTATACTTTTTTTCTCTTTTCTCTTTTATTTCTTTCTTTATATTTTCTCTTTTATTTCTTTTTTATTTTTTGATTTTTGATTTCTTTTTCTATTTTTTTGTAATCAAAGGAATTTGTAAAAAAATTATAAGGGTAAAAATAAGTTACAACATCAACTCTATTTGGGGACTGCTTCCCCCTGCGGGATGTAGAGAACATGAAAATCCATGTGGCTTCTCCTTGGGCTATGGAGTCTTTGCTGTCAAAATCACACTTTCTTTGGAAATGTAAAGAAAACCGGAAATATACAATAATAATACTGAAAAACAAGTAATAAAGGATATAATGCTTGAGATATTTCCCATTGAATGGTAGTGATAAATATTCTCCTTCCAGATTCCGTAGGATGTAGGATGTTGCTTTTGAATTCTACAATGTTGAAAGGTCCTAGCCAAGTATTATCAAAATTTCCATGTTTTCTTTTTTCTTCTCTTCTTGTATCCCATCGAAGGACCAAATCTCCTTGCCTGAAATCCCTTTCTCTAGATTTTCTATCAAAGAGAGATTTGATTTTGTCTTGATACCGCATAATTTTATGTTGGGCTTCTTCTCTATCCTGACTTAGTTAAATGATCTGGTTTATCCTTTTTGAGAAACTATCAGTCTCTTCATATGAATCCTTTAGAAGTTCCACATACAAGCTGAAAAGGAGACTTCCAAGTAAATCTTTTTGGTGAAACTCGATTATCCCATTTTGCATACTTTAGATGACTATCCTAGTTTCTTTTATGATATGCTAACACCTTTTTGATAACTTTGATTTAAAATTTTGTTTGAGGATTCTACTAATCCATTCCCTTGTGGATAATAAGGTGTTAAATCCAATCAACTTAATGTTACTAAAGGCTTGAGCATTGTCAGTTACTATTTTCCTTGAACAACCAAATCCATAAAGAATGTTATCTTCAGTGAATTTCATTAGTACTGCATCAGTAGCATTCCTCATAGGGATTTATTCTACCCATTTGGTAAACTAATTAGTTGTTTTAAGTATCCATATATGTTGATTACTTGAACAAGGACCCGTTTCCCCAATAAAATCTAAACCCCACTGTAAGAAGGGTGCTTCAATAGAAACTGGAATTAGGGGTAGAGTCACTAATCTTTGGAATTAGGGGATACAATTTCTGATTTTGGAACCAACTTGTGAAAATATTTTTGGCTAACAGAAACCTACTCTGAGTATTTTATGTGCAGTTTCCTTCCAAGAATAATGTCCTCCACAAACTCCTTCATGAAACTGCTCAATTACTCCATTTGTATCATTTTCAGTAAAATATAGTAAAAGGATATTCAAGGGATTCTTCCAATGCAAGTTTGCATTTATTATGCAGCACTTCAATTCCTTGAGTGTGAGGGATCTATGTTGATCCTTTATGAATTCAAGAGCATACTCAAAATCGCGTAGAAAATGCACAATATATTTGTACCAATCTGATAATAAGAACTTTTAATCAATGTTTAGAGGAAGAGGTTCAAGTACCAAAATCGAAGAAGGTTCTTGTGGATTCCTCCCCTGAAGAGTGAGAAGGTTCTTGTGGATTCTTCTCCTCTGAAGAATGAGAAGGCTCTTGCGGATTCTTCTCATCTGAAAGCTACATGATTGACATTAGGGGAATTTTGAGGCCTAAAATGGGCCTCCTAAGAAAAATGTACAACCAAAATAAACTTTATAAGAACCAATAGGATTCAAGATGATGATGTCAACCATGAGGGATGATTCACCACTTTTGGAGTAAAAAAGTAAAATGTTCAAAAAATAATAAAATAATAAGACTAGTTTTTTGACATGTATTTTCAACTTATCTCCCTATGGTTTTACTCAAATTTTTATCAGGAGTACTTGTCGGGTGCAAGATGTTATTCCTCATACAAGGAGTACCCATGTTGCATACTTTCGATGGACCCTGCTACACGAAAAATGAGAAATACATGAAAAAGCGTGATTGCAATCACATTTTTCATGTATTTCTCATTTTTCATATAGCAGGGTTCATCGAAAGTATACAACATGGGTACTCCTTGTATGAGGAATAAAATTTTTCATCCAATGAGTGTTGTTGCTCGAAATGTGAGTAAACCCATAGGGAGATAAGTTGAAAAAATAGTTTTTAATTTTTTTCCCTCTAAAATTTGATGATGTAATCTAAACTTATTTTATTATTCCCACTATTATTTTATAATTTCCTTAGGAGACCCATTCTAAACCTCAAAATTCCCTAATGATTGATGCCAAAAATTTTACAATTTGATTCAGCAAGTAGCTTGGATAAACCTTGTCCTTTGGCCATATTTGTAGGTTTGATATCCAAATCAAATTCTAGAATCTTGGCAATCCATCTCCCCCTTTTACCATCTGTATAAGGCTGATTCAACATAGTCTTCACTACATTATTAGGTACATAAGAAATTATAGGAGAATGAACAACATAAATTATAGAGGCTTTGAGGGTTTGTACCAAATTTATTTTCTATTATATCATGTTTACGTTCTGCATCTCTCATTACTTTACTGAAGAAAGAAATTGGTTGCTCATTTTGATCTTCATTCTTTTTCAATAAAACTAATGCTAATGTGGTATCTAAATAAAATGAGAAAATACTTAAGGGTTTTGTATAATTAGGGTTGGCAAGTACTGGTGCTTCTGAAATTACTTTCTTAATTAGAGATAAATAAATTATAGGTTGTGTTTTCCATTTCACTTCATGATCTTTCTTGAGCATATCGGTAATGTCTTTAACTATTTCAGCACAGTTGGGTATAAATCTTCTAAGGAAATTTATTCTCCCTAAGAATGACTGAATTTCCTTCTTAGTTATAGGTAAGCTAATTACCTGAATGGATGAAATTATTTTTGGATCAATAGTAACTCCTTCCCTTGAAATGATGTGTCCCAACAGTTTTCCTCCCATCATAGAAAATAATGACTTCTTGGGATTTAGAGAAATCCTAAATTTTCTGCATCTTTGAAAAACCTTTCTCAAAGTTTGATATGTTTAGCATTAGATTATGAAAACACTGTCAAGTCATCTAGGTAAATAACTAAGTATTTATTTACCTTACCAATAAATTCCAAATCCATGGCTCTCTCAAATGTTTCACCAATACTAATCAATCCAAAAGGAATCTTGGCATACATAAAAATACCCCATGGTGTGGTGAAAGCTGCTTTTTCTTTGTCCTCTTGGCTCACTAAGATCTGTTTGTATCCAGTGTAACCATCCAACATGGAAATTATGTCAAAACCTGTTACTCTTTGAAGTAGCTAATCCATCTTTGGAAATGGATAATTATTTTTGAGAGACAATTGGTTTAAGTTTCTAAAGTCAACACATAGTCTTATCTCTCCATTCTTCTTCCTAACTGGCACCAAATTAGCTATCCATTCGGAATATCTCAAAGGAAATAGGATTTTTGCATCTAGTAATTTCGTTACTTCCTTATAAATAATATGTAATATAACTAGATTAATCCTCCTCAACTTTTGTTGGAACGTTTTGGATCTTGGTTTTAAAGAGATCTTGTGTTCTATGATAGCTATATCATATGTCTTTAGGTCTTCATAATACCATGTGAATACATCTTTGTATTCCTTGAATAAGATGACATATTTTTTATGATATCTTGTGGTAGGAGTTATGAAATTTTCACATTTTTCACATCCTCTGCTATACCAATATTGTAGTCCTGAATGTTTTCTTGATGTGAATTTTGCAATGAAGGCTTTGGTGCATAATTATGATCAAATAAATTTTCAAGAAGAACTAGTCATTTTAAAATGTAATTATTAGGCAATTGAATGATGTCATGACCAACTATTTTATGTTTGAATTCCATATTTGTATCAACAAAACTTTCATTTAGAAAATTATTGTTTTCTTCATCAACATGCAAACAAGAAAATTCTTCAATGTTCTGTAAAAAATCCTTCAGTTGTACAACATCTTCAAAAAAATGCAAGTGTCTCAAATTATCTATAATAAAAGGCTTGTACTTCACTTCAATTTGATATTGCAATTGTAGGGAATTTGCAATTTTAAAGGTGCTTGCGGAGACTACTAAGGAATCTGCATGGATGTTGTCATCTCTTGGGATGGATGAAATATTAAAGGCTTGAAAATATTTTTCAATACAATCCCATACTTCATTTTTGTAGGCTCTTAGTCTAGGATGCTTTTTTTTACAGAGGTTTCTGATTTGGTTGAATATCAATTCTGAATCACAAAATCCTACAAGGTTTTGTAACTTCAACTTTTTAGCTAACTCTAATCCCAAAATTAAAGCTTCGTATTCTGCCACATTATTAGTGACATCAAAATCTAATTTGAAGGTGTTGTCACTCCCAGTGAAAACCTTGGATTTCTTACAAGACCAGTTCCTGGGTACATCTAAATCGGTGTGCCTCAAATAATTCTCGAGCAGGAGGAGACAACACCTATAGTCTATACATAGATATCAAAGAGTTGGTTCTTTCATTCAAAGATACAAGCCATATGCTTCAAGATTTATACACACACATAGTTCCCAGAAATATAGCAGAAATAGTGAATGCCAAGCACTTTAAAGACTTAATCAGCTTTATAAGATAAATGAGAGGAGACAAAGAAAAGGGATGACTCAGGATATATAGCTCAGAGTACCAAGAATTCTATATATAAAATATAGAGTCTGAAACCATAAGATTTACTATAAATATATGAGTGACAGGAAGATGTAATGGACATAGAAGAAATGAATTATATGCTTCACACAATACAATTTTGGAAATATAATTTCAACCCCTCACACAGGCATATGCATTAACACTTTAATGCAAATGAATCTTTAGAGAAGTTTGAAATATCAGAGTATCTATTATCGCATGAATTCAAAGAGGAAAACCTACAAGATTAATGAAATAGAGTAGCAGACTGTAATACATAAAAGGTGGAATCACCACTTTTCCTTTAATATTCTACAAGATCTATGTGACTAAGTGATACAGTTTTCATAAAAAACTGACTTTCTTTTTTATATCAGAACCCTTTTTTAGTGTTGCAACCCCCTATTTATAAGAAGAGGGGGTGCTATCAATCATGGTTTCATACATAAAATCCTAGGCTGAGTTTTCAGCGGTCAAGTCAACTTTCTCTCTCAGGCAGGGGAGGTTATGTATCGAAAAAACATTAAGAACAATAATAATGGCCTTAGAGAGGAAGGCACATCATAGAATCTCGGAATAAGTGAGACATTAATGAAAAATCCCAGCGCCCCATCCCTATAATCACTTCTATTTCATGGCTTCATTTAGTTCACGGCATATACTTCTGCGTTGTTCAGCTAACTCTTGTCATTCCATCCTTAAGATCTTCGGTACTGAACTTGAGAACCAGTTACGAAGAGCCACTTTTGGGCGGTTTCCATACCTAGTTTTAAAAGCTCCTTCTCTTGAGTCACTGCTACAGCCACCTCCAGGACCGACTCTATCACTTTGTCCTTAAATGTTCTACTGAATCCCTCGTCACTTTTCTCTGCATGGTCTCAAAGGATTGATCTCCTATATCTTCCTATGCAGTTGCTTTTAGTGGCAACCTCATTGATTTCAGCCATAAAAACCTTCTAAGCATAGTCAGCACTCTAATCCAGCCTAGGGGTGCATTCTAATTTTAATGATAGAAGTCTCAAGGGGCATGAGCATTCACCTCTTCATATAGGCAAAAGTGCACAAGCTTATACCTATAGAACAATTGAAAGGCTACCTTTGGATTTCCTCCTTAGCCTCTCTTTATTATAGCCCCTTTATTGAAATTTCTTATATGACCGGGGTTGGAACCAAAGTCCTATGTGTTTGGCACTAAAGATCTAAATAACTGCATGGGGGCTCTTTTTCTTTATATTGTAGAAGTCCCTCATCGACCGATTTAATGGACCCAAAATCTTTATGAAATGTGGCTTGTGAAATATCGCATTGGGGCCTTTTCCTTTGTTATCAATTTCTCCTGCATATTGGCACTTCAACTCTGTTTTGCCCTGCTCTATGCTTTTTCTTTGGAGCAGGCTGATAGTCCAGATGCAAGGTCCTTATAGACCCTACCATAATACTTTATCGCATCTGGAAGGGAAATTCCACTTATCACAATCACTTAGCTGGAGGAGAAGGCCCTTAACTCTTTTCTTTGGAGTGGGCCGACAGTCCGAATGTGATGTCCTTATAGACCTTTCAATAATCCTATTGATGAGGCTCATCAATGGGTAAATTATATGGACCTTAACACACCTCCAACTTACTAAAATCAACTTCTCTCATCATTCTTTACATTTTTAATTATGTTTTGCTTAATGAGGAGAGTAAAGATGAGATGTCATTTCTAGTGGTCTAATGTGCATTGATTGAAGGTTTTGGAGAAAATTTTGGTTAATTAAAATGCAAGAACTCAAATGGAGACAAGCAAGAGGGATTCTAGGAGATAGGATCTCCCTCCATAACTCCTCACTCTCTCAAAGATTCCTCAATCAAATCTCATCAGCTCGGAGTTGCAAGCAACTGAGTCATGAAGTTCATTAGTAGCCAACCCAGTGACAATTGAAGACCAGTTGATCTCGAGATTCGAGCCAAGCCTCCCTAAATTTAAGGAAGTTGTTGTTAACTTCATTTGTATAAATCAAGAGGCCTAGGGCCTCATTCGGATTTTTTGTTCAAGATAGCTAAGTAGTTTTCGAGTTGAAGCATTGTAACCAAGCACTCTTATGTATTTTTTATTTCTTTAATGAAAATGTGCAGCATTCCCTTGATCCAGCACTGAGTTGACTTAGAGGGCTGAAGCTCTTGTGATAGGGCCCAACCCTAGCAGTATAGGTTCCTCTTGTTGTATATGTATGCTTAGGTTATACTATTATTTAGTTGTTAAACTAATTTTGGTGTTGTTAAATTGCAAGTATTGGTAGATTTAATTAGTTTTCATCCATTTGTGGATAGTTCTAATAGTAGCATTGTAGTGATAAGAATATATTCCAAAAAGGCTGAAAACAAGTGGTTTTCATCTCATTTATCTATTATAGACATTTTTGGGCACTGCAACCCCAATCATAAATGTCCATAAACCAAGGGCTCTTAAGTCCCTAAAAGTGTTGTTCCAACCTCTAAAATAACAAGGTCAGCTGATTACATATTCTCCCAGAAGTTCTCCACGAAAAACTGCTCAGAACTGGTCAAAACTAGACCATCTCACCTGCTCCATGGTCAAAGTGCGCTGCATCCCACCTAAATACTCACAAGAGGTGTGATGCATCTTGAAAAGCCCTTCTATGGGGTGCGATGGGCGAGAGTGGACAAATGGCAGGGTCAATCTGCAAGCTGGAGGATCATGGAATCTTCTAGAAACTTCTCCTATGACACTTTCCTCTCTGCATTCGCCGAGGGATGAGTAAGAGATCATCAATCTCCAAGTGGAATCAAGAACTATCAGAGAGAGGACACTAATCAAATCTCAAAAGCTGACTCACCCCCCTTGCAAACATCTATAGATGGATCCCTCATCCTAGAGATCCAGAGGCTGCAATTTTGTATCTTGTAAGGAAGTGTTGTTGGTTTCTTGGTGCAATATCATAGTGTTGGGTGATCTAAGCTTTTCATGAGGTGAAGAAGGGCTTTCTTGCTGAGAGCATGATGCTGGGTCAGAACAATTGTTTGTAATCCTCTTTGCTATTTCTTGATTATCAATAAAGCTATTCAAGTTTTCCTCCACATTCCTATATGATTGATGATATATCCATTTCTGTGGTCAATATATATCTGGTCCTATATTGTTTATGATAATAGATCTATGTTCTTGGATAGTGTTATGTTGCCTTGATTCTACAGGTGCTCTTTGAAGCTGGGTAGATGAGGAAACGTGTGGCAAAGATCTATCAGAAGCGAGAGGAATCAAGCAAGGAACCAAGTGCAAGACAGAGGTTGGTCTCCTTTATTCCTCTCTTATCTATTTCTCATAAAGGAAAACGGAAGTAGTTTTAGTTTGTTTGTTTCTAAGGTAGCTACCAGCCTTAGTGGGACTAGCAGCTCTGCATAGACACTAGATTTCCTGATAACAAAATGGCGACTCCGCTGGGGAGTGAATAGATTGTTTGTTTATCTACATTTTTTTATTTTATAAACTTATAGACGGAGCCTGAAGTCAAGCCAGCTAGCCTTCAAACTGCATTTGCTATGCAAGTGCAAAGTAGATCAATGCTGCTTCAGTCTATCTCCGGGTTTTTTTTTATGAACTGAACAATTGATTTACAAGCTCTCTAATTACCCTTGTGGTGGCTTTAGTAACCTCCTTAGATCTACCCCTGTGATTGATTTACTGATTACCACTTGCTCGGCCTAAATCCCTGAACTGAGCTGCAAACTATGACCCGGAACCCAGTTAAAGTCTCGTCCCTGTTCCAGCGCACTGTATCTTCTGTGAATTCTGGATGTTTTAGCACCTAAATCTGCCTTAGGCTGAAGGAAGGCAAAAATTAGGGTAACCACAAACCACACTTAGTCTGGTAGCTAGCCCTACCAGAACAGGAGAGGGCTCTCTCCGAGTCACACTTAGTGAATAGATGAACGAAAAGGAATGAGATGACTTTCAAACGAACAATTTATCTTAGGCTAGTAAGTGAATATGGAAACAAAAAGTGATTTTCATGAATGACTGTGTTTCTGGGATGTTATGGGACCACTGTACCTCAATGAACAGAGAACTTAACATAAAGGAACAGATTATTTCGTGAGGCAAGGTAGGCGGAAAGCATAGCAATTTAGTTTTAAGATATGGCGGAATGGAGAGATTGATTAAGAGGGTGAAAAGGGCATGGACCACATGAATCCTTTTCAACAGAAGAATGAACACTAACATGAAATTTTCCCACAGTTAGAGCAATAAAATTGAATTCTACCTAATCTCATTCGAAAAATTTCACTAGAAATGAGCATGAAATGAATTATGAAACATAACTAAATACATATGAACACATAAGAAATACACTTGCTACACTCACAACCACAACAATCTCATGAAATAGAGCTGCTGCCTTTCATTAATTCTCTATCAAAAATACATAGTGAAGAAACAAAGTTTCTTTCCCACAGTCTCCTAGAAGTTACAAGCCAACCAACCCAATTGCTTTGCAAATGGTTTGCATACAATATATAGAATGTGCCATGAAGAGATAGAACGCCCAAGGGTCAAAAAATGAAGGTGGAGAGCCAAGAATCAGCTACAGGTGCAGCACCAAAAACATGACACATGGCTTGGGTGACCCTTTGCCTTCCTTTGCCACTTGTATAACTGACCATATGGAGTGAAAATATTTATAAAACCGCTGTGCTCCTCCTCCTGTGCGTCGCGCTCCTTTCCAGGTGACTTTTGGAGTCCTTCCCGATGTCCAAATTGAGCACAAGATAGTTTTTTGGAAAGTTATTTGAGTCTACTTTCCAACCACACTGGAATTTTTCGATTTGGAGCTCACTTACTTTGTCAAAAATCAAATCTCCCAAGACTGGTCGAACTGTGCCAACTGAGGCTGCCTCAAGGGAGAGTGATGTTGCGGTCAACTTTTGAATGCCTTCCTCAATCTAAAATTAAGCTCTTGATAGCTCATTTGAAATCCTGTCCTATCTACTATCCAAAACAACTAGAATTTTGCAATTTGGAGTTCATTTGCCTTATCAAAAATCAAATCTCCCAAGACTGGTCGAACTGTGCCAAATGAGGCTGCCTAAAGGCAGAGTGCAGTTACAGTCAACTTTTGAATCTCTTCCTCAACTCCAAATTGAGATCATGATAGCTCATTGGAAAGCCACTTGTCTCTAGTTATCATTTACATTATCAAGAAAGTCATTTGGTCAATCCAGCTAGGATAAAACTTGATTTTCCTGAGGTCGCTCCAGAGGTGCATCAATTCTCCCGAGACAATTGTATTTTTGACATTTCTTAAAAACCATGACACCTGTGTAAAAAGTGAAGGAGGTTTTTCTTCCTTGGTCCGTTTTGGACAAAACCCTCTCTCAGTTTTCCCTAATTCATATTTGATTGCTCAGAAACATCATTTGAGTGAAACATATCCCAATGTGTGGGACTAGGGATTTGCCGAAATGAAGCGAAATGAAGGGGATAGGGAGCTTCTAAATTCTTGAGGAAATTTTGGGAAGTATGGAGGGATGTTAGGAAGTAGGGGAAAGTGGAATGCCAGAAATTGAATGATGGGAATGGGTCCAAAAAGGCAAAACACAGGCCCAACCATAGAAAATTGCCAGGTTGTAGCAAGAAACTAGGGTTTGTGCGAAAATGAGGAATTTGGGGGATCTCAGTGATGGGAAGAGTTTGATAAGGTACATTATGGATAGGGGAAGGTGTATGAACATCAGGATACAATTTTATCCCATGATTTGACCATCCAAGAGAAATTAGCTTTCAAAACCCTAGGAGAGGGAAATGAACCTTGCCTAGGCACAACTGAAACATGAACAAGGTGTGAAATGACCCAATGGGACTTGACATGATGATGACAACCCTCTGAATGATGGTAGACTCATCTGAATAGTGACATAGACCGACATCTGGACAACTTTGAAAGGAGTGTAAGCGAACCCTAGACCTAATGCCTAGTGACCAAATTTTGCTTGAAGACTCACTGAAATGACAAAATTTGACCTTGACACCTTAAAATCACTTGTGTAAGAGCATTTTTGATCACTGGAGGAAGGCTGCAAAGACTGACACTAACAGGATGCATCGCACTTTCTGAGTGTAGTGGGTGCGCTGCATCTCTTTTTCACTGTGTTACATGTGCGCTGATCAGACAAGGCCTTTCCTGCTCCTAGATTTTGGTTTCTGTGTTCACTCTTTTCAGCTCTATTCAAGACTTTTGCTGCCTATAGTCAGTACACCTCTGTTGAAACCCCCTTCCTTTCCATTATTCCACCTCCATTGTGCAAAGAACTGTAAATTTTTTATGTATTTTGAGCCATTTTCAGTTCTCTTTTACAAAGAAGTAGCGTAATTGTACTGTCGTTTCTTGATTTGAAAGTGTCGCAAGTGTCGTTTTCAGTCATAGAAGAGAATCTGATTGTTCTTGATAGTCGATTACACTGTTACTCTTGTATTTGATTTGAATTAGTAGTTTTTCAAGTGTCGAAAGCAGGTTTTCAATTCCAAATCTCAAAGTGTCGTCATTGTCCTTATTTTGTCTTGAAAAGAAACTTGTTAGTAATGTTGCTTTGAAAAATAATTCAGATTTGCGCTTAGCTTTCTTTTTATCATTCACACATTAAGAAGGCTGAAAACAAATACATGCACGTGCATTTGCATTTAGACTGTTTGTTGGTTTGATTTAGGACAGTGCATATAGTGTGTGCTCTCTGCTCTATGTTGAAAGAACGTCATCTCTCTTTCCTTAGTAGCTAGGATTTTCATTGCAAAAAGAAGATTAAATGATTGTTTATCATCTTAGATTGCATTTTAGGAATTGTACATCTGCATCATGCGGTGAACCTGAAAGGCAAATTTCTTAAGTAAGATCAACTGTAAAATAAATTTAATGAATCTAAAAACGCTTTGGAACTTAACGCACAACATTTAGAAGTCTAGGCTAGAGACGTATTCCGGTGTCGTAAAGCCTGGTAACTATTGTTTTCATTGTTGGTTGGGTGATTCCTCCACTTTGAGACAATAAGTGCCAGTATGGACTTGTGCTCCCACGTACCGTCGAGTATATATTGGGAGACCATAATAGGCTTTATCCTTTATCCATAGGAAGCCGTGTCTGCCGCCCTATCGATCGCAATGCTCTGAACACAGCATTCGGGAAGATTGACTGCCGTACCGTAAAAAGTATTCTGTCGTTTTGCGATTGGTTTGGTAATCCCTCTGTCTAGATTTCTAGATCAGTCTCTTTCGTTCCTTTTCAGACTCCTTAAAGGAAAAGGTCCATCTGAGCACTTGTCACTTCAGGCTCTTAAAAAATTGAAGGAAACTAGAGTCATCTTTTGTTTTTTCTCAACTCTTAAAAATTAAAAAAGCAAGTTGTGTCAAAGCATCTAAAATTCATCTAATTCGGAAACATACTTCCCCTTGATTTTTAGTTGATCGAGTAATCCGCAATCGTGGAAGAAAGTCAATTAAAACCCCGTCGTTCACGGAGGCTTACGAGTCGACCATCTTTGTCTCCAGAATTGAAACTGTTACGGACAAAGCGAACTCATTTAACCGGTTCCAAATCCCCTGGTAAAGTTAGAACAAGTGTTCCAACACCATCGGAGACTCCGGTTACTCCAAACATTTCTGGTATCCCTGCCTTTACAAAAGAAGTTCAGCAGCCACCAAAGGACAGTAGAACTGATCCTAGTGTGAAGGTAAACACTTGTACTACTGAACCAGCTTCATCTACAGCTGATTCGGAAGGTGTTATTCCCCAAACATCTGTCGCTACAGATTCTATACCTTCTTCAGCACTAGAAATATTTTACGGACCTGATGGTATACCTCTTCCACCTAGTATGATTGCTATAGAAGAGATTGTGGAGGATCCTCCATCTAGTACTCCATCGCGATTTGGAGTTGGGATCACTCTATATCCTTATTCATCGGAAATTAGTCTACCATCATCAAAAGCTCCTGTAGAATCGTTAGGCAATCTTTTGGATAGACTAGAAATGTCTGAAAAACCGTCAACATCTAGGACTGTGTCATCCGACACAGCGACGACAGAACTTCCTGCTGTCACTCCATCTGTCCCAACTAGCTCTCAATCGATAGAAGGGGCCCACTTAGGGGCTATTTCGACAGTATGGTCCGTTCTTTTTTTTTCATCTGGAATAGTATTCGGGAACTCTTATGTTGAGTCTCAGCAAACTGATCCTTCATGGAGTCAATTTGGGTAGTCCGGTTCTCAAGGACGAACAATTCCTTTGAGTACCGGATTACCGCCATATGGGGCGCAGTATACCCTTTCATTGTCTCCTCCGAGAGGAAAACCATACGAGAGTTCACAATAAAATTCAGGTTATGCTGGAATTACATCTAGCGGTTGGGTGCCAATACTGCCTCAACAACTAAGAGTTGTATATTCGATGCAACAATGTTTACCTATGTCAAGTATACCAACTACGCCGCCTATTGTGACGGTGTCGCAAGTACAAGCGTTGCCTGTTGTATGCCAGCCTCAGGTTTCTCAGGTTGTAATGCAACAACCTCTTGTCCCTGCGACTCAACCACAATCGCCAACTAGTGGAATGACACAGACCAAAATGGGTATAATTACCCCTCATCTTGGTCAAACGACCAGTATTGGACAACAGCACATGGCTTCACAACCATGGCTGGTGCAATACCAACAACCGCAATTCCAACAAGTATACCAAGGATCCGAGCAACAAATATTTGCAAATAATGGGCAGCCGTATATTCAAAACGGTCAAAATCAACCATTCTACAATGGTTATGCCTATCAACCTTACCAAAGTTACCAGCATCAAATGCATTATGCTGGTATGCAAAGACCAACTGCTCAGGCCATTTGTTGTTGGGAAAAGTATCCAATACGGAATGACCTTATCCCACTCTAAGGGTGATAGTACCTCAGCAACAATCAAAGCAAAGCTATTCAAGATTACTTCTTTATGAGATGTAAGAGAGGGGAGAAAGAGATCCACTAACCGATGTCTTCCGCTAATGATTGATCCAATCTTCTCTCCTTGCTGCTTGCTCCCAGCTCCTTGCTCTTTCACTGGCCCAGCTACACCAAGATCCTGCAAAATGGCAAGAGAGGGAAACTACAAGAAGCATACATTCATAATTGATTCAAGGATTAGAATAAATCAAATATACAAGTATAACAATACACCATTGAGACACATGCATATAGAAGAACCTCAAATGCTTTATTAATGGAAGAAGTAAAGTTCAGGAAGTAATACAACCATAAGAGGCCCAATCCAGCATCACCTCCCAGCAGAAAGAAATCTCCTCTTCACCTCCTTCAAGCAAATCACCCAATAGTTCTATACTCAAACCAACAGCACTTCCTTACATTCACAAGATTCCAGCCCCCCTAGACCTCATGAGAGAGCTCTATATATAGGAGTTTTGGAGAAAGGATGAGTCAGCTTGAGGCTGGCATGAAGCTGACTAGTGTCCTCTCCCACTTCAGTTATTCTTCAGTTCTTGAGTCCACTTGGAGGTTCTTGCTTCCACTTGGAGATCTAGACCCTCTTACTCATCACCAGTCGAATTCTCTGATCCAAGTGTCATTTTGGAAGCTTCCTGGGCATTGACACCTTGAGGAATGACTGTGCCACTTGGCAAAACTCGCCCAGCGCAGGTAGCCTTCTTTGCAGTTGACATTCAGCGCAGGTACACAGTGGATCACTTGACATTCAGCGCAGATGCTCAGTGGAGCAGTTGACATGATCCAGAATTAGCTTGTTTTTGAGTGTTTTCAGGTGGAGAACTGATATTTAGTGCTGTGGTTTGCTGACCTTGTTCCTCTAGGGGTAGGAACAACATGTTTAGGGACTTTGGATCCCTTAGATTATGGACATTTCATGCTTCATGCTGTAAGGCACAAAAATGTCTATAACAGTTGCCCCCTAAAGTATGAGGTCGTTTATCGGGTGAAATGCTTTATCAGGAGGATCCGAAGTTCATTCAATCGCTGAGAGGTGACCTGTAATAAAATAAAATACAATACATTATTTTTCATTCTGATTTCATGATCTAGCTGAGGCGGGCATTCCCATGCTCAGCTTTATAAATTCATTTTGGTACATAGAACAGATGATCGTCTGATAGTAGACTGATAATTCTCTGCTGAAATTATCATCCTTTGAGTAGGATGATCATCTGCTGCAATGATGTACATGTCAAATGTCTTTATATTTCCCGAATATATATCGCAGCCCGGATGGATGAAACTAGATCTGAGGTCTTCAAACTCGTTCGATCTTCACTCTAAGTACAAGTCGATCCATGTGAGAATTGCGCTGAAGTCGAACATGGAAAGACATCACTTGATTTCCAGTCAATGATGTGAACCGTTAACAAGCACGAGAGGAATCACCGATAATGATAATGACCCTCAAGGTACTGCAGTACAATTCACGTGGTGTGAATATAGGACTTGGCGTCGAACACCACGCAAAATCTTCTGGTCGAAGGTCATTGATGTATACCTATCGCCGGAAGTGAGAAACTTGCCATTGAGGCATGCAAGCTTCAAAGTATTGAGGGGGCTGTTCCTAGATCAACTTCTTGGATAATGAGCTGAAGTCGACAAGAAGCGATCCCCAGCGGAGTCGCCAATTTTTTGTTGGGAAAAGTATCCAATACGGAATGACCCTATCCCACTCTAAGGGTGATAGTACCTCAGCAACAATCAAAGCAAAGATATTCAATATTACTTCTTTATGAGATGTAAGAGAGGGGAGAAAGAGATCCACTAACCGATGTCTTCCGCTAATGATTGATCCAATCTTCTCTCCTTGCTGCTTGCTCCCAGCTCCTTGCTCTTTCACTGGCCCAGCTACACCAAGATCCTGCAAAATGGCAAGAGAGGGAAACTACAAGAAGCATACATTCATAATTGATTCAAGGATTAGAATAAATCAAATATACAAGTATAACAATACACCATTGAGACACATGCATATAGAAGAACCTCAAATGCTTTATTAATGGAAGAAGTAAAGTTCAGGAAGTAATACAACCATAAGAGACCCAATCCAGCATCACCTCCCAGCAGAAAGAAATCTCCTCTTCACCTCCTTCAAGCAAATCACCCAATAGTTCTATACTCAAACCAACAACACTTCCTTACATTCACAAGATTCCAGCCCCCCTAGACCTCATGAGAGAGCTCTATATATAGGAGTTTTGGAGAAAGGATGAGTCAGCTTGAGGCTGGCATGAAGCTGACTAGTGTCCTCTCCCACTTCAGTTATTCTTCAGTTCTTGAGTCCACTTGGAGGTTCTTGCTTCCACTAGGAGATCTAGACCCTCTTACTCATCACCAGTCGAATTCTCTGATCCAAGTGTCATTTTGGAAGCTTCCTGGGCATTGACACCTTGAGGAATGATTGTGCCACTTGGCCAAACTCGCTCAGCGCAGGTAGCCTTCTTTGCAGTTGACGTTCAGTGCAGGTACACAGTGGATCACTTGACATTCAGCGCAGGTGCTCAGTGGAGCAGTTGACATGATCCAGAATTAGCTTGTTTTTGAGTGTTTTCAGGTGGAGAACTGATATTTAGTGCTGTGGTTTGCTGACCTTGTTCCTCTAGGGGTAGGAACAACATGTTTAGGGACTTTGGATCCCTTAGATTATGGACATTTCATGCTTCATGCTGTAAGGCACAAAAATGTCTATAACACCATTCCATCCTATCCTGGGTATGCTTTGCCAAACCTGAATCAACAGTTACCCTTCGTGGCAACTTTAGAGTTACCAGATCTAAATCGGCTAACGAATGATCCAATTGCTTACGCCGCTTCGTGGCCAGCGATTCCACATAAACTTCCGTCAGATATTCCTAAATTTAATGGAAATCTGGGTGAAGACCCGTTGAATCATGTGATGACATTTCATCTGTGGTGTTCATCAAACACCCTAAACAATGATTCGATTAGGCTTCTCCTTTTTCAAAGGACGTTAACTGGTCCGGCAGCAAAATGGTATATCGAGTTACCCAGAGCGTCGTTTGACAACTTCAGCGCCCTAGCCACAACCTTTTTAACCCATTTTCAATTACCAAGAAATTACGAAACGGGAACAGAACTTTACCAATTTCAAGCAAACAACAGCTACTCACATATCTGATCATATTCATGAGTGGCGATGTCGTCGTAGAATGGTAAAAATGTATGTTCCTGATCAGCTTTTAGCTAAATGGTTTATTAAGTCATTATTACCTTCCATTACAGAAGATGTGGCAAAAGGAGGAGTCGTCACTGAAGAGCAAGTTATTGCTCATGCGCAATATTTAGAGTTGATTTATACTCAGTCTGGCATGCTCTACGATAAAATCCCTGACGCTCCCAGACCGGAATTTTCTGTCCCTCCTCCTCTTAAATCGAACAATGACTCTCATGTCGGCGATGGCGTGATTGGTACGACAGACACGAAATCGACAAAGGCTACATCTAAAAAGTCCCGTAAGATTTCCAGTCAAATTGCAAAAGAAGAACTTCTCGCCTCGGAAGTAAATGCCATCTCGACTGATAAAGGCAAAGAAACCAAGCAGCCAGGAGGCAAGAATAAAAACAAAGGGAAGAAGAAGAAACAGGAGGAATCATCACTTGAAAATTCTTCTGCAAACCCTCCTGGAGATAGGAAACCAAAAATTCCATGCTTAATATGTGATGAGGATCATTGGACAAGAGATTGTCCACATAAAGCTGAGCTTAAAAGATTCTTCAAGAATTCAAAAACCTCGGTGGTATTGACTGATCTGTTTCCAAATCCAGGAACAAATCTGGTTGCTAGTGAAAATGCTTCCCCATCCCAAGTGCTGATGTTGTCGGTTTCGAAACAGAAAAATGATGCTTTGATCTCGACAAGGAATAAAGATTATGGGAATCCACAGTTGCCGAATAACAAGGATAAATATCAACCTAGTATTTCGACAACAACTTCAACAGAAGTTGCGCCGCCCATCATTCCAGAGCTAACAATAAAACCGCCAAAGGGAGTAGTACACAAGTGGACATTTAATCCTTGTGCCAGAGCAGCACAGTATTATAACATAGTGGAAGATCTGGCCCAATCGCCATCTGCTATGTCGACACTTGAAGTACTACAAAATTTCCCATCCCAAAATCAGGCTTTATTATCAGCAATAGGTGGGATAGACCCAAAGGATTCTAATCTTGTATCCTTTAACCACAAAGGATATGATCCTCAGTTACCAGCTCAACTAGCTTTCCTCATTCAGGTGAAAGCTCTCAACAAAACTGTTCATAGAACAATTATTGATGAGGGGGCATCTACATGTATTATGTCGATGAGTTGCTGGAAAAATTTAGGATCTCCAACCTTGTCATGATCTTCGACGACATTAAAAGCATTTGAAGAACGAACATATACCCCGTATGGTATTCTAAGTAACTTGCAAGTTGAACTAGGGGGGAAAACAGTAGAAATAGATGTCGAAGTAATCGATGGAAACCTCGATTACAACATCCTACTGGGAAGACTATGGATATATGCTATGGCTGCAGTTGTTTCGACCTACTTTAGGAAGATTTCATTTCCTTTCCAAGGGGGAATTACAATCGTCGACCAACAAACATTCCTCCCCAATAGTTCCCAAGTTACGGGAAGCATTCTGATGATCCATGGAAGCCCCCATTCACTTCAAAATATCAGAGTAGGCCTACTAAAAGACCCTATATTAATGGGGACTTTTTCCCTCCCGCCTCCAATCAACCTAGCAGAAGTGGCGACGGTAGGAACCTATAATATGATATATTCGGTTCAAAAGATCTCGGAAAACAATATTAATATGGATCATCCGCAGGTATTTCCTCCAAGCCCAATAGAAATATTGTAGCAATCAATGTTTTCGGCATGGGAGGCAGACTCGAATCAACGCTCATCGAGCATTTGGATAGAGGTCTAAGGAATATGGCATCCCTTCAGATCCTTGGTCACAAGTGCATTACACCGACGAAGGAATTATTCAGTCAATGATAATTGAAGGGGCGCCATGGGAAGATTACCACCATCATTCCCATCTTCCGGATTGTCAAGAAGATACTCCTAATGACCTTCATCATCCTTCAATTTTTTTTTTCCTATCAAATACTGTAAACACGGTGGATTCCGAGCGAAACTTGTCCAATATTGAAGAGACCATAGCCATAAATATCTCAACAAAAACGAATGTTGTAGAGAATATTTATGTTGGCAAATGTTGTTCTCCTTCAAAACTGGAAATATATAACGCTCTTTTTCGCGAATTCAGAGATGTCTTTTCTTGGTCATATGATGAAATGCCAGGCATTGACTCGAGTATAATTGAACATGAAATAAAGATGTATCCAGATGTCAAACCGGTATGACAACGGTTGCGGTAGGTGCACCCCAGGAAAGCCGCTGCTATCAAGGCAGAAGTTGAGAAACTTCTCCATGCTGGTTTTATTTACCCGGTTCCTCTAACCGATTGGGTATCGAACATTGTTCCTGTGATGAAAAAACAAGGAACAATTAGAGTGTGCGTCGATTATAGGGATGTAAATCAAGCTTGTCTGAAAGACAACTACCCTACACCCTTTATTGACCAGATAATTGATGAATGCGCCAGATGTGAAATCTTTTCATTTATGGATGGATTCTCCGGGTATAATCAAATAAATATCCGCCCACAGGACCAGTCAAAGACTGCATTTATTTGTTCATGGGGCACATTTGCATATCACAAATTACCCTTTGGTTTAAAGAACGCAGGGCAACCATTTCAGAGGGCAATGAATTATGCCTTCCATAACATCAAAAACATTGTTCAACCATATCTCGACGACCTTCTGGCTCATTCACGAAAGCGGACCGATCATCCGCATCATTTAAGAGCGATATTTCTACGTTGTCGACACTACAAGATACGATTCAATCCACACAAATGTGTGTTCTGTGTTAGTTCTGGTCGTTTGCTTGGCTTTGTAGTCTCAAAAGACGGGATTCATCTTGACCCATGTAAGGTTCAGGCAATCATAAATTTGCCTCCACCTTCAAATTTGCTTCAGATTTAGAAACTCCAAGGGAAAGCAAACTTTCTAAGGAGGTTCATTCCAAATTATGCCGAACTTGCTAAAGGTTATACACGTTTGTTGAAAAAGGATGTACCCTTCATCTGGGATCAGGTCGCACAAGCTTTCTTTGATGCTTTAAAACAATCCCTAATGAAAAAATCATTAATGTATGCTCCTTATTATCAAAAAGACTTTAACTTGTATCTGGCTGTAGTGGATACAACCATTGCAATGGTTTTAGTTCAAGAAGACAACGGAATTGAAAATCCTATATATTATTTGAGTAGGAACTTAAATGATACAGAAAGAAAGTATTCCTATGTTGAAAAGCTGGCTCTCGCAACTGTTCAAGCGATACATAGATTTCGACACTATGTCCTCTTTCGAAAAACTACCATTTTTTCAGATTGCAACCCCATGAATTATATATTGTTGTGACAGTTGCTGGGGGGAAATATTCAAAATGGATAGCAATTCTCCAAGAATTTGATCTGGAATTCGTGAAATCCAAATCAAATAAATCCCTGGTTTTCGCGGAATTACTATGTGATCTCCCATCGTCGTCCAACAATGAAACATCCGAAGAAACCATCGTGGATGAATCTTTGTTTCTGATATCTTCAAACAATTCGTGGTATGGAGATATAATCATCTATCTCCAAACCCAAAAATATAGGTCTAATACCTCTCGATCGGAACAAAAACATATTCGATACCAATCAAAAGACTACATGATCGTCGGTGATACACTTTACCGTCGTGGTGTCGATACGGTTCTGAGGAGGTGCCTCACCCACGAGGAGGCCGAAAAAGTCCTGAATGATTTCCATTCAGGCGCATGTGGGGGGCATCAATATGGTTACGCTACAGCGCAAAAATTTTTACGAGCAGGATACTTCTGGCCAACAATGTTAAAAGATTGCATAACCGCAGTCAGAAGTTGCCATGCATGTCAAATTTTTGATAGCAAAACCAGAAAACCACTCGTACCTCTGCAACCGATAGTTGTTGTTGAGCCATTCACCAAATGGGGCATTGATTTCATGACATGTAACCCCACCTCGACTGGGGGGCATGGGTATATCATAGTCACAGTAGACTATTTTACCAAATGGACCGAGGCGATGCCTACATTAGATAACACTGGTGAAACAGCTACCCTTTTCTTTTTCAATCATGTAGTCGCCAGATTCGGCATTCCACAAGCTATAGTCACAGATCATTGATCGTATTTTTGCAATCACATGATGGTCGAATTGGCTACCAAATTAGGGTTGTCCCACGACAGCTCTACTCCATATTACCCGCAGGCCAATGCACAAGTTGAAGCAATCAACAAAGTCCTGAAGCGGATGCTGCAAAGGATGATTGGAGTCCACAAAAGGAGTTGGCACCTGATCCTGTACTCAGCCTTGTGGGCATACTGATCATCGATAAGAAATGCAACCAGGTTTACACCTTTTCAATTGGTGTATGGCCTAGAAGCAATCTTACCAGTTCAGTGTGAAATCTCGTCCCTCAAACTCGCAGTCGACCTTCTCCCCAGAACTTTAGAAGAGGAGGCTCGTTTCTTGGAACTAATCCATTTGGATGAAACCCGTCGTGATGCCGCTTTGGCTAACGAAGCCCATAAGAAACGAGTCAAGGCACAGTTTGACAAGAATGTCAAACCCCGTGTCTTCCTAGAAGGTGACTTGGTCTTATTTTATGACTAGGAATCTGATAAATTGGGAGCAGGTAAGTTCAAGTCTTTATGGATGGGCCCCTATATTGTTAAGCGAGTGTTAGCAAAAGGAGCCTACGAGTTAATGGATTATGACGGGATTCCACTGGCGCAACCCCGTAACGGGTTGTACCTTAAGCGTTACTACGCATGATTCAGTGTGGTAACCTATATGCTTTTGTTACATTTTTGTTTTCACTAAGAGTAATTGTTTTGGTCAAGTAATCCACTTTTTACATTTGTCATAGATGTCAGACCCATTGGAATCTTTCGTTGGATATGCCGACGGAGCGAGTCCTAGTTCGCGGAACCTATCTTCTGCGGCCTGGGCCATTTTTGATCCAAGCGGCGAGTTAGTAAGTTACAGAGGGGTATGTATTGGTCGGTCAACAAATAACATTGTTGAATATAGCGCGTTGATAGAACTTCTCTTTGATTCCATCACACATGCCATAAGCCGACTTGCCGTCAGGCTAGACTCATAGCTCATCATACTACAACTCACTGGTATCTACTCCATCCGAAATCCAGCTATCTACCGTATGTTCCTAAGGGTCAAGATTTTGCAAAGAAAATTTGATTTTATTCAATATCAGCATATTTCCAGAAACTTAAACACATTAACAAACTCATTGGCAAATTATGTGTTAGATAGACATTTGCAACATTTATAAAAAGAAGCATTTCATCAGTATTTGCATCAGGATCATGTAACTTAACCAAAATAAAACTCCGAAAATCAAAAATATATATAACTATTTATGGTTTACACATAATGTTCTGTAACCAAGACAAAATTGGTCAAACGACCCAAAACTCAAAACGCTAAGGGGCACCCTAGTCTAATGATGATGGTGATAACAAGTCATCGCCTGTGCAATCATGCGTAAGAGCCTAGTCCACCGACTCGGCACACCAGTATTATGTCGCTGCAACCTCAGGGGCAGCTCGTCGGTCCTCACATCCGAAATACCAAGAGTAAGGCCCTCGACCTGATCCTGCAATGCTGAAAGAGTCTTGACCACATCAAGGTCGCGAACGATAGCCCTTCCCGCACCCTCTCCTACTGGAGCGGCAGTTGGCACTCTTAGGCATACTACTGGTCGAACTGGTCTAGCATCTACATGAGCACATGAGTTTTGATTAGTCCTCATAAAATAAAGCACAAGAACATTATAAAGAGAAACGATAAACAGAGATATGGTCAGAAAATTTACCGATGACACCCCACTGCTCGCCAGCAGGCAGTACCAAATCCGAATCACCCCGGAAATCCATACCGGCATATGGATACTCAGAAAAAGCCATCTCCTGACGGTTGAACCACTCGAAAAAGGTATCAGAAAATGAAATCTGGGACTGACCAGCATGTCTAGCCATAAGGTCGACCCATCTCTGCATCCGTGGCTCAGTCGGTGGAGGTAAACCAAGTGAAACTTACTACGGCTGCATCAGCGGGATCTTTTCCAAGGCGAAAGCTGTCAAGGTAGAACCATATCCAAAGTTCTTCAATCTTCCATTTTTCACCTTGGTCAAGTGTTCTTTCATCATAGAGAGTACTACATCACACCAGTTGAACACCTTTGGTTCAAGGCATTCCAAGGCGTATTGCATAAAAACCTGTTGGCCACGTGAAGTGCTGCACTACCAGCTAGTCTAGCAAAAGTGAACAGAATAGTCCTCAGGGACCTGTCAGTGACATCTCGGATAATGATCTTTCCATCCTTACTCGGCTGAGATCCCTCTCTGCAATACCTGTGAATGTAATCTTTCACAGATTCACCCCCATGGGCCGAACCTGATAATGAGATAGGGGCACCCCGCCTCGATAAGCCGGTCAAAAAATAGATGTCCACGACAGTCAAGGGGATAGATTTGCCCCTAATCTGGAACACCTGGGTGGTAGGATCCCATGCATCGAGAAAATATTGCAACAGGTTGATTTGTTGCCTCATGCAAGAAATGCGGAAAAACTTGAACAGGCCATAGTTCCGCAGTGCATTTACCGTAACCGGATCATGTAAAGCAAGCATGTCCTCTTCTTCATGCTCACGTTCTCACCATGTAACAGGCATTTTGCTCCAATGAATCTCTGAAACAAACAAGAGAAGAGTCAAGATCCTGATTTGGTGAAAAACAGGCAAAAATTTCCATGAAAATTGTGCATAAATGGCCCTCTTTGTGCCCATCGCACCCCCAGCAGTGTTCTAGGTGGGATGCATGCTGACTGGCCAATGGCCAAGCCAGCATGCATCGCACCTTTCGATGTAGAAGAGGTGCGATGGAGCCAGGGTGAGTTTTTCAAACCCCAGAGGCTCAGAAAAACTAGAAAACATGCTCAGAATGCAAAAAGGAAAGGATGAAATTAAAGAGCTCAGGTTTAGCTCCTACCTGGTCCAAACGGCGCCGAGAATCGTCGATAGAATCTCCTGGAATCAGCTGGTGAAAATCAATGGGGAAAGCACCTCCAAAGCTCCAACAAACCAAAGTTCAAATGAAATGGTAAAATGAGAGGTAAAAAGCACTTTTAAGTTACTTTTCATGTAATTCGAGTAAAATATTAGTGTTTAAGCTCATTTTTCAAACATGTATTGTTTGTTTCTAACTAGTTTGATGAAGCAATTGAGCAGGCAGTACAACCTTTGAAAGAACAAAGTCGTCAATGGTAAAATCAAGACAATCAATGACCATTATATTGAGCAGTTTTAATGTAGAATTCAAGCTTGCTAAAAAATAAACATAAGCAATGAGCAAATGTTCCCCTATAGTTTAAGCTCATTAAAAAATGAACCAATTTCCGGTAAATAACCATCGTGAATGTATTATCATCAACCTTTGAAGCCTTGGTCGTGTTCTCATCATCACCTCCACTCTGTATTGGCTGATCATTCACCTCCATTTGATTGTTTACCCCTTTTTGAGGAACAGCTGCGAAGAGTGATCCTGTTATCCATCCTTGTGACACTTCTGTGAACGGAAAATTCCAAACCTTACCTGGAATCAGCTGCTACCCGAATTTATCACTCATTCCTCAAAAAACGAGTCTCCTTAAAGCTCTTTTCAACTGACTTGTAAAATATGAAAATATTGCCGAGCAATTGGCCTCTTCAACTCGTTAAAGGGACTAGAAGTGCCATCCCTCCTTTAGATATTAATCTTTTTGGACTTGAGGTATTATTACACAAAAAGATCGAGCACTTGTTTTGTTCGGCTCGTTAAAAGTACCGAAAATTCATCCCTTCTATATTGTTTTATACTTTTTCGGACTCAAGGGATTATATGACGAAAAAGGATTATTGGAGTTTTCTTTACATCCCTTTTTCAGACTCTCTAAAATTGAAAAGGACCGAGTTATCCTTGTCGTTAAACTCGTTAAAACCGAATAGCGACAAACTTGTCCATACAGACAAGAACGAGTTTCACTATCGCTAGGCTCGTTAAAACATAGCGATGGGTTTGCTCGAATTGAAAATTATAGAACAAGAATATGTTATCCTCCTCAAGCTTGAAAAAAATAAAGAGGTACTTGTCAGCAATGACTGGGGAAAAATTGGGAAGAAAACTTGAAGAAACTTTATCGGTAGCAAGTTGGTCTTGAACAGGACACTTTCACTCCGCATCCGAGTCGGGTTGGGTTGTTCCATTCACTGGTCACATCACCATGGTTCCATCACACCATCCATATTTGGGATTAATGCTACCGATCCATCATGTCAGTGTCGCCGATATGTTCAAGAGAAGTCACTCAGAGAATTCACCTGTTTCTCACCCACTGCAATACATTTACGCTCCATTTTTTCATGACCGCCACCCTGAACCTTATGTCATCAAATCGTTTTCACCTCCATTAAAATCATTTGCTCCGTTCCGTGTCATTGATGTGGGATTCACTAAGGCCCTCCTATGACAGATCGCTTCTTGTCGACATCAGCTCATTATCCAAGAAGTCGATCTAGGAACAACCCTTTCAGTACTTTGAAGCTTGCATGCCTCAATGGCAAGTTTCTCACTTCCGGCGACAGGTTTACATCAATGGCCTTTGACCGAAAGATTTTGCGTGGTGTTCGACGCCAAGTCCCTTATTCACACCACATGAATTGTACTGTAGTACCTTGAGGGTCATCATCATTATCAATGATTCCTCTCGCGCCTATTAACAGCTTACATCATTAGCTAGTAATCAGGCGATGTCTTTCCATGTTCGACTCCAGAACATCCCTCACATGGATCGACTTGTACTTTGAGTGAAAGATCGAACAAGATTGAAGACCCCGGATCTAGTTTCATCCATCCAGGCTGCGATATATATTCAGGAAAATAA
The DNA here is from genome assembly GCA_031772625.1 of Pinus tabuliformis. Taxonomy (NCBI): domain Eukaryota; kingdom Viridiplantae; phylum Streptophyta; class Pinopsida; order Pinales; family Pinaceae; genus Pinus; species Pinus tabuliformis. Next base: position 881,243,591 of record CM062811.1, on the reverse strand, counting down.
AGACATCAAATGTACATCATTACTGCACAGATAATCATCCAACCTAAGGGATGATGGCTCTACCAGAATCATCAGTCTACACTCAAACGATTGTCTGTCTTATGTACATAAAAATGGATTTATAAAGCTAAGCATGGGAATGCCCACCTCAGCTAGATCATGAAAATATTATGAAGATAACGTATTGTATTGTATCTTATTACAGGTCGCCTTCCAGCTTGAAAAAAAACTTCAGATCCTCATGATAAAGCATTTCACCCGACATCAACAGATTAACAACCTCATGCTCTAGGGGGCAACTGTTATAGACATTTTTGGGCACTGCAACCCCAATCATAAATGTCCATAAACCAAGGGCTCTTAAGTCCCTAAAAGTGTTGTTCCAACCTCTAAAAGAACAAGGTCAACTGATTACATCTTCTCCCAAAAGTTCTCCATGAAAAACTGCTCAGAACTGGTCAAAACTAGACCATCTCACCTGCTCCGTGGTCAAATTGCGCTACATCCCACATAAATAATCACAAGAGGTGCGATGCATCTTGAAAATCCCTTCTATGGGGTGAGATGGGCAAGAGTGGACAAATGGCAGGGTCAATCTGCAAGCTGGAGGATCATGGAATCTTCTAGAAACTTCTCCTGTGACACTTGCCTCTCTGCATTCGCCGAGGGATGAGTAAGAGATCATCAATCTCCAAGTGGAATCAAGAACTATCAGAGAGAGGACACTAATCAAATCTCAAAAGCTGACTCACCCCCCTTGCAAACATCTATATATGGATCCCTCATCCTAGAGATCCAGAGGCTGCAATTTTGTATCTTGTAAGGAAGTGTTGTTGGTTTCTTGGTGCAATATCATAGTGTTGGGTGATCTAAGCTTTTCATGAGGTGAAGAAGGGCTTTCTTGCTGAGAGCATGATGCTGGGTCAGAACAATTGGTTGTAATCCTCTTTGCTATTTCTTGATTATCAATAAAGCTATTCAAGTTTTCCTCCACATTCTTGTATGATTGATGATATATGCATTTGTGTGGTCAATATATATCTGGTTCTATATTGTTTATGATAATAGATCTATGTTCTTGGATAGTGTTATGAGGCTTTGATTCTACAGGTGCTCTTTGAAGCTGGGTAGACGAGGAAACGAGTGGCAAAGATCTATCAGAAGGGAGAGGAATCAAGCAAGGAACCAAGCGCAAGACAGAGGTTGGTCTCCTTTATTCCCCTCTTATCTATTTCTCATAAAGGAAAACGGAAGTAGTTTTAGTTTGTTTGTTTCTAAGGTAGCTACCAGCCTTAGTGGGACTAGTAGCTCTGCATATACATTAGATTTCCCGATAACATTAGCCCTTTCAGGGATCATGGTTTTAGGAACACTTCTCATACAACCCAAAAAGACAAAATGCTTTCTTTTTATGTAATATAGGGGTTCCTTGCTAATTAGTTCATTATCTTGCAGTCTCATAGATAAGTTCCAGTTGGTATTTTCTCATCTCTTAAGTTTTTCACTGATTTCATCTCGCTTTCATATTGGTTCCATGAATTTCCATGCATGAGCTTCGCAAGTAAATGGTGATAACTCTGTTTTCTTTTACTTGAATACACCTTTCTTGTTTTTGATGAGTTTATATATGAATGACAAGAATGATGTTTGTTGTTGCAAGAGTTTCTAAATTATAGGGACACCTCATCTCATCATCCTAAACCAAGCCATATCCACCCATGATTACCAAAAGGTACTAAGGTCTCAATTCTAATTCTTGTCTTATGAGGAAAGCTTACCATCTCTGTTCAGCAAATCCAACCATCTTAAAGCATTGGCTTGAGTTCTAAGTAATTTCCTACCACTCCCATGCCTTTCTCCTTCCTTATTCACCTTTTCTAAGATTCATCCCAACTTCTAGACCACTCCCTAAGCTTTTGGCATGTTCCTATAGTAAAGCAGGGATCGTGTAAGTGAACTAGTACTTCATGTAGACATCCTATAGGAAAACCTGTAGTAGCCTGTTTTGAGCCTGAATTGAGAAAATTCATCACGAAAATCTTGGATTAGGTCCCTACTTGCCCTCCAATGCATCTGAACCATTTCCCTCCTTTTCCTTCACACCTTCTATTGGGATAGGGTCCCCTGCGGTCAATTTTGGGGCAAAAGCCCAAGTTTTTGTTATGTAAAGTGTAAAGTCTCTGCAAGTTGTGGTCGTGGAGCATGTAGATAATAAAGTGTCATAAAGGGATTTTCCCTTCTTTTATGTAAGTTTTGTTGGCTTTAGTAGATCTACCCATGGTCTAGAGACCATGGGATTGTATTAAAAAGAAAGTCTTAGAGAGTCTAAGGAAGTTGATAATAGAAGACAGAGAGATCAATGAATGCAATGGGTCATTAAAAAGTGAAGAGCAAAGATTATTAGATGAGAAGAGAGGCTCTGCAGCTAAGTGTGCAAAGGCCTAGAGTAGATTCCGTAGCTGAGTGTGCGGACCCCTACAGCTAAGTGCATAGGGTAGTCTTGAGTCTGTAAGAAGAATTGAAATATCAATAAAGAGATTATTCTAGAAATATCTGTGTTTTGTCCATTTATTTCTGTTATGAATGAATGCATTTATGTTATGGTGAATTATGGGTTTATGATTTAATATTGTATTGATGTGAGATTATCCATGGTTTTACATTGTTATATGAACACAAGTACTAATATCTATTTATGCGAAGAATATCTTAATGCATGTTAAAGATATCGGATAATTAGGTCGATTTGGGTAATACAAAACTAATGGTAATTACAGGGGCACATAAGTAGTTGATTCGCCTATTTAAGGTCCACGAAAGATAGTCGTAGACCTTCGCAAAGGTCTATAGGTTGATAAAAGGAAGTTATATCGATAAGCCTTAAGGGCTTATCGATCTATGTGAAGGGAGGTTTAGGGCATAAAACAACATCACAACCATCTATGGGTGCAGAAACATGGTTCCAGCATCCCCCCATACTACTTCAGGTGAGACTTCAGTCCACGCTCTACGAGTTGATGTCGAAAGGGCCAGTAGTGTAGGGATTTGTTTGGAAAACTTAACTCTGAACCTAGGTCAGGACCTAATAAGCCAACAAATGTTTCTGTTTTTGAGACCAAGATCTGCATAAAGAGATGTGTGATGTCGTTTCACTGGAATCCAACAAAGAAAGAAATTGAAGACTGGTTGGACAGAAAGATCCACGAATTCACGACGCAAGAAAAAATAAATCCGCAATTGACAAAAGAACAGTGGTCGGATAAGTATTTTTATACGAAGATACACGAAATTTTCTTCTGTTCCTTCCCAATTGAGCTATACGAGTGGGTCGCTAAATTAGCAGACGGACATAGAAGATAGAGGCCTGACGGTCCAATAGTGTGGACCCCAAAGTTAGTGCAGAATTTAGAAGCTTCCAAAGATAAGATCATACACACTATTGATCACTCTCTTGATCGTTTCATTGGAGGATTTGTGAAAGAGTTCGCGATCGATACCTTGATCAGCTACAATGAAGCAGAGCGGCGCTTCTTCAAGGGACTGCGAGGTAAGTATCTAAGATCTTTGAATACTTGGATAAAAATTCTCTTTTGTGAAAAGTGGGTTATGAAATTAGCTTGATGTTTGGAGCTACACGAAGTGGAAAGTTATTCATGGATAGAAGAATAACAGGCCATGAATATAGTCCGCTAATTGAGCCTCCTCTAAGTGACGACGAAGGAGCAGCACAGGCTTTGCCATAGAGCGATGTCCAATTAATAAGGCAAGGGTTCCCACGAATACCCCATCGACCCACACCACCTCGATCTTCACCTCCACCGCATACACCTTCGACCACACCACCACCACCTCCACCACCATTCAATATGGTGAATACAGTAAAGTTGCATGTTTTCAAGGGCTTGGGAAATGAGGACCCGAACTAGTTTTGGTTCGTTTCGAAGACTGTGTGGCAAGTCTAGAACATTATAGATGATCAAATGAAGAAAGAAATGTTGGTTACTTCTTTAAAGGAGTGTGCGCTAACGTGATACATTAAGAACTGCACCGATAACTCGACACCTACATTGGTAGACATTAAGACTGCGCTGAATAATGAATTCAATAGGCCCAAGTCTGAAGTGCAATCAATTTTTGGATTTAAGGAAATCATGATGAAGCCTGGCGAGACACCCTGGGAGCTGGGTCAGGGATTGAAATGCAAGATCCATGAAGCTAACATGAATCTTACAGATGGGCAGCACCGCGAATGGTGCTTGGCTTCTCTCTTTCCTCATTTAAGGGTTGCTTTATCAAAACAAAATATTGGGACCAGGTGGAAGCCCTAGAGATTGCGATGAGACTGCATGAGACACCAATTCAAGATGCTACTTTAGGAGTTCAACAGATTCACGCGAAGTTGCAGAATCTTTGCCTAGAATTCCAAAGTCTAAAGAAAGATAGAGCAGCTCGGTCTGAGGTGCATGAAGAAGTTTAGTGTTTGAAATGTAAAAGTCAGGGGCATGATAAAGATCATTTCCCTGTATTCGTGAATTATATTACAAGAGGAGGGTCGATGCCTCTAAGGCCAGAAACTCAAGGAGGGCCAAGTATAGGGCCCACACTGTGGTGTGCTATTTGTTAGGTAGCTGGAGAACATGTGATAAACAATGGTCACTTGCTACAGAAATTTGTACAGACACCGCAACAAATCTTTTGCAACTTCTGCAAATCAGTAGGTCACGATGAGTGCAATTTCCATAGTTATGAGTTAATGATGGAGAGAATTCCCACGTATCAGATGCAGATAGAAAATTTTCCTCTGAATCAAGGCACTCGGGGAATGTGAGGAGGATATGAGGGGCACAGATGAGGCCGAGGTAGAGGAGGACTTGCGAGAGTTCGGGGAGAAGTTATTTGCTACAATTGTGGAGGGCCAGGACACTATGCATGAGAATTTATGAACCCGACGCACCTATCGTGCTGATATTGTACTCAGTTTGACCATGCAACAAAATACTACACCGTATTAATAGATAAGATGTGGGAAAAGGGGACGCGGCCTCAGAAGCCTACCTATAACCTGCAAATGGTGAGGTTTGAACCCCGCAAAGAGGATCCTAATGTGAATATAGTGTTGCGAAGTGGAATGATGACTGGCAAAGATAAGGGAAAGCAGCCTGAAGAAGGTGAATGGTTCTGCAAAGCTCTGGAGAAGGAGGTTGGATTTGATTTAGAGTGCACGAAAGAAACCTCCATGTAAGCAAAGAAAAGATTCATTGAGGCTTCTACCTCAGGAAGTCAGGATAAGAAGTCTAAAGAAATGGACCCATCCATGCTTACTACCTATTTGGATACCCATATGAAGCTGCTATGCAATAGCAAGGTTGTAAAAGGATTACAGGAGTTGATCAATAAATGTGCAGGTAAGGAAAATGCTCCTAAGGGACCTTGCATGGTCATAAAAATTGGTATGCATAAGGCAAGAACATGGCGTGAGATGAGGCTCACCGTGCAAATAGGTGAATACGAAATGGACCAAGTTATTCTGGATATTGGGTCATATGCAAATGTTTTACCTAAGAAAACATGGGAGAGAATGGGGAGACATTCACTGCAGTGGTCTTCGATTCAATTAAGGATGGAAAATCAGAAAAATATTATCCCCATGGGAAGATTGCAGGGAGTGATAGTAGATATTGAAGGCGCGAGTGCGTTGTCGGATTGTGAAGTAATAGAGATTGTTGATGACAGCAATCCCTACCTCGCACTCGTTGGGATCGACTTGGCTATTGACATGAATGGGGTGATAAAATTGAAGAAGCGGATGATATCATTTGAGTAAATCACTCCACATAGTAGTACCTCTAGACCCTACAGAAGGACCGTGCTATATTGAATCGGTCCGCAATTATAAAAGTGATGACAATTTGGACCAGATTTATAAGATAACGACATGATACCAAGATTGGGTGAATCTGACAGTAGATGGACGTATTGCATGGGACCGCAAAAAATCTCCTACACATTAGATTCATATGAGAAATTGGGACAAAGGAAGAAATGATTACACAAAGTGTCTACACTGCATTATAATATGATGACTAAATCACTACACTGTGTATCATCCGAGGTAAAAATTTTGCCTTATTATGATGGTTTAACTGATGTTGATAAATTTTTGGATGCATTTGAAAGAGAAGTGCTAGAGAAGCATCACTTCCAAGCCTTGGACTTGGCGCTACGCCCAGAAGATGGTGGGGTATGCATAAAGACAATTTTGATGGATGGCATGAATACAAAAGAATGATGAGGGTGCGGTTTAGTCGCCCAAAGGTACGATTGATAGATAAATACAATGGGAGGAGTGATCCACATGATCACTTAGCAAAATGGATTGATGCTTATGGAGCAGAACCACAACCAGAGTGGGTGCATCTATTCTGTCACACTTTAGACGTAATACCAATAAATTGGTACTTGGAAATAGAGCTCCACCATGGCACAAACAAATGGGATATTTTGAGACAAGGATTCCTGATGACATACAGCTTTGAGGATGGAGTCGAGTGCATCGATGAAGCACTACAGGTGGTCAAGGCAACGATCTTTAGAATCCCGTAGGATCCCTTGGATTTGATTCAACCAGATTGGACCACCCAGTTGTGCCATGTGCTAGAGTGCTACAATATGACTACTGAAGAAGAAGAGGAGGATCCAAGGAACATTAATATTCCAGAGGCAGAAGGTCACCGCGAAGTTGAGGGACTGCAGATAGAGAATCTCGATATCACCGCGCCACTGAAAACTCGACAAGTGAACATTGGGATAGAGGCAGAGCCAAAGTTTTCAAAGTTATGGGACTACTGGGATGATGCTATGGTGGATAAGGTCGCTAAGTTGCTCTGCAAGTACTAGGATTTTTTCCGTACCAAGTTTTAAAACTTGAAGGGGATAATAGGCGATTTAGGAGTGATGAAAATAACGTTGAAACTAGACACAAATCCTGTAAAGTAGAGTCCATATCGCCTTAATCCTAAGTACAAGGAAAAGGTTCACTTGGAGTTGGAAAAGATGTTGATAGCAAATATTATTGAACTAGTTGAGGAGTTTGATTGGGTAAGTCCTATGGTCATTCAGGAAAAGAAGCAGAAGGATGAAATAAGGATATGTGTAGATCTCAGGAAGCTAAACAATGCTTGCATTCACGATCCTTTCCCAACTCGTTCACCGATGAAGTACTGGATAATGTAGGATGAGAGGAAGCATATTCATTCACTGATGGGTTCTCTAGACACCATCAGATAAAGATCGCACTGGAAGAGAGGAGTAAGACCACCTTTGTGACCGAGTGGGGATGTTTTCATTATACTGTAATTCCTTTTGGACTTAACAATGCACTGGCAATCTTTTCATGCGTAGTCATTGCAACATTCAAAGAGTTCATTCACAAGTTTTTGGAGGTATAGTTTGACGATTGGACAGTGTTTGGGTTGGTAAAGCGCCATGTAGTTAGTTTGCACTTGATGCTGGATACGTGCTGGAGGTATTAGATCATGTTAAACCTAAAGAAGTTCTTATTTTTCATTCCTTTCAAAATCTTTCTGGGTCATGTAGTGTGTAAACAAGGATTAATGGTGGACCTTGTTAAGATCGTAGTCATAATTAACTTGGAGGCACCAAGGAGTATTAAACATCTACGTGCTACGCTAGGTCATACGGGTTACTATCGAAAGTTCATCAAGGGTTATGCTCAGATTACCACACTGATGGAAAAGTTGTTGAAGAAGGATGCTACATTCTGTTGGAATGAGGAATGTCAACGGAGCCTGGATGTTTTAAAGGAGAAGATGGTCACCGCACTGATCCTAGTCTTCCCAGATTGGAAGAAGGAATTTCATGTGCATGTAGATGCATCATGTATTGTGCTAGGAGTAGTGCTGACACAAGCCATTGAAGGTGAACTAGATCACCTGATAGCATTTGCGAGCAGGAAGTTGTCTAAGGCTGAAAATAACTATTCGATGATGGAGCGTGAAGGGTTGGTTATGGTGTATGTGCTCTAGAATTTCAGGCATTACTTGCTAGGTAGACAGTTTAAGAAGTACACAGGCCATTTTGCATTAAAGTACCCCATCAACAAGCATGTGTTGGGGGTGGGGGGAATATGCAGATGATTGTTGTTGTTTCAGGAGTATGATTTTGAAGTCATTGTGAAGCCAAGGCGATTGAATGCAGGACCAAATCATCTGTCATGCATTGAAATCAGAGAGGAGCCTACCAACATAGAGGAAGGGTTGCCTGACACGTAGCTCTTTGTGGTGTGTGTGCCAGACAATCATTTTGCAGACATCATCCACTTCTTGACTATAGGAACGGCTCTAGAGGGGTACACTAGTCAACAGAAGAAGGAATTAGTGGTGAACGAGGTAAACTTTTCGATGATTGCATGCCACTTATATAAAATGGGATCAGACGAGATACTGCGATGCTCTGTGCCTAATTTTAAATGAAGTAGTATCCTAGATGAAGCTCATGGAGGGGCTGCAAGAAGCCATTATGAAGGGAAAGCAACAACACATAAGATTTTACAAGCTGGGTTGTGGTGGCCAACACTGCATAAGGATTCGAAAGCATATTGTAGGGCATGCGATGCATGTCAGAGAAGTGGTAGGCCATCACATAGGGATGAGCTACTTTTGAATCTATAGATGTCATTACAGCCATTTGAGAAATGGGCAATTGATTTTGTAGGACCAATTCAGCCTCTGGGGAAGAAGATGGATGCGCGATACATCATCACCGTGACTGAGTATTTGACTAGATGGGTGGAGGCGTAGCCTATAAAGGATTGTATAGGGGCAATAAAAATGAAGTTCCTATTTGAATATGTGCTGACTAGGTTCAGTTGCCCGAATATTTTCATGAGTGATCGCAATACACACTTCCTTAATGAAATGATTAGCGTGCTGATGGAAGAATTCCAAGTTTATCATCAAAAAAGTAGTATGCCATATCATCCTTAGGCCAATGGGACAATGGAAGTGTTTAATAATATATTGGAGAATGCACTTACAAAGGTTTGCGATGCGCAGAGGAATGATTGGGATGTGCGCATACCAATGGTGATATGGGCTTATAGAACTACTTGTAAGAAGGTGACTGGACAGACACCTTTTAGGCTAGTCTATGGCATAGAAGCCGTGATGCTGATGGAATATATTGTGCCTAGGTTGTGCATTGTGGCGTTCACAAGAATTGTAGACTGTGGAGCCTTAGAAGAACGTCTCATGAAGATGACAGATTTGGAGGAAGATAGATTCTTGGATGGATTCCATCAACAAGTTCAGATGGAGCGCGAAAAGGCATCGCACAATCGGAACATCAAATTGCACACCTTCAAGGTAAATGATTTAGTTTTATTATATGATAGCAAGTTTGACAAATTTCCAGGAAAATTTCATATGCATTGACTCGAGCCATATGTTATCAAGGAGATTACCAATGGTGGAGAAGTTCAACTTGTGAAATTGAATGGAGATCCATTTCCAGGAAAGTTAAATGGCAGCTGATTGAAGCCATACACCACAGATCCAGCTAGATGACTATATGATGGTAGCACAGTCTTATCACTCCAGGCAGCTATAAAGAGGCACGGGACTATAAACTACATTGCCCGGATCATAGAGCTGCATGACAAGGGGTCTGCGCAAAATAAGAGGATGTCACAGTATCAACAGAAGTGCAAAGGGAGTTGCGCTACAGGAGGACAAATCAAACAGCGTAGCCAGAAAGTGACCATTACTGTTGTTGTTCATGATTTGACTACCAAAAGATGGTTAGGAGGACCGGGTGGCCGACATTTAAGGCATTTAAGGCTGAAATCATGTGTGAAATCTTTGGTAATTTTCCGCCAATATCGCATTTATGGACGAATTTTAGGTCAAATGGTTGAATTTGAATTTGAATTTGCCTATAAATTAGAAATGGCCATCCAGTGAGAAACACTTTGTATTATGAGAATTCTGAGTTTTGTTGTCTGTTGCGTGAGCTCTTTGAGAATTTTCTTGCAAAACCCATGTCTAAGCAATATCCTAAGTTCGATCAGAACCTCATTAACAACTTGATGTTTGTACTAGCTGAGACCGCTAGTACTGGGGCTTTGTCACCTCTGAGGGAGTTGCCCCTGAGGTCGTGAGTATGGAGGTTCTCACAGCAATGCCTAAGGTACTGAGGTCACCTAGGCCGAAGCCTACATGAGAGAGGCTCCTAAGCCTGAAAAGGATAAACAAAAGAAGACGTTGTTAGTGCACGAGTCACCAAGGAAACATCTAGCTACATAGGCTTAGAGAAAACAAAATCCAATAGCGTAGGAGAAAGGCAAAGTGATAGACTTGGAGGTCAAGGAGGGTGCGGAAGACATAGATATTGAGGACATAGACCCTATTTCCAAGCTGTTGGAGTACATCCCTATGCACCAAGTCAAGGTGAAGGTCTCGAAGGACCCAGATGAGGGATCGTTCCTCCTAAACATGCCCATGCTGCCAGAAAACATAAGCTTTGAAGGTTCGAGCTTAGCGCGCATCCCACAACTAAAGCTTGAATATTGGGATTTGGGGGCATCAAGTGGTTCCCCCACTAGGATACCGATACCTTCATGAAGCAAGTGTTCTACAAGGAATCTGGTGTCACCGTGTTGGATCCAATGGAATGGATTCACAGGGTAAACAAGGCAGGGTTGTTGAACCTCCTATGGGTGCCTCACTACCAAAGCACCCCCATAAATTTGATAGCCATTAAGCAGTTGTTGTGCCTTGTACATGATGGGTGCTTGTGGTTGAGTGAGCCAATACCAATCACTAATATGCTTATCCATAGGATCACATTACTCCCTCATTCATGACTAAATCCAGCCAAGGCATTTGGCGGAAAGACGAGCGAGCACGACCTCGCCAAGAAGATAAAGAACAAATTCAAACTTGTGAAGAAAGCATGTGAGTATTCTATTTCTAGTATTACTGACCCCGCGGTGAAGGTGGCCACCCAAATTTTGGGTGGCAAAGTGATGACAAAGTTCCACGTGGATGAGGTGTCAGCACCAGTGGTTTCATTAAATTCCCAATGCACAAAGGGCGTATAATTAAACTGGGCACGCTACCTGCACAACGAGTTCCTTGCAAACTGCCGAGAGGCAAAGGACCAAAGTAAGTCTTTCCATTATTCACGGTTGTTATTATCAATTGTGCTAGTTGCATGGGAGTTTCCAGAGGACAACTAGTTTCCTCTAGTCGAGACAGATTTACCAGAAGCACCCAAGTTTGCTTCTCTCTAGGCAACAAATGACGTTGCACGGGTTCACAAAAGAAAAATATTTTAGGTGATGATGGAGGTAAGCATCCGCATAGCCATTAATCAAAAGCCGTGATTGTCACCAACTATCTTTGAGCAGATATCTAGCTACGTAGATTTGAAAGTGTACTTCCATTGTGTTTACATCCGAGTGCTGAAGGATCTAGATCAAAAGTGGTATGATCTCCCCTACTTGGCTATGGATGAGGCCATTTCTGAAGTCCTTAAGCGTTGGTTAGCAGATTGGCACATAGCATCAGATTTGGCCACCGGGACTAGCCAGTCTGTGAAAAAGCAGAAAAAGGAAGTGGCCCGACTGAAGGTTCAGGAGTTGGCTAAAAAGAGGAAGAAGGATACTTAGGAGAAGGCCTGAGCAAAAGTTGAGTGCGCCGGAAAGGAGCAAGTGGAGCAGGAAGAGTGCAGCTCTAATAGGAGTCATAAATCTCCTTCACCCCAAACGGGGACGAAGGATGGTTGGAACAGGGTGGCGGAGATCAAGAGAGCACTCCTTTCTGCGTAAAGTGACATAGGGAATAGGAGAAGGAGGGACAACAAAATAAGACCAAAGCCTCCAAATCATCGCTAGATCTAATCATCTTGATGGAGGGTGACTTGGACGATATTGGAGATAAGGTAAGGGACACGATAGTAGAATTGTTGCAGTAGCTTCAGCAGTAGCAGAAGCAAGCATTGGTCACCATACAGACGGGTCTATGTGAGCTACAGATCCAAACAACTAGACTGCAGGTAGGTGCAGGGCAAAGCAGCGTGACATCAAATATTTTGGTGTCAAGGACCTCTCAAGCAGCGGAGTTGGTTTGATCCTTGGATCTCTGAGCTGTCACGCTACCTGATGGAGCTCTAAACTCGAAGGTGGATGTTGACAAGGTTACTGTCGACACTCTAAAGAATATTGGTTTGAACTTGGTCATGCTCCCTAGTGAGTTCCTTCACAAACTACAAGCAGGTGTGGTTGTAGAAATTAGGGCTCGGGAGCAGCGTGCGTTAAGCTTAATTAGTGAGAAAAAAATCAACAACGAATAGATTTTCATTGAGAAGACAGTAGCACTATAAGCATGGAAGAAGCTTTAGGAGCAGAATGATCACACTGCAGTAGTGGTAGCTAAAGCATGAAGAATCCTTCCAGAATTGCACATACCAGAAGAAGCATCGTAGGAGGCCAAGATTAGGAAATTGGTTGCAGGTGTGCACAATGCGAAAACATAAACGACCAAGGTTTAGTTTGAGCTGAACCTGAAGATCATAGAGCTTGAGTTGAAGTCACAGCCTTCAACTCCACCAGAGGTTAGAGAATAATGTGAGGCAGTTGTAAAGGATGAATTCGTAACAGTAGATGTCACGGTGGCAGATTGCACTGCACTCTTTGAGCAGTATATGGAGGTTGTTATGACCCTGTAGGAGGATACTAACATATAGAGGTTGAACACAGAAGCTCGCGAATTGCAACAGCAGTATGATGAAGCAGGAGCGATGGCACGCACCGTCACTATATCATAGTGATTGGCTAAGTTGCACGAGGCAAATCATTTGTTTGAACAGGTGGAGGCAGCACAATAGAATGAGGTAGTCCTCAAGGTTAGATTGGGGCCTTAGTTGGACGAGGCTTATGTTATATCTGTAACCATTGAAGAGAAGCTGGCAGGCCTACAAAGCACACAACGGAAGGTAAAGGAAGACAGTGTAGGATGAGCAACAGAGTATTTGGTGGAGCAGCTCAAGCAGGCAACCACACAAAACGTGGATGAGGTAGCAGTGGCACAAGTCAAGTTGGGAGGTCTCCACAGTAAGATCTTCATGCCAACGGAGTGAATCGAGGGTGATTCACGATATTTTTTTTGGGGTCATGTTGGGAAAAGGTCCCTAGTGGCCAATTTTGTGGAAAAAGCCCAAGTTTTTGTTATGTAAAGTGTAAAGTCTCCGCAAGTTGTGGTTGCGGAGCGTGTAGATAGTAAAGTGTCATAAATGGATTTTCCCTTATTTTATGTAAGTTGTGTCGGCTTTAGTAGATCTACCCATGGTCTGTGGACCGTGGGCTTGTATAAAAAAGAGAGTCTTAGAGAGTCTAAGGAAGTTGATAATAGAAGATAGAGAGATCAATGAATGTAATGGGTCATTAAGAAGTGAAGAGCGAAGAGTCTTAGAGTAGAAGAAAGGCTTTTCATCTAAGTGTGCAGAGGCCTAGAGTAGAGTCTGCAGCTGAGTGTGTAGATCCTTGCAGTTGAGTGCGCAGGGTAGTCTTGAGTTTGTAAGCAGAACTAAAGTATCAATAAAGAGATTATTCTGGAAATATCTGTGTTTTGTCCATTTACTTCTGTTATGAATGAATGTGTTTATGTTATGATGAATTATGGTTTTATGATTTAATACTATATTGATGCATGATTCTACATGGTTTTACATTGTTATATGAATGCAAGTATTAATATCTGTTTACACGAAGAATATCTTAATACATGTTAAAGATATCAGATAATTAGGTCGATTTGGGTAATACAAAACTAAGGGTAATTATAGGGGTGTGTAAGTAGTTGATTCACCTGTTTAAGGTCCACAAAATATAGTCGTAGACCTTTGAGAAGGTCTAGAGGTTAATAAAAGGAAGTTATATCAATAAGCCTTAAGGGCTTATTGATCTACGCAAAGGGAGGTTTAGGGCATAAAACGACATCACAACCATCTCTGAGTGTGGAAACTTGGTTCCAACAATCCCTCCATACTACTTCAGGTGAGACTTCAATCCGCAGTCCAAGGGTTGATGCCGAAAGGGCCAGTAGTGTAGGGATTTGTTTGGCAAACTTAACTCTTAACCTGAGTCAGGAACCACTAAGCCAACACCTTCCTCCCCTGCCAAAGAACCAAGCAATATTAGCATTTAGATTTTTCAAGCAAAAAGATAAGAAGAAAAAGTTTTTTTACATTTATTCTTTCACACAACAGTTAGCACTCTTTAGATCAGATTTCATGCTTAGACTAGTTAAAACCAAGTATGTTAGAAAGTAGATAGAGGATCTCATGTTGTTTTACAAGCATTTCTTTCAGTCTTTCCTTCGTGCAATAGAAAACATTTCTTTTCTTTCAATTAGGGTAAATTTCCCTTCTCCAAATTGGGAATCAGACTTCTTCTAGTCAATAGAAGATTGTTTTGAGAAACCCTAGCAGTCTATCACCCTAGTTCAGCAGTGACAAAGAGTATACCAATTTCATCTATTTTTTTATACAGCACTATCACCTCCAAGTTTGTATGAATCCTAGGTTGATGAAGTAAAGTTAGTAGCCCCAGGAGTTGTAACACTGGTGCTCATCACGTTTTGGCTCTATTTCTGGGGAGGTTTCTGAGTAGATGTGATTTATGATTTCTTTCTTCCTTTTCTTATCTCTTTCATTCTGCAGTTAGTTCCATTCAGTAATTATTTGAAATTCAGTTTCATTTTCTTTCAATTCTGCAAGTAGTTTAAAACTCGAAAAGATAAAAACACTCCTTTCATGCCATGTATAAATGGGGATAACTTAGGAAAATTTCTACCAAATACCCCCACCACTTCAAACAACCAACCTTCCCTCCTCTTCAGCGGTTGTGAGTTAGAGGACCCCTTAGGTCAACAACCAAATATTTTTGAAGAGCCTATAGGGGAAGAAGAAGAAAGCATTCCAACTGACACAATGGCCGAAATAGAAATGAAAGGGGAGATAGGGAAAGAATAGAGGGTGATTTTCCGATCAGAGAAACTAATGGATATGCCATATGCCAAGATGGCTAATGGATGACATCTTGCAGCCATTCACCAACTCATTTGTAGTGGTATACTTGGATGACATTCTGATCTTCAGCCAGAGTTGGGAAGAGCACCTCCACCACATCCGACAGGTTCTCCAAACACTGCGGCAACACAAGCTATGTGCCAATTTGGAGAAATGCACTTTTGGCATGACCCAGGTTCAGTATTGGGATACATTATTGATGAACAAGGGGTGCATGTGGATCCAGCCAAGATCCAAGTCATTCGTGATTGGCCATCTCCAACCACTTTGACAGAGCTCCGCAGCTTTCTAGGTCTTGCCAACTTCTACCGCAGGTTCGTGTTGGGATTTTCTCATATCACTTGGCCTTTGAGTCAAGTCACCAAGGGAGGAGTGAAAGTGAAATTCTTTTGGTCTGAATCTCAACAGAATGCATTCATAGAGTTGAAAGATCGCCTCTGCATGGCACCAGTGCTCGCGTTACCAGATTAACAACAACCATTTGAGGTCGAGACAGATGCCTCTGACTATGCTATTAAGGTAGTCCTTACTCATCATGGGCATCCAATGGCATATCACAGTGAAACACTTTCAGACACAGTCTGGAAGTATCCCACTTATGATAAAGAGATGTATTCCATTGTGCAGGATTGCCGACAATGGAAGCATTACATTTTGGGGAAGGAAACGGTCATCCACACAAACCACCGAATCCTGCAGTTCATACAAACGCAAGGGAAATTGCAGAATGATCACCATAAGAAGTGGTCCACATACCTGCAATAGTTCCATTTGAATATCAAGTATAAGAAGGGCAGCACCAATAATGTAGCAGATTGCCTCACTCGACCACTGATCATGGCGTTAACCACCGTGCTCAACTCTTGTGGGCATGAGACATCTGATTGGCCATTGCTCTATAAAAGCGACCCTGAATTCGGCCACACATACCAGACCCTCTTGAAGGGTCAGCATGTTCTAGATTTTCATCTCCAGGACAGCGTGTTATGCCACCTGGGTCACCTTTGTGTTCCTTCAAGCGAGCGTTCCAAGATGATTTGGGAAGCACACTACAGTTGGGTTGTTGGGCGTTTTGGCGTCAAAAAAATGGTGGCAGTACTGCAGAAGTATTTCTATTGGCCGAATCTTCGACAAGATGTCGGGAAGTACCTCATATCATGCACTCCCTACTCCATTGCCAAACCGACCATCAAGAAGCAAGGCCTCTATACCCTGCTGCCTACCCCTAGTCGACCTTGGGAATCCATCTCCATGGATTACATGTTAGGCCTTCCTTCCACTAAGCATGGAAATGACTGTGTTTTTGTGGTTGTTGACAAGTTCTCAAAGATGGCCATTATGGCGGCCTGCAAGAAGAATATCACAGCAGAAGCCACTGCTAAACTCTTCTTTGAACGAGTGTGGGTACACTTTGGGATCCCACAGTCTATCATCTCAGATCGGGATAGCAGGTTCCTCAGTACATTTTGGTCCAGTCTTTGGTTGATGCTGGACACCAAACTCACTAAGTCCACAACCTTCCATCCTCAAACTGATGGCCAGACAGAGGTTGTCAACAGGATGATCGTACACATTCTGCGCATGTACAACTCAAAGCATCCATGCACATGGGACGAGAGCCTCCCCTATGTTCAACACAGCTACAACTAGGCTCTCCATAGCTCGACTGGCCACAATCCTTTTCAAGTGGGCTTGGGATTCCAGCCATTATGTCCCATCGATGTGGCCATGCCATTTGCAGCTACTCACGCAGATTTTGCTCATGTCCAGTCGGAAACAGATAAGGCAAATAGCTTCATTGAGCACATCCAACATATTTGCTAGCAGGTCCATGACATTCTGGAGAAATCAAATGCTAAGTATAAGCAGTGACATGATCAACATCGGGTGCCACACAAGTTTCAGGTGGACGACAAAGTCTGGTTGCATTTGCAAAAGGAATGCCTTACCGAAGCCTATCAGAAACTCCGACCACTCTGATATGGTCCTTACACCATTACCAAGGCTGTGGGAGACAATGCATTTGAGCTCAGCATTCCCCCATTACTTGGCCTGCACCCAGTGTTCAATGTGGACCGCCTTCGGCCATACTTTCCACCATTACTAGACACGTCTGACATTGCAAAACAACTCACACGCACAGAGTTAAATCCAGATTGCATGGAACAAGCTGCAACTGATCGGATCATGGACACACAGATCAAGCACACTCACCAGCGAATATCCAACTGTATTGAGTTGTCAAAGCAGGCCAACTCCTTCACCAGGGCAAGTGGCTCACCAGGGACCAAGTTCAGCAGAAGTTCCCTCATCTCATGGAGCAACTCAACGCAATGGGAACCATTGCTTCCTAAGGGGGGAGGAATGATCTAGGTGAATATTGGTGGCCACCCACTAATTCCACTTAGAGCCCTACCAGTGCTTCTTTCAGTTTTTCAATTTCCTTAATTATAGCATAGTTTACTATTTTTAGCAGTTTATCGGGTCCTAAACTTCCAGAGCCGTTTTGAGGCCCTAAATGATGTTTTTTGGGAAATATACCGCCAGCGATTTTTCTATCAAAAAATCATCTTTTCCGTCAAAGTCCTCGGACAGATCTTTCCAATGGGCTATCATGCGCGTCAAACGGAGATAATATGACCAATTCGCGACCCCAGGAAGTTGGCTGTCCAACTCACCCCAACGGGGCCCACAAACTCTTGGTGTTACATCTCCTCGGGTTAGGGTTTTGGTTGTTTAGGGTTTCCTCTTATTGTTCAATAATAAAAAGGCCCTTGAGCCTCATTGTAAGATAGTTCATAGGCATGCAGCCACCCCATCTTTGCTTAGAGATAAGCTACCATCACCTTAGCTGGTTTATTTCCATTACTGTTTGTAAGCATATTTCAGTTTTTTTACATTAATGAAATGAAGTATTATTTCTGCTGCATATCTGTGTTTATGGTTATCTCTGTAATTTGTAGCATTCCTGTTTAAGTTCAGATCATTCACATCCATCTCAACCATAGCTTCTACACCCTGCTCCACCTAAACAACCTCAGATTCTTGCCCAACCAAACCCGAACCTGAACAAAAAACATGCACAACAAGTTTATAGTGGAGAAGCATCCTACCCTGCCTATGCTGTGGAAATTCATGAAATTAACCTTAGATCTAGGAGAGTGCTCCTGAATAACCAACCTCCATCTCCACCTAGGGAGAGTGAGGAGGAAAGAGAGGAAAGTGTGCCTAGAATGAATCCACCCCCCTTTCCTGAAAGGTTAACCCATCCAGTCCAACAAACCCCAGAAGAAACTCAACTTCTAGGTGAGTAGAAAAATCTGTGTTATAAAATCCCACTTCTCCAAGCTATCAAAGATGTCCCCATTTACAACAAGCTGATCAAAGAGAAGTGTTTCAAACATCCAGGGAGGAGAAAAGAGATGCCCCTACCATTAATGTCATTGGAAAATTGTCTGACTTAATGTTGGGGCGAGTAATTTTTCTGAAGTATTTAGAACCTTGGAGCCCTATAATAGATGTACACATCGATGACCCCCTACCTTGATTGATCTTGGGGCTTCCATCAGTGTAATGACTAGGACACTATGCTCAAGATGAATCTCCAGGGATCACTAAGGAATACCATGATAGCCTTGCAGCTTGTAGACTGATCCACAGTAGCCCCTGAGGGGATTGTTGAGGATGTTATGGTCTTCATTGATTCTTTAGAATACCCTACAAACTTCTTAGTTCTCCAACCTAAGACCAAATTCAATGGTTATCCTATCATCCTTGGGAGGCCTTGGTTAGGCATTTCCGATACCTACATAAATTGCAGGGCTGTAAATATGACTATCAAAAATGGGTGTCTATACAAATAGTTGGTCATGTACCCTCCTACTCAACCATCCCTAGAACATGACTTACCTTTATGGCTAGAAGAGGAGGAAGAAGATGAATTCTACTCCTCACAAATCTATACCCTAGAAACTGCCATAGGGGGAGGACAACCTGATGAGGATGATTTGATTGAACACATCCTCCAAAGTCAAACTCCCAACAACATGTATCTAGAGCAAGTAGTGAAGGAAACCAAGGACAACCATCAAATTGATCTATGATTAGCTGACTCAAACCCTACTTGTGTCAAGAAAATAGAATTCGGCCCTGAAAGAGCATTGAAAATTAACTCCTCTTTGTACACCAAGAAGAAGAGTTATGTAACATGCTGGGAGAGCATTTGGATGCCTTTGCTTGGAATTACAAAGAAATGAAGGGAGTGTACCCCTCGATGTGTAGTCACCAAATTTACATCAAGGAAGGGTGCAAGCGATTCCACCAACCCCAAAGGAGAATGAATCCATCTCTCAAGGATATAGTCAAATAAGAACTGCAGAAGTTGTTGGATGCAAGATTCATTTACCCTATCTCAGATAGTGAGTGTGTGTCTCCTCTAGTGTTGGTTCCACAGAAAAATGGAAAGTGGGGGATTTGTGTGGATTACTGAGAGATAAAAAAAGCCACAAAGAAGGACAATTTTCCTCTACCTTTCATTGACCAAGTGTTAGATGGTCTAGCAGAAAAGAAGTTTTTCTCTTTCCTGGATGGATTCAGTGGGTACAATCAAAACTAGATCAGCCAAGAACACCAGGATAAAACCACTTTCACTTGTCCTTGGGGTACTTTTTCTTATAGGGTTCTTCCTTTTGGTCTATGCAATGCCCCTGCCACTTTCTAGAGAGTAGTCTTGAGTATCTTTGCAGTGCTAATCCATGATGTAGTAGAAATTTATATGGATAACTTGACACCCTATGGGTGTGATTTCTAGGAGGCTCTCTCTAACCTGGGAAAGGTGTTAAACAAATGCATTGAAATGAACTTATCCCTTAGTCCTGGAAAATGTGAGTTCTTTATGATTGCAGGGACTGTTCTAGGCCACTCAATATCTCAGGAAGGAATGCAGGTAGACCTAAATAAAATAGCCATCTTCAAAAGGGTCCTAAATCCAAAGAAATAGAGGGATGTCAGAAGCTTCTTAGGTTTAGCCAGATGTTATAGGATATCTATAAAATATTTCAGCAAGTTAGCATCTCCCTTATTTTGGTTATTGGCCAAAGACTCCAAATTTTCATCATCAGAAAGCTGCCAAGAAGCCCTTAAAGGACAAGTTGACTACTGTACCTATTCTCCAAGGCCCAAATTGGGCTCTTCCTTTTCATATTCATGTTGATGCCTCTTACAAAGCTATAGGAGCAGCTCTAGGCCAGTTAGATCACAAGATACCTTATGTCGTTTACTTCATCAATAAGAATATGTCGAAAGTCGAGTTAAACTACACAGTAATTGAAAAAGAGCTCTTAGTTGTTGTACATTCATTAAATAAATTTAGACATTACATTACTAGTTACTGGACATTTGTACATACCTACCATTGAACAATTAAATACTTGATTAACAAACCTAATGTAAATGCCCATATTATTAGATGGTTACTTTTATTGCAATAATTTGATCTAACTATTATTGATAAACTTGGCAAAGAGAATGTAGTTGCAGATTTTATTATCCAGATTGACTTTTTCTGCAAGGGAGTAAGGAATGGTTGATGATCAACTACCAAATGAACATTTATTCACCATTTTAGTTCTCTCTCCATGGTTTTCTAACATAGCAAACTACTTGGTATCTGCATTGTTCCCTCCAAATTTGACCTCCAAGGAAAAGAGCAGAATCATAAGAAAAAGTGCCCCATTCACATGGATTGGGGGAAATCTCTTCAAGCTAGGTCTGGATAAAATTCTGAGAAGATGTGTCAGGGAGGAGGAAGTATTTGGCATCCTTTTGGCCTGTCACATTGGCCTTGTGGAGGTCATTTTGAAACTAAAAGAACAACATTCAAGGTACTACAAGCTGGATATTATTGGTCCAATCTTCACCAAGATGTAAAAAGGTATACCAAGGACTGTGATCAGTGCCAAAGGATGGGGAAGCCTACCGCCAGGGATGAAATTCCCCTACAACCTCAAGTGACTTTCAAGCCATTTGACGAGTGGGGGATGGATTTCATCGGGCCCATTGACTCTCCATCGGGACAGAAGAAGTATATCATTGTGTGCAACGACTACTTAACAAAGTGGGTGGAAGCCAAAGCTATCAAGGTAGAAATAGAAGAAACAGTGGCTGAATTCTTGAGGGAAAATGTATTTTTTAAGTTTGGTTACCCTTGATATTTGGTCACTGATCAAGGTAGTCAATTTACATTTCACATGATTGAAAATCGATTAAGCTAGCATAAGATCAAGCACATAAAATCTAGTCCTTAACACCCACAAGCTAATGGGCAAGTGGAAGTAACCAACCGAACATTGGAAGGCATTCTGAGCAAGGTGATTAGTAGCAGTAGAAAGGATTAGGCAGACAATTAGTTGAGTCCACCTGGGCCTACAACACCACTTGGAAGACCACCACTGGCTTCACTCCCATTGAGTTGGCCTATGGGAAGAAAGCCATGTTGTCCATTAAATTTGAATACAACACCTTAAGGATGGTAGCACAAATGGATCTAGATATCACAAGGGCACAACTGGAAATATTTCTCCATCTGAATGGGTTAGATGAACTTAGGATGTAGGCCCTCCTGCACATAGAAGTGACTCAAGTACAAAGGAAAATGTGGCATGACAGAAATATCAAGGACAAATTGTTTCAAGAAGGCGATTGGGCCTTGTTGTATGAATCTTGGTACAAAGATTTCAAAGGAAATTTAATGACTATATGGTTGGGACCATATGTGATAGAAAAGTGCCATGACATTGGCATTGTTCAGATAAGAGCCATCGATGCAGAAGGTATCCCTTTGCTTGTCAATGGTACTAGTTAAAGGTCTACAAGAAGCCTTATCAAAGCATGAATTCATTAGTAGCATCAGTATGGTAGTGACGGTGATTGGAGAAGTCTCAGCTTCCACGTCACCAAATTATTAGAAAAAAATAAAATAAATGGACCTAGGTGAAAACCTCCATGAGGCACCTGAGTCCAACTTTTGGGTTGAAAACATCTTGAGGCAGCCCAAGAGTATTAAAAAAGAGAAAAAAATAAATAAAAGATCTTTGAGTGAAAACCTCTTTTGAGGCACCCAATGTAGACAAAAAGGATGAAAACCTCCTTTGAGGTAGTCTAATTGTATTTTCAAAAGAAAGAGAAAAAGAAGAAAACATACAAAAATAACAATTTTGTTTTTGCAGGTTTGTAAGAAGATGATGTGCACAAGTTACAGAGGACAGCAGGCCCTGCCCAAAACCATGTTTCCTTCATCCATCTCATCTCCTCCATACTCCCCATATTCTTCCATCCATACTCCACTCCAGATGCTAATTCCAAGAAACTCTGTCTTTTCTATAGGATTCCCAATAATACTACAGGAGTTTCTGGTAGGTTTTATAGGAGGCCTTGAAAAAGTATAGGAAGGGCATTTCAGTGGCAAAATGGTGGCACAAGCTTGTTTTGGTTATGAAAAGAGCCATTGACCTCACCATACCTCAGCCAACACCATCCATGACCATTTCACCACTGCATACATCAAAGAAATAAAGTTAGAAAATAGAAAAAAAGAGAAAAAAACATCAAAAATATGATGCCACAACAACATACTTCATCTTCCACCCTAAAACCACATCCTCCACTCATTTCAAGACCCATTCAACTTCAGAAGCAAAGAAGAGATTCAAAAGCTCAAGAAAAAGGCAGCTACAGGACATCATGTAGACATCCTATAGGAATTATTGTAGGATCCTATTCCACAAAAAAGACCATAGAAACTCCAATCCACCTTCAGCACAAGGATCATAGTGATGAGGAAGCTCCTCTAGATCTTTGCAACAACAAAATCTAGCACCTGTACATCATCAAGAGAGAAACTCATCAACAAAATAAGAATAAAAAGACACATTTGAAGAATATGCAGCAAGGTTAAAGAACAATGAATTAGCACCATTCTCTAGTATGCATCAGCGAAGCAATGGACCAATAGGTATGCCACCTCACCAATACTCCCTCATAGGTACAAATATGATTAAACTGTATGAATGATGCAAGAAGTTGATTTTATAAGCGAAGGTGGCCAATTAACTTGGCCACCCTTGGTCAGATAACAAGAAGAAAAAGGATTAGTCAACTCCACACGTGGCAAGGTCACATCAAAACAAGGGGAATGAATCAAAAAGTGGTTAAGTTATGTAGAATGAAAGTGGGAGATGATTACGAGGAAAGGTGATATGATGAACCAGTAGTGGGACCAACTGTCTGAAAGTAGGTATTTGTACTTGGCTAGCCAACACATCACCCAATGTAATCATCCACAAATAGAAATAATCACTGACTCCAATGGGAAGTATTAGTTATATCAAAAAGTTGAAGGCAGAGGGAACTTCGTGGAGTCTTTGAAAGAAAAGTTACTGTCGGCATCCCTATAGTGGTAACCTACAGGAAATAGTTAGCATCTGCACCTACAGGAAACTATGAAGGCTATAGGATACAAAGAGATTACCACACAGAATTGCAAAAGGACACCGAGGGCAACCAATTCAAGAGTTCTCATCACCAGATAGGAAAGGGAGGTAGGTTCTGTACCTTCTGTGTTTTTCATTAAAAAAAAAAAAAAAAAATCCTACTTCCTTTTGAGTATTTTCTATACACATAAAGGGAGAGATAATTTTGTGAAGCTTAGAGAAGGTCTGAAACCTCATCACCTACTAGAGTTGTTAAACTACAACCACCCAAACCTCACTCAAACAAGAATTTCCAGAAATTATGACAGGAGGTTTCAACAAAAGAGAGCCCACCAACACAGTTAGAATACACCAGCATCCTCCTATGGTAGAAATCTTTGCAAGGCATCAATGGATGGGATTATTTGAGATTTAAGGGGATACAATGATGATGTGACTAGAAAATTTGTAATGTCACTCATACCTCTCACTATAACCAGTGTCACTATTGTAGTGAAGGGTTTGTCAGTAGAAATTACCCCTAATATTATTAGCAAAATAACTACACTCCCCCTAAGGTTGCAATGGAGAAAGGAGGACAAGACTAACAACACTCTTGCAAAGAAAAGCTTTTTCTTGGAAGGAGAAGAACCAATTGAAGAAAAAAATGGGGATAGAAGGGAAAGCATTCCATATCCCTGGAATGAGGTGAGTTACCACACCATCAAATATATTTCCTGTGAAGGTAGATACAATGTAGTGTATGGATACCACTTTAGACTCCACCATGAGCTTATATTTGGAGAAGAAACACCTCCTCATAACTGACTTAGTATACCTTATTTTATGTTACAACCAATGATAAACATGAGCATCAAGGTACAAGAGGGAAAACATCAGCAGCTAGCACATCATGGGTTGATCAAACTCATCCTGGAAGATGCTCTACACAATTTAAGAATCCCTATTGCATGGTCAACATTTACATACATGCAGGAAGAAGTAGAAATTCAAGCCATTGAGTATGACAGAAGCCCTACTACTAGTGAGGGGGAAGAAGAAATAGAGGATGGTAGGGAAGAAGAAACAGAGGATGACAAGGAAGAAGAAATAGAAGATGACAAAGAGGAAGAAATAGAGAATGGAAAAGAAGAAGACAAAGAGGATGGAGAAGAAGATGAAAAAGAGGTTGAAGTACAAAAGGATGAACAAAATTCTAAAACATAGAGTGGAGAAGAAGAAGAATCACGAAGGGTGTCTCCAGAGCCTACAGAGAAGGAGGCAGCAGCTGTGTTAACTGCCCTAAGTACACCTGTTGAATCAAACAGAAAGAGACAGAGGAAAACTCCTCTTTACTCCAAGACAAGGAAGAGCACCAGGATTAGACAAGGGAGACCTCAAACCCCTACTAAAACTCCAATTGTCATAGAGGACTCACCAAAAAAACAAGAGAAAGTAGTCCCTCTAGGGAAGAAAGAAGGAGAAGGAACATCAAAACAAGCCTCTCCCAAGTCACAAATAACCTATGTTAGGAGACCTGTCACAAGATCAGCCTCAAGAAAAGGAAGAGGTCTCCTGCAAGAAACACAGTCAGACCTATAGGAAGTAGAAACAATCCTACTGGAAACCCTGTCAAACCTACAGGAAACATAGAAAAAAAGAGAAGGAAAGGCTGCAAAGGAAAAGCGAAGGAAAATAGGAAGAAATTACTCAAGAAAAAATAGAGGAAGAGGCCCAGGAGCTGAAGGAGCCTAGCCCACATCCAAACCTCAGTTCCTACTACAGATTCATTGAAGGAGGTATGGTGATACGAAAAACATTATCCATTCCTCTATTCTTTGAACTTGAAAAAGAGAGAGAAAGGACACATAGGTGGATGCAAATTGCCAAATCAAAATGGGTAGAGGATGTAGGCCACATGGAAGAGACGGTGGAAGAAATGGGCAGAGAATTAAGTATCATGAGAGACAGGGAAACAATAATGAAATCTCAGTTAGAGTTTGAGAACACATGGCTAAGAAAGTAGCTACAGGAAAAGGAAGGCCAATTGGCAACTATCGAAATTTTATCCATGGAGGAAATTAAATGCAGGGTGCCATCAAAGTCATATGCCTTATACCTCAAAGAAAAATGGTTGCAGTTTCAGATAAAAACGCTAGTACAAAGAGGAACTATTCCTTTCCAAGACTAAAGGCAATTCAATGACCTATGTGATCAAAGCACCCTAGAAGATAGAACGAAGATATCTGAGTTCTACCTACACAATTTAACTCTGAAAAATTTCAATGTGTGGGATCCAAATCCAAAGTTAGGGGACCTACAACTAATGACCTTGTCATCCTGGATGAGCCATGAGGAAGCCAGAGATATAGAAATGAAAAGGCTATTGGAAAGAGAAGAAGAATAACCCCTTCTTATCAGAGTAGAACAGTCTAACCCAATGGCTATCATCAACACCCACAACCTCATTGCAAATGATCCCAAGCTTGCACCATGATACCTTGTTGTACAAGAACAAGCAGTCACTCATTTTGAAGACAAGCTAAGATTTCTAGGAGATGATAGCCATCAAGCCTGCCAAAGGAGATGGAACACCTTCCCCTACAGCCTAAATATCAAATAATATCATTATCCTAATAGAATGAGGGATGCACTAGAGAGAGTCCCAATGTATAAGTAAACATTTCAGACACTCAAAGTCAACTAGATTGGATTGAAACTTAGCCCACCATTTCTTTTAGGTATGTTAGAGGGGAGAAAAGAATAAGAAGAAAGAAATCAATAGGAAGAAATAGATAGGAATGAAGGGTTTTATCCACAAGAAGAGGAGACTACAGTAGAAGCATGGGTGTCAGGGAGGCCACCAAAGCAATGAAAGACATGGACATAGATTGATTTTGTCAAAGGATGACCAAAATTTTCAGTAGGGGGTGACGATGAGGCTCATCAATTGGTAAATTATATGGACCTTAATGCACCTCCAGCTTACTAAAATCAGATTTTTTCATCATTATTTACATGTTTTAATTATGTTTTACTTAATGAGGAGAGTAAAGATGAGATGTCGTGTCTAGTGGTCTAATATGCATTGATTGCAGGTTTGGAGAAAATTTTGGCTAATTAAAGTGCAGGAACTCGAATGGAGACAAGAAAGAGGGATTCTAGGAGACAGGATCTCCCTCCTTAAATCCTCAGTCACTTGAAGATTCCTCAATCAAATCTCATCAACTCGGAGTTGCAAACAGCCAAGTCATGAAGTTCATTGGTAGCCAAGCTAGTGACAATTGAAGACCAGTTGATCTTGAGATTGGAGCCAAGATGTCCTAAATTTAAGGAAGTTGTTGGTAACTTTAGTTGTATAAATCAAGAGGCCTAGGAACTCATTAGGATTTAGATTTTTTGTTCAATATAGCTAAGCATTTTTTGAGTTAAAGCATTGTAACCAAGCACTCTTATGTATATCTGATTTATTTAATGAAAATGAGCAGCATTCCCTCGATCCAGCACTAAGTTGACTCAGAGGGCTGAAGCTCTTTGGTCAGGGCCCAACCCTAGCAGCAAAGGTTCCTCTTGTTCTATATGTATTCTTAGGTTATCTTCATAGTTAGTTGTTACACTGATTTTGGTGTTGTTAAATTGCAAGTATTAGTAGATTTAATTAGTTTGCTTCCATTTGTGGATAGCTATAGTAGTAGCATTTTAATGATAAGAATATATTCCAAAAAGGCTGAGAACAAGTGGTTTTCACCTCATTTCTCCCTTTCAGGGATCATTTTTTGAGGAACACTTCTCATACAACCCAAAAAGATAGAATTCTCACTTTTGTGTAATTTAGGGTTTCCTTGTTAATTAGGTCATTATCTTACAGTCTCATAGATAAGTTTCAGTTGGTAATTTCTGATCTCTTAAGTTTTGCATTGATTTCATATCTCTTTCATATTGGTTCCAAGCATTTCCATGCATGAGCTTAGTAAGTAAATGGTGATAACTCAGTTTTATTTTACTTGAATACACCTTTCTTGTTTTTGATGAGTTTATATATGAATGCAAAGAATGATGTTTGTTTTTGCATGAGTTTCTAAATTGTGTGGAGACCTCATCTCATGAGCCTCAGCCAAGCCATATCCACCCATGATTGCCAAAATTCACTAAGGTCTCAATTCTAATTCTTGTCTTATGAGGAAAAGTTGCCATGTCCTTTGAGAAAATCCAACCATATTAAAGATTTGGCTTGAGTTCTAAGTAAGTGCCTACCACTCCCACGCCTTATTCCCTCCTTATTCACATTTTCTGAGCTCCATCCAACCTTCTATACCACTCCCTAATATTTCAGACTGTTCCTGTAGTAAAACAGGGGATCCTGTAGGTGAACTAGTTCTTCCTGTAGACATCCTGTAGGAAAACTTGTAGTAGCCTGTTTTGAGACCGAATTGAGAAAAATCATCACCAAAAGCCTGGATTAGGTCCCTAATTTCCCTCCAACTCATCAAAACCATTTCCCTACTTTTCCTTCACACCTGCCTGCCCTACCAAAGAACCAAGCAATATTAGCATTTACATTTTTCCAGCAAAAGGATAAGAAGAAAAAGTTCTTTTACATTTATTCTTGCACACAGCAGTTAACACTCGTTAGATCAGATTTCATGCTTAGACTAGTTAAAACCTCACATGTGCTAAAATAGGGTTCTTTTGTAAGAAAATTATGTTAGCAAGTAGATAGAGGATATCATGTTGTTTTGCAAGAATTTCTTTTAGTATTTCCTTCATGCAATAGAAAACATTTCTTTTCTTCCAATTAAGGTAAATTTCCCTTCTCCAAATTGGTAATCAGACTTCTTCTAGTTAATAGAAGGCTAGTTTGAGAAACCCTAGTGGTCTATCGCCTCAGCTTAGAAGTGACAAAGAGTAGATCAATTGCATCTATTTATGTATACAACATTGTCACCTCCAAGTTTGTACAAACCCCGGGTTGATGAAGTAAAGTCGGTAGCCCCAAGAGCTGCAACATCCTTGTTACAATACTGGTGCTCATCACTTATATCATGTCCGGAAGGGAATTCCCACATATCGCAATTGCACTATACTATTTTCTTAATCCATTACCCCTTAACTACTGCGATCATCGATCTATGGGGTGACATCATCATTGCCACATGTCACCCTATGAGTGGTGAGATGTGGCACCCGGAAATGGCCCCATGTCACCCCTCAAAACACTGGAACTGGGTGACACGTGTCCTTTGCCATGTCATCAACCATAGTTCCATGTCACTGCTGACGTCAAATACCCTGTCAGCCATGAAGAACAACCAGAAGCTGCCATGTGACCCCTCGAAGGAGAGAGAAAAGGACCCGCCCGACCCTGTTTTGCAAGCCATTCCTTTGTTAATGATTTTTGGCCTTCCCCGGTGATACAACACTTTATCGCAAATCGGCCCCTGCACAGTCTTTGGATTTTATAAGACTGCCAATTTTCTGATCGTTGAACATCGATACCACCGTACTGCCATGTGGAGGAGAGAGAACGGGGGCGGCTTGCTCTTGTTTTTCTCTGCTGTCATTTTTTTTGGAGAATTTTGTATCTACGGATAAATACTAATTCCCTAGATAAGTAGCCATATCTAGAACAATTGTTTAAAGTGTTTTAGTCTTTTCCTATAAGTAATAGATAAGATGAGAAGACCTACTTGTAGTTCTGCTTTCCTCTCGTCTCGTTTGTATCGATCCTGTCACTCCTTCCCATACTTAATACCCTTGAGAAGTACCTGTAAACACGACAGAAAACAAAGAATCGACCAAAGCAAAAGATCTATTGAATATAAGTGAATGGAATCAGATACGTTTCACACATGTAAGCATTATAAAACAATAAAAACATATGGGAGAAAGGTTCAAACACTTTATTAAATAGAAGAAGGAATTACAACCATTGGTGTCTGATTCAAAGCCATTCCTCTAGCTTAGATCCCATCCACATCACATCAAAAGCATGAAAAACTTGTAGGATTACAATACTTGCTTCAAAGCCAAATCTCATAGTAGCATTATCTCCTTACAATTCAACATAATCCAACCCCTGATCACTTAGGTGAGTGGCCAATTTATAGGAAGATGAAGGAGGTTTTGTCATAAATGGTGGCATTGAATGGCCTTCCATACTTAGAATCAGTTACATGGAGGAAGGGATGAGAGGATAGGATGCACCTTAACTCATTCATCATCCATTTTCGAGCTCATAGGAGTTGATAAGTTAGGGAACCTTCTAGATGACTCCAAACGATAAGAATATTCCACAAACCCTATGTGAATTTCACTCATTCTCGCCTAGTGCAGGTTAAAGGAAGCTTAAGTGCTCTACATAGCACCCTGGTGTTGTTGGGAAAAGTATCCAATACGGAATGACCCTATCCCACTCTAAGGGTGATAGTACCTCAGCAACAATCAAAGCAAAGCTATTCAAGATTACTTCTTTATGAGATGTAAGAGAGGGGAGAAAGAGATCCACTAACCATTGTCTTCCGCTAATGATTGATCCAATCTTCTCTCTTTGCTGCTTGCTCCCAGCTCCTTGCTCTTTCACTGGCCCAGCTACACCAAGATCCTGCAAAATGGCAAGAGAGGGAAACTACAAGAAGCATACATTCATAATTGATTCAAGGATTAGCATAAATCAAATACACAAGTATAGCAATACACCATTGAGACACATGCATATAGAAGAACCTCAAATGCTTTATTAATGGAAGAAGTAAAGTTCAGGAAGTAATACAACCATAAAAGGCCCAATCCAGCATCACCTCCCAGCAGAAAGAAATCTCCTCTTCACCTCCTTCAAGCAAATCACCCAATAGTTCTATACTCAAACCAACAGCACTTCCTTACATTCACAAGATTCCAGCCTCCTTAGACCTCATGAGAGAGCTCTATATATAGGAGTTTTGGAGAAAGGATGAGTCAGCTTGAGGCTGGCATGAAGCTGACTAGTGTCCTCTCCCACTTCAGTTATTCTTCAGTTCTTGAGTCCACTTGGAGTTTCTTGCTTCCACTTGGAGATCTAGATCCTCTTACTCATCACAAGGCGAATTCCCTGATCCAAGTGTCATTTTGGAAGCTTCCTGGGCATTGACACTTTGAGGAATGACTGTGCCACTTGGCCAAACTCGCCCAGCACAGGTAGCCTTCATTACTGTTGACATTCAGCGCAGGTACAGAGTGGAGCAGTTGACATTCAGCGCAGATGCTCAGTGGAGCAGTTGACATGATCCAGAATTAGCTTGTTTTTGAGTGTTTTCAGGTGGAGAACTGATATTTAGTGCTGTGGTTTGCTGACCTTGTTCCTCTAGGGGTAGGAACAACATGTTTAGGGACTTTGGATCCCTTAGATTATTGACATTTCATGCTTCATGCTGTAAGGCACAAAAATGTCTATAACAGTTGCCCCCTAAAGTATGAGGTCGTTTATCGGGTGAAATGCTTTATCAGGAGGATCCGAAGTTCATTCAATCGCTGAGAGGTGACCTGTAATAAAATACAATACAATACATTATGATTCATTCTGCTTTCATGATCTAGCTGAGGCGGGCATTCCCATGCTCAGCTTTATAAATTCATTTTGGTACATAGAACAGACGATCGTCTGATGGTAGACTGATAATTCTCTGCTGAAATTATCATCCTTTGAGTAGGATGATCATCTGCTGCAATGATGTACATGTCAAATGTATTTATATCCTGAATATATATCGCAGCCCGGATGGATGAAACTAGATCCGGGGTCTTCAAACTCGTTCGATCTTCACTCTAAGTACAAGTCGATCCATGTGAGAATTGCGCTGAAGTCGAACATGGAAAGACATCGCTTGATTACCGGTCAATAATGTAAACCGTTAACAAGCGCGAGAGGGATCACCAATAATGACAATGACCCTCAAGGTACTGCAGTACAATTCACGTGGTGTGAATAAAGGACTTGGTGTCGAACACCACGCAAAATCTTCTGGTCGAAGGTCATTGATGCATACCTGTCGCCGGAAGTGAGAAACTTGCCATTGAGGCATGCAAGCTTCAAAGTACTGAGGGGGTTGTTCCTAGATCAACTTCTTGGATAATGAGCTGAAGTCGACAAGAAGCGATCTATCAAAGGAGGGCCTTAATGAATCCCACATCAGTGACACGGAATGGAGCTAATGATTTTAGCGGAGGTGAAAACAATCTGTGAAATATGATTCAGGGTGGCGATCATGGGTGGATGAAGGATAATGTATGGCAGTGGATGGGACACGGTTGACTCTTTCTGAACAAAATCTCTTGAACATATAACGACACTGATGTGATGGATCGGTAGCATTACCCCAAATGTGGATGGTTTGGCGAAGACCATGGTGATGAGACCGGTGAATGAAACAACCCAACCCGATGTGATACAGAGGACAAAGTGTCATGTTCAAGAGCGACTTGCTACCATTAAAGCTTTGAGGTTCTCCCAATTTTTCCCCAGTCATTTCTGACCAGTACCTCTTTATTTTTGTCAAGCTTGAGGAGGATAACATATGCTTGTTCTATAACCTGCCCTTCGGGCAAGCCCATCGCTATGTTTTAACGAGCCTAGCGATAGGGAAACTCGTTCTCGTCTAAAGACAAGTTTGTCGCTATTTAATCATTTTAACGAGTCTAATGACAAGGAAAACTCGGTCCTTTTCATTTTTAGAGAGTCTGAAAAGGTACAGAAAGTTAACTCCAAAATTCCTTTTTCGTCATCTAATCCCTTAAGTCCGAAAAAGTATAAAACAATACAGAAGGGATGATTTTTCGATAATTTTAACGAGCTGAATAAAACAAGCGCTCGACCTTTTTGTGTAATAATCCCTCAGGTCCAAAAAGATTAAAATCTAGAGGAGGGATAGCTCTTCCGATCACTTTAACGAGCTGGAAGGCCAAAACTCGGCAAACTTTTCATATTTTATGAGTCAGGAGAAAAGAGCTCAAAGAAGACTCGTCTTTTGAGGAACGAGTGATAAACAGGGATAGCAGCAGATTCCAGGTACAGGTTGGAATTTTCCAATCACGGAAGTGTCACAAGGATGGCTAGGTGAAATCACTCTTCGCAGCTGTTCCTCAAAATGGGTAAACAATCATATGGAGGTGAACGATTGGCCAAATGGAATGGAGGTGGTGGGTGCAAACACGACCAAGGCTTTTTATGGCTAATAAATTTACGATCACAGTGGTTATTTACCGGGGTATGTTCATTTTTTAATGAGCTTGAATGCTCAATCTTATGTTTATTTTTTAACGAGCATGAACTATGTGCTAAAACTGCTCGGATCTCGCTTTTCTATTTTTTAACGAGCATAAATTCCGCAGTAAAACTGCTCGATAATACCAGTCATAAGATAAGAAATGTCTCCTGTGAGATAGCTATTTTTTATGGAGCTTTATCTCACGAAGCTATGCTCCTCATATCCTTTCTTTATGCAAGTTCGGAAACGGCTAATCCCAAAAACAGATAAATAACTGCTCTTAGCTTACACTCCAAAAGGTTTGCATGCCCCCAGGTATAAAGTACAATTTCAAGGCTACCCCTACTTATCCGATAAAACATTTGTTTTAAAGGGTGAGGCTTGCCTCTTTCTGGTTACCCAAATATTGTTTTGTTAACACCATCAAACGAAAACATTTCCTCGGCACTGTCTACCGAAGTAGACAATGGTGAATGACCTTTGTCAAACAAGTAACCTTGACAAAAGAATCCTGTTCCAGAACAACCCCTCTTCCATCATCTCCTTCTTCTCCATGGGAGCTTGGCTTTTGCCGGCTCTACCTTACGAGGAGGAAGGAGGGGACGGGGTACGGACTAGTCATATTCTCCCGCGGAAATTCTACCTTATACCCAAGGTTTCCTCTGCCCGAAGCAGACCAGGATGCATGCCCCCTGGGTTCCAGTCCCATCTTTCCGAATCACTCGCACTCATCGGGAAGGAGGACTGGGGGTGGAGACATTTCTTGATTGAATAGACCATTCAGGGTTGGTATCTGACTATTTGCGATGCGTGATCCCGGAAATGAAAGTTGGTCTACGAGCTTGACCATTCTTCCTTCGTGTGGAAAACACATTACTCTAAAGAGTGAGGAGACTATAGCTCCCATGCAATATATATAGTCTCGTCCAAGGAGTAGGTTATAATCCAAGGGTCCTTGAACGACCATCACGTTCATTTGAACGGTCTTCCCTTTCAATGTAACAGGCACATTGGGGAGGACCCCTAATGGTCGACTGGTTCCTTTATCAAAACCCGAGAGATTTCTTATCTCAGGCAAAAGCTCCGGGGAACCCAATGCTTTCCAAGCAATAGAGGAAAGGATACTCACAGATGCCCCTTCATCAATGATAGTCCCAGCCATTACCATTCTATATATTTGGACTATGATTCTGAATGGTATACTGGCTGGCAACCGGGGTCTGCCTAGTTGGTTCCAATCAAAGGACACAACCAGGTTGCTTAGTGGTGGGACCGAATACACGGCCGGATATGACCCTGACGATGTTCCTTCCTGCGATAAAGGAATGGGCGCATTGCCCTGATGCTCATCAGAGTCGGTGTTGATGAAAAGAATCTGGATGGTGTCATCCTTACTCTCTTCAGTGAGGGTGTCATTTGAAGATGAATCTTCAGTGACGGTGTCATTTGAAGATGAAACCTCTGAAGGCGGAACCGGGTCAACTGCCGTATCGACCTTTAGACTTTCGTCTAGTCTGGATTCAGTAGGTTCATTTTCAATGACTGACGCTTCAGCTGACCACTTGATCGGGCCAGCTGTATTTTCAACCAACGAAGGACTTGGCACGAGTTTTTTGTATCCAGGAGGAAGTCTCAACGGTGAAACCGGGCGATCTTCCAAAACTCTCTTTGCTTCGTCTAAGAAGGGACAACGGTGGATGGCGTGATCGCCTTCACACAGTTTGCAGGGGGATCTTGCTCCCCCTCTTTGTCTTGAACCTTCACTTTCGCTGGTTGACGGTAAGCATTCAACATGGCTATCAGAGGTTGATGCTCCCGAATTGTGCAAACGAGGGGACCAGTCCCTTAGTATCCGGGGAATACAGGGACAATCTCTATGGAAGTGGTCTCCTCTACATATGACACATGGCGATTTAGGCCCGGTCTGTGCTGTGTGTGGATTTTTATCAGATGTCTTTTGCTTGCCCCCAGTCGCCTTAGGCTCCTTCTTCTTCTTCTCCTTCTTCTTCTTCCCCTTCTTCTCCATGGGAGCTTGGCTTTTGCCGGCTCTACCTTGCGAAGATGAAGGATTAGAGGAAGAGTTATAGGAAGTTGAAGGCTGGTGGGCAGCTCTAGACTGATCTAACTGTTGACTCGACTGTTCAGGAACCATGGTGTTCTGAACTACATTGGTTGAGAATAGCCAAATAGGCAGGCCAATTGTCAGTCCTGGAAGCGACAATGTGGCCATGTGGGGCGCACCAAATTCTCCCCAAGAGGAGAAAGGACTAGGATTTCAATCATGTGGAATTCCTTGGTTGGGGCGTTCCATGTTCTCAACCTACAGATCAACACAGGAATAGGAGGTGATTATGTTCCGTTTAAAATAAATTTTATAACGACGCTTTAGACACAACTTGCTTTTTCACTTTTTAAGAGTCAAGAAAAAGCTAAAGATGACTCTAGTCTCCTTCGATGTTTTAACGAGCCCGAAGTGACAAATGCTCGGATGGACTTTTTTAGTTATAGAGTTTGAAAAAGGCCAAAAGAAACTGCTCTGGAGTTCTAGGCAGAGGGTGTGCCAAACCTTTCGCAAAACCACAGAATACGTTTTACGGTACGAGTGGTCGATCTTCGTGAATGCTGTGTTCACTGCATTGCGATCAATAGGGCGGCCGACATGGTTTCCTATGGATAAAGGCTTTGTTCCTATAGGGGTCTCCCAATGTATACGCGACGGTACGTGGGAGCACAAGTCCGTATTGATACTTATCGCTTCACCGTGGAGGAATCACCCAACCACTCAACGCTAAGATATCACGTTTAACGACGCCAGAACACGTCTCTAGCTTAGACCTCTATGTGTTTGCATTATGTTTCAATGCGTTGTTATGTAAATTCAATTTATTTTAATGTTGATCTTGTTTAGCAGTTTGCCTTTATGGATCACCACGAGATGTATGATAACACTCCTAAATGCAGCCTAAGATGATAAGCAAGCTTTTCAATCTTTCAACTTTGAAAATCTTAACTACTGAGGGGAAAGAAAGACAACATCTTTTCACACAGATCATAGAGCACACACTAATGCACTTTTTCCTAAATCAACATGCAAACTGTCATAATGCACATGCACAATGCAGGTATTTCTTTTCTCTTTCTTAATGTTTGTGCGATACAAAAAGAAAGCTGTTGTATAACTTTGAATTCAATTTCAAGTGAAAGCAAACAAGCTTGTCCAAAATCAAAAGACACCTTAATATTTACTTGTTTCGACACTAGAAATATATAAATTCAAACCATATGACGAAAGCAAAAGCTCAATCAGCTATGAACAGCAAACAAACTAACTCTTAAGATCAAAACAACACTTTATCACAGGTCTAGATCTAAGAGGCCACAGCAAGACTGGTTCACTTTCGTTATGGGAAACTGTAAATGATATAAGAAATACACAAAGAACAAACACAGTTTCTTTATACAACCGAGGCGGAATAGTGGCAAGGAAAGTTGGTTTCAGATAGGTACATTGACTGGTAACAGGCTGCAAAAACAAGGATGAAAACAGGGCAAGAAACAGCAGGAAACCCCAGTAGCACAAGGCAAGACTGGTTCAGCGTAGGTAGTACACTGTCAGTTTGACATTCAGCGCAGGTAGCCCCTTCGGGAACTGCGCTGAAATGCAGACAGCCTTCACACAGCCTGCACTGAAGAATGAAACTTTCGTTTCTCTTGGTTTCCGGGTCACAGATTGCTCAAAAATTCACAGTTTTTGGCCAAATCAAAAGCTATCAGTCAAGTACACACTAAGGGATGAAAAGGAGGATGAAAAGCTATCACTAAGAGCTTATCAGAGTCCTTGTGGATCAGCTCTTCAAATCATAAACTTGCCCAGAAACTGAGCTAGAGTAGCTGCCCTCTACTTTGCATTTGAAAGATCCAAATGCAGTTCGATTCGGTACTCCCTGTGTTTATGAAATGAATAGCAAAAACACAAACAACCAACAAGATACGATCCCCAGCGGAGTCGCCAATTTTTTGTTGGGAAAAGTATCCAATACGGAATGACCCTATCCCACTCTAAGGGTGATAGTACCTCAGCAACAATCAAAGCAAAGCTATTCGAGATTACTTCTTTATGAGATGTAAGAGAGGGGAGAAAGAGATCCACTAACCGTTGTCTTCTGCTAATGATTGATCCAATCTTCTCTCTTTGCTGCTTGCTCCCAGCTCCTTGCTCTTTCACTGGCCCAGCTACACCAAGATCCTGCAAAATGGCAAGAGAGGGAAACTACAAGAAGCATACATTCATAATTGATTCAAGGATTAGCATAAATCAAATACACAAGTATAGCAATACACCATTGAGACACATGCATATAGAAGAACCTCAAATGCTTTATTAATGGAAGAAGTAAAGTTCAGGAAGTAATACAACCATAAAAGGCCCAATCCAGCATCACCTCCCAGCAGAAAGAAATCTCCTCTTCACCTCCTTCAAGCAAATCACCCAATAGTTCTATACTCAAACCAACAGCACTTCCTTACATTCACAAGATTCCAACCTCCTTAGACCTCATGAGAGAGCTCTATATATAAGAGTTTTGGAGAAAGGATGAGTCAGCTTGAGGCTGGCATGAAGCTGACTAGTGTCCTCTCCCACTTCAGTTATTCTTCAGTTCTTGAGTCCACTTGGAGTTTCTTTCTTCCACTTGGAGATCTAGATCCTCTTACTCATCACAAGGCGAATTCCCTGATCCAAGTGTCATTTTGGAAGCTTCCTGGGCATTGACACTTTGAGGAATGACTGTGCCACTTGGCCAAACTCGCCCAGTGCAGGTAGCCTTCATTACTGTTGACATTCAGCGCAGGTACAGAGTGGAGCAGTTGACATTCAGCGCAGATGCTCAGTGGAGCAGTTGATATGATCCAGAATTAGCTTGTTTTTGAGTGTTTTCAGGTGGAGAACTGATATTTAGTGCTGTGGTTTGCTGACCTTGTTCCTCTAGGGGTAGGAACAACATGTTTAGGGACTTTGGATCCCTTAGATTATTGACATTTCATGCTTCATGCTGTAAGGCACAAAAATGTCTATAACACCTGGTAGTGGACTCAACTACTTTGTAGGGCACCTTTAAAAGGTCTTACCAGCGCTGGTCCCTCTAGAGGCTATTTCTGGATGTCCTCAAGTCATGAAATTGTTTGGGAAGGAGGCATTCAAAGGGGTGACTTGTTTAGGGAATGAATCAACTGAAATTATGGTTTGATGAGCCCTAAAACACTGATCTAGATGTTGGGATTTGATGTGCCCAAATGGATCTATAACAGCTACCCCCTAAGCATGAAGTTGGAAAAATTCCAATGTCGAATGAAATGCTTTACGATGTGATGAGGAGGTATCGAAGTGGAAGGTGACCTGCATCAATTACAATACATATATCATGATATTTGATTTTACATGAATTTTTGAGGGAAGGCTTACCTATACTCATCTTATAAACTTTCATTACATGTCCATAAACAGTCGTCCATAGATATAGATCCATTATCAGAATGACCATCAATGTAAAGCCATTGTACATATGAATTAGTACTCCTGAAATTGTAGCTCGGATGGATGGAACTAGATCCGGGGTCTTCTATCTCATTCAATCGTTCGCTCAAGTACGAGTCTAACCATGCGAATATGTGATCTGAAGTCGAACATGGTAAGACACCATCTGATTACCAGCCAATGATGTAAGTTGTTAACAGATGCGAGAGAAATGACTGATAATGATAATGATCCTCAAGGTACTGTAGTACATTCCACATGGTGTGAATGGATTATTTGATGTCGAACAACATACAAATTCTTTCGATCGAAGGCCATTGATGTATGCCTATCGCTGGAATCGAGAAACCTACCATTGATGTATGCAAGCATCAAGGTATTGGAAGAGTGTTTCTAAGTCAACTTATTGGATAATGAGCTGATGTCGACAAGAAGCAACTCATCACAGGAGGGCCTTGACGTATCCCACATCAATGACATGAAACGAGTGTAGTGATTTTTGATATGGAATTTCACTGACGATGCAAGGTTCAAGAATGGCAGTCATGAAAATGAAGGTTTATGGTATTGCAAAGGATGAATTTTGGCTAGATGACTTCTCTTGAACATGTTGGACACTGAAATGAATTGGTAGCATTGACCCAAAACAAAGTGATGGATGGTATGATAGACCAATGGTGTGATAACCATCAAGCTAATAACCCAACCAAGATAGTCACGTTGATGGAGTGAAAGTGTTATGTTCAAGAGCGACCTGCTACCATAAAGTGGTTTTCTCCTTTTTCCCATTTTCCCCGGTCATTGCTGAACAATACCTCTTTATTATTATCAAGCTTCAGGAGGATAACATATGCTTGTTGTATAAGTCTACCCTTCAAGTGAATCCATTACTATGTGATGTTTTAACGAGTCTAGCGAAGGTGAAACTTGGTCTTGTCTAGATGGACAAGTTTGTTGCTATTTGACGTTTTAATGATTTTAATGACAAAGATAACTTGGTCCTTTTCATGTTTAGAGTGTTTGAAAAGGGAAAAAAATAAAAATTCACAAGTTCTTTTTCGTAAATTAATCTCTCAGGCCCAAAAAATCATAAAATAATACAAGAGAGATATCGTTTCCAATCCATTAAGGAGCTAGAAAGGACAAGCACTCGAAAATCTTTTCATGTTTAGAGAGTCTAAAAAGAGCTTAAAGAGGACTCCATTTTAAGGAACGAATGGTGTCTAGGATAGCAATTGGTTCCGGTGATGTTGGAACTTCTCAAAACATGTTGATTTATGTGAAGAGGCTGGCTAATAAGACCACTCATTGCAACTGTTCCTAAGAAAGGGTGAAGAAACCAAGTGAAAGCATATGATCGGCCAAAGGGATGGTGGCGATGGAATGAAAAAAACCAAGGCTCATCTGTCGAAAGAGATTAATAGAATGGCAATCATGAGGGTTAAAATGGAGATGGGTTCATTTTTCCACAAGCTTGAATCATAGGGAACTATGCTTGTATTTAGATTCATGTTTACACAAGCTTGAAACGAAAAACTATGCTTGAATTCAGTTTCATTTTTACACAAGCTTGAAACGAAGAAATATGCTTGAATTCAGTGTCATTTTTACACGAGCTTGAAATGAAGAACTATGCTTGAGATTGGTTTACATGCCCCCAGCACGATGAATGGGAGAGTCTCCTGTAACTAGATGGAAGTCGTTGCGGTGAAGCAGGATGGTTATCCAACACCTTTTTGGCTTCATCCAGATAGGGACAAAGGTGAATGGGGTGATTCCCTTCACATAACCTACAGGGAAACTTAATTTTACCACCAGGTGAATGCCCCCCAAGCTTCATTACATTCACCTAAGTAGAGTACTCATGGCTATGAGGTGGATGGAATGAAGGTTCATATATGAGATCAAGTGAAAGTCTCGACTGGGATTTTACAAGATCTAATCAAAGACTCGAATTGGAACTTTGCTCCAGGGGACCTTGCTTCATTTTTTAATGAGCTTGACACAAGACAAGGAACTCTGCTTAGATTCCTTGTTTCATTTTTTAACGAGCTTGACACAAGACAAGGAGCTATGCACATACTCCTTTGTTTCATTTTTTAACAAGGTTGACACAAGACCAAGAACTGTCCTCGTATTCCTCATTTCATTTTTTAACGAGATTGACACAAGACCATGAACTATGCTGATACTCCTTGTTTCATTTTTTAACGAGGTTGACACAAGACCAGGAACTATCCTCATATCCTTGGTTTCATTTTTTAACGAGGTTGACACAAGACAAGGAACTATCCTCATATCCTTGGTTCCATTTTTTAATGAGGTTGACACAAGACAAGGAACTCTCCTCATATCCTTGGTTTCATTTTTTAACGAGGTTGACACAAGACAATGAACTATCCTCATATTCCTTGTTTCATTTTTTAACGAGCTTGACACAAGACAAGGAACTATGCTCATATTCCTCGTTTCATTTTTTAATGAGGTTGACACAAGGCCAGGAACTATCCTCATATCCCTGGTTTCATTTTTTAACGAGGTTGACACAAGAACATGAACTATCCTCATATCATTGGTTTCATTTTTTAACGAGGTTGACACAAGACAAGGAACTATCCTCATATCCTTGGTTTCATATTTTAATGAGGTTGACACAAGACAAGGAACTCTCCTCATATCCTTGGTTTCATTTTTTAATGAGGTTGACACAAGACAAGGACTATCCTCATACCCTTGGTTAATTTTTCAACGAGGCTGACACAAGACAAGGAACTATCCTCATATCCTTAGTTTCATTTTTTAACGAGGTTGACACAAGACAAGGAACTCTCATCATATCCTTGGTTTCATTTTTAAATGAGGTTGACACAAGAAAAAGAACTATCCTCATGACCTTTGTTCCATTTTTTAACAAGGTTGACACAAGACAAGGAACTATCCTCATATCTTTGATTCTCACGACCCATGATAGGAGGTCATGACTTCCAAGAGGTTCTCATATGATGGGACAACAATGCTTTGGAAGGAAAGATCTGGTTCCAATGCCACCAATACATATTGTACAACATCATGGAATTGATCGTCTGTTGATGTAGGCATGGAACTGTTTGCCACATAATTAACCCGTGGCGGGGCTGATACCATTGGTACAAAAGGACCACTTAGGGAAGATGGTTGACTTGAAGCCATATTTGGACTGGGAAATGAAAGCTGGTCAACGATGACAATTTTGCCTTCATGCGGGAAACAAATCACTCGAAAGAGTGTTGAAACAATAGCTCCCATGTCATAAACATAGTCGCACCCAAGAAGTAAATTGTAATCTAAAGTGCATGGGACTACCATCACATTCAGATAAATGATTTTTCCTCCCAAAGTAATAGGAAACTGCAGAAGGATCCCTAATGGTTGACTAGTTCCTCTGTTAAAAGACAATAGATTCTGGATAACTGGCACAAGCAGCGGCGAACCGAGTGCTTTCCAAGAAATTGAGGAAAGGATACTCATAGATGTACCATCATCTATAATAGTTCCCAATACAATCATATTACAAACTTGTACTATGATATGGAAAGGCACATAATAAGGAAGACAAAATCCTGCCTGTCGATCCCAATCAAAGGAAGTGACCAGACTACTTGGAGTGGGTACCGTAGAAACGAGAGAATTAACCCCTTGAGTTACAAGAGCTGGAGGATTTTCCTCCTGTCTTGATGGGACAGGAGGATTTCCCCCAAACTCATTTGAATCTAAAGAAAAAAAAAGAACCTAAGTGGTATCATACTCACTCTCTTCGGGAAAGGTACAATTAACTGAAGGTGAAATCAGGGCAACTGTTACCTTGACCTGTTGATTTGGGTCAGGTATAGACTCATAGGATTCACTTTCAGAGAGAGTGAGTTTGACCGATGGCTGATTTGAGTCAGTCAATTTATCAACTAATGAAGGGTTAAGGGAGAGTCTCTTGTAACCATATGGAAGTCACTGCGGAGAAGCAGGATGGTTATCCAACACTTTTTTGGCTTCATCCAGATAGGGACAAAGGTGAATGGGGTGATTCCCTTCACATAGCCTATAGGGAAACTTAACTTTAGCCTTCTTTCATGAACTTTACTACCACTAGTTGATGGTGTGTCACCAACATGATCTCCAGAAGTTGATGACACAGGATGATGTGAACGAGAAGACCATTCTTATAATATCTGAGGAATATCAGGAAAATTTCGAAGAAGATGGTCTCCCGCACAAAGTTTGCATGGATATCGAACTTTGCGAGGCTTGACAGGAAGTTTCTCATCAGATGTTGCATTCAAAGAAATGGTTTCTTGGTTGCCTCTCTGCTGAATTTGCTTGTTATTCTTCTTCTTCCCTTTCTTCTTCTTCTTAGCCACCTAGTTACTAGTACCAATAATTTCACCAGGCAAAGAGGAAGAAGGGGAGGAAGAAAAAATCGAGGAAGAAGGCAAAGGGTCAAATTTAGGATCAACTGGACGTTGATTTTTTCCACTTAGAGGTGTACTCAATTGCGAAGAAATCACGACATTTTGAACCAAGGAGGTTGAAAACAACCATACTGGAAAGCCAATGGTAAATCCCGGAAGGGAAAATGTTGCCATATATGGAGCACCAATATTTCCAAAAGGAGGAAAAGGACTAGGATTCCCATCAAAAGGAATTCCTTGATCGATGGACTCCAGATTTGTTGCCATATGTCTCAACCTAAGATCAAATAAGGAGTGAGCGTGGAGGATGTTATCTGTGGTCAATTAATTTTATTTTAATCAAAGTAACATAACAAAACAAAAGGGGAATAATCTAGGAAAAAGGTTTACCAAGCAACTGTGAATTGCAGAATACTTCCCAGTGAACCGAGAAGTACGAGAAAACAATATCCCCGAATGTTTTGTTCGGTGTGTCACAATGTACAAGGCAGCCGACTCAGTTACCTAAGGATGGATAGCAACTTAGTGTTGTCCTCCCATATATACCCAAAAGTAAGTGGAGGCCCAATCTGTATAAGCGTTTTCTAATGCAAAACCGCATAGTGAGAGAATTCCCATATACTTTACGTACTGTAACACCACACTATATACCCGAAGGTATGTGGACGAGCTAAGATATA
This sequence comes from Pinus tabuliformis, assembly GCA_031772625.1. Lineage (NCBI taxonomy): Eukaryota > Viridiplantae > Streptophyta > Pinopsida > Pinales > Pinaceae > Pinus > Pinus tabuliformis. The sequence goes on along the minus strand of CM062811.1, from coordinate 881,200,121 downwards.
CTCACGTACGTGGAATTATGTATCACACTCGGGATGTATTGCAGATAAGTTAGCGACAGCTTCTTTGTTTTACAACACCGGAACACGTCTCTAGCCTAGAGCTCTAAATGTTTTTCGTTAAGTGACAATGCTCCATTAGGTAAATTTAGATAAATTTTAAGTTGATATTCTTTAGAATTTTCCTTTCAAGGTTCACCATGTGATGTATGTTTTCAATTCCTAAAATGAAACTAATATGATAAGCATTCTTTCCATTCACTTTAACAATGAAAATCCTTAGCTAGTAGGGATAGAGCAATCAGATTTTTGACAAAGAGAAAAGAGCACATCTAATGCAATTTCCATAGCTATTCCTTTCAAGCATTCACAAACTACAATATGAATGATGCAAGTGTTTCCTTTCGAATCCCTTAATGTTATGATGAACAAAAAAGAAATATGCACATATAATCAATCAATCTTTCATAAGAACGAAGACTTTGACGACAGTTTTGTTTCGAAGGAAAATAAGACTTTACAACACTTTCTTTCGAACAAAGATTAATCAATTGTATTATAACTTTGATTATAGGCTGATAATGAAAAAGAAAACATTAAAGAAACATTAATCAATTAATTCAAAGTAGGGCTAGACAAAGAGATAAAAAAACTTGTTTTCTAAGACATGACATTCATTGATCAATCAGCAAACAAACAAACAGAGAAAAGTTGGCAAAAACACATGCCAAAGGTGCAAATTTTCCCTAAGGAGGATCAGCGTAGGTAAAATAGGGCCTAACTACACTGTGGAGCACTATCTCTCACTCAAGAGTGCTATGCAAAGCACTATCCCCTGACCAAGCCTGTGCTGATTCCTGAGAGGCCACTCAACAATCATTTAACCTAAATTTTTGACCAAAATTCAATGCAAAAGGGCTGAAATACAATCAATGAACGCAAGTAGGGTCTACAAGGACATCCTAGGAGGTGAATAAGCTACTAGGAAAGGTGATCTTTCCCCGTGGAGTTGCCAATTTGTTTTGGAGAGTTTGGTATCTACAAATAAATACTAATTCCCTAGTTAAGTAGCCATATCTAGAACAACAATTTAAAGTGTTTTAGTCTTTTCCTATAAGAAATAGATAAGATGAGACGATGTTGTTGGGCATGGAATCCCCCCATAGCATTTTTTGAAGCTAAAAGCCCAAGTTTTGAGTAATATTATTGTAAAGCCCCGTGAATTGCGGGCATAGAGCGTGAACTGTATGTTAGAGTCATAAGGCTGCTCGCCCTAAGTTCTGAATGTAGTGTCAGCCTACCCATGGTCAGCAGACCATGGGATTGTATAAATGGAGTGAGGCTCTAAGTTGTAAAGAAACGAAGGAATCAATGGAATCTGATGAATAGAATAATATAGCGAGCATAGAACAAGAGTCTAAGTATCTTGGGTCATAATAGTAGGAAGAGGCTCTGCAGCTGAGTGCACGGACCCCTGTAGCTAAGTGTGTAGGGTGGAGTTGAGTCTGTAACCAAGGAAGAAGAATAATAAAGAGAAGTTTTATCTGAATTCCGTGTATCTGTTCTTGTGTTATTACCTGTTTGATATCATTTGCAATTATGTTTTTTATTTACTGTACGCATTTGTATGAATGGTGAATATTGTTAAATATAACTGAAAGCATACAGATAAGCTAAATTAATCAACTAATATTGGGTTACTAGCAAGGATTTGCGTAATAACATTGTTCGGCCGTCGAGTAGGGCTGTACAAAGCCATAATCCTAGGTTGCGAGGTACAAGTAAGCATGCGTAGCAATGTGCGCAGGGTTGAACCTCGGACCACTTGAAACCATCAGACATCCCCAGGGTGTAGGAACCTAGTTCTAGCACCCTCCCATACTACTTCAGGTGAGACCTCAGCCCGTGCTCCACAGACTATTTCCAAAAGGGCCAGTAGTACTGGGATTTGTTTGGCTAAATCACCTTCGAACCTGGGTCAGGCCCCAACAAGCCAATAAACAGTTCCTTTACCAAGACCAGGATTTGCATAAGGGATGTCTAACGTCTTGTCACTGGAATCTAATGAAGAAAGAAATTGAAGGGTGGTTAGATGAAAAGATTCATGAGTTCGCAGCGTAGGAAAACAGGGATCCACGAGTATCAAAGGAACAGTGGTTGGAGAGCTATTTATATATTGAAATCCATGAAATTTTCTTTGCATCCTTCCCCTCTGAGTTGTATGAGTGGATCACGAAGCTAGCAGATAGTCAGGGAAGGTGTAGGCTCGACAAACCAATTGTGTGGACTCCAGAATTAGTGCACAGACTAGAAGCATCAGAGGATAAGATTGCATGTGCTATGGACCATTGGCTCGATCGAATTATAGGAGGATTTATCACCGAGTTTTCGGTAGACACGACATTAAGCTATAGCGAGGTGGAACGATGCTTCCTCAAAGGACCGTGAGGTAAGTACATTAAATATTTGAACACTTGGATTAAGGTGCAATTGTGTGAAAAGTGAGTTATGCGAATAAATTGATGTTTTGGGCTATGCGAAGTGAGAGGATCTATAGAAACAAAGGTAGCACAGAGATAGAAAATAGCGCCTTGATTTCACCTCGACGGGAAAGTGAGGAAGAGTTCGCAAAAGTTTCTCTGGGGAGCACGTTCAGTCTAATAAGGCAGTGAATTCTGCGCCTACCATCCCCACCTATGCCGCCACCAGTCTCATATTCTTCACCTCCATCTCTGCCACCACCACATTTCAATATGGTGAGCGCAATAAAATTGCCGGTATTCAGAGGAGTAGGGAATGAAGATCCAGACCAATTTTGGTTTGTGGTAAGGGCCGTATGGGAAGCACAAGGAGTCATGGATGACAATATAAATAATGCAACATTGGTAAGTGTGTTGCAGGATCGTGCACTAACATGGTACATTAAGCATTCTAATGACCATACAAATGCAAGGATCGTAGATATCTAGGTTGCGCTGAACAGGGAATTTAGCAGTCCAAAGTCGAAGACACAATCGATTATCAGGTTTAAGGAGATCGCGATGCTTCCAGGCGAGACCCCATGGGATATGGATCAGAGACTGAAGAGTATGATTCACGAAGCCAACATGACCTTGACAGATGGGTAGCACCATGCATGGTTTGCAGCATCACTAACACCACATCTAAGGATGGCGCTGTCACAACAGAAGTTATCCACCCAGGCAAAAGCTTTGGAGATTGCAATGAGACTGCACGATACCCCAATACAAGATCCTGGCCTGGGAATCCAACAAATACATGCGCAACTACAAAATTTGTGTTTGGAAATACAGAGTTTGAAACAGGACAGGACAACTCGCCCAGAAGCGCGCGAGGTATGATGCATAAAATGCAAAGGTGAGGAAGTGTACTTGTTCACGGATGGATTCTCAAGGTACCATTAGATCAAGATCACACAGGAAGATAGGAGAAAAATGACCTTTGCAATGGAATGGGGCTACTTTCAATACATTGTTATGCCGTTTGGATTGAAGAATGTGTCAGCCATCTTTTCACACATCGTTGTTGTTGCATTCAAAGAATACATCCACAAGTTCTTGGAGGTTTATCTAGATGATTGGGTTGTCTTTGGATTAGTTAAGCACCATGTAGCAAGCTTACGCTTGATGCTGGATACTTGCCGACGACACTAGATTGCGCTAAACCTTAAGAAGTGCACATTCCTCGTTCCCTTTGGAAACTTGCTGGGACATGTGGTTTGCAAACAAGGACTGATGGTGGACCTTGCGAAGATTCTCTCTATTCTAAATTTGGAAGCATCACGAAGTGCTAAATAGTTGTGCACTACCTTGGGACATATCAGGTACTATAGAAATTTTATCCAAAGCTATGCCCAAATCACCATGCCGATGGAAAAATTATTAAAAAAGGATGTTACATTTTGCTGGAATGATGATTGTATGAAATGTTTGGATGTCCTGAAGGGGAAATTGGCCTCCGCTCCAATCCTAATCTTCCCAAAATGGGATGTGGAGTTTCATGTCCACGTTGATGCGTCGTGTATTGCGTTGGGAGCAGTGCTCACACAGGAGGGCAGGGAAGGATTAGACCACCCTGTCTCATTTGCAAGTCAGAGGTTATCCAAAGCAGAGAAGAACTATTCCACCACCGAGTGCGAGGGGTTGGCAATGGTATACGCACTCCAAAAATATTGACACTATTTACTCGGAGGACATTTCAAGATGTATACCGACCATTCCGCGCTGAAATACCTGGTCAATAAGCCTGTCTTGGAGGGGCGCATATGCAGGTGGCTCTTATTATTCCAAGAATATGATTTTAAGGTCGTAGTAAAGCCGGGATGCCTGAAAGTAGGATCAGATCACTTGTTTCGAATTGAGATGAGCGAGGAACCCACTAATTTAGAGGAGGGACTACCTGATGCACAGCTCTTTGCAGTGCGCATTGCGGATGGGCACTTCAAAGATATAATCCATTTCCTTACAATAGGTACTACGCTGAAGCAATACTCCATCCAAAAAAAGAAGGAATTGGTGGTGTGCGCGATGGACAATTCTGCCATTGCAAGGCACCTATACAAAATGGGAAATTATGAGATATTACGAAGATACGTACCTGAATTTGAACGAAGTCAGATCCTCGCAAAAGCACATGGGGGCGCTGCAGGAGGACACTATGCAGGACGCGTGACCACACAAAAGATTTTTCGCATATGGTTATGGTGGAAAACCCCGCACCAAGATTCGAAAGCGCACTGTAAGGCCTGCGATATATGTCAAAGGACTGGAAAACCATCACAGAGGGACGAGATGCTGTTAAATTCACAAGTGACACTGCAGCCATTTGAAAAATGGGCAATCGACTTTGTGGGATCGATCAAACCTTAGGGAAATATGGGTGCGCACTACATCATCACCATGACAGAGTACCTAACACGATGGGTGGAAGCATAGCCAGTCAAAGACTGCATGGCCACTACGGCTGTGAATCTTTTGTTTGAAAACATGTTGACCCGATTTGGCTGTCTAAAAATATTAGTGAGTGATCGTGGAACACATTTCCTGAATGAAGCCATCAGTGCACTCACAGAAGAGTTCTAAGTGTATCATCATAAAAGTACACCGTACCACCCACAAGCTAATGGGATAGTAGAGGCATTCAACAAAATACTAGAGACTGCACTGACCAAAGTGTGCAACACACAACCAAACGATCAGGACCTGCACGTACCTGTCATGCTATGGGCTTACAGGACAACATGCAAGAAACTGACGGGATAGACACCTTTCTAGTTAGTTTATAGCATGGAAGTTGTCATGCCAATGGAATATATCATACATAGTCTATGAATAATAGCACCCACAGGCATGACGAACCGCGAAGCTTTAGAGGAAAGACTCGCGTAATTGGAAGAACTCGAGGAGGAATGGCTTTTGGTTGGATTTCATCAACAGGTACAAAAGTAGCATGAAAAATCTTGGCATGGCCACCACATCAAGTTGCGCACATTCAAGGTAAACGACTTAGTGCAACTCTATGACAGTAAGTTTGAAAAATTTCTGGGAAAATTCAGAATGCACTAGCTGGGACCATACGTGGTTAAGGAGGTCACAGACGGAGTCAAGGTCCAGCTAGTCATACTAAATGGAGAACCCTTCCTAGGGAAAGTAAACGGCAATGACTTGAAGCCCTGCATGGGTGGGCTGGCTATCTGACTAACCAGAAAAAGCACAGTCTTCATAACCCGAGGAGCTGAACAAGGGCACGAGACTATAAACATACACAACAGATTTTGGTATAGATGTAAGGACATAATTCAGACACAGAGGTCTTAGAAGAACGGATGCAACAGGTTCACAAGCAGCAGCTTGGTGCGCTGCAAACATCAGCACTATACGGGAACAGTTGGAGGGACTCCACGCCAAGTTCGTCGTGCTGACAAAGTGACTCGAGGGCAAGTCACAATGCTTTTTTTGGGGGCCTGTTGGGCATGGAATCCCCCCACAGCATGTTTTGGGGCTCAAAGCCCAAGTTTTGAGTAGTATTATTATAAATCCCCGCGAATTACAGGCACGGAGTGCGAATTGTATGTTAAAGTCATAGGGTTGTCCACCCTAAGTTTTGAATGTAGTGTCGGCCTACCCATTGTCTTTGGACCATGGGAATGTATAAATGGAGTGAGGCTCTAAGTTGTAAAGAAATGAAGGAATCAATGGAATATGATGAATAGAATAAGATAGCGAGCATAGAGCAAGAGTCTAAGTATCTTGGGTTGTAGTAGTATGAAGAGGCTTTGTAGCTGAGTGCATAGAGGCCTAATAGAGTCTGCAACTGAGTGCGTGGACCCCTGTAGCTAAGTGCACAGGGCGAAGTCGAGTTTGTAACCAACGAAGAAGAATAATAAAGAGAAGTTTTATCTAAATTACATGTATCTGTTCTTGTGTTATTACTTGTTTGATATCGTTTGCAATTATATTGTTTATTTACTGCACACATTTGTATGAATGGTAAATATTGTTAAATATAACTTAAACCATACAGATAAACTAATTTAATCAACTAATATCGGGTTACTAGTAAGGAGTTGGGTAATAACACTATTCGGCCCCTGAGTAGAGCTGCACGAAGGCAACATCCCAGGCTGCGAGGTACGAGTAAGCACGCGTAGTGACATGTGCAGGGTGTGGAAACCTGGTTCTATCACCCTCCCATACTACTTTGGCTGAGACCCCATCCCATGCTTCGCGGACTGTTGCCGAAAGGGCTAGTAGTACCGAGATTTGTTTGGCTAAATCACCTCTGAACCTGGGTCAAGCCCCAACAAGGAAATAGATGAGAAGACCTACTTGTAGTTCTACTTTCCTCTCGTCTCCTTTGTATCGATCTTGTCGCTCCTTCCTGTACTTAATACGCTTGAGAAGTACCTATGAACACAACAGAAAACAAAGAATCGATCAAATCAAAAGATCTATTGAATATAAGTGAATGGAATCAGATACATTTCACACATATAAGGATTATAAAACAATAAAAACATATGGGAGAAAGGTTCAAACACTTTATTAAATAGAAGAATGAATTACAACCATTGGTGTCTGATTCAAATCCATTCCTCCAGCTTGGATCCCATCCACATCACATCAAAAGCATGACAAACTTGTAGCATTACAATACTTGCTTCAAAGACAAATCTCATAGCAGCAATATCTCCTTACAATTCAACATAATCCAGCCCCTAATCACTTAGATGAGTGCTCAATTTATAGGAAGATGAAGGAGGTTTTGTCATAAATGGTGGCATTGAATGGCCTTTCATACTTAGAATTAGTTTAATGGAGGAACGGATGAGAGGATAGGATGCACCTTAACTCATTCCTTATCCATTTTCGAGCTCATAGGAGTTGATAAGTGAGGGAAACTTCTATATGACTCCAAAAAATAAGAATATTCCCCAAACCCTATGTGAATTTCGCTCATTCTCACCCAACGCAGGTGAAATGAAGCCTAAGTGCTCTGCAGAGCACCTTGGCAGTGGAGTCAACTGCTCTGCAGCGTACCTTTACAAGGGATTTGTTGGGCAGTATAAATGCTAGGTTTTATATGAGTAACGCGACTTTGGAATGACCTAAGATAAAGTGGATGTGTGGCTCTTCACTCACGTATTACCGTCACTTCCACCCTCGAGCTGCCCTACAACTAAGATGACACCAACATGTATACTGACATTTAATTTGTCAACCCGGGGTCGTAAGACTCAGAGGCATAGCATAGGTAATGCCAGAATACAACCTCAATGACTTGTGAAATCAAAACCCTAGAACCTACAAGAAACCAAAAGGCATCAATCAAGTATAGAAACAACACTCTTCAAGGCAAATTAAACACATTGGGAGTCTACTTCTGGCTCCTCCTGGGTTGGGTTGACTCCTGCAGTAAGTCTTCCTCAGTTGTCCAGGGGACAAAGGAATGTAGGTTCCGCTCACACTCACAACATGTTCAAGAAAATAAATAAATTCAAGACACGACCAATGAAAATCATCTTAAAATCTACTGCTACACTACAAAGATGAAAGAGCATGAACTAAGCTAGAAATCATAAGATCTACTGCTATACTACAAAGATGAATTGAGCTATAAATCATAAGAAATTAATTCTAACTAACTTACAAAAATAGTTGAATGTTTTTAAAGGATTCAAGATGATGATGTTCTGCTTCAACACAAAGTATATCATGGAAATAAGATAGATCCATATGTTGCTTCCAGGCTCACAGGAATACTATGATATATGCAGCGTTAGTTATGATGAAAGGAATATTAATCACGATTATTGATCGTCATTGATCCTTGCATTATTTCGTTGAGATAATAATGAATGATAAGAAATCAGCTCCATGAAGGCTCTAATTTTATTTTTAGAGTCTTAGGGTAATTTCCATTATGCAACAGTTGAGGTCAAGGTAAATATAATGTTTTAATTTTGCAAACCCGTTGAGATGCAAATGAAAATATATATTCTGCCTCACTCTTTTTAATATAACATCATTAGTAAAGTTTAAATAATATTCAAAATAATGGAAAGGATTTAACTAATATGCTTGACATGCAGTCTAGACCAGAAGCATGCTATCATACTACAAAAAACAAACTATCGCATAATCAAATGGTAATCTATGCCAACACACAGTATATCAAACCAAGCTATATCAATCTAAGCCAAGAAATCAGAAAGTAAAAAGACTAATCCGACATTTAAACCATGCGAGGAAATCTGAATAAGAATTGAGTGGAAAGATTAATATATAAAACTAATGCCTAATTATATTAATTCTAAAATTGATATTACATATCTGGACTCCAGTGGTACCCTCGGTCATCCCACTGAGCACCGGTAAAACTTAATCTTCGACATTATAAAAATACCCTGCGTCTATCAAACACAATACATCTTGTGCTATCGATCCAAATGTGCCCCCTCCGTGCGTGTATCCATCTCTCTGCCCATGTACAGTGTATGGATTCACATTTTATAACTATGCTTGTACACCAGTAATCTGTATTTTATGATGGTATAATGTAAATTTAGATTTCAACATCTAAAAATAAAAGATACAATAACTAATCTGCAGTTCCCCTAGAAAGGAAAAAAGAAACAGTATTGTAGATATTGTCGGAACGCTGTTTAAATGCCATGTGACTGAATGTTTGACTTTAATTCCACGCGTTGTTTGGAAGGCCTGGACTTCATCGCAGGAACACATCAGCATATTGATCACCTGCCCTTCAAAACTCATATGGCCATTTTCCTCCATGATAGTCTGAAGTATGAAAATCGTGGAAGTGAGAACAGGATTTCCACTGTTGGTGCAGGAACTGGGCTGCTAGAACAGGAAGTGGACTAGTGGAACTGGATCTATACATCTGCCATCATGGAAACTTGATATGAGTGGTGCTTTGACATGAAAATACCTTCAAATTATTACATAAATAATAATTCAAGAATTCACAACTTATTACCTTTGGGTGACTATATATTAGCATAAAAAGGATGGTAATGGCTATAAACACCTAGTGCAAACACAAGTTGTTTAACAAAAAGCATAAAAGATTGAGACAAAACAAAGGCCCAACATCCCCCCCATGCTCAGCTTCTTGCACGTCCTCGTGCAAACCAAACCGAAAGATGGATTTCAAAACTTCAAAAATTGAAAAAGATGTAGAGTTTTGGCCTAGAGCCCTGCTATATTAATCGAAATGTTCAAGTTATTTCTTGTTATGCTTTTGACCACTTCAATTTTTCTTTTCAAAATCCTGTTATGGGTAGCATAGGACCTAGCTCGCCTGGTCCACTCCTTGACCAACTTCTGCAATTTCTTCGTCTTAATACCTAGTCCACTCCTTAACCAACTTCTGTAATTTCTCCATCTTAATACCTAGTCTGACATTTTTATTATATATCTTGGTGTACAGTTCCTCCCAATTTTGGTTCTCTTGTTTTACAATTTCTTCACGGGCAACAAGCTCTCGCACCTTTTCCTTCAATCTCCTAATCACCCTATTTTTCTTATGTAATATGTAATCATCAGTAAGCCCTTTTAATATTGGTTGATTGTTGGAATGAATGTTCATTGTTCCAACCTCAGGGGGATCAAATTGGGACTCAGATCCTTGGTCCATGGGGATTTCAAAATAAGGCTTTTCCTTTTCAAAATTTTGATTTGACCCTACAACTGGTTCAGTGACTGGTTCAGCTACCAGATTCTTGATTTGGGACATAAACTTTAAAGTAAATTCAGTAAATTTCCAAAGTTTTTCTTCGTCAATGGAACCCATCTGTCCTTTTGCCATTTCTTCTTCCTCTGGATCCAAATCAATGGCTTGAAAATCCAAGTTTCTGGAAGGAGGTCAAATGGATTTCTTCATACTGCATGTAATCCATCATCCTATAGCGGGTGTCTGAGGTTCCAATGGTGATGTTACGGGTGTTATAGGGTGTACAAGGGTTGCAAGGATTTCAGGGATTTCTACCCTTGTCCGCCTCGATTTCCTAGGATGTGAGGAGAGGCAAGCATCTATTCCATTTTCCTCTAGGTTTTTGTTTTCTTCACACAATTCATCAGGAGGTTGGGTGTCGGGCTCCTCAATGATTGTTATAAATCAATTTCTCCAAAGAAAATCATCCTAGTCATCGTTCCTAATGCCTAACTCATTTGCAATTAATATTTTGATGAGCCCATAATGGTGAAGTCTTGCTCTAGGATTTTTAGAAACCCTACGGACCCCTTGTGACATCTTTTGCAAGCTCTTGAGAAGGAAATATGGAACATTGATTCTCTGCTCACCAGTAAAATGTAACAACAAACCTAGATGATAGAGAAAAATTGTTGCATACCTGCCTTCACAAGTCAAATAATTCTAGAGAATGAATATAGGAGTGCACCATTTGTCTTTGATCTGAGAACACGGTATCCCCTTCACCCAGTTAACCTCTTAATGCCCTTCTTTGAGAAATTTCACAGTCTATCGCTTATCTATGCTTTTGTTCTTAAACCATTTAACTCCCTCCAAGGGTAGCCTAGTTTCTTGAGAAATGGTCTTTTCATTTACATTCATAGTCAAATCCCTAATTTGAGCTATTTTTCCATTGAATCCTTGAGTGAATTGAAACGTGACCTCATCTTCATGGCCCTGGAATTTGGCCATGAATTCGTGCCACCCATCTCTTATTAATTTTTGTTTGCAGGCATTGTACTCTGGAGTTTTCTCTAGCTCTTTGATGGATGTGGGTTCATGGCAGTCATATTTCTTTGTCATGGCTTGGATGGATGATATGTGCTTCCAGAGGGAGACGAAAAAAACTGACTCAATATGTTTTGAAGCAGAGAGCTGAACGAATTTTAGACTAGGTACTTTTGAGTGACATAACAGTTCATAATGCACATTCGATGGGATATGCATAGCGGAGGACTCAGGAAGCATCAAAGGGCCATGCAAATGTAATCATCATAAAAAGTGTCATGAACCGAATATAACTTTCCTATCACTGATCAACTATAATGATTACTCACATCCATCCTTATGACAGAGAGGAGTATGACTACGCATTAACAATTATGATTACCTTGGTTGACAACATAAAACACCCATTGGAAAAATGATGAAAGTTAGCACAGAAAAATACTTAAGGTTTTGCATCAGTAAAGACTGATTTATCTTTTGCATTTCCCATTAGAGTTCTACGAGCCCTTGCGAAAGCATCGAGGACACAAATTACTAAAGCAGAGAGGATTAACATAATCAATGTCAGGAAACAGTATATATACAGATCAAAAAAAGAAATCAAATATGTACCTGTTATCTTGTTTTGAACAATTTCCCTATCCGACATAGATTTCTTTCAAGAATTCAGAGTCTTATGAGGATTAATGATGAAAATTTTGTTGCAAGAGGAGTGAAATTCAAGATAACGCTACAAGATTCCCATATCTGTTTTAACAATCCTATACTTATGATAACAATCCCATTCTTACTATGACAATCCTATTCCCAGGACATATAGGGATTATTCAGAGGCAGTTACAACCAATAAACACTGGTGTTGAACAACACCTAATGAATAATAGTTATTGAATAATTCATCACTATGAAAATTAAAGTGAGTGATGATACCAGGAAGAGAGTAAGAATAGAGTTAAGATATTACTTTCATGGATCAATCAGTAACCTTGAACACTCTAAATGTTTGTTGTCATATAGATGTAAAAATAAATTTCCCCTCAATCTAGTACAAAGGATTACCTTCACTACGGGTACCACATCATTAAAGATCTCTAATTTTTGAAAGATATAACTTGACACATTGTGTTCACATTGTCTTAAAATCATTGTCTAAGAAAAAGGATGAGTTTCAGGGAAAGATAAGGATAACCAAGCAAATCATAGTATGCAATTAACTTTAATACCATAGACATAACCCTGCTTCCCGTAGGTGTTCATAACCTCGACAAGGATGTCTTTTAACCTAGAGAAATGTTGTTAAAGAGGGAGTCCATATAGGTTGATAGACTTTTTATTTTGAGGAAAAACCTGTGAACAGTTTTGAAACCAACGTTTCGGACTAGCTTAGTGAGTCCATCATCAGGGCAATGAGATTTGTTTTTGAGACGAGAGAGCGTGAAAATTACGGAGCTTATTAATAGTTATTTGAAAAGCATTGTTGTTGTCTTCATTAGTAGTCGGCTTATAAATGGTAAATTATTTAATACTTATTTAATTTATTTATTTAGATAGGTATTTATTATATTTATTAGATTTATTATTATTTATTTATTTAGTTATAATTTAGTTATATAATTGTTTATTTATATATATATATAATTTATTGTTTGAATTTCAAATAAAATAAATTTGTTATCTACTTATTATTATTTTTATTATTATTATTATCATTATTATTTATTGATTTATTTTTATTTATTTATTATAAATAAATCAAAATAATTTAATAAATACCTATTTATTTAGATAGGAGTTTATTATATTTATTATATATTATTATTGTTTATTTATTTGGTTATAATTTTATTATATTATTGTTTATATATATATATAATTTATTATTTATATTTCAAATGAAGAAAATCTATTATTTATTTATTATTGTTTTTAATAAGTATCTATTTGTTTAGATAAGTATTTATTATATATTATTTGTTTAGATAGGTATTTATTATATTTATTATATATTATTATTATTTATGTATCTAGTTATAATTTTATTATTTTATTGTTTATATATATATATATAGGGTTTATTATTTAAATTTCAAATAAAATAAATCTATTATTTATTTAATATTATTATATTATTATTATTATTTATTAATTTATTAACTTATTATTATTTATTTATTATAATAAAATAAATTAATAAATGTCTATTTATTTAGATAGGTATTTATTATATTTACTAAATATTATAATTGTTTATTTATTTGTTTATAATTTTATTATATTATTGTTCATTTATATATATATATATATATATCTATATCTATATATATATATATATATATATATATATATATATATATATATATATATATATATATAACTTATTATTTTCAATAAGAACCTATTTGTTTAGATATGTATTTATTATATTTATTATATATTATTATTATTTATTTATTTAGTTATAATTTTATTATATTATTGTTTATTTATATATATAGTTTATTATTTAAATTTCAAATAAAATAAATCTATTATTTATTTAATATTATTTTTATTATTATTATTATTATTAGTTAATTTATTAACTTATTATTATTTATTTATTATAAAAAAATAAATTAATAAATACCTATTTATTTAGATAGGTATTTATTATATTTATTAAATATTATTATTGTTTATTTATTTGGTTATAATTTTATTATATTATATATATATATATATATATATATATATATATATATATATATAACTTATTATTTAAATTTCAAATAAAATAAATTTATTATTATTATTATTATTATTATTATTTATTTATATTTATTTATTTATTATTATTATTATTATTTATTATTTAATTATTTTTATTTTTATTATTATTATCATTATTATTATTATATATTCAGTTATTATTATGTAATAATAACAATACCTGAATATATAATAATAATAATGATAATAATAATAATTAAATAATAATAATAACAATAACTGAATATATAATAATAATAATAATAATAGATTTATTTTATTTGAAATTTAAATAATAAGTTATATATATATATATATATATATATATATATATATATATATATATATATAATAAAATAAAAATATAACCAAATAAATCAACAATAATAATATTTAATAAATATAATAAATACCTAGCTAAATAAATAGGTATTTATTAATTTATTTTTTTATAATAAATAAATAATAATAAGTTAATAAATTAACAAATAATAATAATAATGAAAATAATATTAAATAAATAATAAATTTATTTTATTTGAAATTTAAATAATAAACCATATATATAAATAAACAATAATATAATAAAATTATAACTAAATAAATAAATAATAATAATATATAATAAATATAATAAATACCTATCTAAACAAATAGGTTCTTATTAAAAATAATAAGTTTTATATATATATATATATATATATATATATATATATAAACAATAATATAATAAAATTATAAACAAATAAATAAACAATTATAATATTTAGTAAATATAATAAATACCTATCTAAATAAATAGGTATTTATTAATTTATTTTATTATAATAAATAAATAATAATAAGTTAATAAATAATAATAATAATATAATAATATTAAATAAATAATAGATTTATTTTATTTGAAATTTAAATAATAAACTATATATATAAATAAACAATAATATAATAAAATTATAACTAGATACATAAATAATAATAATATATAATAAATACCTATCTAAACAAATAATATATAATAAATACTTATCTAAACAAATAGGTACTTTGTCTAAAAAATCTTCGGCAAAATCACATAATCAATCATTTGTCGACGCGTTTCGAACCAACCAGTGTGGTTCATCGTCAGGACAAGTTGACAAACCAGTGTGGTACTTATTAAAAATAATAATAAATAAATAATAGATTTTCTTCATTTGAAATATAAATAATAAATTTTATATATATAAATAAACAATAATATAATAAAATTATAACCAAATAAATAAACAATAATAATATATAATAAATATAATAAACTCCTATTTATAATAAATAAATAAAAATAAATCAATAAATAATAATGATAATAATAATAATAAAAATAATAATAAGTAGATAATAAATTTATTTTATTAGAAATTCAAACCATAAATTATATATATATATATATATATATATATATATATATATATATAGAGAAACAATTATATAAATAAATTATAACTAAATAACTAAATATAATAAATACCTATCTAAATAAATAAATTAAATAAGTATTAATTAATTTACCATTTATAAGCCGATTACTAATGAAGACAACAGCAATGCTTTTCAAATAACTATTAATAAGCTCTGTAATTTTCACGCTCTCTCGTCTCAAAAACAAATCTCATTGCCCTGATGATGGACTCACTAAGCTAGTCCGAAACGTTGGTTTCAAAACTGTTCACAGGTTTTTCCTCAAAATAAATAGAGAAATGTTTGTGTCCCATTTACTAGATATAGATTCAGAGTTAGATTATTTGAATTTTAAATGAAGGCCACTATCCTGGTTTGGTAACCAGATGATGGCAGCACCACTCACAAGAAGTAACATGGATGAATAGGTCAGCTCATGTTGAGACCTGATGTCTTCCAGCTTTTGGCTAAAATCCATTACTCTGGCTTGGTGACCAGGAGCAGTAATGTCATACATGTTAGGTCCCATGATCGTGGTAGGTCGACTCATCATGAGACCTCCTATCCTCCCCTAAATCTTTTGTAAACTATGATTTTGATTAACTTTAGAGGCTACTTAATAAGTGGGGAGACAAATCTACTCCTTAAGAGTTACGGGATGGCGTGAATAGTTCTTAATGACTAATCATTACTCGCTAGTTTCTCTACCCTAAAGACTTATTAAAGATAACATGGATAATGATTGGAAGATTATTTGAATTAAGAATGCTAGTGTTCTAATGAATAACTTATTGTGATATTTACTAGAGTGGTCCACCATAGGGGGTTTTCAATAGTACCTTCTAAGGGAAACCAAAAACATATATCTCAAATGATAGCTCATTAGAGTGATTAATCATGGTTACCTTCACAAAATCATGAGGTATTAGATTAAATCGTACTCAACAAGATTTGTCACAAAGGTGTGTTAACAACTAATATAGATCATAAAGCAGTTTCATTGGCTAAAACAAAACCCTAATAGCTTTACTCATGACACTAATTTATTCTTTCTACCCTACCATATCCTAAGAAGTGGAAGACTCCGTTCTACATATAGGAGTACTTCCAATGCATCCATGTGCATAATAGAAGGACAATTATACTCATGTTCAAGTTTACAAAGTATATACAAGAAAATACGAGAACATGAGGTACTAGATTCTTTAACTAATGTGATGCTACAAATTTTCGAATGATAAGGGAGGAGTGGACATTGATAGTCATTTCAAACCAAGATTCTATGGGATCCATATACTCTTTGTCATTTCATTCATGGGCAACCTCCAATGCAACATGCAGATCCTCCACATTTATTTTCTTGTCTTCTAAAGTGTAGACTGGATCAAGTAGGTGTTTTTCAATCTCTACTTTTGATGGCTTCTCCTCATCAAGCATGATCCATAACTGCTCAATCTGCTTAGGAAGATCTTCTGGATCTTCATGAATCTTCTCTTCCAAAGGGATAAACTTTTCTCTGATTGAGGCCAAAATGTGATCTCTCTGTGAAACAGAGACTCCGGCTTCTGCTAGAAATTGAGATAGATAGCATCAAATTTCCTATCATTTTCCCGCTAGCTGGTATTGTCAACACATGAATTTAGAGTGGGGGTTCTTTTAGTAGATGCAAAAATTAACTCAAAAGATCAAGAAAAAACCAAAATCATAAGCTAAGGAAATCACATTTGTGGAAATTAATTAATCTAGATTGCGGAAAAGAAAGCTACTTAAGAAATTATTCCTAAAAACTCAATTGCAATTAAAAAAAAAAAAAAAAACAAATCAGGAAACACACTTTGCACTAAATAAAATCACTCATTTGTAGAAAGGAAAACCTGGCTTGTGAGCTTTCTAGCAATACCGTCCAGTATACTACAGCAAGCAAGGGGAATCTTGCTAATATAAAAATTCAATTGCAAAAAAAAAAAATCGCAAGGCCTTATCCTACAATGCCTCCCCAGCAACGGCCCCAAAATGTTGGGTGGTATAAATGCTAGGTTTTATATGAGTAACTCAACTTTGGAATGACCCAAGCTAAATCGAATGCTGTGGCTCTTCACTCACGTCTTACCATCACTTCCACCCTCAATCTGCCTTGCAACTAAGATGACACTAACATTTATACCAACACTTAATTTGTCAACACGGGGTTGTAAAACTTAGAGGCGTAGCACAGGTAATGCCAGAATATGACCTCAATGACTTGTGAAATCAAAACCCTATAACCTACAAGGAATCAAATGGCGTCAATCAAGTAAAGAAACAACACTCTTCAAGGCAAAGTAAACACACTGGGAGCCTACTTCTGGCTCCTCCTGGGTTGGGTTGACTCCTGTAGTAAGTCTTCTTCAGTTGTCGAGGGGACAAAGGAATGTAGGTTCTGCTCACACTCACAACATGTTTGGGAAAATAAATAAATGTAAGACACAACCAATGAAAAGCATCTTAAAATCTACTGCTACACTTCAAAGATGAAAGAGCATGAACTAAGATAGAAATCATAAGATTTACTGCTATACTACAAAGATGAATTGAGCTAGAAATCATAAGCAATTAATTCTAACTCACTTACAAAAATAGTTGAATGTTTTTAAAGGAATCAAGATGATGATGCTCTGCTTCAACACAAAGTATATCATGGAAATAAGACAGATCTATCTGTTGCTTTGAGGCTCATAGAAATACTATGATATATGCAGCGTTAGTTATGATGAAAGGAATATTAATCACGATTATTGATCTTCACTGATCCTTGCATTATTTCATTGAGATAATAACGAATGATAAGAAATCAGGTTCATCAACACTCTAATTTTCTTTTAGAATCTTAGGGTAATTTCCATCATGCAGCAGTTGAGATCAAGGTAAATATAATGTTTTAATTCTACAAACTAGTTGAGATGCAAATGAGAGCATATATTCTGCCTCACTCTTTTTAATATAACATCATTAGTCAAGTTTAAATAATATTCAAAATAATGGAAAGGTTTTATCTAAAATGCTTGACTTGTAGTATAGACCAGAAGCATGTTGGCATACTACACAAAACAAAATGTCACATAATCAAATGGTAATGTATTCCAACACACAGTATATCAAACCAAGCTATATCAATCTAAGCCAATAAATCTAAATCTAAAAATACTAATCTGACATTTAAACCATGTGAGGAAATCTAGAATAAGAATTGAGTGGAAAGATTAATATATAAAACTAATGTTGGATTGTATTAATTCTAAAATCAATATTACATATCTAGACTCCAGTGGTCCCCTTGATCATCCCACTGAGCACTGGTAAAACTTAATCTTCTAATTATAAAAATACTCTCCCTCTATTAAACACAATGCATCATGTGCTATTGATCTAGGTGCGCCCCCTCCATGCGTATATCCATCTCTTTGCCCGTGTACAGAGTATGGCTTCACGTTTTATAACCCATGTCGGTACACCAGCAATCCGTATTTTATGATGGTATAATGTATAATTTAGATTTCAACATCTAAAAATAAAAGATATGATAACTGATCTGTAGTTACCCTAGAAAGGCAAAAATAAACGCTATTGTAGATATTGCCAAAACGTTGTTTAAATGTTGTGTGCCCGAATGTTTGACTTTAATTCCCCACGTTGTTTGGAAGGTCTGGACTTCATTGTAGGAGCACATCAGCATATTGATCACTTACCCTTCAAAACCCATATGGCCATTTTCCTCCATGATAGTCCGAAGTATGAAAATCATGGAAGGAGAACATGATTTCCACTGTTGGTGCAGGAACTGGGCTATTGGAACAAGAAGTGGACTAGTCGAACTCAATCTATACATCTTCCATCATGGAAACTTCATATGAGTGGTGCTTTGACATGAAAATACCTTCATATTATTACATAAAGAAGAATTCAAGAGTTCACAACTTATTACCTCTGGGTGACTATATATTAGCATAAAAAGTATGGTAATGGCTATAAACACCTAGTGAAAACACAAGTTGTTTAACAAAAATCATAAAAGATTGAGACAAAACAGAGGCTTAATAGGCTTACCTACCCTAGTCCCTCTAGAGGCTATTTCTGGATGTCTTCAAGTCATGAAACTGTCTAGGAAGGAGGCATTCAAAGGAGTGACTTGTTTAGGGCATGAAGCAACTTAAATTAGGGTTTGATGAGCCTTAAAACACTAATTTGGATGTTGGGATTTGATGTGCCCCAATGGATCTATAACACCTTTGTATTTGGTTTCCTCAACCCCCTAGTGATGCACTAGTTTATCGCATGGTCAGCGGTGTTACAAATCTTTAAGTTAAAATCTTATCAATACGCTGATCGTCGATATCGCGGGACTTCAGGACTACGATATCGGCCTTCTGCACCGAGAACCCCCGATAATACTTAAGTGTGAGCCCTTGGACTTCGCTGATGGCCGATTGCAATATATATACTCCGCCTAGACCCGCCGATTGCCGATATAAGATATTAGTGATCGGTGGATCCCTATTTTTTATTCTGTTAGTGCTCCATACCTGTCTTAATGCTGATATGTGATATGCGATGAGCCTCCTAGGTCCTAATTACAATTTTTTTCTCCATACTTCGCCATTTTCCTCAATCAGCTAGGCTTTTCAGGGGCAATCTTTTACAGGCTCTAACTTTTGATCTAGGAACCCTTTTTTGGACTTCTATATACCACCGAAAATCTCTTTCCGATCATTATGCAATGGAAAACAATATCATTAAGCTTTGATAACTTATTTGGTTCAGGAAATGGCTTCAACTTCATTATTCTTATCCATCCCTGGACCACTGACCGTTTTCAAAGTACTGAGTGAGCAATAAATGACAACATTGGCTCCATCTAGGGATAGTTCCTTTCTAGCAACGTGCTGAGAACCTGCACACTGTGAACTACTCCTTTGGACATGGAGTCACTTCTCAATCAAAATATAACTTTGACAAAAGCTGAAATTTTTACAATAAAATAAGATTCAAATGACAATTGCAGTAAACACACCAGATATTTACAATGAGTGTAAGACAACTAATCGTTAATTTTGAAAATAGAACTTGAAGAACTGACCATTCATTGGTAGTTCCAACAATTCACCATCCAAGTTTTCAAGTAGAAATGTTTTGTTCCCTCTCTCTTCTACAATCCTGAAGGGGCCAAAACATAGTGGATCAAGTTTTCCATGTTTTCCTTTATCGTCTCATCAGACATCCCACCTGAGAACTAAATCTCCTAGATAAATAGGTCTATCCTTTGCCTTCTTTTCAAACAGAGATTTCATTTTTTGTTGATAATTGGATAGTTTGGCCTCCACCTATGCTCTGTTCTCTTGAAGCTCAACCAACTGATTAATCCTCCTTGTCAAGGGACTTGGCTCTTCTTCAACTTCTTTTAACAAACTTACTACTGACATTGCTAGTTGAATTGGGAAGACAATAGCTTTTCCATACATTAACTCAAAAGGTGATTTCCCAATGGATCATTTAGGCATTATTAGGTCGGCCCATAGAGAAAAATCAGTTGGAAATCCTAGTTCCCTTGGTTTTCAGTGATATTCTTCTTCAGTACCCTCACCACAGCTTTGTTTGAGGACTCAGAAAAACCATTTCCTTGAGGGTAGTATGTAGTGGATTGCCCAATAATGATATTGTATTTATGGAAGAAGCTAGTGAACTTGGAATATTTGAATACCTGAGCGTTATTAGTTATGATTTTGAAAGGGAAACAAAAGCAGCACAATATGTTGTCCTCCATGAACTTTATCACCATTGAATCTGTAGCATTTCTAGCTGGGATGGCCTCTTCCCACTTGGTGAAGTAGTCAGTGTCTGTCAATATCCATTTGTGCTAGCCACTGGATGGTGGATTCATCTCTCCTATGAAGTCCAGTCCCCATTGTCTAAAAGGCTCCTCCACATGCACAAGAATCAGGGGGAGAGAAGAAAACTTCTTCCTTTCAGCAAACACCTAACATTTCTGGAACCTCTTGACTTTGTTATAGACATCCTTGAATAGCATAGGCCAGCCCTAGATTTTGCGTGTCATGGTCATCCAGCTGTAATTCCCTCCATAGACTCCTTCATGAAACTCCCCAAACACCTTATGGGTCTCTCCTTCCACCAAACATAGCAACAATACCCCCATAGGGTCTTTCGAGTAGAGTATACCATTGGATATGATATATTTATGGGCTTCCAACCTTAGGCTTTGATATTTGGAGGCATCTAGCCCTAGCGGGCACCTCAAGAATAAGAGGCAATGAACAATATTCTTATACCATAGTGATCCCTCGTACTTGGCATAGATTTTTTCTCAAAAGTTTTGATAATGTTTTTTTTCTCCTCTATTTTATCTTCCTCTATTGTCATATTTATCCCTAGTGCTTGGCAGTTGGATTTAGACAAAACCTTGGCCAACCCTTGGCCTTTAATCAGCTTGGTAGGATTTATTTCCAACTCATATTCCTATATTTTCACTATCCACCTACCCCTCCTTCCCTCGCTGTCTCCTTGCACCAGGATGTCCTTGACTGTTGTTGTTGGGACAAACATTGTGATCTTCGATTGCAGCAAATATGCACCAAACACCTTCAGAGCCTTGACCAGTGCATAAGCTTGTTTCTCCAATATATTGTATCTTAGTTCAGTGTCCCTTAGTACTTGGCTAAAGAAGGTGATGGACTACTCATGACCTGTTCCATTTTTATGTAGCAGCACTGCGGAAATGGTATGTGGAGAGGGGAAAGAAAATATTTAGAATGATGGTGAATAGTCAGGACTGGCTAGCACTGGGGCTTTAGCCAAAGCTTCTTTGATTCTCCTAAAACAATCATAGGGGATGGGGCTCCACTTGACTTTTTTTCCCTTCTTGAGCATGTTTATAATTCCTTTGACAATATCTTCATAGTTGGGTATAAATCACCTGAGGAAATTTATTCTCCCCAATAAGGCTTGGACTTGTTTCTTATTCCTAGGTAGAGAAATGTGGCTGATGGCTTCAACCTATTTAGGATCAATATTCACACCCTCCTATGATACTACATATTCTAGTAGCTTCCCCTCACTTAGGGTGAATTGGGATTTCTTAGGATTCAAGGAGAGACCATATCTCTTGCACTTCTCAAAGATGATTTCTAAGTGGTGGATGTGTTCCTCCTCAGTCTTGGAAAAGATTGTGACTTCATCCAAGTAAACCACCATGAATTTGTCTCGCTCCCCCACGAAAGCTATGTCCATGGCTCTCTAAAATGTGGCCCTTGCATTTATCAGCCCAAAAGGCATGCGAGCATACATAAATGTTCCCCACAAGGTGGTGAAAGCTTTATTTTTCTGATCCTCAGATGAACAACCATTTGATTATATCCAGAGAACCTATCCACCATAGACATTCTAGCTTAACCAAACACTTTCTGCAATATATTATCTATCTTGGGCAGTGGGTAGTTGTCTTTCAAAGATGCATTGTTTAGGTTTCGGAAGTATACACATAACCTTATCTCTTCGTTCTTCTTACGAACCGGGACTAGATTCACTACCCACTCAGAGTATCTTAAAGGTACTATAATCTTTGCCTATAGTAGCTTCCTTATCTCCCTTTCAATGGAGGGGAGTATGAGTGGATTTATCTGTCTTAGTTTCTACTTGCAGGGTTTCACTTCACCTTTCAAACGAATCTTATGTTGTGTGATGTTAGTATCAAATGTTTTCAAATCATCATAAGACCAAGAAAAAACATCTTGTAGGCTTTGAAAAGATCTAAATACCTTTATTTATAATGCAATGGGATTCGTTTTGACAGCTTGATCATCTGAGGCTCCTCCTCTGATCCAATGTTTCAATCTTGTACTTGATCATCCATCTTAGGAGCTATTTGTTTGGTGGCTATGTCATCTTTATTAAAAATCCTTTCTAGTGGGACTAGTCTACGAGGGATAATGTTCCCTTTCAGTTGCAAATTTTTGTGCCCATCCACTACATCTTTCCATGAAGTGGCTTCTTGATCTGCTTCTTCTTCTTCTTCTTCTTCTTGATCGATGGTGGAGTTATAAAACTCCCCAACGACCTCTATGAATCGTTTCACTTGTTTGTCATCTTTGAACACCTGCCAGTGCTTGATGTTATCAGGTATGAAGGGTCTGCACCTGACTTCCACCTCATATATGAGGAGAGGATTTTCAGGGGGGCCTGAAGGTACTTGCTTCTACAATAAGAGATTTTTCCATCTTGTTTTCTTCCTTGGGAAGAAACTAGATGTTGAAAGCTAGGAAGAAATTATCACTTTCACCACCACCGGTGCTTTTCTGCAAAACAGGTGCTTCCTTTGTTGTGTGCTCCTCTGAGTGATTTCTTTCCTTATTCAAGGGGATTTTTATCCTAGCAGGGTCAGGATTCAGCTTACCTTTCCCTTTCTTTGGTACTGGAGGAGTAACTTGGGGAGAAGTTTCCTCCTGTTCCTCTTGTTCTCTTAACATCTTCTTTAAAGATCCTAAATTATATTTACATTGTGGTTGTGCCAGCATGAAATCTACAAACTCTTTGCAATAATAATCCATATCTTTCTTATCTGCTACTTCTCCATGTTTGCTTATGGGGGCTTGACCTAGGTTCGGAGTTATTTAGCCAAACAAATCCCTACACTAATGGCCCTTTCGACATCATCTCATGGAGTGCAGATTGAAGTCTCACCCGAAGTAGTATGGGGGGATGCTAGAACCAAGTTTCCACACCCTTGATATGTCTGAGATGTTGTTTTAGTCCAACTAGATCTATCTCCACGCAAGTCATTTCATGCACTATTCCAACCTTCAATACCTTCGCGATCTGTTATAATCGTCTTTCGCACAGCCCTAACCAGGGGTTGAGATGCTTTCGCGCTGCTAGGGCAGCGAACTGCACTATTTCCCAAAACTACACCGTGTATCTTACTTATCTTCTTAACAGATCTTAGTTAACTTCGTGTAAACAGATATTCTATCTTGAATTCACTTAATCAATACAATTATACACATTCACCCATCATATAAGTATTAAAAGTGAATTTCATATCCAAGATAACAGATGCATAAAATAGGAAATAAATACACAGAAATGTTAGGAAACTTCTCTTTATTAATACTTCCAACTGTTACAAACACGACTTACCTTGCGCACTCAGCTGCATGGGTCCACGCACTCAGTTGTGGACTACTAGGCCTCTGCGCACTCAGCTGCAGAGCCTTCTCCTACTCTACGACCCAAAACTAGACTTTGCTCCATAGATCTATCTCGCATGCATCATATGCTCATCTTTTCCTCTTCATTTCCTTTTTTCCTTGACTACTTAGAGCCTCGATCTATTTATACAATCCCATGGTCTGCAGACCATGGCTAGATCTCTACAGCTGACATTACAATAACAAAACTAAGGGTGGACAACCCTATGACTCTTTTACAAACTATGTGCTCAGTGCCCACAAAATGTAGAGTCTTTACATCAAAATTACAATCTTTGATCAAAATCTAGGCTCTAATACCGAAAACTTCCCTTGGGGGATCCCGCACCCAATAGGCCCCCAACACAAAAATCGTGACTCACCCTTGAGTCACTCTGTTGGTGTAGAGATCTTTGCGTGAAGACCTCCCAATTCTGACTGGATCGCTACAAGTTTGGTAGCACACTGAGCGGCTACCTGTTGTACTTCCTCGATGCGTTGTTTAGTGACCACTGTGGCTAAACTACTACCCTAGATCCTTTCCTACATTTCTTGCAGCTACGTGAGCTTTGCTTCAATGGATGTTGTAATGGTGTACTCCTCATCAATCCATGGTTGTAAGCGCGCCTTCAAAACTGCTTCCTTATGCCAAGAAAAATCCACCTGCTCCTTGAGCGCTTTAGCCAGATGCATCCTCACGAGCCTCTATGTAAGGGAAACCGTCTATGCAGTCCCTTTTACTTCATTGTATCTCTCATGTAGCTCACACACCTCTTGTCTAGGCGTTGTGTGTTTGGGTCCTCCTGCAGGGTGGTGATAACCTCGAACGACTGCGCAAACAACTTTGTGCAGTCTATCAATGCACTGTTAACCTCCAGTATTGCTACTGTAATCGCGATGGCACGTTGTTCCTTGACCTCCGGCGGAGTTGAAGGCTATGCCTTTAATTGTTGTTATGCTATCTGAAGAGCTGAACCCTAGCCATTTCTTCCTTTTCCTCGCGCACCCCTGCCGGTAATTTTTGGATGCACGCCTCCATTGGTTCTTCTACTTAGATGGCTAATTCCAGGACCATCTGGCAGGATTCCTCCACCATCTGTACCATTTGTCTATTTTGCAACACTACCTCATCGCACTATAGGCTCAACTATTCAATGTTGATGTGTTTCTCACTCATTACCTGGAGCACGCGACCCTCCCTGGCTCGTAGTTTTGTAATAACTCCATCCTGCAAAATATAGAGTGTCTCCCAAGGGAGCGCATCTATGTTTAATTCGATTCCCTTCAACCCGCTGACGATAGGCCTATCGGCCTCATTTTATGTAATAAGTGCTCCATCTCATAGCACTATGTTGTTGGTCATCTGAGTGCGCAGCATTTCCTCAGCCACATACGTGCCTACTGCGAGGCTGGTTGACATAGTGCCGGCCTATGGAGTGCGCACCTGCAACTCCTGTATCTATGCCTGGAGAGCCTCCAACACCATCTGTTGTTCCTCCTCAAACTGTTGGATGGCCTCCACAGTGATTTCCCTCACCGTCTCACCAATGTCATGTAGATCCCCCTCAGTGAGGGTGATTGGGTCGAACGAAGTCTTTGAAGCCTTCCACTTCTTTTGCAGCCCTACCTGTTCTCTTAGGCACGACGTTTTAGCTAAGTGGATGATGCCTGTGGGTCTACACCACCTTGCTCTATGTCGATCTCTGGATTAGGCGAAGGCGACTTATGTCCTTTGCACTCTTATTTCGTTGCCTTAT
The DNA here is from genome assembly GCA_031772625.1 of Pinus tabuliformis. Lineage (NCBI taxonomy): Eukaryota > Viridiplantae > Streptophyta > Pinopsida > Pinales > Pinaceae > Pinus > Pinus tabuliformis. The sequence continues at coordinate 881,173,705 of CM062811.1, read as the reverse complement.
ATTTCTCTTCTGCCAATTTTGCAGTGTTGTGTGCCGCTTGGGCCTTAGCTGCTGCTGCTTCATTTCTATGCTTTTCTGCCAACTGTGCCATCTGCAGTTTTGCCTCTTCCTTTTTCCATTGCACGGCAGACTTCTCTACTTCCACTGCGGAGCTAGCTTGGGTGCGCCACTCTAACGGCCATGACTCAAGGACTACCAAGATGACATCTTTTGTCACCAGATAGGGTAATTCGCACAACGTCTTCGCGAGGTCCTTTCGCGCCCTGCCACGGCTTGTGATTAATCCCCATTTTGATCTTCATCTCCATGACCACCCAGAATATTTTGTTGTCCCTTATCCTTTATGCATCCCTGGTTTCCCACAACAAAGCATACTTCGCTACCTCCGGAAGGTCCTACGCGATCGTCGGGAATTGGCTATCTTTGGGCAATTCCCATGCCACCAATACTATGGATAACAGAAGCCACACATGGTGAAGAATTTTTCCCTGCTCCTATGCCTCGTGGCAGTTCTCAAGGAACTATTTGCATAAGTAGTTTGCCCAGTTGAATTGGACCCCTTCTACACTTTGCGTTGCTAGTGCAACCACCAATGTAGGTACATCATCCACGTGACACTTCCGCATAACCTTCCCTTCCAATTTCTGTGTCACGACTTTAACCGCAGGGTTGTTGTTGTTGGAAATGGCATACCCTCTCTTCTTCTTCTCCAGCTTAAACTTCTTCTTCATGGCCTCTGCGATGGCCAAATCATCGCTCTTTCCCTCCGAGATGTTTGTTGGGTCCTCCCCTTTGCAAGGGAGCCGGGTAATTCTGTGAATCAAATGGTTTGTGGTGGGGATGGGCTCCTCCAGCCACAAGCACCCATCATGTACCAGGGAGAGAAGTTTCTTGATGACAAAAATTGTCACTGGGGCACGATGGTAATACAGCACCAAGAGTAGGTTTAGCAACCTTGCTTTCTCAACTTCTCTTAGCAATTTATGCGGCTCCAATTCTATGATTCCGAACGGTGCATATTTCCTAAGGTACATGAGCTGTGCAGCCACGAGATGCAGGAACTTCTCGTGGTCTGCGAGATCCCAATCCTCAAACTTCAGCACGGGCACTCGTCCCAAGTGCACTCCTTCAAAAATAATTTCATCAGGGAGTAGCGGAGTCTGTAGAGAACTCTTGCTCTCATCTATATCTTTGGGCACCTTTGCTTTATGTTGGCTTGATGGGGCCTGACCTAGATTCAAAAGTGATTTAGCCAAACAAATCTCGAAACTACTGGCCCTTTCGGAAATAGTCTGCGGTAGGCGGACTAAGGTCTCACCCGAGGTAGTATGGGAGGGTACTAGAACCAGGTTTTTGCACCCTAGGGATGTCTTGATGAGGTCTTAGGAAGTTCACAAACCCAACCTGCACACTTGCGCTGCTCCCCGCAGCCGTCTGACCTTCCCAACTTGAGCAATTGCTTCCGCACAGCTCTGTAAAGAGCGTGAAGAGGTGCTATCTAAATCCTTAATCTTCACTATGCTATTATTATAGATCTTGACTTAATTGTGTGTGCCCAATATCCTTATTAACCATTCAACATTTATAACCAGTGCGTACAATCATAAAACTATAAAGAGATGCATGAATACAACAGAAGCATAAACGCGCACAGATCTATGAGCAGATGCACAATATTTCAGAATCAGCTTATCTTTTATTAAACCTCTATTCAAATACAATCCCAACTCCACCCTGCGCACTCAGCTGCAAGGGTCCACACACACAGCTGCAGACTCTACTAGGCCTCTGCGCACTTAGTTGCAGAGCCTCTTACTACTACTACGACTCAAGACTTGGACTTACAGAATCAGAGTGAATTCCTCATTAAAAACCCATCATATCATTCAAGATTAAAAGACTGCCTTTCACACTTAGCGCCTCGTTCTATTTATACAATCCCACAGTCCACGGACCATGGGTAGGCCAACACATTCTATATTAAATTAGATTATTTTAGGGTGGACCACCCTAGACTCTCACACTCTGCGTCTGCATTTTGTTGGGTCTTTACATTACATTCACCAAAACTTGGGCTTTAAACCCCAAAACCATGCTATGGGTGGATCCGCTGCCCAACAGGCCCCCAACACAATCAATGTGACTCATCTCGAGTCACTCGGTTTGTGCAGTGATCTTCATGCGGAGTCCATCCAGCAACCTCTGTGCTTTGCTTACGTCCACAACACACTCTTCTGCTATCCGCTGTATTAGTTGTGCGTGATTCTTCAATGCCTCATTGTCACATGCAATTCCTTGCCTGAGTGCATACATGCCCTGAATCTATGCCAACTTTCCCTCGATCTTGGCGATGACCGTGAATGCTTCCTCGAGCCAAGGCTAGATGTGTGCTTTAAGCATTGTTTCCTTCTGACATGCAGCGTCCACTTGTTCCTTCAGAGCCTGGGCCTCCCTCATCTTGGCCAGTCACTGAGTAAGGGTGAGCATCTGCGCAGTTCCTTGGACATTGTCATAGGCCTGCTGCAGCTCTCACACTTTTGTCTCTTCATGTTGTAGCATTGGGTCTTCCTGTAGTGAAGTGAGGGTGAAGAGTGATTGATCTAACAAGCTCGTACAATCCTGTATGGCTCACTCTATTGCTTCCAACCCCGATTGAATGGTACAGCGGTGCTGCTCTTTGACTTCCAGGGGTGTAGAGGACTACACCTTTAGCCACAGTTTCGTGATCTACAAGTTGAGGTCCAGCTGGATCCTCGTTGCTTCCTCCTTGACCTCGCAGAATCCACTGGCCAATTTGTGGATCCACATACCTACTCGTAAGTCTGTCGCAACCCCTAGCTTAGGGACGCGGCGACATGCTTCATTGAATATTTGCTCCAACTACTGAGTCTGTGCTACCACTTCATCGCGTTAGTAGCTTAGTTGCTCGATGTTAATTCACTGTTCACTGAGCATCAGTATTGCGTGTCCTTCTCTAGTGTGGAGCTCTGTCATCGCTCCATCCTGCAGCTTGTATAATATCTCTCACGAAAGGGCAACCAAGTTTAGGCCATGTCCCTTGATCTGACCTACCATGGCTCCATCCTCCATGTTGTCCAATGTTAGTGCTCCTTCCGGGAGCGCAATGATATTAGCCATTTTTTCCTGCAGCAACTACTTTGTCACTGATGTACCCATAGCCCCGTAAGCGGCTACTATTCCTTGCTGTGGAAGCCACACCTGAAATTCCTGGAGTTGCACCCTGAGCGCCCCCAACACATTTTTCTACTCCGTCATTGCTTCCTAGAACGCCTCCCTGGTGACCTGACGAACTATGTTGCCAATGTCATATAGGTCACCCTCAGTTAGCATAATAGGTTCCCCATCTAGTTTGGAAGCCTTGGTCTTTTTCTGCGGCCCTGTCCGTTCAGTACTGTGCAGCTGCTTTAGCTATGTTGATGATGTGTGTGGGTCCATGCCTACCATCGTGTCATTTGTCCCTTGTCCTATGGTCACGTTTGGGCCTCTTCCTTGCTACGTTGTGGTTGCCTCAGATGCTAGCATTATTGCTGCCTTTTCCATGGCGGCCTTCACTGCCTCACGAGAAGCCTGTACTTCCGCAGCTAGCTGCTTATTCTGCTTTTGTTGTGCTAGCAGCTTGGCGGCATCCTTCTGTTTTTGAATTGCCATCTCAGCATGCGCTGCCAGATATGGTGCGTGCCATTCTAGTGGCCATGAGTCGAGCACCGTGAAAACGTCATTAATTGCGATGAAGGGGAGTGTGGTCCATTTCTGCTCCGAATCTTTCCGCGCCCTGATATACACATTGTGCATATCAGCTTTAAAGTTTGCAAAGCTCTGTAAACCGTCGTATACTGAGGGGCATATGTGTGGCTTCTTGTTGATCCCCAACTGTATGGTCGCCTCCATGAGTATCCAAAAGATATTGATCTCACGGATGTGCGTGGCGTGCCTTGTCACCTAGAGCGACGCGTATTTTGCTGCCTCTGGCAAGTCTTGGTCAAGGGGAGGAAACTGACTATCCTTCAAAAATTCTCCTACCACCAACAGGATGGATAAGAGCAACCACACGTAGTGGAAGGTCTTACCCTACTCTTGGGCTTCCCTACAGTTCATCAGGAACTCCTCAGAGAGGAACTGCACCCAGTTGAACCGTACCCCTTTTGCGCATTACTCGGCCAGCGTGATGACTGTTGCTACTACCTTGTTGCCACGACATTTTCTCATCACTTTTCCTACCAACAACTAGGTAGCAACTCAGACTCCTTTGTTTTGAATGCTAGTAATAATGTAACCCCTCTTCTTTTTCTCCAACTTATATTTCTTTTTCATGGCCTCTATAATCACAAAGTCTCCACTTGTGTCAACTATTTCCGCGGGGTCCCTTCCCATACAAGGAAGCCAATAAATCCTTTGAATAAGCTCCGTCGTGATGGGAATGGGCTCCTCCAACCACAAGTACCCATCATGCACCAGGCAAAGTAGTTTCTTGATGACAAATATCGTGATTGGTGCCCGATGAAAGTGTGGAATCCATAGGAGATGGAGTAGCCTGGACTCCTCCACCCAACACAGCCATTTCCGTGGTTGCAGCTCTATAACTACCCCTTCCTTGCTTTGTTTTTCAGTTGGCTAGTTTCCAAATGAGGGAAATTTTCGCTATCCACGAGGTCCTAGTCTTCAAACTTCATCATGGGTACATGGCCCACAGCTGAACCTTCAAACAGAATTCCCTTGGGGAGGAACGGGGTTTTGAGTGCACTTTTAATGGCATCCAAATCTTTAGGTACCTTTACCCTCCCTTTCTGCAGAGGGACATTCTTGGGCAGCTTTGCTACAACGCGTAATTGCGGGATGTCTTCCTCCATTTCTACCTCTGGTTCAATCTCTTCTACGAATGCTTGGAAATCCTCCTCATCATCACTCTCAATATTAACCGTTTTTCCCTTCTCCTCCATAGACAGCTTACCAAATCGCGGGTTGCGCGGAGACATACAGACCGGTCCTGCTCCTTGTGGGTCCTTTTTAGTCCTCAACATTCGAGCAATTTTGGGATTTCTGTCGCATCCCCCACTAGTGACATAGGGCTCAGTGTGGCTTCCTTGGCAGTCGACATTACTCTGCTCAGAAGGCCCTGCGTCTCTTTCAACAAAGCTACAAACACTGAACTTGCTTTCAAAGCCTCTAAAGTTGTAAATTCCATACTCAATAACTAAATTCTCAAGATGCCAAGGTTTGTTCAATGGAGGACCATCTGGGATTTATAGGCCTGCCGAAATTCAAATTCGACTGTTCCCCCCTCTTTTGGCTCATTAATGCCATATTGGTGGTAGATCATTCCAAATCAAGTTCTAACGCCTTGTCTTAATTGCTTGTTGCCCACTCCTTGTTGTCTTAAATGAGATATCTTGTCATGAATAGTGACCTCAATGGTCACTTCCCAATCTACCTGCACGACAGCGTGGCCCCCTGTGTGTGTACGTGATGCGTGTGTCATACTGATGCTGTGGGTAACTTGTGTCACACATCTCCCCTACAAATGTTTTATAGTCCCGCGCTCTCTTCCAACTGCTTGGAGCACTGAGACTGTGGTTTCTATGGATAGTCAGGTGGTTACTCCACCAGCACAAGGCTTCCCTGCACCTTCCATCCTATTCCACAAGTACCCCGCAATTACCTTGATGTCAGTCAGCTCTTCGCGTTCTTCTTTACATGGTGCGCTCCCCCAATCCCTCTGTCTAGTGAGGTGTGGCCACAACCATGGTAGAAAAACCCCAAATAGTCCCAATGCGGTAGTGTAGCTGCCTACCTTTTGTTCTGTCAGGCTTAGATTCTCGACACGGCCTACTTGTGTAATTTCGGTTTCCAGCTTGTTGATTTCTTCGTCCAAGATCCTGCTTTTCTTCCTCAGCCGTACTTGATCTTCTTTGAGTTCACGAATTTTCAAGTGCCCTTGCCGAATGGCTTCCTAAATTTGCATATGTTTGGCCCCGTGCGGTGGCCTAATTCCTTCATCCTGGTCCTTACGACTTGTTCTAATTATGTGAGGATTCCATCCTCCCAAACCTATGGCCTCGACTCTACCCATTATCTTTAGGATCCTTTCTGCGCTCAGAGTCTTGTACATGGCCCTAGAGGCCCATCAAACTGTTGGTACGCACTGGTCCCAATCAGTCAGTCTGGCCTGGAGAACCTTATTCAAGATCCCATGTACCCTCTTGGATGCTTCTAAGTGGAACTTTTGTGGTGCGTGCTGCTTTTCCGGTTGTTGCAACTGGTTCTGAGTTTCAATCCTTAGTCTGGGATGTGCCTTCACAGCACACGTCTGCACCCATTGACATAGGTGGGCACTCAAATTGTGTCGTCCTGGCTTCCTGGTTCTCGTTTGGTGCTGGGGACTTCCAAAACGTATGCACATCTGTCTTCTACATTCGCACCAGTTTCCAATGGCCTTCTGATGTGTACTCCACCACCATGTAGGGGTCACGCGCAACTCCCATTCTAGTGCACCATACTGCTGATGTTCTGGTACTGCATTTTCAAATTTGTCTAAGAATTCATCCACCACTGTTACCCCATCATATGTTGCCAGTTCCCTTGTTTCTGTCGTCACGCATTGCAATGATCTAATCATCATGTTTCAATTCAGTGTTGTCACTTCATGCAATCGGTTCTGCCAGTGTTCTACTTATTCATCTGAATCCGAAGTACAAGAAATGTTGTGGTCCAATGAGATTCTCCCATCTGCAGTCGGGTTCACTCGATCCTGGTCGTGCACCGTTATCTAGTAAATGCAATATAGCTCATTTTTTGTTGTCATTGCTGCGCACAGGTTCAGTGTAGCGTGCTCCTTCGGCTGGATCTAGCGAAACTACTACGCATAGGGACTTTTTCTCGAATATCGTCTTCTGCTTCTTCAGGTTAATGACTCCATTCATATCAGTGGCCCAGTCTATTCCTAGCAACGTGGGATAAGGATTACTATCATCAACAATCTCTATCACTTCAAAGTTTGTCTACGTGCTCGAGCCTTCGATATCAACTGTTACCCCTTGCAACCTCCCCATGGGAAAAATATTTTGTTGGTTCGCCATTCGTAATTGAATAGGGGACCTTTTTGACATGGGCTTTCCCATGCGTTCCCATGTCTTCTTAGGTAACACATTTGCGTCGGACCCCAAGTCCAAGATTACCTAATCCATTTTGTATTCACCAATCTGTGCCATCAACCTCATCTCCCTTCCAGTGCGCAATGTATGCTTTCCCAGTTTCTGGACTATGCGCGGTTCACTCAACCCTATGCACTGAGTGATTAGCTCTTGTAATCCTTAACTACCCTATTATCACGCAGCAACTTCATACATGTCTCTAAAAAGGTAGTAAGCATAGAAGGATCCATTCCTGGCTCTGGTTGATCCTTACTACCTAAGGTAGAGGCCTCCGTGAAGTTCGTCTTAGATTTCATAAATGTCTCCTTTGCGCGTTGCAAGTCAAACTCAGGTTCCTTTGTAGGAGCCTTACGAACCCATGTATCTTCTTCGAGCTACTTCCCCTTATCTTCCCCTGTGGTCATGCCACTTTTGAGCACCATATTCACATTTGGGTCTTCTTCATGCGGTTCGAACCTCATCATTTGAATATTTTGAGTCAGAGTCGGCTAAAGTACTTCTTTCTCATGCATCTGTGCGATCAACGTAGGACAATCCACTGCTTCATGATTGAACTGAGCACAGTATGAAAAATATATTCTTGTTGGGCTGATACAATCACGAGTTTAGTGCCCTGTTACTTCGCAATAGTAACAAATTAATTGGTCGCGGCCCTTTCCTGGACCCTTCCCTCCTCATCCTCGACCTCGGCCCTAAAATCTAGCACACACCATCCCTGTGGCTGGGTTGAGGCCTCATGTTTCTGTATGCATTCTATAGACTGGGGTCCAATCCATTATTAACTCATAGTTGTGACAAGTATGCTCATCGTGACCCACTGACCTATAGAAATTACAAAACAGATGTTGCGGAGTTTGTGTATATTTCTACAACAAGTGACAGTTATCTGTCATGTGCTTTCCTCATATCTGACAGATTGCACACCATAACATGGGTGTCGTACTCAGCCCTGCTTGTGCTTATAGTCTTAATGGCATCTGTCTCCCTCCTGCCAAGTAGTTCATGAATACTTGATAGTGATCCTTGTCATGGCCCTGACTTTTGCATTTTATACACCATACTTCATCGCGCGCCTCTGGCCGCAGTGTCTTATTTTGCTTCAAACTCTACATCTCCAAGCATAGATTCTATAATTGCACATGGATTCATTAAACTCCTAGCCCCGGATCCTGTATCGGTGTTTCATGCAACCTCATCACCATTTCCAACGCTTTGGCCTGGGTTGAAAGCTTCTGTTGCGACAGCTCCATCCTCAGGTGGGGTGTCAAAGACGCCACAAACCACGCGTAGTGTTGCACATCCGTTAGCGTCATATTAGCCTCGTGGATCGTACTCTTCAGCCACTGATCCAGATCCCATGGGGTCTCGTTTGGAAGCATTGTGATTTCCTTAAATACGATGATTGACTGCGTCTTTGATTTTGATTGACTAAATTCTTTGTTTAGTGCATTCTGGATCTCTGCTATTCTTGCATTTGGGTGATCATTTGAGTGCTTGACATACCATGTCAACGCGTGATCCTGCAGCGTGCTCACCAATGTAGCCTTCTTGATGTTGTCATCTATGACCCCTTGTGCTTCCCACACTACTCTTACCATGAACCAAAACTGATCCGGTCCTCATTCCCTACTCCTCTAAATATGGGTAGCTTGATCACGCTTGCCATACTGAACTGTTGGTTTGGTTGAGGTGGTGTGGGTGAAGATGGAGGTGAAGGAGGTGAAGCGAGTGGTGGTGTAAATGGAGATGGTAACTGCGAAATGTGCCAACTTATCAAACAGACCGCACTCCTCGAAGAGACTCGAGCAAGCTCTTCCTCACTCTCTCATGAAGGTGAAATTAAGGAACTATTTCCTAATTCCCCACTACCTCTGTAAACCTTTCCGCTCCGCTTCATTCCAAATATTAATGTATTCGCATCACTCATTATTCACATAACAACATCTTAATCTAGGTATTCAAAGATTTGATGTACTTATCTCACGGTCCCTTGAGAAAATGTCTTTCTGCTTCACTGTAGCTCACAGTTGTGTCTATCGCAAATTCAGTGATAAACCCTCCTATTATCATGTTGATCCAATGGTCCATAGCTCACGTGATCTTATCTTCCAATGCCTCTAGTATATCACTAACTCTGGAGTCTACACTATTGGTTGGTTCAGCTTATTCCTTCCCTGGCTATCGGCTAACCTCGCGATCCACTCATACAGTTCCGAAGGGATGGAAATGAAGAAGACTCGTGGATTTCCGTATATACGTAGCGATCTAGCCACCTCTTTTCAGATATCTGTGGAGTTCTGTTTTCCTGTGTCACGAACTCATGAAGCTTTTTATCCAACCACTCTTCAATTTATTCCTTCCTAGGGTTCCAATGGCATGACATCAGACATCCCTTATGTAAATCTCAGTCCCAGCAACAAAACCATTTTTTGGCTTGATAGGGCCTGACCCAGGTTCAGAAATGATTTAGCCAAACAAATCCCGAAAGTATCGGCCCTTTCAACAACAATTCGCAGTGTGCGGACTGAGGTCTCACCTGAGGTAGTATGGGAGGGTGTTGGAACCAAGTTTCTGCACCATAGGGATGTCTTGATGAGGTCTTAGAAAGTTCGCAAACCCAACCTACACGCTTGCACTACTCCGTGCAGACATCTTACCTTCGTAACTTGTGAAATTGCTTCTGCATAGCTCTGTAAAGAGCACAAAGAGGTGCTATCTAGATCCTTAATCTTCACTATGTTATTATTATAGATCTTGACTTAATTATGTGTACCCAATATCCTTATTAACCATTCAACATTTATAACCAGTGCGTGCAATCATAAAACTGTAAAGAGATCCATGAATACAATATAAGCATAAACACGCATAGATACGAGCAGATGCACAATATTTCAGAATCAACTTATCTTTTATTAAACCTCTATCAAATACAATCCCAACTCTGCCCTACGCACTTAACTGCAAGGGTCCACACACACAGCTGCAGACTCTACCGGTCCTTTGTGCACTTAGCTGCAAAGCCTCTTACTACTACTATGACCCAAGATTCGAACTTATAGACTCAGAGTGAATTTCTCATTCGAAACCCATCATATCATTCAAGACTAAAAAAATGCCTTTTACGCTTAGAGCCTTGCTCTATTTATACAATCCCATGGTCCGCGGACCAAGGGGAGGCCAACACATTATATTAAATTACATTATTTTAGGGCAGACCACCCTCGACTCTCGCACTCTGCACCCGCATTTTGCGGGATCTTTACATTATATTGACCAAAACTCTGGCTTTAAGCCCCAAAACCATGCTATGGGAGGATCCGTTTCCCAACACTTTACCCTTCCGCTGAGGAATATATGTGGGCAACCTAGTAGGAGGGTCAACACCTTGGGTTTCAACCTCCATTTCTACATCCTCCTCCTCTACCAGGATTTCTTCAAATTCTTTCTCCTCATCGGCCTCCAAATTGATAGCCTTCCCCTTTTCTTCCATGGTAAGCTTAGTTCTTAATGGATTCCTAGGTGAGACATGCACCAGAACAATGGCCTACATGTCTTTCTTGGGTCTCAGCGTGCGCGATGATTTAGGGATTTTGTGACTATCCCAGCACTTTCTGGGGCTTCCCCTTCCGTAATGGCCTACATGGCTTCCTCGGCGGTCATTACTCTAGTGTCCATGGCCTCTTCAAGTGCTGCCATAGTGCAATTGCACAAGTCTCTCAACATCTCGGGTAATTTCTCAAACAAAAAATTCACCTTCAGAAGATCGAACAAGTCTGGTTCATGAATGTCTGGTGCGCAACAACTCAGTTCTCAAATTGCCAAGTGTTGTTTGCTGGACAACTCTTTGTAATTTATAGTGCCTTTTGAATGAATTCAACTATTCCCCCCACATTTGGTCAATTAATGCTTGATTGGTGATAGATTTTCAAGAATCGAGTCCATAAAGTTCGCCTTAAATGCCTGCCGCCTACCCCATTTTGTCTCAAACCAAGCATCACATCATGAATAGTGGCTGTAACGTTAACTTTCCAGCTGACCCACGTGGCAGCAACTACCCTTGCGTTGTCACGGACCCTGTGACACTTCGCTATTGCGTGCGGTCCTCGGGTAGAGTAGTTTATAGTCCTGCACCTCCTTTCAACTACTTGGAGTGCTAATACTGTGCTTTTGTCGGCTAGTCAGACCAAGCCCCATGTATATGTCTTCAAACGACTACCATTGACTTTTCCTGGGAAGAGTTCTCCATTTAACTTTACCAACTGCACCGCACCACCATCTATGATTTGCTTAATAACATATGATCCCAGCCAATGCATTTTGAGCTTCCCTCAGAATTTATCGAACTTACTATCATACAACAACACCAAATCATTCAACTTGAAGGTGCACAACTTAATATGTCAATCGTGCCAAACCTTTTCACACTACTTTTGGACCTGCTAGTGAAATCCAGCCAAAAATCATTCTTCCTCAAGCTCCTCCAACTATGTGAGCCTCTCCTTGAGGGCTCCACGATCCATCATACCTGTGATCACTACTATGCACATTATGACTTCCACTCCATGGACAAGCCTAAAAGGTGTCTGTCCCATTAGTTTCTTGCATGTCGTCCTATAAGCCCATAATACTACAGGTATGCACTGGTCCCAATCACTTCATTGCACGTTGCATACTTTGGTTAGCGTGGTCTCTAGTACTTTGTTGAACGCTTTTATAGTCCCATTATCCTGTGGGTGATACAATGTGCTCTTCTAATGATACACCTGAAACCCTTTCGTTAGTGCGCTGATTGTTTCGTTCAGGAAGTGCATACCACAATCGCTCATTAAGATCTTCAGACATCCAAATCACATTAGTACATGTTCAAACAAAAACTTTGCAGTTGTGCAATCCTTCACCAGTTGCGCTTCTGCCCAATGAGTCAGGTACTCTGTCGCAGTGATATTATATCTCGCACCTGTTTTTCCTTGAGGCTTGATAGGTCCTAAAAAATCTATTGCCCACTTTTTGGAAGGTTGCAAAGTCATTTGTGGATTCAAAGGCATTTCATCCCTCCACGATGACTTACCTGTTCTTTGACATACATCGCATGCCTTGTAATGTGGTTTTGAATCCTGATGAAGGGTTGGCCACCACAACCCGGCACGTAAAATATTCTACATGGTTTCTCTTTCCACATAATGTCCTCCCGCGACGCCCACATGAATGTCTGCGAAGATGCTGCTTCATTCAAATTCAAGTACATACCTTTACAGTATTTCATCATTCTCCATTTTGTATATATGCCCAGCGATGACAGAGAAGTCTGTCGCACGCACCACTAATTCCTTCTTCTTCTGGACAGAGTATTCTTTCAGCACGGTACTAGTTGTGAGAAAGTGGATTATATCTTCAAAATGTCCATCCGCTACACGCACAGCAAAGAGTTGTGTGTCAAGTAATCCTTCCTCCAAACTAGTAGGTTCCTCCCCTATCTCAATGCGTGACAAGGTGAAATGGTCTCACGTTCAATTGTCTAGGCTTCACAACAACTTCAAAATCATATTCTTGGAATAATAAAAGCCATCTGCATATGCGCCACCCCAACATAGGCTTATTGACCAAGTACTTCAGTGCGGAATGATCTTTATACATCTTAAAGTGTCCTCCTAGCAAGTAGTTTCGATACTTCTAGAGCGCATACACCATAGCTAGTCCCTCGCGCCTAGTGGTCGAATAGCTCTTCTTTGTTATAGATAATCTATGACTCGTGAACGCGATATGGTGATCCAAACCTTCTCCACCATGTTGTGTTAGTACTGCTCCCAATGCTATACATGACGCGTCAACATGGACATGAAATTCTTTCTTCTAGTTCGAGAAGACCAGAATCGGCGCAGTAACCATCTTTTCTTTCAATACATCTACGCTTTTCTTACGTTCATCATTCTAGCAGAACGTGACATCCTTTCTCAACAGCCTTTCCATCAGCGCAGTGATCTGGGCATAGCCTTTGATAAACTTTCTGTAGTACCCCATATGTACTAGAGTAGCGCACAACTGTTTCACACTCCACGGCACTTCCAAATTTAGAATCACCATGATTTTCATGGGGTCTACCATCATCCCTTGTTTACAAACCACATACCCCAACAGGTTCCCAAAAGGAACAAGGAACAGACACTTCTTGAGGTTGAGCGCAATTTGGTATCTTCAGCATGTATCCAGCATCAAGCGCAGGTTCATTACATGGCACCTAACCAGCCATCAAAATAGACCTCCAAGAACTTATGAATATATTGCATGAATTCCGCAACAACCACACGCAAAAAGATAGCAAGGGCATTCTTCAATCCAAACGGCATGACATTATATTGAAAGCAACCTCACTCAGTTGCGAAGGTTGTCTTGCTCCTATCCTCCAGCGCGATTTTGATCTGGTGGTACCCTGAGAACCCATCAGTGAAAGAATATGCTTCCTGACCACCTACATTGTCCAACACATCATCCGTGAATGAAGTTGGGAATGGATAATGTACACACGCGTCATTCAATTTTCTGCGATCCACGCATATTCTTATTTCATCCTTCTGCTTCTTCTCTTGTACCACCATCGGGTTTACCCAATCGGATTCCTCCACAGGCCCAATGATGCCTGCTGTGAGCATCTTGTCTAGTTCTACGCAGAACTTCTCCTTGTATTTCGGATTTAAGCGATACGGCCTCTACTTAACTGGCTTCATGTCGAGTTTTAATGTGATCTTCATTACCCCTAAATCTTCAATTATTCCCTTCAAATCTGTTAGCCTCCTATACCAATAGGGTTTCATATTTCATGATTGACAGTGGAAATGCCAAAAATGATCATCTTTGATGAAACAAAGGTTCCATTTTTGTGAACAAAGCAAAAAGTTAAAAAATGTAAAGAGGGTATGCCTTAAAAGAATAATCAAAGGGCAAGAAAATGATTTGGTCAAAAGAAAAAAGAATTGAAATGAACCCCAAACAAGGACCAGGAAAGTGGCCAATCAATATGCCACTGCTATTTTGATGTATGGCTCAACAGCTTAATCTGAGCCATGCTATCCTTTAAATTGCTTGTTTTAGAGTAGGTAATGAGTACCTGTTCAAACAGTTTAAGCTTGACAGATGACTAGATGGATAGAGAAAGAAAGGAGCCCACTAGCTTAATCTGGGCCCTTGGAAGATATAAGGGTAGATTTAGATAGGAGGGCAGCAAAAAGAAAAGAGCACATGAGGGTTTGCAAGTCTAAGTGCACCCTCCCTGAAGAAACAAAAAATGCTAGGAAATAAGATGGGTAGGTAGTGAGGTTGCAGAAGCATGATTTCTCTCATATCACTGGCCTAAGCAAAGGAAACACATGGTGGCCAGTACAGATCTTCCTATTCAGCATTTTTGTGGCAGCAAAGTGAAGCATGTCTAATTTCCCAATCATTCCCTATCAAACTTCTTTCTAACATCCCACTATCACCTTTGTTCATAACAGAAATCAAACTCATTTGTTGATTCTTGTTATAGAAAAGAGCAACATTTCTTGTGTAAAAATCTTTTCATTTTGATCTACTCTCAAAACTAAGTTTGTTCCCTAACAACTTAGTGTCCACTACCTATCATCTATATCTCCCATCCAATACTAACTACTAACTCTATTATTACTTAACTCCCTATGTTCCCCTTTTTCCCTATTATTATATCACTATTGTATAGAAAAAACCCCAAAAATGGGTATATACCCCTTCCCCTAGGCAATATAGCCTTATAAGTTCCAAAAGGTCAGAGCACAAAGAAATTGAAGCGCAAAGGGTAAACTATGTCTCGGGATTAAATCAAGACCTGCTTGGTTTAACAGCCCTAAGCGCGTTTTATTAATCAAATGCCCAAAACCCATTTTGTTCACAAAACATTGCAAAAACCCAAAAACCCGCCTATGGCTAAAGTTCTGCCCTGGCGCGCATTCCCAGAAAAAAAAATTCTTTATTATCCGTGCCCGGCCGTATCCACCCATCACCTCCGCAGTCCGTCGACCGTCGGATATGGGCCCTCCCATCTGACGGCTCACAACAATATCGGACCGCCTCCGATGCCCGGACGATAGCGCCCGAAATCTGTCAGAGCATGACGTCAGGGCTCGGACGCGTGTCGTTCCCAGGTTGTATCCGGCGGCCTCCTGCCAAAACCGCTCCCGTACCATAAGCGGTCTGATCGAACCGCTTACCGCCCTACTAATTCCACCACACGTCACCCTTACGTCACTGCCTCCTCAGCGCTACGTTGCCGCCCCATCCGCCCTTGCTCCAAGCTATCTGCCATGTCACTTGTCCACGTGGGTCGCCCACCGATGCCACGTCATCATTCCGTACCCGACCCCACCCATGACGTCATACTAATGTCATCCGACAAAAACGCGCCAAAAGCCAAATTTTCACTATTTTACCCAAAAAACCCGTTTTTTTGCGTTATTTTCAAAGTTTGCTCACTATACCTCTGCATGAGCAAATACGTCGTTTAACTGTCAACTTTGAAGACTGTTCCTTGCTGCTGGCGCCCCGAATTCACCTGCATTTCCATCATTGTGCCAAGTATACTAGGTCCGGTCTTCAGGCTCTCGACATCTTGGAGAAGCCGCTTCTTCATCTACGGTTCCCCAACAGCCTGCCAAAACAACTAATCCACCAGCAGACATGACTAAAGGCAAATCAGTGCAGCAAGAAGGAACACCTCCAATTGTGGAGCAGCAGGCAGAGCATCAGGAAATCAGAGCCAAACAACCTGCCCACACAGAACAACAAACACATGAACAAATTCCTCCAAGGTAGGAGGAAACAGTTGACTCCTCTGTATTACAAACACCTGTTAATGAGGACAGGACAAGAAAGAGGGATAGGCAAGAGGATACTCCTCTCACTACCTCTATAGACCAGCAAGGAGAAAAGAGACAGAGGTTGAACCCTTTTTCAGAGGAGGAAGTACCAGAGAGACCAATTGAAAATATGCCCCCTCCTAGTATTGAGACATCCACCAGTTCTTTGCAGCAAGGACAGGACGTTCCACATGGGACAGAGGTTAGCTCTTCTAGGCAGAAATCAAAGGCAGACTCCAGCATCAAGCAGCAATTCATTGACATAAAGAAAAGGAATGAGCCCCTCAGGCACCAGATTTACAACCATCTCCTAAAAATGGCGCCAACAAATCAGTAGAGATTAATGTCTGCTTATGACATTCAAGAGCAGAAAATGACTCTTAGTCATTTCAGGCCTACCATGCAGCAGCCTCAAACAGTTTCCGATTACATCAGAACTAATCTGGAAATTTTTCCCAGAGATATCCACCCCTTGGATCAAATTGAGCTACACAGACAAACAGGGGAAATGATATATTCCACTTTAGCTGATAAGACCCTGTTAGCACACCAACTACAAAATTCTCTACATAACACTGCAGCTCAACTGGAATTGGAGAAAGCATCATCTCAAGCCAAGGACAATAGAATCAAGTCCTTGGAAGAGATCATTATAGAGTTGGGTCATGATCCAAAGGACCCTAAGGGTGTGCAAGCTTTATTGAAGAAAAGGGATGAAGACATAGCAGCTATGAGAAAGCATATCAAGCTACCAGCTGGCCTTCACCCTCAAACTGGAGAAGTGGCAGAGCAGAAAAAGGATCAGGATGTAATGGCTCTACTCCTGAGTTTATACAAAAGGTTAATGGAAATAGAGAGTGCACTAGAGCTGGCACTGAAATCAAGACAAAGTGAGGCACCAATGCAGCCAGCACAAACATCTACATCTACTGAAGGTGTGCCACTTTCTACTACTACAGCTGCCCCTCCCACAGGACAGACATCAGAGGTTGGTCCTTCAACATCAGCACCAGCAACAGCACCAGATCAGGGACCCATTCTGAGTATGCAGAACATGATGAAGGAACTGGAAGCCTTGGAAGCACAGATGGCAGAACTGAATGAGACTAAAGAAAAATTGGCCACAGTTAATGAAAAATATGACAAATCCAAGCAAAGTGTAGATGAAAAAACAAGAGAGGTAAGGGCTCTTGAGAAGAAAATAAAATAACTAGAGAAAGAGTTCTCTCTTGACAAAGTTGTAGTTGAAATAAAGAAGATCCTGTGGACCAACATTGGTCAATCTATAACATACCAGTGGCAGTATATTGATGGATCTAATAGGCAGGGCCCAAAAAGAGAATCAAAGAGCAAGGGCATCTCTAGGCAATATGCCTGAAATAGCCAATAAGATGATCAATGTTTTGAATAACCGCACTGGCCCTCAGTTGGCAGCAATGGGTATCACTAACAGGACTGATACCATTTTACTAGTGAAAAGGGTGCTCACTTTAAGAAATCATGTGCAAACATTGGACAGAAGGTGTCAGGAGATGCAGACAGAAGTGAACAGATTCATTGAGAAGATCACAGCATTGCATAACAGAGGCCTTCCCAACCTAGTAACCAGTGCAGGAAGGTTACTATCTCATGAAAATTATGCCAAGAGGGTAGACACATATGCCACAAATCAAATCACTGCAGCAAGTACCTCAGAGGGAACAGGGCCTCCATCTGGGCAGGATCTCTATGACAAACTAGAGAATTTATTCTTCATTGCACATGAGATCAGACATCTTTTTGAAGTGCCTCCAAACTACTACAAATATACTGAGGCAGATGAGACTCTAGGCATAATCTTAAGGCACCAATTGCCTACTCAGGAATGGTGGACAGGCATGATACAAACACTGTTGTAGAAAACAAATTGTTCACCATATTTATGTATTTTCATCATAGAAGTCAGCAATTTCAAAAAAGTTAATACATATTTTTTTTGACTGGGAGAGAGATTAAGGAAAAGGCCAACTCAGCAAACCAGCTTGACCAACAAAAGCAGATGACGGGGTTGAGATAGTCGCACCTCGATAGAGCAATAAAGAGCGTATCATTCAGAATTAATACAAAGTGCCCAACCAACCCAGTGGCCTCCAAAAGTCAAAGAATTTCTGACAAAGCTGAAAAGGCATTCATTTTATATTTAAAGTAGCAATAACTTTTGTATCTGCTATTTTGAAAGTTGGTGCACGCAGTTATTAAGCAAATGACTCAGCGTTAAGATATTTTGTAAAAACGATTGTATATATATCCCCACGCATGAACTTGTTAGGGTTGTTGATTTTTCTTCTGGAGAAGCTATGCTGTAATTTCAGATTTTAATACATGAAGCTAATGGAATTTTTGAAGTTCTGAGTTGTTTTGAGGTGTTATGGTGTGTTTGTTTGCTGCTACAGGATTCCTACGCTATTTCATGGCACAATAAGTTTCCTGAACCCTCTTATTATGTATTTCATTCTTTCATAATCCACTCATGCTCTATATTTTACAGGTTTAATAGCACAGAAAAAGAATAGTTCAGGATTTGTTCATTAAAACACCCTAAACTCAATCTATGTTGTTATGAATGTTTTCTCCAGTATTAGTTATGAATGTGTAATTCTTAGTTGCTCACCTTCATACTCAAACTTTCACAGTGAACATTATTCAGGAATTCAAATCTGCTCCTGAGTGATATTTCCTTTCCCCACATCACCAGCTTAGTGAAAGATTCTTAGTTGCCTCTCACTGGCTGGACATATTTCATATTCACAATTTGAAGTTTGTTTCATGATATATCTATATGGCCCTGCAGTTTCAACACTCTTACTCAATACCTCAAACAACGCATAATAACAGACCCCATTGCCCAATGGACTGAACCTTCTGAAGATCTCATCTCAGCTGCTAGAAGAAATCATTCAACCAAAACTTTAAACATAATTCAGTACATCATAACTAGCCTAAAACATTACCAAAACCAAGCTAAATCCTAAAGAGAGAGCCCTCTCTGATTGCAGGTAGTCTAGGACCTGTGATCCAAAGATTGGTCGGTGGTTACCTCGGCCGTATTCCCTTAGGAGTCAAAGGGAACAACCTGAGTGATAACAAAATCCATAAACTTGGTCAAGAATAAGCCCTGATATTCGCGGAGTAATTCAATGACCTTATCCACCATCGCATCATCCTAGTAGTCTCCAATCTTCACAAATTTAGGTTCCACTTCTCTACCAATATTAACCTGCTTAGTCTTCACCGGTGCGGTTATGTCAGGGTTCTCGATCTGTGGTACCTGAACCTCGCGGTGGTCTTCCATCTTTGGAATGTTAATTTTCCACGGATCTTCATCTTTTTCTTCAACAGTTACATTATAACATTCAAGACCGCAACTCAATTAAGTAGCCCATTCAATCTGAATCAATTCTACCAACTCCTGTGGTATCCAAAATATGGTTGCTTTTACCTCTTGTAGTGGTTCATCAATACTGTCCCACCCATCCTCAAAATTGAAGGTCATCACAAACCCTTCGCACAGAATATCCCATTCACCTGTCCCATGGCGAAGCTCTATTTCTATATACCAGTTCATTGGTATAACATCTAGGGAATGACAGAACAGGTGCACCCACTCAGGTTGTGGCATTTCTCCATAGGCCTACGTCCAGTTGGCCAGATGCATGCGCGGATCATCCTATCCATTGTACTTAACTGTCAATCGCACCCTAGGCTTCCCAAATCATGTGCGCATCATTCCCCTACACTCATGCCAGTTATCAAAGCTCCCTTTGTGTGTACCCCACCATCTCACGAGCATAGCACGTAGTACCCAGTCCAAGACCTGGAAGCGTTGCTTTTCCAACACCTCCCTTTCAAATTTATTTAAGAAGGTATCTACCTCACTCAGACCACCATAAGTATGTAGATCTCTTACTTCTGTCAATACACAGCGTAGTGACCTTGTCATCATATTACAATTCAACGTAGTTACTTCATGTAACTAATTCTTCCATCACTCTATTGCCTCATCAAAATCCAAAGTACAGGAGCTCTCGCGCTCCCATGAAATCCACCCATCTGTAGTGGGATTTACCTAGTCGTGCTCTCGTGTTGTTATCTTGTAGATGCAGACCAAATCATCATCACTTTCATATTCATGCACTGGCTCCGTATAGCGCGATACTTCAGCAAGGTCCAGGGGTATAATTACACGTCATGATTTCTTCTCAAAAATCATCTTGTGCTTCTTAAAATTAATTACCCCATTAATGTCAGTGACCCAGTCAATTCCCAAGAGTGCGGGATAAAGATTGCTATAATCAACAATCTCTACTACTTCAAAGTTGGCCAACACGCTTGATCCCTCATTATCCACAGTTATTCCCTGCAATTGCCCCATGGGTATTATTTTCTGCTAGTTCACCATTCTTAACTAAATCGGAGACCACTGCAGTGCAGGTCTCCCCATTCGCTCCCATGTCTATTTTGGCAGAACATTCGCATCCTATCCTAAATCTAGGATGACTTGATCCATATCATATTCTTTGATCTATGTGGTAAGTCTCATTTCTCTTCCCATCCTTGTTTTATATTTTCCAATCTTCCTAACTACGCGTAGTTCCCCTAGTGCGGTCCGAGCGCATCTATTAATGAGTTCCTGTAATCCTTTTATAGCCTTACTGTCACGCAATAACTTCATACATGTTTCCAGGAATGTTGCGGGCATAGATGGGTCCATCTCCAGCTCTGGTTTATCTTTTCTTCCTGAAGTGGAGGCATCAGTGAAGCTCTTCTTAGCTTCCATGACGGTTTCCCAAGTGTGCTCCAAATCAAACTCAGCGTCTTTCATCAGAGATTTGTGAACCCAAGTACTATCTTCTAGCTGTTTTCTTTTGTCATCTCCCATCTCGATTCCACTTCGGAGCATAATGTTCACATTCGAATCTTCCTCGCATGGCTCAGACCTCATCATCTGTAGTGTCTAAGTCGAGGGAGGCAGTAGCACTCCTTTGTCGTGTATCCTAGATATCATTGTAGGACAATCTTCTGTCTCATGATCAAACAAGGTGCAATAAAAACACGATGGGTGCGTTAGATTCATGCAATCAAAGGCATAATGTCCTGGCCCTCTGTAATTGTAGCATATCAACTGTCCACGACCTCTTCTAGGCCATCCTCGGCCTTGGCCTTGTCTGCGCCCCTGAAATCTTGTTCGCACCATTCTTGTAGTCTGGTCAAGGGGTCGTGTTTCAACCTAAACTCTGTAGGTTGGAGTTCTATCCATCATTAACTCATAGCTTCTACAAGTATGCTCATCGTGTCCCACTGACCTACAAAATTTGCAGAACAACTGTTGCGAGTTTTGTGTATACTTCTGTAACAAGTGACAATTGTTTGTGGCATGTTTTTTAGCTATTTGACAAATCGTGAACCACAAAGTAGGCACCATGTTAGGTCCTGCTTGCACCTCTAGCCTTAAAGGCATCAGTCCTCCTCCTGTAAGTTAATTTGTGAAAGTCGAGCAGTGGTCCTTGTCATGACCCTGACCCTTCCATTTTACGCACCATACCTCTTCGCGCACTTCTGGTTGAGATGTCCTGTCCTATTTTAGACTCTGCATCTCAAGGCATAAATTCTTCAACTGTGCATGGATCTGCTGAACTCCTAAGTTAGGATCTTGCATTAGGGTCTCATGTATCCTCATAGCAATCTCTAAGGCCTCCACCTGAGTCGTTATCTTCTACTGTGATAGCGCACTCCTTAAATGTGGCATTATCAAAGCTACAAACCACTCACAATGTTGTCCATCCATCAGATTCATATTAGCTTCATGAATCATACATTTCAGCCTCTGATCCAGCTCCCAAGGAGTCTCACCTGGTAGCATCGTGATCTCTTTGAATCCAATGATCAACTGTGCTTTAGACTTCGGTCTGCTAAATTCTCTATTTAGCACTACTTGGATATCCATGATTCCCACATTTGGATTATCATTGGAGTGCTTAATATACCAAGTCAGCGCGCGGTCCTGTAGGGCACTAACCAGTGTCACTTTCTTTATATTATCATCTGTAACTCCTTGCACTTCCCATACAGCCCTTACCACGAACCAGAATTGGTCTAGATCCTCATTTCCCAATCCTTTGAACACAGGAAACTTCATTATGCTTGCCATATTAACTCGCAGTGGTGGTGGAGGTGGTACGGGTGAAGATGGAGGTGATGGTGGTGAAGCTGGTGGCAGTGTGGGTGGAGGTGGTATTCGCAGAATTCTTTTCCTTATCAAATGGATCACACTTCGTGGAGAGACCTTCGCAAGGTCTTCCTCATCCCCTCACGGAGGTGAAATCAAGGGGCTATTTTTGAGTCCCTTATTTCCTTCATTCTTGCAAGCTTTTTCACTTCACATAGCCCCGAACATCAAGTTAACTGTATAACCATCTTTTCGCACAATAGCATTTTAATCCAAGTATTTAAAGACTTTATGTACTTACCTCGTGGTCCTTTGAGAAAGTGTCACTCTCCCTAGCTATAGCTCACTGAGGTGTCAACTGTGAACTTAGTAATGAATCCTCCTATAATCTGATCGAGCCAGTGATCAACGGTGCGTGTGATCTTATCCTCCGATGCTTCCAATCTTTGCACTAACTCTAGGGTCCACACAATAGGACTGTCAAGTTTCCACCTTCCTTGGCTATCTACTAGCTTCATGATCCACTCATATAGCTCGGTAGGGAAGGACACGAAGAAGATTTCATGGATCTCCATGTATAGGTAGTAGTCTAACCACTCTTCTTTTGATAGTCATGGGTTCCTGTTCTCCTGTGCTACAAACTGTGAATTCTTCTGTCCAACCAGCCTTCAATTTCCTTCTTATTTGGATTCCAATGATACAACATCAGACATCTCTATGCAGATTCTGGTCCCGGCAATGGAACCATTTTTTGGCTTATGGGGGCCTAACCCAGGTTCGGAGTTATTTAGCCAAACAAATCCCTACACTACTGGCCCTTTCGCCATCAGCCCACGGAGCGCGGAATGAAGTCTCACCCGAAGCAGCATGGGGGGATGCTGGAACCAAGTTTTTGCACCCTTGAGATGTCTGAGATTTCGTTTTAGTCCAACTAGATCTGTCTTTGCACAAGTCATTTCGCACACTGTTCCACCTTCAATACATTTGTGATTTGTTATAATCGTCTTTCGCGTAGCCCTAACCAGGGGCTAAGATTCTTTTCACGCTGCTAGGGTAGCGAACTATAGTATTTCCCCAAACTACACCACATATCTTACTTATCTTCTTAACAGATCTTAGTTACCTTCGTGTAAACAGATATTCTATCTTGCATTCACTTAATCAATACAATTATACATATTTGCGCATCATATAAGTATTAAAAGTGAATTTCATACCCAAGATAACAGATGCATAAAACAGGAAATAAATACACAGAAATGATAGGAAACTTCTCTTTACTAATACTTCCAATTGTTACAGACTCAACTCACCCTGCGCACTCAGCTGCAGGGGTCCACACACTTAGATGTGGACTAATAGGCCTCTACGCAATCAAATGTAGAGCCTTCTCCTACTCTACGACCCAAAACTAGACTTTTCTCCATAGATCTATCTTGCATACATCATATGTTCATCTTTTCCTCTTCATTTCCTTTTTTCTTTAACTACTTAGAGCCTCGCTCTATTTATACAATCCCATGGTCCATGGACCATGGGTAGATCTCTACAACCAACATTACAATAACAAAAATAAGGGTGGACAACCTTATGACTCTTTTACAAAATACGTGCTCTGCGCACACAAAATGTGAAGTCTTTACATTGGAATTACAATATTTGATCAAAACCTAGGCTCTAAGCCCCAAAAATTCCCTTGGAGGATCCCGCACCCAACACTCCATCATGATTGGCCTCCTAGTGAACCATATTCTCATGTTCTTCTTCAGATAAAACAAAATATAAGTTTCCATGTATCTCCTGTGTATCTGACCATTACTCATCGGGGTCATCTTCTAAATATAGAGGATGATGGATCTAATATGGTTGTTCCTTTCTTTCCCTTTGCAGTATTTGTAACGGAGGCCTTCTATATTGTGGGTTATATCCCCAATTGTTTCCTTGAGAATTCTGTTTGGAGGGACACTTATGATGAATTTCAAGCTTTCCAACCTTATGTGTCAAACTCCTGATGAGATTATCCATCTCCTCCAACTTATTGTCTGGTGATGCTCTGGTTTGACCAGAGGAGGAAGCTTATTATTTACCTCTTTTATTCCTGGTGGTCTTCTGCTTTCCACTTGACTTCCTTGTGGAGGCAAAATTTTCTTCTACTTCCAGAGCATCAACCTGGAGTTGATCCAAGGTAGGATATTTTCATTCTCTTAAGGTGAAACCAAATTCAAATTCAAAGGCTCCCAAGAAACTACCCAAGCAGCAACTAAAGGAGGTTTTATCTCAGCAGGAAAGTTGTTATACTGATTATTGAATCTCTTATTAAAATATGAGATATTCTCCTTTGGCTTCTTCCATATGGAATTGACCTTTGTGAGAAGGCACTCATGGTCTCTCCTCTCAACCCATTTTTGTGTGAAGGAGGTTTCTAGTTCCTCCCAAGTGGTGATGGAGGCATCAAGGAGGGTTTTAAACCATTTTCTAACTTCTCCATCAAGGGACTGTAAAAAAAGTCTCAGGACCACATCCAGTTGTTCTACATTCAAGTTCTCAACAAAAGCACAAAAGACCTGAATGTGTCTCTAAGCAAAATTATCATCTTCCCCATTAAGCCTAGGAAAATGATTCAAGTAGTCCTGGGGCATAGCACTTAAGGGTTGAGGTAAGTCAAGCGGCACATACTTGTTTAGTAAAAAGCATTGAAGATCCATCTGGATTGGTGGAGGAGGATTAAAATTTTCTTGAGGGACTGATGTCAAGACCACAGGGGTTGAAGGGGAAGGAGGGCATGTCAATGTCTTAGGAGAAATTTCTGAATTGTGAGAAAAAATGGGCTAAGAACTGGAGGAGGAAGTGACCATGGTTGGTGAGATGGTAGCAGAGATAGGGGGAGTTCTCTCTCTCCAAACTTTTCCGAAAATTATTTTTTTGAGGGTCAGAAACAAATGGGGATTTTTGCTGTGAGGTGTCTGAGAGAGTATGAGGTGTTATAAAATCTAGGGTGATGAATGATAATGAGGGGGGCATGGATTCGCTAAGGTGATGTGAATTAAATCAGAACAGAATTTTCTCACCTACATGAAGGGTTCTCAATTTTCCGTATCCTAGGGGAAAACTCCTTCAATACGTTCCTTGGCAACGGTGCCAAATGATGTTGTCTCTCCCAGAGATAGCCTTGGATTGCTTACAAGACGATTTCCTTGGTACATATAAATTGGTGTGCCTCAAATTATTCTCGAGCAGGAGGAGACACCACCCGTATTCTATACATAGATATCAAAGAGTCGGTTCTTTGATTCAACGATACAATTTGTATGTTTCAGCATTTCTACACACACATAGTTCCCAGAAATAGTATCACTTCAAATACTTACAGTTTAATCAGCTTTATAAGATAAATGAGAGGAGACAAAGAAAAGGGATGACTCAAAATATAGAGCTCAAAGTACCAAGAATTTTATATATAAAATATAGAGCCTGAAACCATAAGATTTACTATAACTATATGAGCGACAGGAAGATGTAATGGACAAAGAAGAAATGAATTATACGCTTCATGCAATATAGTTTTGGAAATATAATTTCAACCCCTCACATAGGTGTATGCATTAACACTTTAACGTAGATGAATCTATAGGCAAGTCTGAAATATCAGAGTATCTATTATCGCATGAATTCAAAGAGGAAAATATACAAGATGAATGAAACAGAGTAATAGACTGTAATATAGAAAAGGAGGAATCATCACTTTTCCTGTAATATTCTGCAAGATCTATGTGACTAAGTGATACAGTTTTCACAAAAATCTGAATTTCTTTTTTATTTTAGAGCCCTTTTTTAGTCCTGCGACCCCCTATTTATAAGAAGATGGGGTGCTATCAATCATGGTTTTATACATAAAATCCTGGGATGAGTTTTCAGCTATGAAGTCAACGTGCTCTCTTGGCTAGGGGAGGTTCTATATCAAAAAAAAATAAGAAGAATAATAATGGCCTCACAAAGGAAGGCACATCATAGAATCGCAGAACATGTAAGACATTAATGAAAAATCCCAATGCCCCATCCCTATAATCACTTTTGTTTCATGGTTGCATTTATTTCACGATGTATGCTTCTGCATTATTCAGTTAACTCTTTCCATTCCATCTTTAAGACCTTCGACACCAAACTTGAGAACGGGTTATGAAGAGCCACTTCTTGAGGTGCCCATACTTGGTTTCAAAATCTCCTTCTCTTGATTCATTGCATAGCTGCCTCTGGGACCGACTCTGTCACTTCGGCCTTAAATTTTCTACTGAATCCCTCGATGCTCTATTCTACATGGTCTCAAAGGCTTGATCTCCTATATCTTCCTCTATAGCTGCTTTCGGCACCAACCTCACCGATTTCTGCCATAAAAGCCTTCTCAGCACAAGCGACACTCTGATCCAACCTGGGGATGTGTTCTTAGTTTAATGATAGAAGTCTCAAGGGTCACGAGCATTCACCTCTTCATACAGGTGAAAGGGCATAAGCTTATACCTATGGAATAGGCGAAATGGCACCTTTGTATTTCCCCCTTAGCCTCTCTTTATTATAGCCCCCTTATTGAAATTCCTTATACGACCGGGGCTGGAACTAAAGGCCTATGTGTTTGGCACTAAAGCTCTCAATAATTACGTGGGGGGCTTTTTCTTTATATTGTAGAAGTCCCTCATCATCCAATTTCATAGACGCGGAAATTTTATGAAATGTGGCTTGTGAAATATCACATCCAGGGCCTTTTCCTTTGTTATTTATTTCTCCCGCATATCAACGCTTTCACTATGTTTTTCCTTGCTCTATGATTTTTCTTTGGAGCGGGCTGACAGTCTGAATGTGAGGTCCTTATAGACCTTGCCATAATACTTTATTGCATCCACAAGGGAAGTCTCGTGTATCACAATCGCTTAACTAGAGGAGAAAGCCCTTAATTCTTTTTGTTGGAGCAGGCCGATAGTCCAAATGTGAGATCCTTATAGACCCTGCCATATTCTTATATTATGTCTAGAAGGGAAGTCTCACATATTGCAATCGCACTACACCGTTGTCTTAACATTTTACCCCTTAACTACTACGATCATTGATATGCGGGGTGACGTCATAACTACAATGTGTCACCCTGTGAGTGGTGACATCATCACTACAATGTGTCACCCTGTGAGTGATAATAGGCAGACCCAACAACAATTATCAACTAAAATACATAATATATATTGGATCCGATAGAATCATTGCAAATCGCAATCGACAGAGCCAGGGGTGTCTTACGGTTTATGAACGCGACATGTGCGATATGCGATTGTGATATCACAATCGCAACCCTAACTATTGGGGGCCGATTTTGTAATGCCTTCCCTTTGTGATGTGTGATTGTGATCATCGCATCACACTCCGGCTTTGCTCTGGGGTCAATTCTTTACCACCGACCTCCCTCTGATCTGCGATTGCAATATCACAAATCAGAACCCGGTAGTGTTGGGGTCGATTTTCTTAACCACGGACCTCTTCCTTCTGTGATCTATGAAATGTAGGGCCAATGGTAGCCTTCCACTTTGCGCTTCCCCATTCGCTAAGAGTTCTGCCATGTCATCTTTTCCTACCACTTGTCCAAGTCAAACTTGAACTTTGACTTTCTCTAACTTATTCATATGAGCTCATATTCGAGTGTCGTTCACATCATTAGAATCAAGATGACGAGCACTTTGATCTGAGGCTAGGTTTATCCATATTCTTCCACTTTGATTTTTAAGCCTTTTTACCATGCCACTAGTACTTTATAAAGATCCACTTGGATCACCCATCAACTGACTGTACCTCCAAATAGGTTAAACACATAAACACTTCTATATCTTCTTTGATCCAGATCTTCAGCCCAGCCTGCATCAACAAAGCCATGAATGTCCAAAATTCTATCCAATCCTAGTCTTCCATGGTAGCACAGACCATAATCACTAGTGCCACGAAAATACATGAAAACTCGCTTCACTGATGTCCAATGATCCTTCCCTAGTTTTGACATAAACCTGCTCAATACTCCCACTGCATGTGCAATGTATGGTCTAGTACATATAATTGCATACATCATGCTATTGACTACACTTGCATATGGAACACGGGACATGTCCTCTTCCTCTTCATGTGTCTTGTCACATTGTTTAACAAATAATTTTACACCTACAGGAATAGGAACCTTCACCGGTTTACTATCCTACATATTAAACCTCTTCAATATTGTCTTGACATACTTCCTCTAGGTTAACTAGAGCTTCCTCTTTGCCTAATCTCATTTAATTTCCATGCCAAAAATATAGTTTGCAGCACCAAGATCCTTCATGTCGAATTTGGAGGACAATTGGGTCTTCAATTCCTGGATAATTTCTTTGTTATTTCAAATCAACAACATGTCATCCACATACAAGACAAAATAAATAATATGGTCACCAATTAATTTAAAATACACACAGTGATCTACTTTTCTTCTGGTGAAGCCAAGTCCCCTTATAAATGTATCAAATTTCTAATACCACATACTTGGTGATTGTTTTAACCCATACAAATACTTTTTTAGCCTACATACCAGTTCTTTCTTACCCTTCACCGCAAATCCTTCAAGTTGCTTCATGTAGATCTCTTCTTCCAAATCCCTGTGAAGAAATGATGTCTTCAAATTCATATGTTCTACCTTAAAATCAAAGGCAGCAGCAACAGATAAAAGAAATCTAATAGAAGTTACCTTGGCAACAGGAGAAAAATATCACCAAAATCAATTCCTAACATCTGGAAATAACCTTTTCCTACCAACCAAGCTTTTTATTTCTCCACCTTTCCTTTTGCATTCATCTTCTTCTTAAAAACCCATTTTCTTCCACTGGATTTCCTTCCAACTGGCAACTTCACTAGATCCCAAGCCGCATTCTTGTCCAAATATGCCATTTCATCAACCATATCCTCTTTCTATATTTGTCCATCCTCTAAATTTACTGCCTCCCTAAAAATTTTGGGATCATCATCAATAATAGATAAAGAAAAATTTGAACATAAATCAAATGGACTATACATTTTTAGTTGCCTTCTTTCTCAAACGGATCTTATCACAACTAGATTTTGTGGCTTTTCATATTTTGATTCGTCTTTTGTTGTAGAGTCTAGTTCTTCCTCCTTTAGCTAAAACTCTATCTTCTTAGGTTCCTTTAGTAGGAATTCATGTTTAATAACATCTTTCACGACTCTAAACACCACATTGCAAATGTACACAACCTTCCTTTTTTCTGGGTTCCAAAGCTTATAACCTTTTAAACCATCCTTATACCCAATAAAGATGCACCATTTAGATTTACTATCCAACTTAGTTCTTTTCTCCTTTGTAACATGTACATGTGCATCACAAACAAATACCCTCAAATGTGAAAGAGAGGGTTTATTACGAGTCCATATCTATTATGGAGACTTATCCTCCAATGTTGATGAAGGTGATATGTTGACCAGGTAACATACAATCTACACCACCTCTACCCAGAATTATTGTCCTAATCCGACACCATTGAGCATGCTTCTTGCATTTTCCATCAACATCTTCGTTCTTTATGCAACTCTGTTTTGCTGAGGTTTGTATGGAGTAGTCTTCTGTCATGCTATACCACACTTCTTACAAAACTCTTCAAATTCATTCTTGTAGAACTCTCCAACATTATCTGCCCTCAGCACCTTTATCTTCTTCTCTGCGTGGTTTTTCCACCAGAGCCTTAAATTCTTTAAACCTGTCAAAGACTTATGATTTCTTCCTAAGGAAATATATCCATGTATTCTTTAAGAATTCATATATAAATGATACATAGTACATAGACTTACCCAATGATGGAACCAACACATGTCAAAACACATCACTATGCACAAGCTCTAATATCCCTTCCGCCCTCTTAGCAGGAGAGGGGAAACTCACCCGATTATGCTTCCCATATACACAATGTTCATAGAAATCGAAATCCAAAGAGAAATTAGAAATGCCTTCTACCATACCATTACCATGAAGTATTTAAAGGCCCTTCTCTCCAATATATCCAAGCCTTTGATGCCATAGCATGGTCTTTTCTCCAGAGACCACTAGATGTTTTTCTCCACCTTCAGGAACCGCAAAAATTTTGCACCCATTAATAACAGTGCTAATCAAAAGCTTGTACAAAGTTCCAATCTAAAATCCACGCATTAATACTAGTGCCCCCCGAATCATCTTGCAAGTATCTTTATCGAACATTGTTTTTACACCTTCATCATCCATCTTGCTTACAGAAATCAAATTTTTATCCAATGCAAGAATATGCAGAACACCCGGAAGTGTTCTAATCCTTCCACCTTGCAACTTCAACTTGACATTTCTGCATCCAACAATTATAGCCTTCCTATCATCCCCTAAGAATACATCACCACCATCATATTTCTCATACTCGCAGAACCACTCCCTGTGAGGAGTGAAGTGAAAGAATGCACTGGAGTCAATTAACCATGCCTCATGATCTACATGTGTACATGAAGAAGAATCCAAGTACACATCCCCATCTTCATCTGAGGTGGTTTTCACCTCTTCAGAAGGAGCATCATCAAATCCCTTTCCTTTCTAGGGAGCTTTAGATCTACAATCCTTTTTGAAGTGCCCTTTCTTTCCGCATTTCCAGCACACCTTTACAATTTTTCCTGGAGATTTAGATCTCCCTCTAGATTTAGATCTCCCACTTGAGGACTTATTTTTGTTTCTATTATAGGATCATCCTCATACAGACAAGGCATCACCATCATGGCCCTCCATATTTTTTTGTCTCATATCCTTCGACAACAGGGATGATACTATTTCATCAAACTGCAAGGTAGTTGTATTGCTACCTATTGCAACAACTAGACTATTCCACGAATCTGGTAGAGAACACAATAAACTGATGCACTTATCTTCATCTAAAATTTTAATATCAACTAGAAACCATTGGCTTACCATAGTATTAAAGGTGCTTAGATGCTTTCTCACTGAGTATCCATCCTTCATCCTCAGGTTATACAACTTTTTGTATAGGAACAATTTATTCACAAGAGACTTAGATTGGTACAATGTCCCTAACTTGTCCCACAAAATCTTTGCCAAAGCTTCCCCTGATACATTCAACAATACTAAATATGGGATAAACAATCGTATTGTGCTCATTAGTTTCCAATCAAAATTCTTCCAGTATTCATTGGAAATTTCCATCGGTTTGGTACCTAGATCTACCGCAATCCACTGATATTTATCAACCAGCAGATCCTCCATCTTGATTTTCCACAACTCAAAACTCTGACCATTAAATTTCTCAATCTCTATCTTTCCATTGCTTTCCATCTTCTTTCACTGCAAGAATCGATCCTGTAGATATCCCACTG
Source organism: Pinus tabuliformis (assembly GCA_031772625.1). NCBI lineage: Eukaryota > Viridiplantae > Streptophyta > Pinopsida > Pinales > Pinaceae > Pinus > Pinus tabuliformis. The sequence continues at coordinate 881,142,050 of CM062811.1, read as the reverse complement.
AACAGGGTCTACCACACGCCCAAGCAAAAACCCCTCAGTAACAAAGGCATACCCTTAAAGCTAAAACACTCTGATACCAAATGTAGTTTTTAACCCTGTACAAAAATTACCTGCCAACGAATTATAAAAAATAGAAAATATGCAATGGAGAGAGCATATAACATAAAAAAGATATACACAGAGATTTCCCCTTGATCCCAAAACTGGGACTACCATATTGATTTTTCATTATATTCCTTTCAATGTTACAATACATATATATACATGTCAAAGCATCCATAAAATACAATCCATTAACCCTAGATTAGAACATAATTGTAGTTCCCTTGATTGGATCTACAAAATACCATGGGTAGAAAACCATTGTGCCCAAAACCATGTGATAAAACCATGTACAAAACCATAGGTAAGTCTGCCCACCTAATATAGGGTCCAAAAAAAATCTCGTGGCAATGCCTCGGACCCCATGTAGGAGCGAAAACCCCCCAACGAGGGGGGATGTGCCCCCTCGTGACCCCCTCATTGCGCCTAGTGCAATGAAGGGGGTGTTTCCCACCCCCCCTTTAACCCCCCAGCTTCGCTTGTGGTGCTAGCATGGAAAGAATATAACACACACCCAACAGCTACTTTACATTTGATCAAGTTTCATATGCATAGGTAAGTTGGGGGTTAAATTTCATGAAGATTGTCTCATGAAAATGTTCATGGTCACTTTGGAAGGAAAGTGAAGATCATGGTACGAAAATTTACCAGTTGCTAATTTATTCTCTTTACAAGATTTTCATACAGTATTCTATGAAAATTACAAAGAACATTACCCATCTTTTTCATTGTTTAGAAATTGTTGTGAATGTTTTAAAAATTTTATTCAACACATTGAAAATGAATTTGTTGATGAAGAGTTAACAAATGAAGAAATCAAAGAAGCATTTTATGAAATTTATTTTTAACAGCAAAAGGAGATATTAGATGATAATAGTCATGATGTATAGTAACATTGTTAGCAGATAATAGTTTCTCCCTTGATTATAGATGAGGGAAATATGAATTTTAATGTTCACATTCATACTCTTTCTCCTGAAATACATGTAGATATCCAACAGCCTTTAGAAATTTCAATAGATCAAGAGAACAATATGGATAGTCAATCAATATGTTCTATAGTTCATCTAACCTTCGATGAAGTCATTGAAGAAGAATTTATTGTTTTAGAGGCCTCTAAAAGTGAAGGAACTATTTAGGATTTTACACCTTTTGAATAGAAAAATCCTGAAAATTTAGACTGCCAAGATATTATTCTTTTTATGTTTGTGGAAAAACCTGTGAACAGTTTTTGAAACCAACGTTTCGGACTAGCTTAGTGAGTCCATCATCATGGCAATGTGATTTGTATTTTGAGAAGGGAGAGCGTGAAAACATTGAGCTATTAATAGTTAATTGAAAAATATTTGATGTCTTCATTTCTTGTCGACTTTCAAATGACTAACTGATTAATATTTATTTATTTTTTAATTTTTAATTTTTATTTATTTATTTATTTATTTATTATTATTATTATTATTATTATTATTATTATTATTTTGTATTGGTTTAATTAGTGATTAATTATATTTAAATTTATTTTTTTATTTATTTTGGTTTAATTAGTGATTGATTATGTATAAATTTTAATTTATTTATTTATTTATTTATTTTATTAGATTCTATGTTATATATTTAAGTTCTTTGCTATGTATTAAATGCTTTACTAGTAATGTATATAATTTTAAAGTAATAGTTTGAAGGTTTATTTAAGTTGACTTATTAAATTATATTTTAAAGAGAGTTAGATAGGGTTGGTTATATTTATTTATTTATTTATTTTATTTTTTATTTTTTATTTTTTTTTATTATGAATTTTTTATTTTATTTAATAAGGGTTTCCAGGTGCTACTTAATTTTAGTCCGTCATCTCTATTCATGTTGTTGGAGGATTTTTCAATTTCAATTGCCTCTTTTACCCTTCTTTTTAAATAATGGTCTTCCTTGTGAATTAATTTTGCTTGTTCCATACAAATATAGTGTGAGGAAGAACTTGCATGCTCTGCAAGACCTGATTTTTCTAACCTGTTTCTTGTACATGAAGTACATGAAATATCACTTTCATATATTCCTCATACACATGTTATGGTTGCTACATTTGAAAGCATTCAAGAATGCAAAAATGTTTTCACTAATGTGCATGACAGGAAACATAAAATGATTGTTCCCATTTCTTTTGAGAATGATCTTGAATTTGATGAAATGGAACAAGGAGTAGCATCTAGAGATCATGGTTACTCTTTCCTTCTTGCTAATCAACACGAGCTATTTTTCCATGCTCTCAAGAACATTTTTACATTTTTGTTGGAATCATCAGAGGATATAAGTATTACAATTTTCATGATTAAAGGAGATAGTTTCAAATGGTATGATGGGTTGTCCTTTTTAAAGGATTTACTTTTGTTTGAGAAGAGTAAAAGAAGAAACCAGTTAAGTAACCATCTGATGTCATGGTTACATTGGAATTTTTGTATCACTTGATCAAGCATCTTTTGTTTCAGTTTAGTAAGTAGGTGTGATGAATAAGCTCAACACTCTGAGCATCCCATTTAGAAGTTCTTGCTTTCAAATTGAAGTATTAGTTGTTTTCACTTTAGTTTTCAGCGTTTTTCAGTTTGATTTTAACCAGTGAATTTTACAATAGAGTTTTCTGTTTCGGAAATGTGTCATTGTGACTTTTAGTTTGTATAATTTGATTTCAGTCAGTTGCAAGTTAGGTTATAGTGCAGGTTGAAAATTGCAATTGTTGAGATGTAAATAGCCCAATGGATTAGGCCTCTGGTCTATCGGGTTCTTACTATGATCCATGATCGACAACATCCCCATGAAGCCAACTCTTATCACATGTATTTAAGTTTGAAATTTTTTAATGCTAACAATTACACTGTCAACAAAATATTTGTAATAAACATGAAAAATGTTGATAATGGGACTATCAGCAATTTTTTATTATAGAAAAGTATTTGAGGAATACACTGACAATGGGAGTGTCATTTTTATCAGGAATTTGTTGATAACTAGACTATCAATGCTATTGTGAGTTTAGTGAATTTAAAAATGCGCTGACAATGGGAGTGTCAGTGTTATCGAATATTTGTTGATAACTGGACTATAATTGCTTTTGTGAATTCAGTAAATTTAAAAATGCACGGACAATGGGAGTTACAGAGTTATCATGTGTTTGAAAATAAAAATAAAAAAGAAAATGCACTCACAACGAGAGTAGCATCGCATTTCTATAAAAATGGTCAGTGAAAACTAAGTTTTTTCTTGTGCAAGTTAGTAATTTCGGGAACTTTTTCCAAACAATTGACAATGCATTTTTCAAAACCAAAAGAGGTTTTTGTCCACAATGGACCCATTAAAAAAACCTCTCCGTTTTCTAACAGCTATCATGGTTTTGGATTTTCGAAGGGATCATTGAACCCTATTTTTTAGGATCTCGTAAGGAAAAATCTCATGGACAGTTGTTGACTTCGATGCCACCTCACCAGATTTGACTTGTTGATCCTTATCTCTAGCCATGACTCCAGCAACAACATGATATTTAGATGCAAATAGGTTTGGAAAGTTTCATATGCGTGTAACTAAGAGATTTATACTTCTATTAATGGATTACTATAATTATTTTTGAGCTACAAACTTGTTTCAGTTATTTTATTGTTTATATAAGCAAAGACTGCAAAAGAAGAAAGGGTTTGTGTTTATTTGAGATATAGTATCCTTGTGTATTTTGAGTAGATCATTAATGAAAAACAATCTTTATGAGCATTTGCAGAAATTCTTGTGTTGTATTTCCCTATCTGTTTTTGGTTTGTTTTATATTTCCTCATGTATGATAAAAATAGTATGAGATTGGGATTCATATTTTATGCTCATTTTTCTTTATTTATTAGGCATTAATAATTGTTGTTCATTTAACCCTCACACTAAATTCCTTCATATTCCTCTAAATCATTGAAGTGTCAAAGGAACTACTACTACCCTTCTTTTGTGTTTTTCTCATCAAAGTTGTGTTTGTATAAGACTTGATTGGGTTAGACTCCATGCCCAATGGTGGAACTGTCATATAGCCCAACCAAATTTTCAATCATTTTCGATAAATACCAGTCATAAAACTCAATTGCAAACCTTCTAGTATGGTGACCTTAAGTAGTTGAGTTTTTTTTAGTGAAAGATCTCTCTTCAGTTTGAAGGGTCAACTTTCAACCTCAAAGAGGTTCGAGGTTACCTTATAGGTTTGCTCGCAGTTGGGTTTCCTCTAAGAGATAAAAGAGCCATGGGAAGGAAACCGAAGAATAGAAACTTGAGGAGATGAATAAGTTGATAAGAAATTTATCTAACAGGCTTGTTAAACTAGAGTTGGAAAAAAAACCCTCCACGACAAAGTCAACCATCTCTAAACCAAAATTTCAACCCTCAATATAGAAGACAACCCTTGCAGCTCTTGAAAAGGGAGAGAAAGGAAGAAAAATATCATATTTATCCACTTGTGTATTTAGAAGATGATCTAAATGAACTTGTTGAAGAAACCATAGAGGTTCAAGAAAACTAGTTCTATTCTCTTTCTAATGAGGAATATGAGATAGAAGAACACAAGGAAGAAAGGGATGACTTGGATGCCCCACTATATGATGGTGAGATTGAAAACTATTGTAGAGAGTTTTTTGACTTCATGCAGACCCAGTTACACAGAAAATATGGCCTCGAGTCTTCGAGGAAAAGGTCTAGAATGCAATATCAAAATTAATAGCCTCCCCACTCAAATCCCCCAAAGTCAATAGAGAAAGGAAAGAAGCTTCTTGACCAAGTCCCACCAAACAAGAAGGAGTCCTTAGACCCAATTTATCATAAGCATGAAGTCCCGAGTACAAAGGAATTTCCTCCCCAAACCAAGCCAATCTATAGTAAGGAGAAGGAACTTGTTTAAGTTGCAAGAGTTGATAGGAACCCCTCTGCCCTTAATTCAAAAAGAGTTGGAGAAGGTCAAAATATCAGTTCCCTAGAATGAATTGTTAAAACAGGCTAATTATAAAGCTCAAGTATCTCAGTTCATTTGTTTTCCCACCATAGCTCCTCTACAAGATATCCTAAACCTACAAGAAGAAAAACCCATGGTTGTATTTGGACCTCATGTTGAGGAGAAAGAACCTTCCACTGCCCCTTTCTATGTTACCTTGGTATTTCATGAGCTCCTACTACACAATTGTATGTTTGACTCAGGAGCTTCTCATAATTGGATTCCCTTGTCTGTCATGGAGTAGTTGGGGCTGAAAATAACAAAACCATATAAATACATGTACTCCTTTGATTCCAAGGGAGTAAAATTATGGGATATGATTAAAGACCTGGTGGTCAATTTGGCTCAAATCTCTATAAAAAGTGTTCTAATGGATATTGTAGTTTTTGACATCCCTCCAAGGCTTGGTATGCCTTTATCCAAGTCATGGGGATCAAAAAATTGGGGGATCTATCAAACTGGATTTGACATATGCTACCATTCTTGTGTTTGGTGGATAAGAACATCAACTATATAGAGAATCAATATTTTTAAAGACATTTACAAGGGTTGATTGTTCAAATAATGCTCTAGTGTATGGTAAAGAGAAGGATTTCTCTTGTTTGTTGTTAGATGAAATGATCAAATAATGGATGAAACATAAGTGGAATGTTCTATCCAGCTAAATAAATAGTCACTAGAGTGTAATAAAGTATGGAAGTTATACTTTTATGGTGCTTATTCCAGGGAAGGAAATGGGGTGGGTGTGTTGTTGATGTCTCCAAAAGGTAGCCTAATTCCTCTCTCCTTCAAGTAGCCTAGAGTTTGAAGCCACTAATCATGTTGTTGAATATGAAGCTTTGTTGTTAGGGCTGCAATCTACTAAAAATATCAACATTGGGTGCTTTGCAGTATTTGGCGATTTAGAGTTGGTGGTGAAACAGCTCATAAATCACTTCCAAACTTAACACCCAAGATTGAAGGCTTACCTAAATAAGGTATGGGATCTGATCAAGAACTTTTTCTTAGCCTTTAATATCCATTTTTTTCCCATAAATAGAAATCGCATGGCTAACTCCTTGGTTGTAGCTACTAGTAACTTTAAGCCTCCTCAAAACCCCTTTCTCAGATACAAATTCGAGGTCAGATACAAACCTTCAATACTAGTCAATGTCAAGTATTAGTAGGTGTTTGAAGATGAGGAAAAAATCAAATTTTTCATGGAGGTTATTGGAGAATTTTCAAACTCGGTGATTGACCAAGAGGATGAGAAAGTGATAGATGAACAAAAATTCAGTTGCGGAGAAACTATTGTTGGACACAAGATTTTACAACTAAAGGGTAACACCATCCCTAGGGCTTTGGTCCCATTAGAAAGGTTGTTTAACTCAAATGATATGGTTTCTAAGCCAACTGAACAAGAGCCTGAAGAGAAGGTGGAAGACTGTAACATTGGTACAAAACCAGACCCTAGAGTAATTAAGTTGGCTAAAGGAGTTCCTAAAGAGTACAAGCAAAGGTATCTGGATCTTTTTAAGAAGTATATGGATGTGTTTTCTTGGTCATATGATGACTTGAAAACATTTGACACTACTATAATTCAACACAAAATTCCTTTGATGAGTGGGTTGAAACCATATAAACAAAAGCTCAAGAAAAATAACCCTATGTTGCTTCCATCAATTGAGAAACAGGTGAGGGAGTTGCTCTGGGCCAAAATTATTGTACCTTTGAGATATTCAGATTGGGTAGAAAATTTAGTCCATGTCTGGAAGAATAATGGAGAAATAAGGTTATGTGTTGACTTTAGGAATATAAACAAGGCCTCACTAAAATATAATTACTCTTTGCCTAAGATGGACTACATTCTGTAGAAGGTGGTAGGGTCTGCTCAGATGTCTGTGATGGATGGCTTCTCTGGATATAAACAAGTCATTGTGCAGCTAGAAGATCAAAATAAAATCACTTTCACTACACCCTAGGGAATGTTTATGTATGCCAAAATTCCCTTTGGACACATAAACGCAGGAGCCATTTTTCAGAGAGCTACGAATATAGCATTTGTTGGATAACATGACAAATTTGTAGTAATTTACCTGGATGACATCACTATTTTCTCAAAAATAGATGAAGAGCACATTAAATACTTATAGCTTACTTTTGAGAAATGCAGAAGGTGTGGTCTATCTTTAAACCCCAAGAAATATTAGTTTTCTCTAAGTGAAGGAAAATTACTGGATGACAATGTGGAAAAGGAAGGATTAAAGATTGATCACAAAAGGGTGGAAGCGATCAATAACATTCCATTACCAAGAAATAAGAAATAAATCCAGGTCTTCTTGGGAAGAATCAACTTTTTAAGAAGGTTTATACCCAATTATGTTGAAATAATCAAAGAAATCATAGAGATGTTGAGGAAGGATAGGGAGGTAAAGTGGACTGTAGAATCTCGAGAATCATTCTCCAAAATCAAAAAGGTTTTTGTAGAATCCAAAGTACTAGTCATCCCAGATTATCAAAATTATTTTTCATTTTTTCTTTTGCTTCTCCCCACACAGTGGTTGTTGTCTTGTTACAAAAAATGATGAAGGATATGAGCAACCAATCACACTATTCAGCCAAGTGTTACGAGATGATGAGCTAAAATACAATATTTTGGAGAAACAGGCCTATGCCTTAGTCAAAGCCCTAATAAATTTTGAATTTATGTCCTACAACCAAATATAACATCTTATGTTCCTACAACTATTGTGAAAGGTATCCTTGTGCAAGGTCATAGTGAGGGAAAAAGAGGCAAGTGGATTGGTAAAATATAGGAATATGACATGGATATCAAACCCAACGAGTTGATCAAAGGGCAGGGGCTAACTAAAAATTTTCCTAATACAAATTTCCAAGCTTTGGGTATAAATTTATTAGTAAGAAAGGATGGAGAAAGTGGAAAAGTAGAGGACCAACAAAGAATCAAGACCTCAACTCAGAAAATCTAGATGAAATACATTGTTTCCCATTAGTATAAACATATTGTCCATTATTTACTTTTTTCTGAGGGATCTAGCCATTTTTTATAAATTAAAACATAGGGCTTTGAGGCTACAAGCCCATAAATTTGTGATCTCAAATGGTCAACTATATTGGAAAGATGCATTGGGGATTTCGATCTTATGCTTCATTGAAGAAGAGATCCATAAAGTGATTGATGAGTTCCATAATTGTGTCTGTGGAGGACATTATAGTTGGAGAGCTACAACCCATAAAATTCTCAAAGTAGGCTTTTATTGGCCTAATTTGTTTGGTGAGGTGCATGCCTATGTTCGGGCCTGTGAGAAATGTCAAATGTTTGCAGAAAAATAGAGGTTGGATCCCCTTCCTTTAATCCTTGTTTTTGTATAAGAACCTTTAAGGAAATGGGGGTTAGACTTCATTGGAGAAATACATCCACCTTCTAGTGGCCAGCACAAATGGATACTCATAGCCACTGATTATTTCACCAAGTGGGTGGAAGCTACCCTAGCTAGAAATGCAACTAATGCAATAGTCATCAAGTTTATGGAGGAAAAGATCCTTCCTAGGTTCAGTTTCCCAAAGAAAATTGTCACTGAAAATGCTCAAGTGTTCAAGTTAGCCAAATTTATTGATTTTTTCCAAAGGTACAACATTATAGTAGGCCATTCCACTACCTATTACCCACAAGGAAATGGATTGGTTGAATCCTCTAATAAAACCTTAGTAAGGATTTTGAAGAAGACAACAGTAGAAAATCAGAAGAACTGGGATTCACCGTTGAAGTTTGCCGAATGGGAAAACATGGTTACCACCAAGAGGCCCACTGGGAAGTCTCCTTTTGAATTAGTGTATGGGAAAGCTGCAATTTTACCTATAAAATTAGCAATGCAAGTAGCTAATATTCTACAAGATGTTGAGGAGGAGCTGAATGCATTGACAAAAAGGATAAATTAGTTGGTAGAGCTTCTAGAAAACAAGGAACAAGTAAACCAGAATTTTCTTGATTATTGTTGAGTAGTAAAAAGGGTCTTTTTAACCTCTATTTACCCTACATTAATCATTAATCCAGGTACGATTTTTTTATCTCAAGGGTGTACTCAGTCTAAGGCGGTCACTAGTTCAAGAGTAATGCTAGTAGTATAGTGCTTTTACAAAAGTAAACAAATGTTGGAAACAAACTCTAAATGTAATGGCAAGAAACTCAAATGCTTTGTAACTAGATCATTCACTTAAGAAACTACAGCAATCATCAGTCAAGGATGCAGTAATGATAACTCTTTCCTTTGTAAACTGATGCAAATGAAAATCAATCAAAGACAAGATCTCCAATCTGAGAACTAGACAGCAGTAGTCAATGCTCGTTATAGTTGTAGATCTTTCTATTCACACCAAAGCAAATGTTGGAAATGAAAATTCAACTTGCAGAAAAGGAACAACAATTAATCTATTGAAAGGATCAAACAACAAAGCTTAATCTACTGGAATGAATTAAGCAACAATCTTAACCAAAAGGAATTGAACAGCAACCTTTAACTAATAAATGAATTGAACAGCAATCTAAGGAAGGAACGGCAAACCTAAGTAAGTCTACGAAATATTGAACAGCAAACTTAATCAAATGTAAACACACAGTGAATCTAGAATGATTGAATCAATAATGTTATTTTAGCATAATAAGCATTAACCATAGTTATAAGGGAACAACAATTGTGATGATAATGGAACAGTAATCCAAATGAATAGCAATCAAAATTATAGGTAAACCATAGCTAAGTGAACAACAATTCCAATCTGTAAATGAATAGTAACATCAATCTATAAATGAATAGCAATGTCAATCTGTAAATAAACAGCAATATCCGAATTAGACAATGCGATATTATTTCAAAATGAACAGCATAACATTTTCAGTTGCAAATAATAATCTTACTATTCAATTACGAATTCAATATAATAGAGCAAGAAATGTTCAGGAACAGAAGATCACTAAATAAAGCAAGTAAAGGAAATCAAACCACACACGACTTGTAATCGGAAAATAATGATACAGAAAGCAAGTGATCCACTAGGGCCGGGCCCTTAGCCACCAGGGACGCACTGTTGTGGTTACTCCAGGATCAGATGATAGAACAACAATGAAGTTTATGTATTAATCATAAAAACAGAGTTACAGCTATCGCTCTTTAAAGAGAGTCGATAATCAAAGTTCAAATTACAACAATGAATTCTATAAGTCAACAATAATCCACCCCCTGGGCTAGCAATGTTGTCCCTTTTTATAATGGCCAGGTGGGTATACTAAAAATACAAATAGCCTTGAGGTAGCGATCCCTCGGGATCAAAGGATCCTGAGGAATTCACCATATTTTTAATCTTCAGTTATCTTTTCATCCTCTTTCATTGATACTGTGCTTCTTCTTCCTTTTCCTAGCCCATGTGCTCCGTTCTCGATTTCCTTGTTTGGATGCGGTTCCCTATCAAAGGGACAGCAGTTGGTTTTGCCTTGTCTTTTCCTCCGGAATGGCGATTTTTCGTTTTCTTCACTTTCTGCATAAAAGGACAATAATTAATCATTTTACATCAATCACAATTCCACTTAATTTTATCATAATCCTTTATCATATGACCATCTTAGAATGTAAAGAAGTTATGAATTAAAGGAAAAGATAAAGAAATAAGTGGAAATTGTATACCTTTTCTAGTGCTCAACAATTATCAAGAGAGGATGAAGTCTCTTTTTGACAGAAAAGAAAAGGATAGTTCCTTGCAACCAGGAGATTTAGTACTTAGGTGGGATGTCAAAACAGAAGATAAAGAAAAACATGGGAAGCTTGATTCTCTTTTGTTTGGACCTTTCAAGATTGTTGAAGCAAAAGGGAACAATACTTTCTTGTTTGGACCTTTCAAGATTGTTGAAGCAAATGGGTGATTGTACTACCTATGGATGGGAAGATTCTCAAGCTTTACTTCCAGTATTGAAGAAGCCCATTCTCACCCATTGTAAATACCGGTAAGCCATTGTAAATACTAGAAATGTTTTATGTTCTTCTTACTTTTGTTATTTTTTATGAAGGTTTGAATAAAATGACTCCAGGCCCAAGGAGTAAGACACTAATCTATGGGTTCTCAATGCATTGCATACAATACATTGTCCCCAGTTGGAGCCGATGTTGTTTCCCTTCATTATTTTTGTAGGGGTGCTAAAGGGTTGCATTTAAGACTTCTAGCTTAAAAAAATAATCAAATTAGTGATGAGGGAAACTTTAGGCCCTGGTGCCATAATAAGGATCTCTAATACCAGAACCCTCATCCATGGAATACTCCACCAGGCGAGCGTAGCGGGGTAAAAAAAAAAATTAGCACAAGCGTGCCTTTTGGTTGAAGTTCGAGCAGATCTCAAAGTGGATCATTGTCCATCTCTGCCCAACCAACCCCTGAAAACATTTCATGGTGGTAACTTATGTGAACGATATACCAGCACTACCCCCTGGAGTTGAATAGTCAAATGAGTGGGCTCGTCGATCCAATGACCCATATTAATTCGAGGGTTAATTGTAGGAGCCCACCTCCCGTTCCTTCACCTATAAGAAGAAGGTGGGGACAACCCGCCTCGTTAGAGTTCCACCAACACCATTTTTCAAGTGAGTGATGAAAGTAAAGGTAAAATAGTAACTTCCTTACCCCATGCTCCCATCCACCTATCACCTTCATCACCCAATATTCCTCCACCATGTGTCCCCCCTATGATGTCATCTAATGTCAGATGACCATTGCCCCTCTCTGCCTATAAAAACCCTTCCCACTCCAAATTTTTGAATTATTTTTACTTTCCTAGTGAAAACTCCTCCCATTGTTCGTTCATTCTACAAAGACGTTCAATCACCAAGTTAGTCCAGAACTCCCCTCCAATGCCATTTTCAATTGTCACCAAGCCAATCAGGTAACCTATCGGCACCCTTCACCTATGAATTGTTTCGATAATTGTCAAAAATTAAGAAATTACCCCCCAAGGCCCCCAAATCCTGGGAAGCCAAACCCTCCTCCAATGTCGAACTGCTCATGGACATGAAGGAACAAATTTCAGACCCCCCTTATTCTTACCACCTGTCAGACCTCTGGTTCAAAATGTACGGCCACCACATCATAGGAAAGGACTCGCTCCGTGTAGTTGATTCGGGGCTATATTATCAAATCACCCCTTCTGTGCATCATTTCCCTAAGTTCATTTCTTGGTTAACTATTGCATACATAGAAGAAAATAATTGTTTTGTTTCCTCCACTGGAGCCAAAATCCTAGAGGTGACCCCAAAGTTGATCCAAAAAGCTCTGATTTACCCAAGCTCCCCTGAACCCCAGCAATTCATAGAAACCACTATGGTTTATAATTATACTACCCTTTCAGCTATTGAACAACAATCCTTTCTACAAATGGTCTTAGCCCCTAGCTTACAGTGCTTACCCATTGCTAATAGTTTCCCAATAATATCTTTTCTAAGTATGTGCAGCCTATTTTGTCTATAATTGCTTATCCTTTTCGGGATGCTAATGAAAATATGGCCAATAAAGCATCCCTAGGATTTCTAAGGGAGATGATGCAGTCAGGCCATCTGTTTAACATACCTTCTTACTTGGTCGAGTCCATAAAATTTCTATTATGCCATTTTCCTACCACCTCCTACTTCTAGTATTATTCTCTATTGTTTTGTATGTTTGTGTACACCCATGTGGATGCATTTGAGTGCCTAGGTCTTAGTCTGATAGCCCCAAAAAAACAGAGGAAGTTGGTTTTTGACAGGGATGTTGTTTTTAGTAGGAGACAAGATAATGATGGCTATTCCCAGTTCATATCCTCCTACATGGCCATTTCTTATCAAATTATTTATAATGTTTCCCCTCCAATAATCCTCCCTCGGAAAAAAGAAATAATTCAATTGAGCAAGGACACCAGGGTGGGAAACTGGTATTTGTTTGAGGATTACATCAAAATTAGGATATACGGGTGTGATCTTCCTCCTTACTACTTGCCTGTATTCATGCGGATGAGGATATTCACCCTTGATTTCATTAGACAAAGACTTAATGTGGACCAAGTCCACTTTGTCCCTTCCGAAAAGGGATATATGTTTAAGTTGGGTAAGCCTATAGGGCCTTTTATTGTTAACTATAGATAGGCCTTCCTAGCAGCTCCAGAATTACTGAAACAAATGAATTTTGATATGGGAGATTTTTGGCATTACAATCCTCATGGTGTCATTGCAAAGAAAAGGGAAAGCATAAAGGCTTCAACTTATGAGCACGAATGTAGGCCTGAGATTGAATGGAAGGCTAACCTTTATTCATGGCCTATTAACACAAAGATGGAGATCGAGACTTCACCAACAAAAGACAAGGCACAGAAAAGGACCGTTGATGAGATAGGGGATGTAGAAATAGAAGATTTACACACCAAAAAAAAATCCCAAGACCTAAGAGATAGAAGAAGAAGAAATCAAGACTAGGTTGGTGAAGACAAAACCATACCAACCAAGCTTCTAGGTGACTTTGGAAGACCCACTACAAGTTCTTGCCTCATCATCCTTAGAGGTAGTCATTCTGAGTTCCACAGGAAGTGCAACTACAATTGAGCCTAGTTGGACTACTTGAAAGGTTACTGAAGAAAGGAACAAGAAAACAAGGGAGGATATGCAGCAGCAAGTGGCATCCCATTTAGTACAATACCATGCCATACTTCTGGCTGCTATGGACTTGGAGAGAAATCAAATGAAATTATCACTGCATCACCCACTAGCACAGTCACTACCATCAGGCTCCCAGTTCAAGGCCCTGGATGTTTCTTTAGACTTGGAAAGTGTCCCTCTACCTGATAAGATCAGCTTACATAGGAAAGTGGGAGATATGTCATACATTGAGCTTAATCGAAATGCAATGATCATAAGCAAGGTTGAGAAATTGTTGGAGAATGTTGCAACAAGATTAAAGCAGGAAAGAGCTAACTCTAGAGATCTACATATACAGAATCAAAACTTCAAGGAGTTGATTTTGAAACTAGGGGTGAATCCATAGGATAAAGCTTCATTTGAAGCCCTTCTTCAAATCTCATAAGTAGTGGTTCAAGAGTTAAGACACAAGCTAAATATGTTAGCCAGCAAACATGTGCAGTCCAAGGAACTTGCACAGGTGGAGGAAGAAAAAGAGATCTTAGAAAAAAGATTTGATAGACAGAAACAATGAGGTGGTGGATCTTAAGCAGTAGGTATTAGAAATTCTATTGAGAATAGACACTCACATTTGTGCCTTGTTGGTGGCTAAGAACCCTCAAGATCCCATAAAATAACTTACAAAGACCCTCACCGAGATCCATCTCTCAGAAGGAGAGCTCAAGAAGGTGTAGAGGACTTAGACACAACCCAGTGAGTCCTGGCACGAAAAGAAAAGAACTTGAGACTATTAGGACTAATCAAGATCTTATCAGTAAGAACTTGTAGGCAACCAATTAGGATATCTTTGAGCTCAAAGGAAAATTGAAAGGAAATATATCTCTCCTGCAAGCTAAGAAACTAGTCTAGGATGAAATAATATAAGAGATGAAAAACAACTGGGAGCACATAACTCTCATGGACAAGCAGAATATTGTGATCAAGGACTATCAGTTATTCATCCTAGAAGCTAAGGAAGAAGGTGAAAATAATTCCAAGAAATTCATCCAGTTTGTAAATGAGAAGCCACTCAATGAGTTGAGGGTTATAGATGTGTTGGATAGGGTGTCTGCTATCATGGAGATCTCCAAAGTAGTTTAGAAGGAGGAGTCCAAGCCAAATTTTAAGAATTCCTAGACATGGTGCTAAAAGATATGGCTACCTTCAACTATGAGTTAAAGGAGAGAGTCAAAACAGGGTTGCATAACTGTTAGGATTTTTTGGGATTGTTGATCTCGTGGGAACAATACAGTCATATGTTAGCTGAGGCGAATAGCAAGGTGGATTCATCTCATGAGAAGAATTCCATCCTGAAAGGTAAAAATGTGGTTAATTATCTAAGAAGGGATTTTTTGCTATTAGGATTGGTGAAGACCTTGTTCCACCCTAGATTGAACTATATAGGGCTCACAAATCTTCAGATTGAATATCAGTGATTCTTTTACGCTCATCTACCAACTCCGATGATGTGGAAAAGATGTGAACAATTCATCAATCCTCCAGTGCTCTAGATCATCTACCCAGCGACGCTGCCTCCTAAACATGTCTATCATGACTAAAGATATTGTTGATTGTGTCGATCATGACACATTGATATTTTATTTTTTATGTAAATATTATGTTTTTAGAGACTCAATGTCAGTTATTTAGGATCTATCTAGTACAACTATTCCACTAAATCATGTTGATATTTTTGTTATGATGATTCAATGAAAAATCAAGAAATAATATTTTGTAAGGGGTTCTCTATCTGAGGCCCTATAAAAATAATTTATGATACAAAACCAAAGGTTATGAAAAAAAAAATTAAGAGGGAAGCTCTACAAATTGTAAATGAAATGTATGCCCTATTGAAGATTAATGAAAGCTTTTGGTAATTCTGTCTCATATGAATGTGTATTATGTATTCTCTCTTTTGTTTGTTCCATATACCCTCACTCTTATTCTCGTATTACATGTAATAGTAGTTGTTGGATATGTTTTTATGAATTCATGGATTCATCTATGTCTAATTTTGATCTAAGATGCGTATGACTGATAAGAATTATTATCCTTAAAATGCGCTCCATGCATCTTAGCACATGATTTGAATGCTTTCTTCATCCACTTCATGTTGAACTTTGATGCACTAAATTCTTAATTTAAGCCCTATGCATTGGTTTTCTTTACTTTATTGATTCTTCTCTCCAATATACTACAAATAACCGACAAAATTACATGCTCATGTAATGTTGGCCGCTAGAGTTAGACATTAATGCTTATATGAGTATTACTTTGATCCATATTTGTATTTATCTTCATAAAGAAGATTATGAACCAATTGTGACTTAAAATATAGTTAAATATTGAGTATAAGGGAACAATTCCAACATATCTTATAAGCACTCATCAAGATGTCCTAGGAACTGGCCTCTCTTCAACCCGGGGGTTGTCTCTAGGAGCTACAATAGATCCTATAGTTCTCTTTATTAAACTAAGAGAATGGCCTCGAGGGAAACCAAATAAGTTAGATGCAGGCATAATAAAGTGTATATAGAAGAGATCCATATGAACTTTGGAGGAATGGGTCCCCTTGCTAATTATAGTAATAAATTTTTTTATTTAAAATATACCACCATTGAAAAAAAGGAGATAATGTAGTCATCGTGGTTTCAAGAGGAGTCCACAACACTTTATGTTGTGAGAAAAATATCGGTTGTAGCTTAAGTGTGGAATGACAAGAGGCCCACAATTAATTCAAGTCAACAGGATTAATCTCCATGCAGAAGCAAGAAAGAAAATGAAAAAGATCAAAGAATGAGAACATTGTCTTAGAGGGGGATACTTTAGTAAGCAGTAGTAGGCGGTCATTTTCAGCCAGAGGAAGAAATATTACATAGGAAGTGAAAGCTTTGCATATTTGGTGAAATACCCAAATTTCATTTAAGATTGTGAGTTTGATTATGTCTAGTAGTCATGTGTTCGTGAAACACAATTGGTATAAGATTTGAATGTTCCTTGGCTTTCAATCAATGTCGTTATGTCAATTGGTGGTCTTTGGTTCATGTGGAGTAACCTTTTGTGAAAGAGGAATTTATTCATGACAAGGAGCTATAAGATTTTTCCTAGTACATTGTCCAATTTGAATCAATTTTTTTTTGGTGCAATTGGTGTAATTCTAAGTAGCAGCCCCTATTTGAAGTATCATGATCTCAAGGTGGAAATGTTAACTATTAGGATGCTCAAGTAAAGTAAGCACAGACTCATCAAACAACCATAAGGTTACAAGAACTGGATGGTAATTCAAATAAGATGCAATATATGTTCAAGGGGGGCATATCACATATGTTAAGTTTATAGAGTAGCAACAACTACAAGAAAGGTGCATGGACTTCTCTTTTTTGTTTTTAGTCTAGCAGATGTCCTTGTTTATGGTGTTTGTAGTTGAGCTTGGATGATAGACTTCAAGTGCCCCATCATGAACATCCCTGGAAGAAGAATTCTGCAAATAAGAATGCATGTCAGCAGCCATACCCTTTGTCAATGGCAGTCAATAATTTGTAGGGGGAGAAGAAGCAGCTTATAGTTATTTTCCATTGATGTCAAAGGGGGAGATAAGCTTATTGGAGAATAAGTTGTGATGGCCCATGTAGATGATAGAAATCCATTGGTGTCTCATGCAAGGATAAGTGTGGAAGTAGCATAAGGATTGGCCATAAATGTGGAGAAATGATGAGGTGTTTCCATCAATGAAAAAGGGGGAGATTGTTGGACAATTGGCATTTTCAGATTGCTAGTGACAAAACATGTGTTGGCATTGATGTCAACCAGACTAGCATGGGCGTTGGTGGCAACATATGTGCTGGCATTGTATTGATGTCCACTAGGCTAGTTGTGATGGCAACTAGACTAGCACTAATGTGCTTGATGCATCAAGCTCATGGGAGTACCATGGTTACTACAAACTCTGGTAGAGAACCATCATATTAGCAGGATATGAAAAGAAGTTATAAAGTCTTATAGCCATGATGATTAGGGAGTCCCAGGGGATTCTACCTTACAAGTTTAGCTTAGATTATCTTTGAGATGGCATAGTTGAATTATTCTTGGAAAGAGATTTTCAACGGTATATTAAAGTCCATAAATGGCCTCTTACATTGAGAGATATTGTTGGTCAAATTTTTCATATTAAAAGGTCAACAAACATGGTTCCATGGCTCAATTAGTTCCGCATAGACTTTATGTTTCGTGTGAAATTTCTTTGTTAAATAAATTTTGGACTTAACTATTTTTGGAGTAAGGTCAGGTTGCATAACAAAGCTTGGCAAGAGAACAAAGCCCTAACCCCCGACCCTTGACCTGTGTGGGACCAACTACCAAGTCAGGCTCATGACTAGTTGGTAGTCGACCAAGTCAGAAAGTGGGTCTAGTTGGTACGAACCAAAGGTCGGGTCATGCAGCAGAGTTTTACAAGAGAAAAAAGCCCCAACCCTCAACCCCAAACCTATGTGGGACCTACTATAGGAAAAACATTGGTAGATATTATGCATAGAGTATAGATGGCAGACTGTAATTGGCTCACGGTGATGTGTTGATAGCAACGTTGTAGATGATGTCAGCATGATGTGGAAGTACGGAGGACACATGGCAGGAATATTCGACACTTTTGGGGTGGCCTAGTGGGCTAAATCTAGGTGACATGGGTCACCATGCAAAAGCTACCACGTGGCCTAGATGATGTTAGCATGACATAAGCTGATGAAATGGCATAATATTGAAGTTTGTGCCAAGGGGTTTTTTTGTAAAGTGTATTTGGTTTTCGACATTGAACAAATAGAATAGGACAAAACAATGAAAAAGGACCCAAGTCGGGCCTACAGGAAAATCAAACCTCCAAGCTAGTCAGACCTATGGGAAAGTCGAGGTCGAGTAAAACACAGATGCATAATAGTTGGATGGGGCTGACTCACGACATCCTCACCAACATTGAAAGGTTTTCCCTGGAGTCAGTTTTGCAGTGTTTTTCAATGTTAAAGAATTTTCGGGCCTTGAGGTCTAGTCGAGAATTCAAAGGAAAAAACAGATGCATAACAGGTGAAGTAGGCCAACCCACAACCTTTCGACCTCCCAAACTATATTGGAAGGCATGCCCAAGTCATTGTTATGTGATGTTTCTGCATGTTATATGACCAATGGCCTTTGTGGTAGATGTAAAGTATTGCATGCTTACTACATAGGGTCATATGACCCAAGGCTTGAATAACATACTAAAAAACCCAAAGTAAATGGCGTAGACAGAAAAATTGGGATACAAGGAAATGAGGTCCATGAACTGCTCAGAGAATGTTGTATCAAGGAAACAAGTACCATGACTTGTAGTATATTAATGGATTCTGGCACAGTCAAACTTGAGTGCTCCTCATGAAACGAAAAGATAAATGAGAAAATGGACCTAGGAGTAATGGAGATTAGACCAAGCTTAGAAATGCCATGCTAAATTACATCCTAAGAGTTGGAGTACCATGTTGTTTGTATAGGAAAAATTCAATGGAGGAAATACTTTAGCATGTAGGTGGACCGAGAATAAATTCTCAACCTGGAAAAACCACCAGAGCCCATTCTTAAATTTAATATTGCTACAGTGACTAAGTGTTTGGATGTAACAGTATAATGGAGAGCCTTATAGTAGTAAACACTTAGGAAAATTGAAGCACATAGTGAACCATTTTGAAGGACCACAAACATTGAGTGTGAATAGCAGGAGAGATTACATTGATCCCTAAGTAACATTTGAACAAAGTAGAGGATTGTTGTAGTGTAATGTCAGGGAGATTGTGGCATTGTTGAGAGAGCTAAGTGGATAGCTTTGTGTATGTGAGGTGGCTACAGAGAGAGACCAAGATAGTGCCTGATTTGTTGTGAAAAGTCCGTATGTTCCTATCTAGAAGGAGTGGGATGACAGCAGAGAAAAATGTGTGGAGTATGCTTAAAAAATGATGAAGGTCAAGAGCTATTGAATGTTGATTGAATAAGGGTTGAGAGTTGAGATTAATGTGTGTTTTTGTAACTTGAGCAAATGACAGAGTGTTGCATGGGTAGAATAAAGAGAAGGTTGCAGAGGATAATAGTGAGTTGGTAATTGCAAAAATCCATGAATTTGGTGCTTCATTTGATGCTTATGGTAAGTTGATCAGGTGTCTACCAAAGAGGGGAGTTGGTGCTTCTTGCTATCGGGTACTAGCAAGCAATCAGAGGGAGTTGGTTCTTCCTACTAGTGGGTGCTAGCAAATGATAAAAAGGGAGTTGTTACTTCCTGTGAGTGGAGGTTCACAAAAATTGATGTAATAGAGTAGGAGCTCATATTTACATCATAATACAAACAATATTTGGTGGTTTTTCTCTTAGAAGGATTTCCACATTAAACCTTTGTCTCTCATGTGTATGATTCTCATGTTATGCGTGTCCATGCATCAATTTGTATTTTTATTATATGATGTGTTGTTGTTGGTCACATGAATGGTTCCCAAGTTTGATTGATAAAATAAAATTGGCATAAAAAGTTGAAGTTAGGCTAAATACTTTTCACCCCCCCTCTCAGTATTTAACATTGTTTCCATCAAATTTTACTAAAATGGGAAATATGCAGTTTCAAGTATACGTTGTGAGCGGTAAAAAGGTTAAATGAATTATTGGAAAATGTAACAAAATGGTAGCCCAAAACTCACCAAGATGATTTTCTCTTAATAATAGTAAAAAATATTTCTTGTTATAACTAATCAATTCCTTGACTTGGTTGGCACATACAAGTGAAATATTGGACTTGACTTCGTGCACATTGATGATGAATGATTTATCATCTATGATGAGGCAATATTGGTTGACTTTCTACATGAAAATTGCATTCCACATAACATGTAGGGACTCCCAAACATGACTACACATACATCAAGTTTTACTACATCAAATTCTACTTCATAAATATACACAACATTAATAGAAAATTTTATTCTATATTGTTTTGTTACCTTGATTTATGCATCCTTATTTACCCATCCTAATGGATATGGGCTAGGATGATCATACACCTCCAATCCAAGTTTATTGACCATATCCCTTACAGTGAGATTGGCCTAGGAACATGAGTCAAAAAGGGCATCTATCTTGTACTTTCTGACCTAGAACTTAATAAGGAAGAGTTTAGTTATCTCCTTCCCTTGAGAGTGATGAAGGCCACTAAAATTCATCTCCTTCTACACTAATGTGTGAACAATCTTCCCATCCACATTGAAGTTGCTTTCCACTTAATTTCGTGGATTTGTGGCTACAAGATTCTTTTACTTCCCATCCTTCTTGTAGTTCTTCAAGTTGAGCTTTGGATGTAGTTTTTATCACATATTTCAATGTGAACACTAATGTTGTAGTGGATGCATTGATTGTTAGGGTACTTTCACTAATGTGCACTGGTTTTTTTCTTCTTATCCTTTCCCCTTTTATACTTGTTTTTCCCCTCCTCAAAAAAAATTGGTGCTATTTTTGCTTTGAACCACTTGACTACCCTTTATTTTGGCCTTTGCTTTCCAAATATTGTGCCTATCCACAAGTCTTGTCCATTACCATTGATTTAAAAATCATCACCTGTGTAACAATCCCTAGTTCATTTTTCATGTAAATAAAATAAAACCAAGGTCACGAGACATGTATTCCAAGTTGAACAGTGGGTAAACATTATAGTGGGCATCGCTTGTGGTTTATTAATGGCTATTGAAATTGGAAAAGGAAAAAAGGCAATAAATTACATTAATATGAGAAATAAAGGAAAATAGGAGAAAAGGGAGATGAAGAGACAAAAATATGCATGAAAAGGAAATTAGAGAGAAAATGAAGGAAAATAAAGAAAAAATGGAAAAAGAAAGGAAGAGACTAGGCATCAATGATAGATGAAAAGACAAAAATATGCATGCAAAGGAACTTAGAGAGAAAATGAAGAAAAATGAAGAAAAAAGGGAAAAAGAAAGGAAGATACTTAGTAGGCATAAATGATAAAAAGGCATCAGAGAAACAATTCACATATTTTGTTAGTTCTAGCTTTGATCACTTTCAGAAAGAGAGCTCTAAGAGAAGAGAGAGGAAGCACTTGGACAAGGAAGTAAGCAAAGGAAAGAAAGGGAGGGCAAGCAAAATATTGGAACAACAACTACAGTGGGTTTACATTGCAGGTAATAGGTTGCATGTGTGATTTTCTTGTTGATATTTGAATGCATGGTACATGAATGTGGTTATTTGGTTGTCATTGGCATGGGATTTTCCTAGATTGATAATTGTTTCAGCATTGCCTTGCCATTTCCTAGATATCCATGTTGTTGTGGGTTCCTTGTTTTGGTTTAAGATTTGAATGGCCAGTAGACTTTAGATCCTGGTGAGGTGGTCTCAGGAAAATTCCCAAGGGTCAAGGGTGGAGATGGGAATTTTCCTAGAACTCTTGACAGATGGGTGGGGACTAGAAAAAGCCTTTGGGTAAGGTGAAGAAAGTTGAAGGAATCCAAGCTTCTTTGATGTTATTGATTTTTATAACGGTTCAGGTGAAATCACTGTGGTTAAGGGTTGAGGTGGTTTTTCCTCTAGAAGCCCTGGTCGGTTTTATTTTGATTTAACCCAAATGATACCACATTCATGCTTGTAACATGGTACAAGAGTGATTGGTTGAAAGAGAGATTTGGTCCAACTCAATCTACGGTCAGGTGGTGTGTCGAAGTCCCTAACTTGGTTGGCTTTTTCATATGTTAATATGATTTATTTTCTTACTGTGATATATGAGCACATGTACTAGTTATTGTGTTTATTTTATGGTTGATTTGTCAAATATTATATTCTTGTTATATGTTGGTTATATACATGGTTATATGATGTGTTCTTGCCACGAATATTCTTCATGATTTGATAAGTTATTGAATGATAGGTGAATGCATGGGCTAACAAGTGTTGTTGTAGGTAGCTTCAGAGGGCATTGAGCCTTCTTGATGATTCTCTGATGAAATTAAAAATATTATTATCAGATATGCATTCATGACCTGTAACTATTATGTTTACAGCATGTTTGACGAAATGTCTATTCTATGACTCGCATGTTTTTAGAAAGATCTAGCCCTAATATTTATTTTTTAGACTTGCTATCATCTTAGACCTAATTATGGAAAGTTATGAGAAATTCTAAGTAGTGGCCTATAGGCCAACCCTAAAAAAGTGGTACACATCTCACAACTGTTGGTACAAAACTAGCAAATTTCGGTCATAACCACATGCAGGAAGGCTTGTGAGTGTGGTTGGAGCCTTGCAACGACATACACAGTGTGTCAAGGGTGAAATTGGGATGTAAATATTGTGAAAAGAAGTTCCAGCTCAGGGATTGATCACGAGGGGTGGTTTTCAGACTCATGAGTAATCTAGTGTCCTTGATGGGTGGCAGTAAGTGTTCTTGTTATGAAACCAGCTCACAAAAAGATAGAAAAGATAGATCAATGACTTATAAACTAGCCTCTTCGAGGGGGAAACCTCCTTTGCATTACACAAATGAACAATTCTTGGATGATACAAATGACAAAACCTCCTTTCTATATATAGGAGTCTAAGGGGTCACAATATAACCAAATCCGACCTAACAATAATAACATAAGGGCACAAAAATAACAATAGTGGGCTTCTATGGGGCACAATAATAACAATATGGGGACAATAGGGGCACAACAATAACAATAAGGGATACAATGACAATAGTAATGGGGAAATAACTAGTATTATAGGGACCTAACATGCCCCTCTCCTTCAAAAGAGTGTTGTCCTCAACACTTGAGTAGTTTTGGATGCTTCTGTATAAAATTCTCACCCTCCCATGTGGAATATTCAATGGGTAACTTCTTCCACTTGATGAGATACTCTGAAATTGATCGATTTTGTTGTTGTCGAGTTCTTGTTTCTTTGACTGCTTCAAGTTCCAATATGATTTTTCCCTCCTCATCAAGTTCTGGAAATATTTTTTGAACTGGGAGCTTGTCACATATAACCTTCTTTAAACATGACACATGGAAAACTGGGTGCACTCAGGAAGCTACAGGAAGCTCCAATTTGTATGCCATAGTACCCATATTTTGCAACACCTTGTACGGACCATAATACTTTGGTGATAATTGATTATCCTTCTTAGCTTGATTGAGATACATTTTTTTTATATGGTTGTAGCTGTAGGAATACCCAATCACTTACATCAAAACTTCTTTAGCTACGATGTTGATCTGCCTGCTATTTCATTTTATTCTTAGCCAAGGTGAGGTTATCATTTAAGAGTTGAGAACTCATTTTTGATGCTCGATGTGATCTTCCACTGCTTGAACCTTAGAATTTTCTCTTAAATATGATGTGATGGATGGTGGATGATATCCATAAAGTGCCATAAATGGGGTCATTTTTGTTGCAGTATGGAAGGAAGTGTTATACCACCATTCAGTCAAAGTGAACCATTTGACCCATTATGTCTGTTTATTAGATACAAAGAAACGAAGATGTCCTTCCAAACATTTGTTTACTATCTCAGTTTTCCCATCAGATTGAGGATGATAAGATGAGCTATAAGCTAACTAAGTACCAAGCCAAGAAAATAATTTTATCCAAAAAATTTCAGTGAAAATGGGATCTCTGTCGCTTACAATAATCTTTGGGTTTCCATGTAGCTTTTGAATTGTTTCCATAAATGCAGTAGAAATTGTACTCGCTTTAAATGGATGAGATAATGCACAAAATTGTGCATACTTGGTAAGTCTGTCAACTACCACCATGATAACACTCTTTCCTTTAGACATGGGTAAACCTGTGATAACTTCCATTGAAACCTCCTCCCAACGTTGGCTTGGAATGGATAAAGGTTGTAATAGACCTGGGGTCTTAATTGTTTCAACTTTATTTTTTTGGCAAACCAAAAATTCCGCCACAAACTTTTGAATATCTGATTTAAGGCCATCCCAAAACAATTCCTTCTTAACCCTACGGTAAGTTTTTAGAAATCCAGAATTCCCTCCTAAGGGAGAATTATGCAATTCCCTAAGAATCTTTTGTTTGGGTTGGGAATTCTTACATAGGTATAACCGATCTTTGTACCATAACGACTCATTTTTCCATCTAAATGTATCAAATGTATTGGGATATTGTTATAACATTTGAATGAGTGCCCACACTTGTTCGTGATTCTTCCATTCATCCTTTACTTCATTTATCCAAACTGGTTGGATAATAGGAATGGCGCAAAGAAATGCTTCCACATCCTCATCCTTTCTTGATAGTGCATATGCCACAACATTCTTCCCTTTTGTTAGTCTCCTATACCAATAGGGTTTCATTTTTCATGATTGACAGTGGAAGTGCCAAAAATGTTCATCTTTGTTGTTACAAAGGTTCCATATTTTGTGAAAGGAAAAGACAATTAAAAAATGAAAAGAGGGTATGCCTTAAAAGAATAATCAAAAGGCAAGAAAATGAATTGGTCAGAAAGAATAATTGAAATGAACCCCAAAGAAAGACCAGGAAAGTGGCTAACCAAAATGCCACTGCTATCTTGATGGATGGCCCGACAGTTCAAACTGGACCATGCCATGTTTTAAATTGCTTGTTCTAGACTAGAGAATGAATACCTGTCCAAACAGTTCAAGCTTGGCAGATGAGTAGCTACATAGAGAAAGGAAGGAGCCTAACTGCTTAATTTGGGCCCTTGGAAGACATAAGGGTAGATTTAGATAGGAGGACAGCCAAAAGAAAAGAGGATTATCAGGGTTTGCAAGGCTAAGTGCACCCATCCAAGAGAAGAAAAAATGTTAGGTCTATTAGGCAGGGTAGGCAGTTGGATGTTGCAGAAGCAAGGTCTGACCACGTGATATATTGAGAATCATATCTTATCTCATCAATAAGAAAAGGGCAAGTACAATGGTCCATATGGCAAACTATCAAACCATGTCTAACTTCCCTCATTCCCTTCAAAAGGTTTCTTACTAATATCCCCTTGAGGACTTTAGGATCTGCTTAAATAGTCCTTCTTATATTTCTCCCTTGAGAAAGTCATGTCAAGTTGTGACCTTCTTCTTCAAAAAAGAAGCCACATTTCTTGTGTAAAGCCCTCACATCATACTTCATCCATTTCTGGTTTCTAAGTTTCAATTCTCAAGCTCAATTTCCCCCACACACTCCACCTTACATACCCATATTAACTATTAACCCTATTATATAGCTCCCTAGTTACATCCCCACCCCTATTTTCTATCAAAAACTATATAAAATTCCCAAAAAACATGTTAACTACCCCCCCCCTTAGCATTATAGCTAAGTAACATGGTTATGGGAGACATTAGTCCATCTGGGGCTATAGTCAACCCTTCTGCGTCCTTACCCCGGAATTAGTCTAAACCCCTGGTTAAGATTAATAGCCTATACCTAAACCCCTACTCCCCTAAACCCTTGAAATTTACCCCGCAGTATAAACCCAATCTTAAATGTTTAAATGTTTTTATTAAACATTATGGCGCAATGACCCGCATTAATCCGACCCCCAAAAAAACCCACCCGAACTAAAGTTTCAAACCCGCGCCACAAAATATTATCTAAAATAATGGGCAGGTCCCGCTCCGAAACCTGCACGCCACGTCGGAGGCCCCGCCAGCCGTCGATCTCCCACCACGCCCGATCCAATGGTGGGCGGGTGTCTGAGCTGCCAACATGCCAGGCTTTAACGTCTAGGGGATGGGCGGTTTTGCCGCCGTACCCCCCCCCCCCCCCCCCCACGTGCTGACAGCCCGGGGTGTTCAGAGGCCTCCCCCCCGAAACCGCTTCTGCTCAAAGGCGGTGCAGGGAAACCGAAAACCGCCATCCAGAAACCACCCTCCGCCCATAACGTCAGCATTCCCGTCACCGTGACATCATACCTGGTCCCCCGTCGCTGCCCCACGTCGCCCGCCATGCTGTCCTTCCGCGCCCACGCTGTGCCACCATGTCCCGCCATGTCATCATCCCAGTCAGCATCCACGTCACCTGTCTGTACCCGGGGCCCGCTGATGACGTCATGCTGACGTCATCACGGGAAAGCGCCAAAAGTGCGTATGCACCAAATTTTTGTTAAAAACGCCGAAAGTGACCATTTTCGGTCATTTTCATTGTACAATTGCGGCTGCGCTGTTCTGCTGTTCACTCCCAACTACCTCCAGATTTCAAATTTCATCACTTTGGACGCTGCCACCTGCAAAGTCGACGTCAATCTTCGCCCTTCAATCAACTCGACCACCCTCAGCGTTAGCTAATCCAGGTATTTGCCAAATTCAACCTGTTTGCCCGTGTTCTTCCCGTTCTCTGCAATTTTTTCCGCTAAATTGCCTACAAAACTCCTAAATTTAATGGTGTTGTCCTGTAAATGTTGGCCTAAATAATCTAAGGCACCCCCTGTTTAAGAGAGCCACGCACTGTTCATAATTTCACTGTCACAGAATCGTTTTCGGGCTTGAATTTTCGATATAGTCTCACACCTGCCCAGCATTGTTCCCTTTTGCCGTGTTTCGATTCAAGCTCTCAGTGCATTAAGCTGCAATCCTTTTCTCCTCTGCATTTGCCCTCACTGTCTCTAAATTCTGAGAGTTCACCAGAAGAAACCAAAGCTCAAATCAAACTCTGCAAATTGTTCTTTTCAATATAGCAACTTTGGCTTCAGCTAGACTCATTCTGCCACTCCTCTTCAAATCCTCATAAGCTATCATCTTCAGCCTGTTATACTCAAAAACTTCATTCTAAAGATAACACCTGAAAGTTCTATAATGGCTACACCATCAGCTCTTAGTGTCACTCCTATGAATCCACCAAAAAAGGAGCTTGAAGCCATGCCTCTTGCTGATAGAGATTACCTTATCCAAGATCTTGTTGGTGACAGAAACCACTTGCAGACCTTCTGCCAGTTGAGAAATAGCTATCTAAGCAACAATGACACATATGGTATATGGGAGTCTAATCTGCCTTATTATTTCCTCCCATCTGTTATTATTTTTCCAGAGATCATCTGCTTATGTGCTGAGAACTATGATCCAACTCAGAGAACTATTAAGTCTCCATCTGGGAACATACTTTTCCACATTAATCCTGACTCCATCAACCAAATGCTCAATTTCAAGCAGACTCAGCTGTTGTTTCCCTTCTCCATGAACTATTTGCTGGATGCAGGCTCCAAACTCTCCAGTGCTGACATTGAAAAGATCACCAAGACATTCATGAGGGCAGACCGCCAGCCTACAGGCCCACCTCCTTTCTTATATGTCCATTTCAATGAGGTAGGCAAGCCCCTAGTTGATATGATCTCTTATGTGCTGGGCTTCAAAACCAGTGAGCACATTGATGAAACAGTGTTGGTATTATTAGCTTCATATAGTCCAGGCCAGCCCCATGCTTACAAGTATAACTTTGGCAAGTTTATAGCCAATAAAATACATGACCAGCTATTGAAAGTGGATAGGGAGGGAGTATTCAAATATTCATCATATATCTACCACTTATTCATGTATTACCAGTCTGAAAGCTTCCAATGCCCCATCAAGAAATTGGATTCTAGGGGTGAAAGGAGGTCTGTCATCTTCTGGTCATCAGTTTTCCACGAATTTCAAAACTATCCATATTCTTACTGTGAGTTTGTCGACCAATTTGTTTACCCAAAATCTTGCCTCTTAATGAGATCCCCTCCTCCCAGACTGTCATTTGAAATTCAAAAGACCTTGCAGCTGTCCAAGAGCTATAAAATAGGTGATTGGTACCTATATCAAAACCATAATGTCATCAGAATTTATGGCTGTGAGCTTTTTCCTTACAGGCTTCCAAGGTATGTACCAATGAGATTGTTTGCCTTGGAATACTATAGGCAACTCATTAGTTCTGACCTCACCCACTTTCATAGTGCCAAAAAGAAAGCCCACCTCAAATTCAAAGACCATCTAGGCCCCTTGATCATGAACAAGAAAGAAGGTTGGCAAGATGCTGATCAAATTCTCAGGGACAAATATAAACTAAAGAGGAGTTTCTGGTGGGTCCCTTATGACCCGGAAGGTTTTATCAGTGCCAGAAGAGTTAAGTATAGGCTGCTAGGTTATGACCACTGTAAATATCCACAAATTGAGCAGTATGCCAACCAAGATGAGTGGTTGCAAGGTACATTAGTTGAGGAATTAACTCAAGAGGAAATAATGGAGAAAAATGTCAAGGATTTAGAAAAAACTCTTGACTTGGATTCTGTGCAGCAGGTAACATTCAAGCTGCCACATCAAATTGGAGAAGGCACATCCACTGCTGCAGCCACACCAGCTGCCCAGCGACCATCTACATCAGCAACAAGTACAGCAAAGGGCAAGGGGATAATGGGTGCAGAAGAAGAAGTGGTCACAGAGCAGTCTGCCTCTTCAATAGGGCAACATCAAGAACAGACTCCTCCACAACAAACAGAAGCACCAACAGTGCCTGCCTTGCAGACTCCTGCACATGAGGAAAGAGGCAGAAAACGAGACTGAGATGAGTCCACACCTGCTAGTGGGTCCACTTAGTAGCCCGAAGCCAAGAGGCAAAAGGTTGATTCTCCAGTTGTGGAAGAAATAAGTGAAGAAATCCTTGGAAGCCCAAGGAAAGATAAAGAAGACAGTCAACAAATAGCCACAAGCTCTTTTCAATAAGAGCAGGAAAGACAGCATGGCATGGAGGTGTCCTCCTCCACTCAGCAAAGCAAGAAGCCATCTAGCACCAAGGCCACCTTTAAAGAAATTAAGGCACAGAATGAGCTGCTAAGAGTGCAGTTATATAACCAATTTCTCAAGGCAACACCGGCCAAACAAGAAAGGCTGATGGTAGCATATGACATCAAAGAGGAAAAGATGATCCTCAGCCATTTTAAACCCAAAGTACAGCAGCCTCACTCAGCTGCAGATTATGTCAGAACAAAGTTGTAGGTTATGGCAAAAGACATTCACCCCATGGATCAAATAGAACTGCATAAGCAAACAGGGGAAATGGTCTATGCCACATTGGTAGACAAAGCCACAATGGCCCATGAGTTAAAGGAATCTCTGAGGAACACTAATACTCAGCTTGATTTGGAAAGAATGTCCTCCACAGCCAAAGACAACAGAATCAAAACAATGGAGGACATTATTGTGGACTTAGGACATGATCCTAAGGATCCTAAGGGTATAAGGGCCCTTATGAAGAAGAAGGATGATGATATTGCTGCAATGAAAAAGAGATTGAGATTGCTCCCTACTGAGCACCCTCAAACAGGAGAATTGCAGAAAGAGAAAGAAGCTGAGGATCAATTGGATTTGATGATGAAACTGAACCAAAGAGTAATTTATTTGGAAGGGGAATTGGAGAGAGCACTGCAAGACAAATAGGGAGAGTCAACCTCCCAACCTCCTCAAACTGCCCCAACCACTGCAGCAACTACAGAAGCAGCAGTAACCCCTCCAACGGCTACAACAACTTCAGATGTGGCAGCGGCAACAACAACAATCCCTGGGTCTAGCATAAGCATGGATGAATTGACAAAAGCTGTCAAATAGCTGGAGTTGCAAGCAACAGAGATTAAACAAGCCAAAGAAAAATTGGTTGAGCTGGAAACAAAATATGACAAGTCCAAAATGACAGTAGCTGAGCAAACCAGAGAGATTAAGGCCCTGAAAGACAAAATAAAGGCCTTGGAAAAGGAACTGAATTTAGAGAAGACTCTGGCTGAGATAAAGAAAATTTTGTGGACCCGGATTGACCACTCTATCACCAAACAGTGGAAATCAATCAAAACAGTGCATGAGCAGATTGAGTTAATAGGCCAAGCTCAAATTGAAAGCCAAAAGGCCAGAGCAGCACTAGGAAATATGCCTGAGCAGGCCAGCAAAATGATACATTTCCTCAACACTCACACCAAGGAGGAGTTGGCAGCCTTAGACATCAGCAGCAGAACTGATACTGTTCTAACAGCCAAAAAGGTGCTGACCCTCCGAAATTTTGTACAGAATTTGGAGAGAAAATGTCAAGAAATGCAGGCTGAGGTTGATGACTACAAGCTTAGAATGGGTGCATTACAAGGCAAAGGATTACCAAGCCTATTGACCGGTGCAGGAAGACTGCTCACCCGTGAGCAATATGCCACTAGAATGACCAATTTCATTGCAAATCAGATCACAACATCCACTAGCACTTCAGAAGAAATAGGACCTCCATCAGGGCAGAGCCTATATGACAAGCTAGAAAATTTATTCTACATTTAGCATGAAATCAATCACCTGTTTGAGGTCCCACCAAATTTTTACAGGTACACAGAGGCAGATGAAACTCTAATAAAAATACGAAGACACCAGCTACCTAAAGAAGATTGGTGGCAAGCAATGCTGCAAATTTTTCCCCAATGATCTCAGTTCGGTCTCTTCTAATCAGCCTCAGGTCAACAAAAGTTAATGCAGCATGAAGACAGCAGGCAGAGCGGGTGAGAGTAATGACTCAGCAAAATACTGGGACAACAAGCCAAAGAAGGGAAACACGCAGATTTTGGACGGCGCAGCTCCAGCGGACTCAATGGGTCACAAAAGTCAAAACTTCCTGACAAGATGGATAGCAAATGCACTAAATAGTTATTACAGCATTTACTCTATCAGCTGTAATTCCTCAGGGGTTGGCATAGAATTTATGAGCCATTAACTCCTCAGCTAGATATTTTGTATCTAATTTTTGTATATATACCTCCCCACACAACGTATTTGGGGTTGGTGATTTTCTCTCTGATACACTGTTTTGTATATTTTCAGACTATCTAATACAAATGGCTGGAAAATTTCATGATCTCTGCACTGTTTGATGTCAAAGTGATGATCTGCATTCTGCTACAGAATTCCTGTGTTGTTTGATGGAACAATAAGTTATCCTAAACTATGTTTTGTCTTTCTATGTTTGTTCAACTCAGATATATGTTTCATTAGCTTAGCAATAGAGAAAAAGAATAGTACAGGAATTGTTTGAATACACCCTATGCTCAATCTCTGTTGTTAAAATTGTTTTCTTCAGGCCTAATCGTAAACATGAATTCTTAGCTGCTCATGTTTGTATTTGTTCTATCATTATGAATGTTGTTCAGGAATTCTTAAAAGCTCCTAAATAATGTTCCCACTATTCCCTCTATCAGTTTAGTGAAAGATCCTTAGTTGCCTTTCACTCCCTGATCTCATCCCATCATATTACAGATTTGAAAAATTGTTCCATAGATGCTTGTCTGGCTCTGTAGCATAACCTTTTCCTCAAAAGAACACTTCCAGCAGTTCACCATCATCAACTCCATGCCCAATGGCCTAGATCATTCTGCAAAAACATACATGTTCTGACTGAAATCATCATCCCAACAAATTCAAAACAAAATCCTGTGCACCATAACTAGCCTAAAACTACACCAAAACAAAGCTAAATCAGAAAGAGAGAGCCCTCTCTGGTTGCAGGTAGGCTAGGACCTGTGGCTAAAAGATTGGTTAGTGGTTACCTCGGCCGTATTCCCTTTGGAGTCAAAGGGAACAACCTGAGTGTTAACATAATTGGCAACTCAACTGGGGACAGAACGAATTTTTCAACTGCTGTCTACTTTTTAAAAACTACAGATGAAGCCTGAATGTCAGCCAGGAAGCCTTTGAAACTGTTCTTGCTTTGCATTTACAGGAGTAAATAAAAGTTGCTTCAGTCAAACTTCATACTAGTTTTAGACTCTAGATAGTTGTTCCAAAATTTGAGCAATCCCTTGTTAGTTCTAAAAACATTGTTAGTTCTAAAAACATTCCCAAAAATACCAAAAACAATTCGGAAGCTGGCTCCTAAAAAGAAAACTAGGTATACCAGGTCAAATCCTGACCCAAATCCTCCAGCTGTTTTTGACAATCCTAATTTAATTCCTAAGGTTCTTAGGAAGCAAGAGGAACAAGAAAATATTGCTGATTCCAGCCCTGAGGCAATTCAGCAAAGTTATATCCCAACCCCTGCTAAACCATCATTTCGTCCTCACATAACCCCTTCTTCTCCCTCTTCCTCATCCACCTCTCAAAACACATTCTTCACACCTTCATCCACGGTACAAACTACCATTGTTGTCCCTGTTGTTCCAGTTGTTCCCTTCCTTCCTGTAGTCCCATTGATCCCTGTAAATATGGCGAATCATTATGCCCCTCTGCAACTACCTGGCAATCCTGGGGCTATGCCTCAGGACTACCAAAGTAAGATCACTTATTTTGATGGTACCGACACATATACAGCCTTACAGTATACCAAGAAAATGCAAGACTACTTTGAAAACTATGAAATAGACGATGATGATGTGAGAATGAAAATTTTTGTCCAAAGTTTAACAGGTGAAGTAAGAACTTGGTTCAGAGCACTTGCTGCAAATTCCATAGCCGATTCGGGTGCTCTTTATCAATCCTTCCTGAACAGATGGGAAAAGAAAAAAGACCCACTACATATTTTATCTGAGTATGACACCATAAGGAGAGGCCCACAAGAAACTGTCCTAGATTATTGTGCCAGATTCAACAATGTTTACAATGCCATCCCTCAAAACCATAGACCTCCACCTGATTTAGCCTTAATCAAATTCCCTGATGGATTTGATTCTGATATGGCATATCAACTAAGGGAAAGAGCCACTGCAACCTTGGCAGACATGCAAAACATAGCTGTCAGTGTAGAGGCAAACCTTATTGCTAAAAGAAATCGGGCAAGAGCTGAAAGAAGAACCACTTTTAAGGAAGAACCCTCAGCATTTGAGCAAAAGCTAGATGCAATCATCAAAGGCATGGACAGACTTGGGGACAAGGTAGAAACCATAGAAAGAAAATCATCATGGGAAGGTCAACCAAGTACGGATAGAAACCCAAATTTTAGAAAGAATCAAAATCCAAATGTTGGAAGGCCTGATCCCGACCAGCACATTAGACCCCCTTTTCAAGAAAATTACGTTGAGGCCTCAACATCTAGTGAACCTACCGAGGATCCTCACATCAACCTAATGGGTCTGGAAAGCGAACATCAGGTCTTTCTAACATAGGAAGATAAAGAGGCCTATAATTGCAATCAATTTCAAACCAAATCGCGAGAGTCTTTTGACTTTAGGGAAGGCTATGATGCAGCGGTTTATGAGGTGCATAAACAATATAAATTAAGGAGTAGAACCATAGATGTGCCTGAACCTTTCAAACCAAAGGACAATAAACAGCCAAAAAAGACTAAGGATAAAACTTTTCTTCCAGAATTCCCTGATAAAACAGACCCGCATCCAAGAGAAGTCACTGTGGAGGATATATCAGATGCACAGCCCTCTGGAAACTAGCCATCCCCATCCCACCCCTCAAAAGCAAGTTCAAACAGCATCCCTGAAAATAAATCTAGGACTGATTTCATTCAAAATCATACCAATCATGAAGAAAGGATTACTGAAAATCCAGCTGAAAAGGAAAAATCTACTGCACTTAATACCAAGACTCAAATGGAAAAGTCCTTTAACTTAGAAACAGAAATAAGTAAGCTAAAGATAGCTGTCCCTCTCTCTGTATTGGCCAAACATCAAGTGTATAGACAGAAGATTAATAGGTCACTCCAAATATCAGACAATAAGGATGTTGTGAATGTTCTAGATGATCAACCCGAGTTACTGTTTGGTCCTGAGGTTAACGGAAAGACAGCCAATGGAGGGGTTCCACCCTTCTATGTCAGTTTAAACATTCATGATAAGGTATTACACAACGCAATGTTTGATTCCGGGGCCTCACACAACTTAATGCCCAAATCTGTAATGGAAAAACTAGACCTAGATATCACAAGACCTTACAAAGATCTATTCTCATTTGATTCAAGCCAAGTCAGGTGCTTAGGCTTAATTAAATATCTGTGTGTCTCCCTGGTCCAATACCCAACCAAAATGATTTTGATGGATGTGGTGGTAGCTGACATTCCACCTAAGTATGGTATGCTCTTGTCCAGATCTTGGGGAGCCAAACTCCAAGGATCTTTGCAACTAGACATGTCCTACGCCACCATTTCAGTCTTTGGACAGCCAAAGAGATTATACCGTGAAACATTAATGAAATATGTGGTGAGTAGTCAAGAGAAGCCCCAAAACTCCCCTATCTATTCAATATGTTCCGACATGGATTCATTCATTATGTATAATGCTGACATGTGCAGCAAAGCTTATCCTAAACTATTATTGGCAGCACAGACAGAGGGATTGAATGAACAATTTGCCTCTCAAGACCAAAATACTTTTGATATAATTGATACAACAAAGTAGAATGATGCATCAAATGACTTGCAAGAAACCAATCTGCCCATGATCCAACTTTCTAAGAGTCTCAATGCAAAACTTGACCATGAAACCTTATGGTATTTAGAATTTGATGGCTCTGTAAACAAGTTAGGAGCTGGGGCAGGAGTCTGGATTCACAACATGCAGAATGACCAGGCTGAAGGTCATGCATATAGGTTAAACTTTCGATGCACAAACAATATGGCTGAGTATGAAGCCCTTTTGTTAGGACTCAAACTCATAAAAAATTTCGGTGCAACCAAAGTTTCAATCTTAGGAGATTCAGATCTGATCATGCAACAGATGAAAGGAAACTTTATCACAAATGATCTAAGGTTAAGAGCTTATAAGGGAGCAGCTATCCAAGTACTTGACACCTTCTTAGAATCTCAGCTAACTAAAATTTCCAGAAAGCTCAATTTACATGCTCATAGCTTGGCAACCTTTGCCAGTACTTGCAAACTACCTTTCAGACCAAATCACAATTTCACTGCTGAAATCAAACATAGGCCTGCAGTCCCGGATAACATCAAGAATTGGCAAGTCTTTGAGAGTGACACACAGATAAATAAATTCCTTACTCTAAAAGA
This sequence comes from Pinus tabuliformis, assembly GCA_031772625.1. Lineage (NCBI taxonomy): Eukaryota > Viridiplantae > Streptophyta > Pinopsida > Pinales > Pinaceae > Pinus > Pinus tabuliformis. The sequence continues at coordinate 881,106,323 of CM062811.1, read as the reverse complement.
AGAATTTTCTGGCATTAACATTGACACTAGCACTATGGATGATCAACCACAGACATACACAATCAAGCAGAATATATCAGTTGAAACAGCTACTCTGGTTTTGCACCCTACTGCCTTTAGTAATGAAAATATAGAGGAGCTGAAGCAAACAGACTTGGATGAAATAGCTGAAACTGAAGCCGAAGTAATTGATCTAAAAGACAATTTTCTGCCCATAGGTTTAACCCCTTTGGAGGATTTGTTTGATTCAAATGATATCTCAAGGAAACCAAAAATGCAACCACTGAATGCTGAAATTGAAGACTGTAACATTGGAACTGCAGAAAAACCCAAAATGGTAAAATTATCTAAGGCATTACCAGCTGATCAGAAGTTGAAATACATTGAATTGTTCAAAGAGTTTCAGGATATCTTTGCCTGGAGTTATGAGGACCTAAAGTCCTATGATACCTCAGTCATCCAACACACCATACCTTTAAAGGAAAACCAAAAACCTTTTAAACAAAAGCTCAGGAGAGTGAATCTTGTCCTCCTTCCCCTCATTGAAAAAGAAGTTAAACGTATGTATGAAGCAGGAATCATTGCTCCAATCAAGTTCTCAGAGTGGATTTCAAACCTAGTGCCTACTAGGAAAAAGACGGGAGAGATTAGACTGTGTGTTGACCTAAGGAATTTGAACAAAGTCTCTCTCAAAGACCATTACCCCTTACCAAAAATGGATCATATCCTACAAAGGGTAGTGGGAGCCTCTAGGATCTCATTATTAGATGGATTCTCTGGGTTCAATCAGATTTTAGTACACCCGGATGATCAAGACAAAACTGCCTTTACAACACCTTGGGGAACTTTCAAATATGTCAAAATGCCTTTTGGGCTTAAGAATGTAGGGGCCACATTCCAAACAGCAATGGATATAGCCTTTGCCAAAGAAATCCATGATTTCCTAGTTGTCTATCTTGATGATCTCACTGCCTTTTCAAAATCAGACCAAGAACACTTAGAGCATTTGAGGCAGGTTTTCTTAATATGTAGAAAATATGGCATATCTTTGAATCCAAAGAAATCACTGTTTGGCCTAGAGGAAGGCAAGCTCCTAGGTCATATAATCTCAAAAGATGGTATTAGGATCGATCCGGACATAATTCAAGCTATCCTTCAAGTACCTCATCTGAGAAACATCAAAGAACTACAAGGCTTTTTAGGAAAGATCAACTTCTTGAGAAGATTCATTCCTAATTTGGTCGAGCTTATAAGACTGTTAAACAGTATGTTGAAGAAGGATTCTAAGGTCAAATGGACCATGGAAGCTAAACAGGCCTTTGAGGACATCAAAAGAGCATTGACAAACACACTAGTCCTAACAAGTCCTAGGTTTGATAGAGATTTCATCATTTTTTCCTTTGCATCTGAGCATACAATTGCTGCAGTCCTACTACAAAGGGATGACCAAGGGTGTGAAAAACCCATTGCATTTTTTAGCAAAGCCCTTAGAGATGCTCCCTTAAAATATCAGATTATGGAAAAGCAAGCCTATGCATTGGTAAAGGCCATCAAAGACTTTAGAATCTATATTTTATACTCTCATATAATTGCCTATGTCCCAAATGCAGTGGTTAAGGACATTTTAACCCAAGAATGAATTGAAGGCAAAAGGGGCAAATGGATTGCCAATATCTTAGAATACAACATTGAAATCAAGCCTACCAAACTGATAAAAGGACAAGGTCTAGCCAAGCTAATGACTGAAACCAATTTCCAAGCCCTTGACATTAATGAACTGGACAACGAACAGGAGATGGCGACTCCACAGATCAACCAAGCCTTTTTGCAATCTCCCTGGTATGCTGATATATGTTTTGTATTGTTAAACCTGCAAGCTCCTCTAGGGTTGTTCAGAACTAAGAAAAGGTTCTTGAAAATGAAATCATCAAGGTTTTGTATCATAGACAATGTTTTATTTTGGAGGAATCATGAAGGAATTTTACTTAATTGCCTAACTTTGGATGAAACTAACAATGTTCTCAAGGAATTTCATGCAGGTGACTGTGGAGGACACCTATACTGGAAATCCACAGCTGAAAAAATCCTAAGGGCTGGATTTTATTGGCCCTCATTGTTTACTGATGTGAGAAAATTTGTAATGTCTTGTCACAAATGTCAAATTTTTGAAGGCAAGAGAAAGTTGTTGCCTTTACCACTCAAACCTATTTCAACTGAGAGACCATTCCAGCAATGGGGCTTAGACTTCATTGGTGAAATCCACCCTTCATCCTCTGGCCAGCATAGGTGGATTTTGACTGCTACAGACTATTTTACCAAATGGATAGAAGCCATCCCTTGTAGGAAAGCCAATGACTCCATCATTATAAAATTTCTAGAAACCAACATCTTGTCCAGGTTTGGCTGTCCGGATAAAATTATTACAGGCAATGCTGCTGCTTTCAAGTCCAAAAAAATGATCAATTTTTGCCATAAATATCACATGACCTTGGGCCATTCCACTGCCTATTATCCTCAAGGCAATGGCCTAGCTGAGTCTTCCAACAAAATTCTTATCAACATCATCAAGAAGGTCTTGGAGGAGAACAAAAAGAATTGGCATAAGAAGTTGGTAAATGCACTATGGGAAGACAGATTGACCACCAAGAGATCCAATGGCACAAGCCCATATGAACTGGTTTATGGATTGGAAGCAAAATTTCCTTCATCTTTGGGGGTTTCTGTAATCAAGTTGCTGCAAGAGATACAAGTTGAGCCAAATGACATTCAAAGAAGGGTCAATCAGACAATTCACCTACAACAAACAAAAGAGGAAGTCTTTCAGAGAACCCAAATACTGCAAGACAAGCTCAAAAGAATATTTGACTAAAGAGCCAAAGCTGAAGACTTCTTCATAGGAAGTAAAGTGTTGAGATGGGATTCTAGGAGAGAGGACAAAGGAAAACATGGCAAGTTTGATTTCTTGTGGAAGGGACCTTATGTTATTTATGTTGTACAAGGTAATAACACCTATTTTTTGAAAAGTTTGGATGGCTCAAACACTGAGGAAGGCCCAGTCAATGGGAGGATGCTCAAACATTATTTTGACCCTCTTTGATGAAACACTACACAGCCACATATTGTACATAAATATTTGTATTTCCAGTATTTTCATTTACAGCGGATAGATAAAGGTCCAAGTGAAGCAGATTTTGAGGAGGACCAAGGTACTGCACCATTTTTGATATATGTTTTGATCCTATCATTGGGAAGCAAGAGAAAACACTTGGGAAATATCAAGGTGATGAGGGACACTCAGAGAAACAAGAAAAAATAGAGCTGTAATTTCACAGCAAATCAGCTTAAAGGGTATTTCATACAAGTTTCTAGGATTCAGATCGATGGTTTCTAACAAAAGGAAAATTCAGACTGCAGCAAGAATGGAAAAATAAGGCGATCTGACCTACTGTTCTTGGCTTTTCATCTGGAAATGCCATCCCCAAGTGGAGCCACTGTTAGTCTCCTATACCAATAGGGTTTCATTTTTCATGATTGACAGTGGAAGTGCCAAAAATGTTCATCTTTGTTGTTACAAAGGTTCCATATTTTGTGAAAGGAAAAGACAATTAAAAAATGAAAAGAGGGTATGCCTTAAAAGAATAATCAAAAGGCAAGAAAATGAATTGGTCAGAAAGAATAATTGAAATGAACCCCAAAGAAAGACCAGGAAAGTGGCTAACCAAAATGCCACTGCTATCTTGATGGATGGCCCAACAGTTCAAACTAGACCATGCCATGTTTTAAATTGCTTGTTCTAGACTAGAGAATGAATACCTGTCCAAATAGTTCAAGCTTGGCAGATGAGTAGCTACATAGAGAAAGGAAGGAGCCTAACTTCTTAATCTGGGCCCTTGGAAGACATAAGGGTAGATTTAGATAGGAGGACAGCCAAAAGAAAAGAGGATTATCAGGGTTTGCAAGGCTAAGTGCACCCATCCAAGAGAAGAAAAAATGTTAGGTCTATTAGGCAGGGTAGGCAGTTGGATGTTGCAGAAGCAAGGTCTGACCACGTGATATATTGAGAATCATATCTTATCTCATCAATAAGAAAAGGGCAAGTACAATGGTCCATATGGAAAACTATCAAACCATGTCTAACTTCCCTCATTCCCTTCAAAAGGATTCTTACTAATATCCCCTTGAGGACTTTAGGATCTGCTTAAACAGTCCTTCTTACATTTCTCCCTTGAGAAAGTCATGTCAAGTTGTGACCTTCTTCTTCAAAAAAGAAGCCAAATTTCTTGTGTAAAGCCCTCACTTCATACTTCATCCATTTCTGGTTTCTAAGTTTCAATTCTCAAGCTCAATTTCCCCCACACACTCCACCTTACATACCCATATTAACTATTAACCCTATTATATAGCTCCCTAGTTACATCCCCACCCCTATTTTCTACAAAAAACTATATAAAATTCCCAAAAAACATGTTAACTATCCCCCCCCCCTTAGCATTATAGCTAAGTAACATGGTTATGGGAGACATTAGTCCATCTGGGGCTATAGTCAACCATTCTGCGTCCTTACCCCGGAATTAGTCTAAACCCCTGGTTAAGATTAATAGCCTATACCTAAACCCCTACTCCCCTAAACCCTTGAAAGTTACCTCGCAGTCTAAACCCAATCTTAAATGTTTAAATGTTTTTATTAAACATTATGGTGCAATGACTCGCATTAATCTGACCCCCAAAAAAACACACCCGAACTAAAGTTTCAAACCCGCGCCACAAAATATTATTTAAAATAACGGGTAGGTCCCGCTCCGAAACTTGCACGCCGCGTCGAAGGCCCCGCCAGCCGTCGATCTCCCACCACGCCCAATCCAAGAGTGGGCGGGTGTTCTGAGCCGCCAACATGCTGGGCTTTATCGTCTGGGGGATGGGCAGTTTTGTTGCCGTACCCCCGCCACGTGTCGACAGCCCGGGGTGTTCGGAGGCCTCCCCCCCGAAACCACTTCTGCTCAAAGGCGGTGCGGGGAAACCAGAAACTGCCATCCAGAAACCGCCCTCTACCCATAACGTCAGCATTCCCATCACCGTGACATCATACCTGGTCCCCTGCCGCTGCCCCATGTTGTCCTTCTGCGCCCACGCTGTGCCACCGTGTCCCACCACGTCATCATCCTAGTCAGCATCCACGTCACCCGTCCGTACCTGGGGCCTGCTGATGACGTCATGCTGATGTCATCACGGGAAAGCGCCAAAAGCGCGTATGCGCCAAATTTTTGTTAAAAACGCCGAAAGTGACCGTTTTCGGTCATTTTCATTGTACAATTGCGGCTGCATTGTTCTGTTGTTCACTCCCAACTACCTCCAGATTTCAAATTTCATCACTTTCGATGCCGCCACCTGCAAAGTCGACGTCAATCTTCGCCCTTCAATCAACTCAACCACCCTCGGCGTTAGCTAATCCAGGTATTTTCCAAATTCAACCTATTTTCCCGTGTTCTTCCTGTTCTCTGCAATTTTTTCCGCTAAATTGCCTACAAAACTCCTAAATTTAATGGTGTTGTCCTGTAAATGTTGGCCTAAATAATCTAAGGCACCCCCTATTTAAGAAAGCCACGCACTGTTCATAATTTCACTGTCATAGAATTGTTTTCGGGCTTGAATTTTCGATATAGTCTCACACCTGCCTGGCATTGTTCCCTTTTGTCGTGTTTCGATTCAAGCTCTCAGTGCATTAAGCTGCAATCCTTTTCTCCTCTGCATTTGCCCTCACTGTCTCTAAATTTTGAGAGTTCACCATAAGAAACCCAAGCTCAAATCAAACTCTGCAAATTGTTCTTTTCAATATAGCAACTTTGGCTTCAGCTAGACTCATTCTGCCACTCCTCTTCAAATCCTCATAAGCTATCATCTTCAGCCTGTTATACTCAAAAACTTCATTCTAAAGATAACACCTGAAAGTTCTATAATGGCTACACCATCAGCTCTTAGTGTCACTCCTATGAATCCACCAAACAAGGAGCTTGAAGCCATGCCTCTTGCTGATAGAGATTACCTTATCCAAGATCTTGTTGGTGACAAAAACCACTTGCAGACCTTCTGCCAGTTGAGAAACAGCTATTTAAGCAACAATGACACATATGGTATATGGGAGTCTAATCTGCCTTATTATTTCCTCCCATCTATTAATATTTTTCCAGAGATCATCTGCTTATGTGCTGAGAACTATGATCCAACTCAGAGAACTATTAAGTCTCCATCTGGGAGAATACTTTTCCACATTAATCCTTACTCCATCAACCAAATGCTCAATTTCAAGCAGACTCAGCTGTTGTTTCCCTTCTCCATGAACTATTTGCTGGATGCAGGCTCCAAACTCTCCAGTGCTGACATTGAAAAGATCACCAAGACATTCATGAGGGTAGACCGCCAACCTACAGGCCCACCTCCTTTCTTATATGTCCATTTCAATGAGGTAGGCAAGCTCCTAGTTGATATGATCTCTTATGTGCTGGGCTTCAAAACCAGTGAGCACATTGATGAAACATTGTTGGTATTATTAGCTGCATATAGTCCAGGCCAGCCCCCTGCTTACAAGTATAACTTTGGCAAGTTTATAGCCAATAAAATACATGACCAGCTATTGAAAGTGGATAGGGAGGGATTATCCAAATATTCATCATATATCTACCACTTATTCATGTATTACCAGTCTAAAAGCTTCCAATGCCCCATCAAGAAATTGGATTCTAGGGGTGAAAGGAGGTTTGTCATCTTCTGGTCATCAGTTTTCCACGAAGTTCAAAACTCTCCATATTCTTACTGTGAGTTTGTCGACCAATTTGTTTACCCAGTCTCTTGCCTCTTAATGAGATCCCCTCCTCCCAGACTGTCATTTGAAATTCAGAAGACCTTGCAGCTGTCCAAGAGCTATAAAATAGGTGATTGGTACCTATATCAAAACCATACTGTCATCAGAATTTATGGCTGTGAGCTCTGTCCTTACAGGCTTCCAAGGTATGTACCAATGAGATTGTTTGCCTTGGAATACTATAGGCAACTCATTAGTTCTAACCTCACCCACTTTCATAGTGCCAAAAAGAAAGCCCACCTCAAATTCAAAGACCATCTAGGCCCCTTGATCATGAACAAGAAAGAAGGTTGGCAAGATGCTGATCAAATTCTCAGGGACAAATATAAACTAAAAAGGAGTTTCTGGTGGGTCCCTTATGACCCAGAAGGTTTTATCAGTGTCAGAAGAGTTAAGTACAGGCTGCTAGGTTATGACCACTATAAATATCCACAAATTGAGCAGTATGCCAACCAAGATGAGTGGTTGCAAGGTACATTAGTTGAGGAATTAACTCAAGAGGAAATAATGGAGAAAAATGTCAAGGATTTAGAAAAAACTCTTGACTTGGATTCTGTGCAGCAAGTAACATTCAAGCTGCCACATCAAATTGGAGAAGGCACATCCACTGCTGCAGCCACACTAGCCGCCTAGGGACCATCTACATCAGCAACATGTACAGTAAAGGGCAAGGGGATAATGGGTGCAAAAGAAGAAGTGGTCACAGAGCAGTCTGCCTCTTCAATAGGGCAACATCAAGAACAGACTCCTCCACAACAAACAGAAGCACCAACAGTGCCTACCTTGCAGACTCCTGCGCATGAGGAAAGGGGCAGAAAACGAGACCGAGATGAGTCCACACCTGCTAGTGGATCCACTCAACAACCCGAAGCCAAGAGGCAAAAGGTTGATTCTCCAGTTGTGGAAGAAATCAGTGAAGAAATCCTTGGAAGCCCAAGGAAAGATAAAGAAGACAGTCAACAAACAGCCACAAGCTCTTTTCAACAAGAGTAGGAAAGACAGCATGGCATGGAGGTGTCCTCCTCCACTCAGCAAAGCAAGAAGCCATCTAGCACCAAGGCCACCTTTAAAGAAATTAAGGCACAGAATGAGCTGCTAAGAGTGCAGTTATATAACCAATTTCTCAAGGCAACACTGGCCAAACAAGAAAGGCTGATGGCAGCATATGACATCAAAGAGGAAAAGGTGATCCTCAGCCATTTTAAACCCAAAGTACAGCAACCTCACTCAGCTGCAGATTATGTCAGAACAAAGTTGGAGGTTATGGCAAAAGACATTCACCCCATGGATCAAATAGAACTGCATAAGCAAACAGGGGAAATGGTCTATGCCACATTGGTAGACAAAGCCACAATGGCCCATGAGTTAAAGGAATCTCTGAGGAACACTAATACTCAGCTTGATTAGGAAAGAATGTCCTCCATAGCCAAAGACAACAGAATCAAAACATTGGAGGACATTATTGTGGACTTAGGACATGATCCTAAGGATCCTAAGGGTCTAAGGGCCCTTATGAAGAAGAAGGATGATGATATTGCTGCATTGAAAAAGAGATTGAGATTGCTCCCTACTGAGCACCCTCAAACAAGAGAATTGCAGAAAGAGAAAGAAGCTGAGGATCAATTGGATTTGATGATGAGACTGAACCAAAGAGTAATTGATTTGGAAGGGGAATTGAAGAGAGCACTGCAAGACAAACAGGGAGAGTCAACCTCCCAACCTCCTCAAACTGCCCCAACCACTACAACAACTACAGAAGCAGCAGTAACCCCTCCAATGGCTACAACAACTTCAGATGCTACAGCGGCAACAACAACAGTCCCTGAGTCTAGCATAAGCATGGATGAATTGAAAAAAACTGTCAAAGAGCTGGAGCTGCAGGCAACAGAGATTAAACAAGCCAAAGAAAAATTGGTTGAGCTGGAAACAAAATCTGACAAGTCCAAAATGACAGTAGCTAAGCTGACCAGAGAGATTAAGGCCCTGAAAGACAGAATAAAGGCCTTGGAAAAGGAACTGAATTTAGAGAAGACTCTGGATGAGATAAAGAAAATTTTGTGGACCCGGATTGACCACTCTATCACCAAACAGTGGAAATCAATCAAAACATTGCATGAGCAGATTGAGTTAATAGGCCAAGCTCAAATTGAAAGCCAAAAGGCCAGAGCAGCACTAGGAAATATGCCTGAGCAGGCCAGCAGAATGATACATTTCCTCAACACTCACACCAAGGAGGAGTTGGCAGCCTTAGACATCAGCAGCAGAATAGATACTATTCTAACAGCCAAAAAGGTGCTGACCCTCAGAAATTTTGTACAGAATTTGGAGAGAAAATGTCAAGAAATGCAGGCTGAGGTTGATGACTACAAGCTTAGAATGGGTGCATTACAAGGCAAAGGATTACCAAGCCTATTGACCGGTGCAGGAATACTGCTCACCCGTGAGCAATATGCCACTAGAATGACCAATTTCATTACAAATCAGATCACAGCATCCACCAGCACTTCAGAAGAAACAGGACCTCCATCAGGGCAGAGCCTATATGACAAGCTGGAAAATTTATTCTACATTGAGCATGAAATCAATCACCTGTTTGAGGTCCCACCAAATTTTACAGGTACACAAAGGCAGATGAAACTCTAATAAAAATACGAAGACACCAGCTACCTAAAGAAGATTGGTGGCAAGCAATGCTGCAAATTTTGCCCCAATGATCTCAGTTCGGTCTCTTCTAATCAGCCTCAGGTCAACAAAAGTTAATGCAGCATGAAGACAGCAAGCAGAGCGGGTGAGAGTAATGACTCAGCAAAATACTGGGACAGCAAGCCAAAGAAGGGAAACATGCAGATTTTGGACGGTGCAGCTCGAGCCGACTCAATGGGTCACAAAAGTCAAGACTTCCTGACAAGATGGACAGCTAATGCATTAAATAGTTATTACAGCATTTACTCTATCAGCTGTAATTCCTCAGGGGTTGGCATAGAATTTATGAGCCATTAACTCCTCAGCTAGATATTTTGTATCTAATTTTTGTATATATACCTCCCCACACAACGTATTTGGGGTTGGTGATTTTCTCTCTGATGCACTGTTTTGTATATTTTCAGACTATTTAATACAAATGGCTGGAAAATTTCATGATCTCTGCACTGTTTGATGTCAAAGTGATGATCTGCGTTCTGCTACAGAATTCCTCTATTGTTTGGTGGAACAATAAGTTATCCTAAACTATGTTTTGTCTTTCTTTGTTTGTTCAACTCAGATATATGTTTCATTAGCTTAGCAATAGAGAAAAAGAATAGTACAGGAATTGTTTGAATACACCCTATGCTCAATCTCTGTTGTTAAAATTGTTTTCTTCAGAACTAATCGTAAACATGAATTCTTAGCTGCTCATGTTTGTATTTGTTCTATCATTATGAATGTTGTTCAGGAATTCTTAAAAGCTCCTAAATAATGTTCCCACTATTCCCTCTATCAGTTTAGTGAAAGATCCTTAGTTGCCTTTCACTCCCTGATCTCATCCCATCATATTACAGATTTGAAAAATTGTTCCATAGATGCTTGTTTGGCTCTGTAGCATAACCTTTTCCTCAAAAGAACACTTCCAACAGTTCACCATCATCAACTCCATGCCCAATGGCCTAGATCATTCTGCAAAAACATACTTGTTCTGACTAAATTCATCATCCCAACAAATTCAAAACAAAATCCTATGCACCATAACTAGCCTAAAACTACACCAAAACAAAGCTAAATCAGAAAGAGAGAGCCCTCTCTGGTTGCAGGTAGGCTAGGACCTGTGACTAAAAGATTGGTTAGTGGCTACCTTGGCCGTATTCCCTTTGGAGTCAAAGGGAACAACCTGAGTATTAAGACCTTTTTTGTAGGTGATTTCAAAGTCACAACCCAACATCTTTGTGACCCATTTTTGCTACTCTTCTAAAGATAATCATTGTTCTAAAAAGTATTTAAGACTATCATGATCTGTTTTTACCTTGAAGTGTCTTCCCATTAGGTAGGGTCTCCATTTCTTAAGTGCATGTAGTATTGCCAACATTTCATTCTCATAAATAGCTTTGTGTAAATAATTTCCTTTCATTGGACGACTTTTGAAAGCAATGGGTCTTTCTTCTTGCATTAAAACAACACCAATTCCATTTCCTGAGGCATCACATTCCACAATAAAGGTTTTTGTGAAGTTCGGTGTAGCTAAGACCAGTGCTTAGCACATTGCCTCTTTAAGATGTTCAAAGGCCTTCGTTGCTTCTGAAGTCCATGAAAATGCATCTTTCTTTAATAATGTTGTTAGAGGTGCTGCTATTCTCCCATAATTCTTAACGAACTTGCAATAATACCCTGTCAACCCGAGAAATCCCGGTAGATGCTTTATGGATATGGGGATTTTCCTTTCCTTAATGGTTTTAATTTTTCTAGGGTCTAGCTTAACACCTTCATGAGATACAATATGACCCGGATACTCTACCTCTTGTACTCCAAAGAAACATTTGGAGCTTTTTGCATATAATTGTTTCTCCTCCAATAGTTTGAGCACTATGTCAACATGTTGAACTTGATCCTTCCAAGACTTGTTGTAGATTAGTATATCATCAAAAAATACTAACAAAAATTTTCTAAGGAAGGGTTTGAAAATGGAATTCATCAAACGTTGAAATGTAGAAGGTGCATTGGTAAGGTCAAAAGGCATGACCAAAAATTCATAATGACCCTCATGAGTTCTAAATGTTGTTTTTGGAATGTCTTCAGTCTTCATTGTAATTTGATGATATCCTGAATGAAGATCCAACTTGGTGAAGTAAATTCATCCATGCAATTCATCCAATAATTCATCAATGACAGGAATGGGAAATTTATCTTTAATAGTGAGCTTGTTGAGCTCCCTACAATCTGGACACATGCGCCATGATCCATCCTTCTTGTGAACCAATACTTTTGGAGCAAAGAAAGAACTTTGACTAGGTTGAATTATACTAGCCTCTAGAATTTCTGCAACCATACATTCAATTTCACTCTTTTGGGCATAGGGATATCTGTAAGGCCTGATGTTTGGAGGAACATTTCCTGGAATCAAATGAATAGCATGATCATTATCATGAATAGGTGGGAGGCATTTGGGAGTCTCAAATACCTTGGAATGATTGTCCAAGACTTTTTAGAGATCTGGAGAAATAGATGATTTTGACGTGGGAACCTCTAGTGAACATAATTGTGCAATTATGCCTCGTTGTTCTTTCTTTAGAAGATTTATCATTCCATTAGAGCTAATTATCCTTCCCGATTTCCCTACAATACCCCTTAATTCAACTTCCTTTCCTTCTGAAGAAAATTTCGTGAAAAGTTCTTGAAAATTAAAAGCTATTGTACCCAAGGATTGTAGCCATTAGACTCCTAGTACAACATCAGTACTACCCATTGGAATGGAAAGCATTGGGCTATTCAATACATATTCTCCCATGGATAGCTTGATATTATGGCACTTTCTTGAGCAAGTTATGGTTCCTCCACTTGCAACCATCACTTGACACTCTGGTGTTGGATATAGGAAGCAATTCAATTCCTTGGCTATCTTACAATGAATAAAATTATGGGTATTGCCCGAATCAATCAACACTATTACCTTTTTCTTTTTGATATGCCCTTCTATATTGATAGTTTGAGGAGTGGTAATTCCAACCAATGCATTACAAGATATGGTCAGATTCATTTCTTCTTTCTCTAGGGTTTTTTCTTGGTGTATATCCTCTTCTTTTGACATTTCTTGTTCCTTTTCTTCCTCCTCTTCACAATCTATGTAAAATAATTTCTTCTCAACAGACTTATGACCTTTAGTGTATTTTCTATCATAACTGTAACAAAGCCCTTTTTCTCTTTTTTCTTCCAATTGCTGTGGTGTCAACCTTGTAGGTTGTGGATGGCTAGGGGCAACAACACTTCCATATTTATGATTATGAGTGGTAGGCTTCCTTATTGCAATAATTTTGCTTTCCATTTTTCTTGCCAACCTGAACGCCTTCTCCAATGAATTAGGTTCCCAAAGGCGAACCTCATGTTGGATGTTATCCTTTAAAGTCCCTATGAACACATTAATCCTATGCTCCTCTAGAATATCTTTTACCCTTATATTCATTTTTTGGAAGCCCTCAATGTGCTCCATAATTGAACCCTTTTGTGTGAGATTTATCAATTGGCTAAAAAAAGTGTTGCTTTTTGTATCCTCATAATGTGCTATCATTTCATCAGTAAAAATAGCCCAAGTGACAATTTGTTTACGAGATCAAAGCAATCGATACCATACAAATTGATTTGGTTCCAAATATAAAGTTGCAATACGTACCTTTTTTGTGTTTTGGACATTATGGAGATCGAAAAATTGCTCCATCTATAGTATCCATGTTGCGAGATCCTTTCCATCAAACTTCCTCATATCGATCTTTAGAACATAATGATTCTTTGATCCAACTATATAGTCTATGAAATCATGATTAACATTTATTGTTTTCTCATCATGAGTTTCATTTACTACTCTTTCACCATTAGTAAGCATTTCTTGTAGAATTTTTGTCAAATCTTCCATCTTAGCTTCCACGCCTTTCTTTAAATCATCCATCTTAGCTTCCACACCATCCATCTTAGCTTCCACACCATCCATATTAGCTTCCTCGTCATTCATCTTAGCTTCTACGCCTTTCTTTAAACCATCCATCTTAGATTCTATGCCTTTCTTTAAACCATCCATCTTATCTTCCACATCATACATCTTAGCTTCTACGTCTTTCTTTAAACCATCCATCTTAGCTTCTGTCACTTTTTGTGCAAGTGAAATTTGTTGCACTTGTTCTTGTAATTTTGATATATCATGTTGCATTTCTTCCTCTTCTTCATGAGTCATGCTAGAGCTTTCAAGTTGCTTACTAGGTGTTTCCATTTTCTTTCTTCAAGGCATCAATTATTGATAATAATGCTTCACTATGTCCTTTGAATTCCTTCAAACTAATTTTTCAAACCAAAATTATGCAAAAAAATTTAAAAAACTACACACCTTTTTTCAATTTGTAGGACCTCTATATTGAATGACTGTAACTCTGTAATTTCGGATCTCCAAGGTTTGAAATTTTGACCTATAACATCCCTCTATGCCCTCTTTCTAATGTCACCAGTCTAATTGAAATCGGATTCTCCAAGAAAGAATTATGCAACACCTCCCAAGATGACCTGCTTATATACTTGTTCAGTAGAGCGAACTTGTACGAAGTGCCACGTGTTACTGTTTCGACCTTCAAACCTAAAAATAATACACATCCTCTTTCTGTAGATTATTACTAAATTTCAAGCTAATGCTTAGAGAGAACGTTATGAGGATTTTCCCAAGGTCACCTATTTATAATGTAATTCAGGAGTCTACCAAAACCCTAACTTTCTCAGATTATATCTCCGAAAATACAGCGAGACAAGATCTAAAATTTGGAACCAAGGTTCACCAATATTTCATCTCAACTGGCTTTTAATTTCAGAGTCTGAACCTTCGTATAAAAAAATTATAGCAAAACTTCCACAATGACCTGTTTGAGATGAATTTCTAGAACTTGCAAAAATCCTAACTTCCTCAAATCATAGCTCTGGAACTATAGTGAGAAAAGATCTTAAATACGAACCTAAGGTTTCGACCAATTTCTTCTCAAATGGGTTTTTTTGTTAGCTTCTAAAACTTCGTAAAGAAAAAGTTATAGCGAAAATCCCACGATGGCCTATTTGGAGCAGCAAAACCCTAGAATCCAAGGCTCTGATACCAAATTTTATGAAACCAGCTCACAAAAAGATATAAAAGATAGATCAACGACTTAGAAACTAGCCTCTTTGAAGGGGCAACCTCATTTACGTTACACAAATGAACAATTCTTGGATGATACAAATGAAAAAACCTCCTTTCTATATATAGGAGTCTAAGGGGTCACAATATAACCAAAGCCGACCTAACAATAATAATATAAGGGCACAAAAATAACAATAGTGGGCTTCTATGGGGGACAATAATAACAATATGGGGACAATAGGGGCACAACAATAACAATAAGGGATACAATGACAATAGTAATGGGGGAATAACTAGTACTATAAGGACCTAACAGTTCTGGTTAGTAGGCCCCACTTCCATGACTAGAACTTAGAGGTCGGGTCATGTCATAGTAATACTCAGCTCATGTTTACCCTAGAGAGCTTGTAAAATCAGGTAAATGTGGGGTGGTTTGTTACAGAGTGGTATCAAAGCGAAGTTGCAGCACTGCACCTCGGGGTACATGTAGATGGTTATGGTTATTATGTGTGCAGTTATTTTTATAGCTTTGTGTTGAAAATTGACAACAAGAAATTGCTAAAAATAGAAGTGCTAAAAATAGCACTGCTAAAAATAGCAGTTTGGGCATCAGTGCTGGATTGGGCAACAGGGAATGAAAAATGGAAGTGCTAAAAACAAAAGTTCTATTTTTAGCAGTTCAATTTGGATTCCTATTTTTAGATAGTCCCTGGTCTAAAATAGGAAGTAAATTTTGAATTTTGTCTTACCAATAGTTTGAATATTAATTAATTAATTCTCCGTGAGTTAATTAGTTAAGGAAAATCAAACTTGAAGTCTTTGTGAGAAAATGTAATAATTTCTCCAATAATTGGGGAATGTGTCCTTGATTTGCTCCACTGATTGAGGAATTAACTATGAGTTCTATATTGAGAGGATCAATTGACTTAGTTTAACTTAGTCAAGTTCAGTTAGATTAATTTAACAAGTTGTTAAATTAATGAGATATAGTTTGTTGATGCTTGCATGCATGTGACAACTATTATTTTCAGATAACTGAGTATTCCCTCATGGATAACTGATGCATGTCAGTTCAGACAGAGACCCAGTTGAGATCAGAGAAGGGACAATGTACTATCAGTTGGATGAATATCTTTCCTATAAAGGAAGCTCATCCATGATGAGGATTTATCTCCTTCAAGTTTGTGCAGTTAGATCAGAGGTTAGTGAGTGTGAGAAGAGGCCAATTCACACAGGTGGCAGCACTGGACCCCAAGGAAACTGCACAAGGAAATAGGAGGCTTGGAGGACAGAGGAGAAGGTTTGTGAGAAGCCTTTGACTGTCTTTGAGCAGCAGAGGGATTGTACTGAGAGCTGGATAGCTTCCGAGCTAAGGCTCTGTGTAATCCGGACTATATTTCCACTTGTATGATAATACAGAGATCGGGTTTTAGGCAGGTGTTTTCCCCGGGTAAATTCTTCTGTGTTATGTGTGATTGATTCCTTCGTATCAGTTATATGTGTTCTTATTGATGTTTCTCATGGTTGATTAAGCTTCCGCTAAATTGTTTGTTAAAGTAGATCAAGTGTTTTGCTTTATTACATTGCATTACCAGGTTGATCTACAGGTGGGAAATTTCTACATGGTATTAGAGCTAGCTGATTTGTAGAAAAAGTTCTACATGGTATCAAAGCTAGCTGATTTGTAGAAAAATTCTACAAAATTCTACATAGTATCAGAGCACAGGTGATCAAGGAAGAACAATATACAAGAAGAGGAGATTTCAAAGTTTTGAGTTTTGGGCCGAGAGTTTGCATAGCAAATCTAAAAAAATTTGTACAAAATTTTCAGGAAAAAAAAAAAAAGTATACTTGGATTCCTTGTGGAAAAATACCCAAAATCAAAAAAAAAAAAAAAAAAATCAGCTGAATCGGAGTTCGGAGGAGAGAGATATCGCTGATTTAAAATCAGCTCTTTCCCAAAACATTTCGTGACGCGGGAAATATGAAACAGATTGGTGTGCTAGCCAAGAACCTGTATGCACTTGAGGTACAAGATGCATGCAAAGCCTTGAGGAGCAAGGCAAAGGTTAGATACTTGGTGGTTGAGAGGGAGAGTAACTTACCTCTCAACATGCAGCGTTAGAAGACGTCTCAAACAATTTTGGAGGAGCCACAATTGGTGAAGCAGCTTCAGGAGGTTGTGAAGTAGCCACAACTGGGGAAGCCGAGAGGAGACAGAGTATAGGCATCCACTCATGCAAATACCTCTAGTAGGGGGAACTTCGAGTGAGGTGGGCAGAGGGATCACATGCAGCTATACCTTCTGGTAGGAGGTGGTGCGATATAGAGTGATCATCCTAAGGAGGAGGGGCAGGATCCTTGAGGTACCCAACCTCTTGGATGAGACCTTGCTACGGGAGCCCTGATGTGGAGTATCAGGAACTGACTGATTGGGTAGAGATACATGCGGATGGAGCGGCAGAGAGAGCTATAGTGCAAAGAATCCCAGGACAGCACAGAGCATGTAGGCCGCATCAATGCGAGAGGCACAAGTGTGTTGCACAATGCAGGGTAGCACAGAGAAGGGTGCAATGGTGTGAGATGCATGGAGATGTTACAGTAGCATAGAGGTAAAAGAGGGAGCACTTGTCAGTAGCAGGTAGAGCTTCAGCATCAGAGTATGTTTCTAGCTCAACAGAGAGGTCAGTTGGGAGTTTTTCTTGTTCCGAGAGCTGTTGGAGCAACCACACTTGGTAGATGTGTTGCATGCAGAACATTCCAAAGGTATAGGATCAGGTTCGAGAGGAAGCCTTTCTTGTTGAGAGGGAGTGTTTAAAATTGGCAACAAGAAATTGCTAAAAATAGAACTACTAAAAATAGCAGTTTAGGCATTAGTGCTGGATTGGGCAACAGGGAATGAAAAATTGAAGTGCTAAAACTAGAAGTTTTATTTTTAGCAGTTCAAGTTGGATTCCTATTTTTAGATAGCCCCTGGTCTAAAATAGGAAGTAAAATTCGAATTAGGTCTTACCAGTAGTTTGAATATTGATTAATTAATTCTCCATGAGTTAATTAGTTAAGGAAAATCAAACTTGGAGTCTTTATGGGAACATGCAATAATTTCTCCACTAATTGGGGAATGTGTCCTTGATTTGCTCCACTGATTGAGGAATTAAGGATGAGTTCTATATTAATAGGATCAGTTGACTTAGTTTAACTTAGTCAAGTTTAGTTAGATTAATTTAACAATCTGTTAAATTAATGAGATATAGTTTGTTGATACTTGCATGCATGTGACAACTATTATTTTCAGATAACTGAGTATTTCCTCATGGATAACTGATGCATTTCAATTCAGACAGAGACCCAGTTGATATCAGAGAAGGGACAATGTAGTATCAGTTAGACGAATATTTTTCCTATAAAGGAAGCTCATCCATGATGAGGATTTATCTTCTTCAAGTTTGTGCAGTTAGATCAGAGGTTAGTGAGTGTGTGAAGAGGCCAATTCACACAGGTGGCAGCACTAGACCCCATGGAAACTGCACAAGGAAATAGGTGGCTTGGAGGGCAAAGGATAAGGTTTGTGAGAAGCCTTTGATTGTCTATGAGCAGCAAAGGGATTGTACTGAGAGATGGATAGCTTCCGAGCTAAGGCTTTGTGTAATCTGGACTATATTTCCACTTGTATGATAATACAGAGATGGGGTTTTAGGCAAGTGCTTTCCCCGGGTAAATTCTTCTGTGTTATGTTTGATTGATTCCTTCTTATCAGTTATATGTGTTCTTATTGATGTTGCTCATGGTTGATTAAGCTTCCACTAAATTGTTTGTAGAAGTAGATCAAGTGTTTTGCTTTAGTACATTGCATTACCAGGTTGATCTACAGGTGGGAAATTTCTACATGGTATCAGAGCTAGCTGATTTGTAGAAAAAGTTCTACATGGTATCAAAGCTAGCTGATTTGTAGAAAAATTCTACAAAATTCTACATGGTATTGGAGTAGAGGCGATCAAGGAAGAACAATATACAAGAAGAGGAGATTTCAAAGTTTTGAGTTTTGGGCTGAGAATTTGCAGATCAGATCTTAAAATTGATGTACAAAACTTTCAGAAACAAATAGAAAATTTGGATTCCTTGCGGAAAAATACCCAAAATAAAAAAAAAATTGGCTAAATCGTAGTTCGGAGGAGGGAGATATCATTGATTTAAAATCAGCTCTTTTCCCAAAAAAATTCGTGACGGCGGGAAATATGAAACAGATTGGTGTGCTAACCAAGAACCTATATGCATTTGAAGTACAAGATGCATGCAAAGCCTTGAGGAGCAAGGCAAAGGTCAAATACTTGGTGGTTGAGAGGGAGAGTAAATTACCTCTCAACATGCAGTGCTAGAAGATGTCTCAGACAATTGTGGAGGAGCCACAATTGGTGAAGCAGCTTCAGGAGGTTGTGGAGTAGCCACAACTGGGGAAGCCAAGAGGAGACAGAGTGGAGGCATCCACTCATGCAGAGACCTCCAATAGGGGGAAACTTCGAGCGAGGTGGGTAGAGGGATCACATGCAGCTATACCTTCAGGTAGGAGGTGGGGCGATGTAGAGTGATCGTCCCAAGGAGGAGGGGAAGGATCCTTGAGGTACCCAACCTCTTGGATGAGACCTTGCTACGGGAGCCCCGATGTGGAGTATCAGGAACTGACTGATTGGGTAGAGATAGATGCAGATGGAGCAGCAGAGGGAGCTACAATGCAAGGAATCCTAGGACAACACAGAGCATGCAGGCTGCAACAATGCGAGAGGCACAAGTGTGTTGCACAGTGCAGGGTAGCATAGAGAAGGGTGCAATGGTGCGAGATGCATGGAGATGTTGCAGTAGAGCAGAGGTCAAAGAGGGAGCACTTGTCAGCAGCAAGTAGAGCTTCAGCATCAGAGTATGTTTCTAGCTCAACAGAAAGGTCAGTTGGGAGTTTTTTTTTGTTCCGAGAGTTGTTGGAGCAACCACACTTGGTAGATGTGTTGCATGCAGAACATTCCAAAGGTACAGGATCGGGTTCGAGAGGAAGCCTTTCTTGTTGAAAGTGAGTGTTTAAAATTGGCAACAAGAAATTGCTAAAAGTAGAAGTGCTAAAAAATAGCAGTTTGGGCATCAGTGCTAGATTGGGCAACAGGGAATGCAAAATGGAAGTGTTAAAAATAGAAGTTCTATTTATAGCAGTTCAAGTTGGATTCCTATTTTTAGATAGCCCCTAGTCTAAAATAGGAAGTAAAATTTGAATTTGGTCTTACCAGCAGTTTGAATATTAATTAATTAATTCTCCATGAGTTAATTAGTTAAGGAAAATCAAAGTTGAAGTCTTTGTGAGAAGATGCAATAATTTCTCCACTAATTTGGGAATGTGTCCTTGATTTGCTCCATTGATTGAGGAATTAAGCATGAGTTCTATATTGAGAGGATCAGTTGACTTAGTTTAACTTAGTCAAGTTCAGTTATATTAATTTAACAAGTTGTTAAATTAATGAGATATAGTTTGTTGATGCTTGCATGCATGTGACAACTATTATTTTCAGATAACTGAGTATTCTCTCATGGATAACTGATGCATGTCAGTTCAGATAGAGACACAATTGATATCAGAGAAGGGATAATGTACTATCAGTTGGATGAATATTTTTCCTATAAAGGAAGCTCATCCATGATGAGGATTTATCTCCTTCAAGTTTTTGCAGTTAGATCAAAGGGTATTGAGTGTGTGAAGAGGCTAATTCACACAGGTGGCAACACTAGACCCGAAGGAAACTGCACAAGGAAATAGGAGGCTTGGAGGGAAGAGGAGAAGGTTTGTGAGAAGCCTTTGACTGTCTATGAGCAGCAAAGGGATTGTACTGAGAGCTAGATAGCTTCCGAGCTATGGCTTTGTGTAATCCGAACTATATTTCCACTTGTATGATAATACAAAGATGGGGTTTTAGGCAGGTGCTTTCCTCAGGTAAATTCTTCTGTCTTATGTGTGATTGATTCCTTCTTATCAGTTATATGTGTTCTTATTGGTGTTGCTCATGGTTGATTAAGCTTCCGCTAAATTGTTTGTAGAAGTAGATCAAGTGTTTTTCTTTAGTACATTTCATTACCAAGTTGATCTACAAGTGGGAAATTTCTACATGGTATCAGAGCTAGCTTATTTGTATAAAAAATTCAACATGGTATCAAAGCTAGCTGATTTGTAGAAAAATTCTACAAAATTCTACATTTTGTATTATTATCATGCATGCATCATGATGTTGATATATATATTGTGCTAATATGGACTAAGTTGTACAGATGTGATAACCTCACCTAAGATACATTAAGGTATGATTTTGGTTATGTCTTCTATCTGGTTTCTCTAACATGGTATATTTGTAGGAAATAGAAGATCATAAATAAATAGCATAGTAATGGCCTACAGTTCACATGACTCCCCTTACAAGCCTGATGTGAAATCAGTGGAATGGGAAAAGTCAGTTGAGCAACAACAAGAACAATATTCTCTTGATTTAGCATATACATTCAGGAGTCCAAAGGCATAGATTTGTAGTTGAAAAGAAAATAATAACAGGTTGATTGAGGCACATGAAAGACTTTCTAGAGCTTAAAAAAAGCACGTCAAGGTTAATGCAGTGATTCTTCATAGCCTTTCAAATTTGTAAGAGGAAGGAAAGTGTTATAGACATTTTTGTGCCTTACAGCTATAAGCATGAAATGTCCATAATTCAAGGGATCCAAAGTCCCTAAAGATGTTGTTACAGCTCCTAAAGGAACAAGGTCAACCAATGACAGCTTCTCCCAGAAGTTCTCCACCGAAAACCACTCAGAAACAGTCAATTCAGGATCAATTCAAGTGCTCCACTAGCTGCCTGCGTTGCAAAGCACCCCAGTACACTGTCTAGGTGCGTTGCAACGCACTTGAATGCACTACCCAGGTGCGTTGAGCGGGAAAGGACAAGTGGCAGAGTCATTCAACGAGGTGGAAAGACCATGGAAGCTTCCAGAATCTTCTCCAATGACACTTGCCTCACTGAATTCGACCAAGTGATGAGTAAGAGGCTCTCAGTCTCCAAGTGGAAGCAAGAACTGACAGAGAGAAGCCACAAGTCAAAACATAAGCTAACTCATCCTCTCTGCTTACATCTATATATGGATCCCTCATCCCAGAGATCCGGGGGCTGGAATTTTGTACTTTGCAGAGAATTGTTGTTGGTTTGATATTGAGATTAGTACATTGGGTGATTTATGCTTTGTTGGAGGAGAGGAAGGGATTCCTTTGCTGGGAGGTAGATGCTGGATCGGAACTCACTTGGTTGTATCTCCTCTTGGACTTTCTTATCATATCAATAAACTATTTGAGTTTCTCCTACATGTTGTGTACCAATGATGTTTTGTTATATTTGCATGTTTAGCTTAATCTGATCTTGAGCTTTTTATGAATGTATATCTATATCTTCGTGTAGTTTCTCTCTCTTGTGATCTTGCAGGAATTCGGTGAAGCTGGGCCGGTGAAGGAGCAAGGAGCTGGGAGCCACTGAAGAGAGGAGCGATTGGATCGACAAACTAGCGAAAGACACAGGTTAGTTACATCCTTCCTCCTCATTTACATTTCATAAAGAAGAATACTCAATTAGTTTTCCTTGTTTTTTGCTAAGGCACTATCACACCTTAGAGTGGGATAGGGGCATTCTGAATAGATACTTTTCCCAACAACAAATTGGCAACTCCACTGGGGAACGTATCTAGTTAGTTTATTTGTGTTTCTATTGTTGTTCTTCTCATAAACTCAGGAGTGTTGAATCGAACTGCATTTGCCATTTACAAATGCAAAGTAGAGATCTGCCACTCTAGTCCACTCACTGGGCCTGTTTATGATCTGAACAAGCTGATCCACAAATGCTCTAACTGCCCTTTGTGATAACTCTTAGTCCTCCTTTAAATCATCCTCCTAATTGTACCTCATTGATAGCTTTTATCCGGCCAAAAACCTCAGATCAGACTGCAAACCGTGACCCAGAACCCAGAGACAATTCTCGTTTCTGCTTCAGCGCAGGCTCTGTGAAGAGACTCTGCATTTCAACGTAGGTCCTGAGAGGGCTACCTGCGCTGCAATTCAGTTTCTCTGTTCTGCAGGTGCGCTGATCAGCTTTTGCCCTGTGCAGCTGTGGTTCTTTGCATCCTTGTGTTCAGTTTTATCTCTGTTTTTTGCAGCCTGTTATCAGTGTGTGTACCTATCTGAAAACCCCTTTTCTCTGCCTTAATTCCACCTCAGTTGTATAAAGAAACTGTATTTGTTTTTTTGTATTTGTTACATCATTTGCAGTTTCCCATTACAAAAGTAAACTAGTCATACTGTCGCCCTTAGATCTAGACCTGTCGTAAGTGTCGTTTTGATCTTAGGAGAAAGTTTGTTTGCTGTTGACAGTTGATTGCGCTTTTACTTTTGTCTTTTGGTTTGAATTTATGAATTTCTAGTGTCGAAACAAGTGTTTACTTCAAAATCATAAGTGTCGTAATCGTCTTTTTGATTTCAGAAAGAAACTTGTTTGTGTTTTCACTTGAAATCGAATTCAAATTTGTACAACAGCTTTCTTTTTAGGCATCAATATTAAGAAAGTGAAAACAAATACATGCATTTGTGCATTTGCATATTGATAGTTTGCATGGTTTGATTTAGTAAAAGTGCATTTACAGTGTGCTCTTTGCTCTTTGAGAAAAGTTTGTGTCTTTCTTTTCCCCTTGTAGCTAGGATTTTCATTGTTGAAAAGAGATAAATGCTTGCTTATCATCTTTAGACTGCATTTAGGAATTGTATATACATCTCGTGGTGATCCAAAAAGGCAAACTTCTAATAAAGATCAACCTAAAATAAATTGAATGAACTTAACAACGCTTTGTAACTTAACGCACAACATAGAGGTCTAGGCTAGAGACGTGTTCCGGCGTCGTAAAACCTGGTGACTGTCGGTCTCGCTGATGGTTGGGTGATTCCTCCTGAGAGACGATAAGCACCAGTACGGATTGTGCTCCCACGTACCATCGAGTATATATTGGGAGACCCCTATAGGAATAAAACCTTTATCCATAGGAAGCTGTGTCGGCCGCCCTACTGATCGCAATGCACTGAACACAGCATTCAGGAAGATTGACCGCCCGTACCTTAAAAAGTATTCTACGGTTTTGTGAAAAGTTTGGCATGCCCTCTACCTAGAACTCCAGAGCAGTTCCTTTTGGCCTTTTTCAGAATCTATAACGGAAAAAGTCCATCCGAGCATTTGTCACTTCGGGCTCGTTAAAACATCGAAGGAGACTAGAGTCATCTTTTGCTTTTTCTCGACTCTTTAAAATTGAAAAAGCAAGTTGTGTCCAAGCGTCGTTAAAATTTATTTTAAACGGAATATTCATACCCTTTTTCTTGCGTTGATCTTTAGGTTGAGAAAATGGAGCCTACCAACCAAGGAATTCCCCTTGGTGGAAATCCTAGTCCCTTCTCCTCTTGGGGAGATGTTGGTGCGCCCCATATGGCCACGTTGTCGCTTCCAGGACTGACAATTGGCTTGCCGGTCTGGCTCTTCTCAACCAATGTCGTTCAGAACACCACTATTCCTGAACAGTCGAATCAGCAGTTAGACCAGTCCAGAGTTACCCACCAGCCTTCTACTTCCTCTAATTCTTCCTCTCTCCCTTCCTCTTCACTTGACTGAACTGGTAAAACTAAAAACCAAGTTCCTAAGGAGAAGAAGGAAAAGAAGAAGAAAGAGAAGAAGAAGAAGGAGCCGAAAGCGACTGGGGGCAAACGAGTGTCGTCTAACGAAAATCCACACACAGCACTGACTAGGCCTAAATCGCCATGTGTCATATGCAAGGGAGACCACTTCCACAGAGATTGTCCCTGCATCCCTCGGATACTAAGGGACTGGTCTCCCCGTTTGCACAATCCGGTGGCGTCAACCTCTGATAGCCATGTTGAAAGCACGCCGTCAACTAGTGAAAGTGAAGTCCCAGGACAAAAAGGGAGAGCTAGATCTCCCTGTAGACTGTGCGAAGGCAATCACGCCATCCACCGTTGTCCCTTCTTAGACGAAGCGAAAAGAGTTTTGGATGATCATCCGGTTTCACCGTTACGACTCCCTCCTAGATATAAAAAACTCTTGCTGAGTCCTTCGTTAGTTGAAAATCCAGCTGGCCCGCTCAAGTGGTCAGCTGAAGCGCCGGTCATTGAAGATGAACCAGCTGAATCCATACCCGACGAAAGTCAAAAGGTCGAGGCGGCAGTTGACCCGGTCTTGCCTTCAGAGGTTTTATCTTCGAATTATACAGTCACTGAAGAGGATAAAGATGACACCATCCAAATTCTCTTCATCAACACAGACTCCGACGAACACGGGGGCAACCCACCCATTCCTTTATCACAGGAAGGAAGTTCGTTAGAGCGATACCCGGCCGTCTACTCGGTCCCACCGCCAAGCAACCTAATTGTCTCCTTCGACTGGAACCAACTAGGCAGACCCCGTTTGCCGGCAAGCATACCATTCCGAATTATCATCCAAATATACAGAATGGTCATGGCTGGCACCATCATCGATGAGGGGGCATCTGTGAGTATCCTTTCCTCTACTGCTTGGAAAGCACTTGGTTCGCCATCGCTTTTGCCTGAAATGAGAAATCTGACAGGCTTTGATAAAGGAACCAGTCGACCTTTAGGGATCCTCCCCAATGTGCCCATAACATTGAAAGGGAAGACCGTTCAAATGAACGTGATGGTCGTTCAAGGACCCTTGGATTATAACCTACTCCTTGGACGAGACTATATATATTGCATGGGAGCCATCGTCTCCTCACTCTTTAGAGTAATGTGTTTTCCGCACGAAGGAAGAGTGGTCAAGCTCGTGGACCAGCTTTCATTTCCCGGATCACGCATCACAAATAGTCATATACCATCCCTAAATGGTCTCTTCACGCAAGAAATGTCTCAACCCACGGTCCGTCCTCCCGATGAGCGCGAGTAATTCGGAGGGATATGACTGGAACCCAGGGGGCATGCATCCTGGTCTGCTTTGGCAGGAAAACTTTGGGTATAGGGTAGGTTTCCGCGGGAGAATATGACTAGTCTGTACCCCGTCCGTCTTGGAAGAGGGGTTATTCTAGAATAAGATTCTTTTGTCAAAGTTATGTGTTTGGTGCTCGTTGTCACTCACCTTTGTTTATCTCGGTAGACATCGCCGAAGAAGTGTTTTGTTTGAAAGATTAACAGAACAATCTTTGGGTAACCTGAAAGAGGTAGGCCTCTCCTGGTAGAACAAATGTTTTATCTGCAAATTGAGGGGTAACCTTGAAATCGTACTTTATACCTAGGGGCATGCAAACCTTTTGGAGTGCAAGCAAGGGGCGGCTATTTATTTTTTAAATTTTTAGGTCCTCCCTTCAAACCTGTAGGTCTAACCCTTTAAACTCGTAGGATTAGTCGTTTCCGAACTTGCATAACGAAAGGATGCGGGGCATAGCTTTGTAAGGCGCAAGCTCCATGAAAAATGGCATCTTACATGAGACATTCTTATCATATGACTGGATAATCGAGTAGTTTTAGCACATAGTTCATGCTCGTTAAAAAATAAACATAAGATCGAGCAGTTTTAGCATATAGTTCATGCTCGTTAAAAAATAAACATAAGATTGAGCAAGTGTTTCAACCCGTGTTTAAGCTCGTTAAAAAATGAACTATCCTCCGGTAAATAACCACTGTAAATGTACCATTATCAGCCATTAAAGCCTTGGTCGTGTTTGCACCGTCACCTCCACTTTTCCATTGGCCGATCGTTCACCTCCATATGATTGTTTACCCATTTTGAGGAAAAGCTGCGAAGAGGATCTCACTAGCCATCCTTGTGACACTGCCATGCTTGGAAAATTCCAACCCTTACCTGGAATCAGCTGCTACCCATTTTATCACTTGTTCCTCAAAAGACGAGTCTTCTTTAAGCTCTTTTCATCTGACTCGTAAAATATGAAAAGATTGCCAAGTTTTGGCCTTCCAGCTCGTTAAAGCGACCGGAAGAGCTATCCCTCCTCTAGATTTTAATCTTTTTTGACCTATGGGATTATTGCACAAAAATATCGAGCGCTTTTTTTGTTCAGCTCGTTAAAACTATCGAAAATTCATCCCTTCTGTATTGTTTTATACTTTTTCGGACTTAAGGGATTAGATGACGAAAAAGGACTTCCGGAGTTAACTTTACGTACCTTTTCAGACTCTCTAAAAATGAAAAGGACCAAGTTATCTTTGTCGTTAGACTCGTTAAAAACATTAATAGCGACAAACTTGTCTTTAGACGAGAACGAGTTTCACTATCGCTAGGCTCGTTAAAACATAGCGATGGGTTTGCCCGAAGGGCAAATTATAGAACAAGCATATGTTATCCTCCTCAAGCTTGACAAAAATAAAGAGGTACTGGTCAGCAATGACTGGGGAAAAATTGGGAAGAAACTCAAAGAACTTTTATTGGTAGCAAGTCGCTCTTGAACATGACACTTCCGCTCCGTGCCTGAGTCGGGTTGGGTTGTTTCATTCACCGGTCACATCACCATGGTCTCGCCATACCATCCACCTTTGGGGTAAATGCTACCAATCCATCACATAAGTGTCGCCGATATGTTCAAGAGAAGTCATCCAGAGAATTCAACCGTGTCCCATCCACTACCATACATTATACTTCATTCTTTCATGACCGCCACCCTGAACCTTATATCATCAGATCGTTTTCACCTCCATCAAAATCATTTGCTCCGTTCCGTGTCACTGATGTGGGATACATCAAGGCCCTCCTTTGACGGATCACTTCTTGTCGACATCAGCTCATTATCCAAGAAGTTGATCTAGGAACACCCCCTTCAGTACTTTGAAGCTTGCATGCCTCAATGGCAAGTTTCTCACTTTCGGCGACAGGTATACATCAATGACCTTCGACCGAAAGATTTTGCGTGGTGTTCGACGCCAAGTCCTCTATTCACACCACGTGAATTGTACTGCAGTACCTTGAGGGTCATTATCATTATCGGTGATTCCTCTCGCGCTTGTTAACAGTTTACATCATTGACTGGTAATCAAGCGATGTCTTTCCATGTTTGACTTCAAAACATTTCTCACATGGATCGACTTGTACTTAGAGTGAAGATCGGACGAGATTGAAGACCCCGGATCTAGTTTCATCCATCCGGGCTGCGATATATATTCAGGAAAAATAAAGACATTGACATGTACAGCACTGCAGAACAGATAATCATCCTACCAAAAGGATGATGATTTCATCGGAATCATCAGTCTACCATCAGACGATTGTCTGTCCTATGTACATAAAAATGAATTTATAAAGCTGAGCATGGGAATGCCCGCCTCAGCTAGATCATGAAAACAATATGAAAAATAATGTATTGTATTGTATCTTATTACAGATCTCCTCCTAGCATTGAATGAACTTCGGATCCTCCTAATAAAGCATTTCACCCGATAAATGGCCTCATACTTTAGGGGGCAATTGTTATAGACATTTTTGTGCCTTACATCTATAAGCATGAAATGTCCATAATTCAAGGGATCCAAAGTCCCTAAAGATGTTGTTACAGCTCCTAAAGGAACAAGGTCAACCAATGACAGCTTCTCCCAGAAGTTCTCCACCAAAAACCACTCAGAAACAGTCAATTCAGGATCAATTCAAGTGCTCCACTAGTTGCCTGCGTTGCAAAGCACCCCAGTACACTGTCTAGGTGCGTTGCAACGCACTTGAATGCACTACCCAGGTGCGTTGAGCGGGAAAGGACAAGTGGCAAAGTCATTCAACGAGGTGGAAAGACCATGGAAGCTTCCAGAATCTTCTCCAATGACACTTGCCTCACTGAATTCGACCAAGTGATGAGTAAGAGGCTCTCAGTCTCCAAGTGGAAGCAAGAACTGACAAAGAGAAGCCACAAGTCAAAACATAAGCTGACTCATCCTCTCTGCTTACATCTATATATGGATCCCTCATCCCAGAGATCCGGGGGCTGGAATTTTGTACTTTGCAGAGAATTGTTGTTGGTTTGAGATTGAGATTAGTACATTGGGTGATTTATGCTTTGTTGGAGGAGAGGAAGGGATTCCTTTGCTGGGAGGTAGATGCTGGATCGGAACTCACTTGGTTGTATCTCCTCTTGGACTTTCTTATCATATCAATAAACTATTTGAGTTTCTCCTACATGCTGTGTATCAATGATGTTTTATTATATTTGCATGTTTAGCTTAATCTGATCTTGAGCTTTTTATGAATGTATATCTATATCTTCGTGTAGTTTCTCTCTCTTGTGATCTTGCAGGAATTCGGTGAAGCTGGGCCGGTGAAGGAGCAAGGAGCTGGGAGCCACTGAAGAGAGGAGCGATTGGATCGACAAACTAGCGAAAGACACAGGTTAGTTACATCCTTCCTCCTCATTTACATTTCATAAAGAAGAATACTCAATTAGTTTTCCTTGTTTGTTGCTAAGGCACTATCACACCTTAGAGTGGGATAGGGGCATTCTGAATAGATACTTTTCCCAACAATAGAAAGCTAGGGAACATCATTGGATATGCGCAAGAAGAAAATACGAGGCATATGGTAGCAGGTCTCAGAGGAGACACATCATGGATAGAGATGATGCAATCATTGGTGGCAGATATTTGGATACACTTGACAAATGAGCTAACACTCATGGATTTTATTTTAACTCTAGTTCTAAGAATCATCATCATCATTATCACTAGCATCTTTATAGCAGGAGTGAGAGGGGGTACTTTCCAGATGAGTCTAGGAAAGCCAAGCCTCCTACTTTTGATGGGTAAGTGAGGAAATCAGAAGATGCAGACACATGGCTGCTTGGGATGAAGAAGTTTTTCAAATTGCATGATTATTCATAGAACATGAAATCAAAGATAGTTATCTTCAGTCTCAAGGTAAAATCATATATCTGGTGGGAAGATGTTAAGTGTGTTAGAAGAAATAGGGAGGAGGGGTGTTATAGACATATTTGGGCACTGCAACCCCAATCACATATGTCCATAAACCAAGGGCTTCTAAGTCCCTAAAACTATAGTTTCATACCCTAAAGGAGCAAGGTTAGCTGATTACATCATCTCCCATAAGTTCTCCATGAAAAACTACTCAGAATTGTTCAAAACTGGACCATACAGACTGCTCAGTGCTAAGGGTGCGATGCATCTCACCTGCCACATGCAAAAAGTGTGATGCATATTGGAAAGCCCTTCTATAGGGTGCGATGAGCAAGAGCAAACAAATGGAAAAAGCAGTTTGCTAGGTGGAGACCCTGAGAATCTTCTAGAAGCGGCTCATTTGACACTTGCCTATCTGAATTCGCCCAGGGATGAGTAAGAGATCATGAAATCTCCAAGTGGAATTGAGAACTATCAGAGAAATGACACTAATCAAAATCCCAGAAGCTGACTCACCCACCTGCAAACATCTATATATGGATCCCTCATCCTAGAGATCCAGAGGCTAGAATCTTGTATTTTGTAAGGAAGTGTTGTTGGTTTCTCTATGCAACAGTGTATTGTTGGGGGATCTAAGCTTTTCATGAGGTGAAGAGGGCTTTCATACTGGGAGGATGGAACTGGGTCAGACCAATGGGTTGTAATCATCTCTTCCACTACTTCTATCAATAAAGCTATTTGAGTTTTCCTCCATATTCTTGTATATCTCTGAATCTTGTATTGATATATGCATTTGTATGGTTAATATACATATGATCCTATATTTTTTATGGTTATAGATCTCTATGATTTGATGGTATTATGCTACTTTAACTCTACATGTGCTCTTTGAAGTGAGACAAGTAAGGAAGGAGTGGCGATTTTCTGTCAAAGGGGAAAGGAAACAAGCAAGGAGCCAAGCGAAAGACTGAGGTTGGTACTCTCTGCTTCTTTCTCATCTATCTCTCATAAAGGAAAACACAAGTGACTTTAGCTTGTTTGTTTCTAAGATAGCTACCCGTCTTAGTGGGACTAGCAGCTCTGAATGGACACTAGTTTTCCCAATAACAAAATGGCGACTCCGCTGGGGAGCGAATAGTTTGATTGCTTGTCTCTATTTGTTTGCTTCATAAACTACAGACGGAGCCTGAAGTTAAGCCAGCTAGCCTTCAAACTACATTTTCTATGCAAGTGCAAAGTAGATCAATGTTGCTTCAGTCAATCTCCGGGTTTGTTTATGAACTAAACAACTGACTTGCAAACATCCTAAGTGCCCTGGTGGTAGCTCAAGTAACCTCATTAGATCAGCCCCTATACTTTGTATTTACTGCCTATCATTAGCTCAGCCTAAATCCCTAAACTAAGCTGCAAACTGTGACCAAAGACCAAGTGAAAGTCTCGTCCCTGGATCATCACACTATCTCCTTTTGACATTCTGGATGCATCGCACCTCCCGTGTGCAGTAGGTGGGATGCATCCCTATTTCCCTGTGTTACAGGTGCGATGATCAGATAAGACTATTTCTGCCTCCAGATTTTGGTTTTTTCTTCATTGTCTTTAGCTTTATTCAGGAGTTTTTCTGTCTGTGATCAGTATACCATTGTTGAAACTCCCTTCCTTTGCATTATTCAGCCTCCATTGTACAAAGAATTGTGAATGTTTTTATGTATTTTTCGCCATTTACAGTTCTCCTTTACAAAAAGGTAGCTTAATCGAACTGTCGTCTTTTGATTTGAAAGTGTCGCAAGTGTCATTTTCAGTCAAAGAAAAGAATCCTACTCTTTTTGATGGTCGATTACACTGTTACTCTTGTATTTTATTTGAATTAATAGTATTTCAAGTGTCGAAAGCAGTTTTCAAATTGAAGTTGAAAGTGTCACTCTTAGCCTTCCTTTCGTTTTTTGAATTCGAAATTGCAAAGTGTCGTCTTAGTCTTCCTTTCGTTTTTTGAATTCGAAATTGCAAAGTGTCATCTTAGTCTTCCTTTCATTTTTTGAATTTGAAATCGCAAAGTGTCATCTTGTCTTCCTTTCATCTTTTGAAGAGAAAATTGTTAGTACTATCGCTTTGAAAGAAAAGATAGTTCAGATTTGTACTTAGCATTCTTTTTGTCATTCACACATTAAGAAAGCAGAAAACAAATACATGCATGTGCATTTGCATTTAGACTGCTTGTTGATTTTGATTTAGGATAGTGCATCTAGTGTGTGCTCTCTGCTCTATGTTGAAAGAATTTCGCTTCTCTTTCCTTAGTAGCTAGGATTTTCATTGGAAAAAAAAGAGTAAACGACTGTTTATCATCTTAGATTGCATATTTAGGACTTGTATATCTACATCATGCGGTGAACCTTAAAGGAAAACTTCTTAAGAATGATCAACTATAAAATAAATTCAATGAACATAAAAATTATTTGGAACCTAATGTACAACATCTAGAAGTCTAGGCTAGAGATGTATTCCGGCATCATAAAGCCTGGTAAATGTCGCTTTCATCGTAGGTTGGGTGATTCCTCCTCTTTGAGACGGCAGGTGCCAGTACGGACTTGTGCTCCCACGTATCGTCGAGTATATATTGGGAAACCACAATAGGCTATATCATTTATCCTTAGGAAGCCATGTCTACCGCCCTATCGATCGCAATGCACTGAACACAGCATTCGAGAAGATTGACTGCCATACCGTAAAAAGTATTCTGTAGTTTTGTGATTGGTTTGATAATCCCTCTGTCTAGATTTCCAGAGTAGTCTCTTTCGTTCCTTTTTAGACTCCTTAAAGGAAAAGGTCCATCTGAGCACTTGTCACTTGAAGCTCATTAAAAATCGAAGGCGACTAGAGTCATCTTTAGCTTTTTCTCGACTCTTAAAAATTGAAAAAGCAAGTTGTGTCAAAGCATCATAAAATTTATTTTAATCAGAATAACGTCAGTATTCCCTCGTTGGTCTTATGTTGAGAAAATGGAGTCCACCAATCAAGGATTTCTCCTTGGGGGAAATCCTAGTCCTTTCTCCTCTTGGGGAGATGTTGGTGCACCTCATATGGCCACATTGTCCCTTCCAGCATTGACAATTGGTCTGCTAGTATGGCTCTTCTCGACCTCTGTCATTCAAAGCACCATGATTCCTGAGCAATCAAATCAAAAACTATATGATACTAGAGTTACCCCCCAACCTTTTGCTTCGTTTGCTTCTCCCTCTCCTTCTTCCTCTTCGCTTGGTGAAGCTAGTAAAACTAAAAACCAAGTAACTGAGAAGAAGAAGAAAGGGAAGGAGAAGAAGAAGAAGCAGCCAATGACAAAAAGGGGCAACCATACATCGTCTAGCGAAAATCCACACACTGAACCATACAAACCTAAATCTCCATGTGTCATTTGCAAAGGGGACCACTATCATCGAGATTGTACTTGCATCCCACGGATCTTAAGGGACTGGTCTCCCCGCTTGCACAATCTAGTGTCGTCAACCTCTGACGATCATGTTGAGAGTAGACCGCCAACTAGTGAAAACGAAGTAATGGACAAAAAGGAAGATCTAAATTTCCTTGTAGACTATGTGAAGGAAATCATGCCCTCCACCGTTGTCCCTTCTTGGATGAAGCTAAAAGAGTCTTGGATAACCATCCTGCATCACCGCAGTGACTTCCTCCTGGATACAAGAAACTCTTGCCGAGTCTATCACTAGTTGAAAATCTGACTGACACACCTTTGTTGTCGGTTGAAGCACCTATCATTGAAGATGGACCCTCTGAGTCCACATCAGACCAAATTCAATAGGTCGAGACGGCAGTCAACCCCATCTTGTCTTTAGAGGATCCACCTTTAGATGATACCTTCACCAAAGAGAATAAGAACGACACCGTTCAAATTCTTTTCATAAACACAGACTCTGATGAACATGGGGGAAATCTACCCATTTCTTTACCACAGGAAGGAAGTTCTTCAGAGATTTATCCGACCGTTTATTCGGTCCCACCTCCAAGCAACCTAGTCGTTTCCTTCGATTGGAATCTACTAGGCAGACCCCGTCTACCATCTAATGTACCATTCTGAATCATAGTACAAGCTTACAGAATGATCATGGTTGGTACTATCATAGATGAAGGGGCTTCTGTGAGTATCCTTTCCTCAACTTCTTGGAAAGCGCTTGGTTCGCCATCGCTTATGCCTGAGATGCGAAATCTAACAGGCTTCGACAAAGGAGCCAGTCGACCGTTAGGGATCCTTCCAAATTTGCCTATAACTTTGAGAAGGAAATCCGTTTATGTGAACGTGATGGTAGTCCAAGGACCTTTAGATTACAATCTACTCCTTGGGTGTGACTACGTTTATAGCATGGGAGCTATTGTTTCCTCACTCTTACGAGTGATGTGTTTTCCACTTGAAGGCAGAATGGTCTAGCTCGTAGACCAACTTTCATTCCCCGATTCACACATAGCTAATAGTCAAGTGCCATCCCTAACTGGTCTTTTTGCACAAGGAATGTCTCATCAATGTCCAGTCCATCCACCTGATGAGTGCGAGTGATTCGGTGATTGTGACTGAAACCCAGGAGGCATGCGCCCTGGTCTGCTTCAGCAGGAAAACCCCAGTTATAAGGTAGGTTTCCACGTAAGAATATGACTAGTCTGACACACCCGTCCATTTAGGAAGATGGGATTCAACTAGAATAAGATTCCTTCGTGAGAAGGTATGCCTTTCTCGACAAAGCCATGGAAGTGTTTTGTCTGCAAATTGAATGGTAACCTAGAAACTCTACTTTGTTATACCTAGGGGCATGCAAACCTTTTTGCATGAAAGTGAAAAGCGACCATTTATTTTCTTAGTTTGTATGTTCTTAACCCTTTAAACTCGTAGGATTGGCCGTTCCTATCTTACATAATGAAAGGATCTGGAGCAAAGTTTTGAATGGGGCAAGCTCCCTACAAAATGAACCTATCAATGAGACATCCTTATTATACGACTAGCAGAGCAGTTTTACGCGAAGTTCAAGCTCGTTAAAAAATAAACCTAGTAATAAGCATATGTTCCACTAGAGTTTAAGCTCATTAAAAATGAACCCACCTCCAGTAAATACCCATTGCAATCGCATTATTATCATCTTTTGAGCCGTGGTTGTGTTCTTACCATCACCTCCACTCTTTTTAGCCGATCGTACGCCTCCATTTGATTGTTTACCCCTTTTGAGGAACAACTGTGACGAGTGATCCTATTAGCCACCTTATTTACACTGCTATGATTGAAAAATTTCCAAACATTACCTGGAACCAGCTGCTATCTAAAAACATCA
This sequence comes from Pinus tabuliformis, assembly GCA_031772625.1. Taxonomy (NCBI): domain Eukaryota; kingdom Viridiplantae; phylum Streptophyta; class Pinopsida; order Pinales; family Pinaceae; genus Pinus; species Pinus tabuliformis. Next base: position 881,071,350 of record CM062811.1, on the reverse strand, counting down.
CTCGTTCCTCAAAAAATGAGTCTCCCTTAAGCTCTTTTCATCTGACTCGTAAAATATGAAAATACTGTCGAGTAATGGGCCTCTCCATCTCGTTAAAGTGATTGGAATTGCCATCCCTCCTCTAGATTTTAATATTTTTGGACCTGAGGGATTATTACACAAAAAGATCGAGTGTTTGTCTTGTTCGGCTCGTTAAAACTATAAAAACGTCATCCCTTTCGCATTGTTTTATACTTTTTTCGACTTAAGGGATTATATTACGAAAAAGGAATATTGGAGTTTCCTTTCCGTCTCTTTTCAGACTCTCTAAAATTGAAAAGAACCGAGTTATCCTTGTCGTTAAACTCATTAAAAAAATAGCGACAAACTTGTCCATGCAGACAAGAGTGAGTCTCACTGTTGCTAGGCTCGTTAAAACATAGCGACGGGTTTTCCCGAAGGGAAAATTATAGAACAATCATATGTTATCCTCCTCAAGCTTGACAAAAATAAAGAGGTACTGGTCAGAAATGACTGGGGAAAATTGGGAAAAAAACTTGAAGAAACTTTATTGGTAGCAGGTCGCTCTTGAACATGACACTTTCACTCCATCACCATGATTGAGTCGGGTTGGGTTATTTCGTTCACCGGTCATATCACCATTGGTCCATCGTACCATCCACTTTTGGGGTTAACGCTACCAATCCATTTCAGTGTTGCCGATATGTTCAAGAGAAGTCGCTCAGAGAATTCACCAACCCAGCTTGTGTCTCATCCATTGCAATACCTTCACACTTCATTCTTTCATGACCACCACCCTAAACCTTGTATCATCATATCGTTTTCACCTCCACAAAATAATTTGCTCTGTTCCGTGTCATAGATGTGGGATTCATTAATGCCCTCCTACGACAGGTCACTTCTTGTCGACATCAGCTCATTATCCAAGAACTTGACCTAGGAACAACCCTTTCAGTACTTTGAAGCTTGCATGCTTCAATGGCAAGTTTCTCCCTTCCAGTGACAGGTTTACATTAATGGCCTTCAACCGAAAGATTTTGCGTGGTGTTTGACATCGACTCATGTATTCACAATACGTGAATTTTACTGCAGTACCTTGATGGTCATTATCATTATCGATGATTCCTCTCGCGCCTGTTAATAGCTTACATCATTGGCTGGTAATCAGGCGATGTCTTTCCATGTTCGATGCCAGAACATCTTTTCACATGGATCGACTTGTACTTCGGGCGATGATTGAACGAGTTTTAAAGACCTCAAATCTAGTTTCATCCATTTGGGCTGCGATATATTCAGGAAAATAAAAACATCAAATGTACATCATTGCTGCACAGATAATCATCAAAACCAAAGGATTATGGCTCTACAGAATCATGAGTCTGCTACACAGATGGTTGTCTGTCCTATGTACATGAAAATTAATTTATAAGGCTGAGCATGGGAATGCCCACCTCAGCTAGATCATGAAAATATTACGAAGATAATGTATTGTATCTTATTACAGGTCACCTTCCAGTTTGAAAAACCTCGGATCCTCATGATAAAGCATTTCACTCGACATCAAAAATATTTACGACCTCATGCTTTAGGGGGCAACTGTTATAGGCATATTTGGGCACTGCAACCCCAATCACATATGTCCATAAAACAAGGGCTTCTAAGTCCCTAAAACTATTGTTTCATACCCTAAAGGAGCAAGGTCCGCTGATTACATCATCTCCCAGAAGTTATCCATGAAAAACTACTCAAAACTGGTCAAAACTGGACCATACAAACTGCTCAGTGCTAAGGGTGTGATGCATCTCACCTGCCACATGAAAAAAGTGCGATGCATATTGGAAATCCCTTTTGTAGGCTGCGATGAGCGAGAGCAGACAAATGGTAGAAGCATTTTGCTAGGTGGAGACCCTGAGAATCTTCTAGAAGCTTCTCATTTGACACTTGCCTCTCTGAATTCGCCCAGGGATGAGTAAGAGATCATGAAATCTCCAAGTGGAATTGAGAACTATCAGAGAAATGACACTAATCAAAATCCCAAAAGCTAACTCACCCACCTGCAAACATCTATATATGGATCCCGCATCCTAGAGATCTAGAGGCTAGAATCTTGTATTTTGTAAGGAAGTGTTGTTGGTTTCTCTATGCAACATTGTATTGTTAGGTGATCTAAGCTTTTCATGAGGTGAAGAGGGCTTTCATGCTGGGAGGATGGCACTGGGTCAGATTAATGGGTTGTAATCCTCTCTTCTACTACTTCTATCAATAAAGCTATTTGAGTTTTCCTCCATATTCTTGTATATCTCTGAATCTTGTATTGATATATGCATTTGTATGGTTAATATACATCTGATCCTATATTGTTTATGGTTATAGATCTCTATGCTTTGATGGTATTATGTTGCTTTAACTCTACAGGTGCTCTTTGAAGCAGGAGAAGTAAGGAAGGAGTGGTGATTTTCTGTCAAAGGGGAAAAGAAAAAAGCAAAGAGCCAAGTGAAAGACTGAGGTTGGTACTCTCTGCTTCTTTCTCATCTATCTCTCATAAAGGAAAACACAAGTGACTTTAGTTTGTTTGTTTCTAAGATATCTACCTGTCTTAGTGGGACTAGCAACTCTGAATGGACACTAGTTTTCCCGATAACAAGGGGCTAATTTGGCATGAGTTTAAAAGACTCTTCAGGAAGAACTAATTTTCTAAGAGATATTATGATAGGAAGGCCAAGGAATTCTATGAGCTTAAGATGGGTTCCATGACATATGAAGAGTATACGACCAATTTTCTGGAGCTATTGAGGTATGTTCCCTACCTCAAGGATGAGAAAACAAAGGTCCAAAGGTTCATCAGTGGATTTCCTTTAGCATTTAAATATCTTATTGAGTATGATGAGCCCTAGTCATTGGAGGAAGTCATTGGGAAGCTAAAGAATTTTTTTGAGAACTCAACGTGCAAGCCTAAGTTCAATCATGACTAGAAAGGTAATGAGAATACCAAATGAAAATGGCCTAAGAAGCGAGGAAGATCTCAGGATGCAAGTGACAAGGAAAATGTGGGACCTCATAAGAAGTTCAATGTAGCTGAGAAAGGACATGGATCTCATCCTGAGGAGCAACAGAATAAAGGTGATGATGGGAAACCTTTAAGGTGTTAGACTTGTGGTGGAGAGTAGCACAGGTGTGATTGTCCATCATATCAACATGGAAGACCCCATATTTATAGTGCTTAGGAGCACAGACATTTGGAGATGTAGGCTAGAGTATTCCCCATATTTATGCAGTGATGGATAATAGGCAGGAAGATCATCAAGACTTTATTATCGATATGGAAGGTAAGCTTTGTGATCAAGTTGTTTATATTTTTATTGATCCTATATCTAATTATAGCTATACTAGTCCTGACTTGGTGGATCGGTGTCGGTTGAGTAAACAAGTGCATGTAGAATCTTGGTTGGTGCAGTTGACTATAGGAACTAGGAGAAGAATTCATCATTAGGCGAGATCTTGTACATTTGAGATTAATGGTATGCCTACATTAGCACATATAACTGTTCTTCTTTTGGGATCATATAACATGATTTTGGGCATGGATTGGTTGTTCATTCACAAGACCAAGGTAGATTGTTATGACAAGGCCATTGAGTGCTTAGATGATGATGGGGAAAGGAGAATCTTGTAGGGAAAGAAGAAGCCTACATCAGTGAGAATGGTTACAACTATGCAAGCAAAGTGAAATTGTAGGGAAGGATGTGTATTATTTGCAGTTCATATTTCTAGTGACAAAGGAAAAGAGGATGAGGATGATGAAGTCTTGAGGAGGAATCATGTATTGCAGTAGTTTCAGGATGTGTTTCCTAAAAATATTTTAGAGTTTCCTCTTCATAAATAGGTGGAATTTTCTATTGAGTTGATGTCAGGAGTAGCGCCAGCATCTAAGGCACCTTACAGGATGAGTACTCTAGAGTTGGTGGAACTTAAGTTGTAGCTTAAGGAGATGCTTGATAAGGGACACATAAGGCCAAGAATGTCTCCTTCAGGTGCACCAGTGTTGTTTCTAAATAATAAGGATGGTGATCTCGGACTATGCATTGATTATAGTAAGATAAATAAAATGACTATCATATCCATTTTCATGGATTGATGATTTGTTTGATCAACTGAAGGGATCTGTAGTGTTTTCGAAGATTGATTTAAGATAAAGATATCATCAAGTGCGCATCAAAGAAGAATACATCTATAATATTGAGTTTCACACAAGGTATGGACACTATGAGTTTATGGTGGTTCATTTTGGTCTTACCCACCAGCCACCTTCATGTATTTGATGAACATTGTGTTGCATCCTTATCTAGATAATTCTTACAAGAATAGCTTGGAACAACAACTATAGTGGGTGTAGGTTGCATGTGTGATTTGATTTATGATATTTGGATGCATGGAACATGCATGTGGTTCTTTGGTTATTTTCTATCATTGGCATGGGATTTACTTGGATTAACAGTGGTTTCAGCCTTGCCTTTCCATTTCTTGGATAATCATACTGTTGTGGGTTCCTTGTTTTGGTTTAAGCTTTTGGACAACTGATAGACTTTGGATCCTAGTGAGGTGGTCTCAGGAAAATTTCCAAGGGTCAATGGTGGAGATTGGATTCCTCCTGGAACTCTTCACGTATGGGTGTAGACAAGAAAATTCCTCTGGGTATGGTGAAGAAATTTGGATGCATCAAAGCTTTTTTGATGTTAGTGATTCCTAGACCAGTTTAGGTGAAATCACTATGGTTGAGGGTTGAGGTGGTTTTTCCTATGGAAGCCCTTATTGGTTCTATTTTGGTTTAACCCATATGATCCCACATTCATGCTTGGAATATGGCATGGGGGTGATTGGTTGAAAGAGAGATTTGGTTCAACCCAATTTATAGTCGGGTGGTACGTGGAAGTCCCTAAATTGGTTGGCATTTTCATATGTTAATATGAGTTATTTTCTTATTGTGAGCTATGAGCACATGTAATGGTTATTGTGTTGATCTTATAGTTGATTTGTTACGGATTATATTTTGGTTATATGGTGGTTATATGCATGGTTATAAGATGTGTTCTTTCCACGGATCTTGTTCATGATTTGATAAGTTATTGAATGATTGATGAATGCATGGGATAACAAGTGTTGTCGCAGATAGCTTAAGAGGGCATTGAGACTTCTTGATGATTTTATGATGAAATTAAAAAGATAATGATCATATATGGATTCATGACCTGTAACCATTGTGTTTACTACATGTTTGGAGAAATGTCTATTGTGTGATTGGCATGTTTTGAACAGAATCTAGCTCTAGTATTGATTGTTTACATTTCCTATCATCTTAGACTTGATTCTGGAAAATTCTGGGAAATTCTAGGTAGTGCCTTGTAGACCAAACTTGAAAAAGTGGCACAGATCTCACAATTGTTGGTACAGAACTAGTAGATTTCAGTCATAACCACATGCAGGAAGGTTGTTGGGTGTGGTTGGAGCCTACCAATTCCATGCACAGTGTGTCAAGGGTGCGGTATGTAAAGCTTGTGAAAAGAAGTCTCAACTTAGGGATTGATCACCAAGAATGTTTTTCATACTCCTATGTGATTTGGTGTCCCTGAGGAGTTGTAGTAAGTGTTCTAGTTAGTAAGCCCCACTTCCATGACTGGAACTTGGAGGTTGGGTCATGTCATAGTAATACTCACCTCATGTTTACCTTGGAGGGATGGTAAAAGTGGACAAATGTGAGGTGGGTGTTACAACCTGCTTTCATAGATGGTTTTGTAAACCCCCTAGATACATGAGGATTACATAGACGCTAATTGGAGATGTACCAACATGATCGACATCTTCCTGAACTTAGTGGTGTATTGTTGTAAAATCTACCCCTACATCTACTTGAAGTAGTGGCATCAGTTTCATTGATCCTCCGCATGCTCAATAGGGTAGGATAGGGACTATATTAGGGTTTTAAAGTCCTCCCACTTAGTTACTTGGGGAATATCCTCTAGATTAAGTGTTTTCATATGGAAATCAAGTTAGACCATGGCCCTCTAACTTCAATCTAGTAAATGATATTTTCTACTCCTCATCTATGTGGTGAATTCTAAGTAGTACTTCTAATTACTATAACCAATTATTCAATTTTAAGGCTTCGATAGCAACTTGGTATGAATTTACGTTGACTTTCACTTCCATATTGAATAAAGAATATGAATAGGTAAAAACACCTGAAATCATCTACTCTTTCTTTGGTTCCCTCCTTGCCTTCTTTTTTGGGTCTTCATAATCCCTCAATTTTCCCTCTAAGTTGGAATCTCCATATTCTCTGATTCCAATATTGTTTGATAGATCCACCATATGGAGGTTCATATTGTAGCTACTATTGGTGACTTACACTTACATCTTCGTGAATCTCTATTCTAACAGATCAGCATTATTGTGAATAGAATCGTTGGCCCTAGCTAGGGTTATGTGATTTCTTAAATGATTTCCTAGGTCCCCTACAACTTCGAATGAGACTCACCAAATAAACCTTCTTTAATACCAATATGATATTTAAACTATCATGGATATTCCATTGGAAAAATCCTCACTATAAATATGATAAATAAGCTTAAATCTATTCTATGAATGTTGAATTCATTTAGATTCAAAGTTTGCTAATGGCCATTTTTTTTCTTATGCGTGAAATAGAAAATTGTGAAAACTAGAGAACAACAAATAAAATCACACACCATCCATAATGAACACAATTTTTTCTCTACATAACCCTTACGAGAGAATACCTAGCTAGAAGGTGTGAATACTATGTTTTTTTTTTCATATTTAAATATTGCAAGTACAAAGGAGAAGGTACTCTCTATGGAGTTACATGAGACTTGTGGCATTTTTAGCTACTATAAAACACTAACCTCCTCTATTATGCTCTCTAATTCATATTCCTAGTTTCTCTGCAACAAGGTACGAAATCATAGAATGGAACCCCTACTCCTCCTAGTGGCCCACTTTTAACATAGCTCAAAAGCCAACTAGGGGTTAGGTTTGACTCCTTAATTCTTAACTAGATTTAAAAAATTGACCCTTCTCGATTCTTCTTCATAGTCCACAGGTAACTATCCCCTTTTGCATGAGTAATGAGGACTAATGTGGCATTTTCTTGAACCAAAATGGTTAAACTTGAGAGTCAACTTTTGGGAATAATGACTTTTGCATATGAATTCCATTACACATCTTTCTTGCATTGTTGGAAAAGTCTCCAAGTGTAGAACAATTTCAATTCGTATGAGATTAGCAAAAAAATTTGGACCCTAAATATTTTTGGATAATGCATCAAAATGGTCCCAGAAGGTTTCAAACCCCAATTCTCCAAATTGTGACCCATTGGTAAAAATGACTTTGCAAGATGATCCCTCTATTTTTCCACTTTGAAATCATTGAGATAGATGAAAAATAATATAATGATCCAATCTAGATCATTTTCCTCCCATATTTAACCATGAAATGAAAATAATAATAAAAATTAAAGATGGTTATATTAGGTCAAATAATAATATTTTATAATTTAGACCAAATCAACTCTAACCACTCTTACCACTATTTTTCTATGAATATGAAAGGTTTTTCTCCACTTTCCATCGACATCCCATTCTTGTCCTATTTATGTGAGAGAAACCCACTGTGATTTAGTAATCACTATTTTACTTAGCCATAGGAGAAAGAGAAGGATCACTAGCTACTGAGGATTCATAAAGGACCCTACCATTGAGGAGGTGAAGGAAAGCCACACAATCTCTAGAATCAATTCCCATTAATATTTTTGTCTTATTTCAATTATTTTTTTCAACATTTTCATTTTATATATAGGAGTATAGCAAGGAATGATAGATCTAACTCTATTGTTTTACTCATCCACTTAAATTTGTTTGTGCCCTAGTTTCAACCACTAGAGTAGTGTTTTTTACTAAGCCTTGTTGTAGAAGAAAAACAACATAGATCATGAACATCAAATTGAACTAATACCTAGAACTACTCCTAATAAAAGGCCTTATAGATATCCTCACCAGTAAAAGGGGGAGATTAGAAAATGGTACAAAACATGGAAAATTCATGCACTATTAACCTAATAGGAGTTCATTTTCAACTCCAATAGTGATGGTGAGAAAAAATATAATTCTTGGAGGATGTGTCCTAATTATAAAGATCTAAACAAAATCACCACTAAGGATAAATTCCCTATCCCAAATATTAATGAGCTATTAGATCAGCTTCATGGAGTGACTTATTTTACAAATCTTGATTTTAAATTAGGATACCACTATATTAAATTAAAAAAATAAGGCATTCCAAAAACAACTATTAGAACATGTTAAGGGAACTATGAGTTCTTGTCATCCCTTTTAGGTTGTCTAATGTTCCTTCTATTTTCCAAAGCCTTATGATTTTTTTAACTCCATCTTAGAAACTTTGTGTTGGTTTTCTTTGATGATATACTTATTTATAGAAAATCATGGGAACACACATTAAACATGTGGATAAATTGCTATAAATTCTTTAGAAAAATAAATTTATGTAAAAATATCCAAATGTGACTTTGAGAAAAAAGGTACATTTGGGTTTCATTGTTTCAAAGGAAGGAGTTAAGGGAGACCTCAAAAGATCCAAGCTAATACAAAGTGTCCTATTCCAAAAAACATTAAGATTCTTCGAGTATTTTTGGGACTTACAAGATATTCTTTAAAAAATGCTAAGAATTATGTGTGCATTGCAAGCCCACTCACATATCTCTTGAAGAAAAATATACTTGTATGGAGTGGTGAGGCTACTTTGGCATTACCTCTTTTACATGATGCTATGTATTCTAAACCATTACTAGCAACACCTGATTTTGGAAAAACATTAATTGTAAAGTGTGATGAATTAGGATAAGGATTTGGATTAGTATTGACACAAAAAGGGAGACCATTGGCTTTTGAAAGAAAACAATTTAAAGAAACATATTTGGTGAAGCATACTTATGGAAAGGAAATGCAAGTAAATTTACATGCAATTAAAAGATGACAACAATATCTCATTGAGAGGCACTTTAAAGTCAAGACAAACAATGATAGGCTAAAGTACTTTTTGGAACAAATATTGTCATTAAAAGAGAAACAAAAATATTTGGAAAAAAACAAGGGTTTGGTTTTGAAATAATTTACAACATGGGCAAGGAAATGTAGTAATAAATACTCCTTTTAGAATAGAAGAAGCCTCAAATTTATATTATATTACATTGTGGCTAGAAGAAGCATGCCAAGAATGGAAAATTGACAACATAATAAACAAGAAATACAATGTAGAAAGGAAGGATGAACCCTACGAAACAATGAGAAGGGAAGGGAGAAGTACTTTGGGAGAGGGAGATGGAGATAGAGGGAGAGGAAGAGGGAGAGAGAGGGAGAGGGAGAGAGAGGGAGAGGGAGATAGAGAGAGAGAGAGGGGGGGGGGAGAGAGAGAGAGAGAGAGAGAGATGAACCCTACGAAACAATGAGAAGGAAGGGAGAAGTACTTTGGAGAGAGAGGGAGACGGAGAGAGAGGGGAGGGAGAGAG